>OZ026834.1:17841854-19041854 GCA_964023205.1 Lutraria lutraria | reverse complement strand
ATATTACAGATGAACAACAAGTATATCAAGCACCCGCTGTTATAGATTACGCTCATGGTCAGTCATCAACAGATAGTTTCCCTGCTCGATCAACACCATCATCATCAGCTTCAGGTATACACTATTTATTGGCGCCAGTTTGTCATGCTCGTACTAATCTTCTACAAATGAATTTGTCATCATTCCAATCATTATGTACAGATTATGATAAATGAATAATTGACTCTGGAGTCGTTGATAAATGAATAATTGACTCTGGAGTCATTGATAAATGACTAATTGACTCTGGAGTTGTTGATAAATTACTAATTGACTCTGGAGTCATTGATAAACTTTTAATTGACATAGTCAAAAGATCTGTTCAGCTGTTGATTGTTAAAAATCATGTGTGAATCACTCACATCTGTCTTACAGAGCTGTAATGTGTGATTGAAATATATTACTAACTCATTAAAAATATACTAGTTTTTGTATAACTGGATGTTAAGAAGTTCAGTTTATACTGAAATTGTATATTCTTTCTTGATGTGAATTGTTGTAGTTTTTAAAGACAGCTTCATAAAACAATGAACTATTTTGGGGGTTTTGAAAGGCTTATGTGAAGAACTGTTCACGCTCAATCTTAGTTGGAATTGTATATTCTTTGATCATTGGTTTCACTTTGATATTTTATAGGGTTTTTACCATATGTATTGTATATTTACAGATACTGTGAGCCGTGCTCCAGCTCCTATGGATAGGTATAAGAACCATTTTAATCCCAAGTCATAATTATTGTCTGCTTATTTCATGACATTATACCAAATTTTTTATTGGAAATTTATTGAAATTTGATTAATATTTTTGTAAAGAGCTGTTTGATCCTGTATGAACTTCATATGTTTTTTATGAGAAAAGGTGATTGGTACTTTGGTTTGATTTTGATTTTAACATTTTTTCAGAAATTTCCCATCCCCATTCATCAGTAGAAATCCCCCAGGACCACCACCTGGACCTCCACCTGGTCCCCCTCTAGAGCAGAAAGTTGAAGTTGTCAAGGTATAAAGTTACTTATTCTTTTTATAGCATATTAAACGTGTTCTGACTAGAATATTTTCTTTGCTGATTTGATTTTTTATGCTCGGACATATAGTGATTACATTGTCTTTCAGTTCGTACAATGTCACATAGATTTTGTCGATTTGTCTAGCATGCCACCGACTGCATATGCATTATTCATGCACTGTATTCTTACAAATGAATCATTGATGAAGATTTTATGATGTTTTGATTGATAAATTGTAATTAAAATAAATTATCAGGACATAAGGCCAACAGTTTTTTATTTTCTGTTTTACGGGAGCGCCGACCCTAATTTTCCACAAAATCAAATAAAAATAAAACAAGAAGTCGTCAGTTTTATTTTTTTTAAATCCGCCGTCTTGAAAAAAATCGTCTACAAAAAAATAAAACAAAACGATGGCGCTTACTGTAATTATTTGAAAACGTATTACCAGAACTTTAGATTCATTAAATATTGTCTATAATACTCACCAAGCAAACTTAAGATTCCTTACAAAATGCCTAAATACAGTCCTGAGGATGCAACGTAATTAGGTCAAAGTGTGTATTGATTCTTTATCATAGTTGTTAATATAGGATTACCTACTGGTAGACACAATCTAAACAATGACAGTCACAACTTGCAAAGTTCACAGGTAGATAAACAATGCTGTACTGTTTTAAAGGTTGTATTGAACAATGTTAATACGAGTAGAGTAGTCTACGTGCATGCAGCTTGAAAATAGTTTAATCTATTTTTAGATTGACAAAATAAGTCTATTTTTAGATAACAACAATGACGATTTCTTATATTTTCAAGATATCAACAACAAAACATACTTTTCCACATGATTCTTTTAAAGTTCTACTTTGGTTAAGGCTTTGAACCACGAATTAAATACGACCAGCGGGAAAAAAGAATGCATTCACAATAACAAGTTGCAGTATTTTCGGATAGTCGCATGATTTTCGAACGAAATTCCGGCGGGCAAAACTTTGGAAGTTTTGTACGCACTGAAAAAAAAGAGAATGGATCTAGGGGGAAATGCTCATTATATGCACTACAAATACGGCACCCTGTATTTTTTGCTTATTATTTGGCTTTTTATGCATGCATGCACATAGGACTAGCATGCACATATACTACGTCATTTTTCTTTGCACAAATGGGCGTATTTAACTTGGAACATTGTTAATATTTATTGTGATAGGCCTATTTACGTTTGTTTTTAAAATACAAATAAAAATTTAGTCATACAAAACATCTGGTATATTTGACATGCGAAAACGGAAGTAAGCAAATTATATGTAACTTAAGATAAAAACAACAAAAAAGAATGTGGTAGAGCTATTAAGCCTATAAAGGAGTCGGTGAGAATTTAAGTGGTTATAAATACATTTTTATAAGTTTATGTGAATCTAGTCAACATTACATAAACAGTTCTTTAAATAACTTCTTTAAAGTGGTCTGAAAAAATATGTTTTTACTGAATTTATTGATTTAAAAAAAAATGGCAGTTTATATCTCGCATAACAAAGTTGTAAGAATGGGTATACATGTACTTCTTTTAGCTTGTCCATCTGTCCAACTCTGTGTGTCTGTATACACTATTTTGTGAGTGCTGTCAAGTTGGTCACCTCCTTGTCAGGTTTCATTCAAATGTTATTTTTTGTAAATTTAGTGGGTTTTTTTCAATACAGTGATTAGACAAATTTGAATTCAGTTATTAAAACTTCCCATATATACTGTCCGTTGGGCATGCTCTCATCAGCTTTTGTGTATTTTTATTGACTTATATAATATACATGACATCTCCAAAACTTGACAAGATTTGAATGAAACTTCACAAGAGTGATGGGTATCAATTAAGTTTTGTCAACAGGTTTTGATTGGATATTTTTATATGTCCAAGCACTGTATATATTGTTACCCTTCGAGATATGGCCTGATTTGTAAATACCTGTATATTTATTGTAATCCCATGTGAATCTAGTCTAAATACACTTGTTTTATGTTTATAATGAGCGATCTGTCAAAATAAAAAAAAACGCCAATAATTTCACTTTTATTTTTTTTATTTTTTCGACTGCTCCAAATTTAAGCTTTTATTTTCATTTTTATTTATCCCCCCCGTCTCAATTTTTTTGAAAAATTTTCCGTAAAACAGAAAAGAAAAAAAGGTTGGCCTAAAAAGAAAAAAAAGGGACTCAATAATAAAATTATGGTTTTGCAGTGTCTAAACATAATATGTACGATTGACTTAGTCTTGACTTCATTACTGCTGATTGAACTCATATTGTTTTATCCTTGTTTCTTGACTACAGGTAGAGGATATATTGTGTACACCGGGTAGAAACAACAGACCACAACAGATTGTAGTTATAGTACGAGGGCTACCAGGGTCTGGTAAAACATATGTCAGTAAACTGATCAAGGTATGTGAAAGTTTTACACTGCATTAATTTGTTTGATAAAATGTGTGGTAAAATGAATTGAGAGACATGACTCTTTAGTTTTTTCAGGATTTATATATTGTTTGCTGGTTTTGTCCCTAAATATTGATTTCATCAGTCTCTATGATTTTCATTTAGTGATTTTTTTTTGATCAAATTGTTTAATTTGAAAGTGATCAACAATTAATTTTAAAATATAAAATAATGTAAGTCCATTTTTCAAACAGTTTCAGTATAATGATTTATTCTACATGTACTGGCTTTATGTATAACAAGTTTCTGTATTGCTTAAATTGTAACAAGACAACCGATGAAATCCCCCTTTCTTAAAAATAAACAACCCTGACTGATTAACTATTATATATTTAGGATAAGGAAGTAGCTGCTGGAGGTAAGAGTGCTAACGCTCCACGTATGCTTAGTCTGGATGATTACTTCCTTATAGAAGTAGATAGAATGGAGAAAGATCCTGACACTGGGAAAAGGGTGAAGAAGAAGGTAATGATTTGTTTCCTCTTGTCATGTTGAATTTTTAATTATTTGCATTATTATGCCCCCGCCATTTGAAATAGCGGAAGATCATGAAGTGTTGCCCCTGTCCATCATTTCGTCCGTCCAAATTTTGGTTTCTGAGCTATATCTCGAGAAATATTTCATGGATTGGTTGCATATTTTACTTGAAGGTGTATAATAATAAAATACAGGTCAAGTTTGATTTCCAAAAGCACATGGTCTGAAGCTTAGGTATTCATTGCATGATATTGTCTAGTATTTCTCTACTAGGATTGGTCAAATTATGCTCCTGTGTTAAATTTAGTTCTGCCTTTTGAGAGTCACTTGTTAACCAAGTTGTCAAATCCCCAGGGTATTCAGATGAGCAATATATAGGGCATCATGGTCCTCTTGTTTCGTTTTTTTCTACCTTGAAAATATAATTTTTTTCCAGGTTTTAGAGTATGAATATGAAGCTGAGATGGAGAGTGCATACAGACAAAGTATGTTGAAAAGTTTCAAGAAATCAATTGATGATGGTTTCTTTCCATTCATTATTGTTGATGCTGTTTTTGATAGAATTAAACATTTTGAAGAATTCTGGAGTTATGCCAAATCTAAAGGATTCCAAGTAAGACATTTCTTTCTGATTTTTAGTCAGTTTGTACTGTCTCTGGAGCTAAGATTAAATCTAACATGGAAATTAATTACCTTGTCCTGTGAGAGAATGGATCTTTCAAATCAACTTGTTTATTTTCAGCGTTAATAAAAACAGATTCTTTCATCCAGCATTTATCTCCTTTCATCTAAGCTTAATGTATGTTACATTATTCCACATAGCTGTATTGACTTGTATAGAAAGTCCTTCTTCCCACCACTGTTAGTCTCTGGAACCATCTGCCAATTGGCACTCACATCTGCCCAACATTTGATAGGTTCAAGTAGTGCCTGGCCTCAATGAATTAGTGGTGTGTCACATGTATTTATCTGTTTTTAATATGCACTTTTGTTTACGCCTCATTACAACATGTACATAGTCAGTTCATCTATGCCCTGTACTTATCAGGAAGGATAAAAAGTTTTTCTCCCTATGTTTTAATACTTAAATGTTTTGAATATTTAATATATTTGTATTTGAAAATATCTAATGGTTTTCCCAGTACTGTAACATGCTATGATCACCTATTAATTATTGAAATATGCTTGTTTTAGGTATATGTTGTAGAATTACAATGTGATGTTACTGTTTGTACAAAAAGAAATGTTCATAAGCGTACACAGAGGGAAATTGAAAAGGTAAACATTTAGTACATTACAAACAAGATAGTTGCTCATAAAATTCTGTTGGGCAATAGATAGTAAAGTTATTTGCTGAAAAGTATTAATTTTGTTTTGTTTTTCAGCTAATTTCTCTTTAAGCCTCAGAGCATACTTACTCAAATCTTAAGTTGATTGAGTTTAGATATTGTGGCTAATGTTGTACTGCTTGTTTGTTACAGCTTTATGTGTCCTTAATACATACTTATAGTAATCCAACATCTAAATATGTTGGTGAAACCTTGTATGTTTTTACTGGTCTATAAGCTTTCATGTGATGATGTACAATTCAATTGACTTGTTAAATGGACCAATGTCATTTTTTGGTACATTGAGATTATCACAACTTTAAGAACTTGGTGTCTATATCGGTATAGTTTGTGTGAAACAGAAATATTTATGTATGATTATGCAAACCTATATATTTATGTTACAGTTATACAATAAATGGGAGGAAACACCTGGACATTATATCAAACTAGACATACGATCACTCCTACAGGAAGATTCTATCACTGATGTATGTATCAGTCTCCTTATTATCTTGTTACATAGTTCCCATTTAATTTGTTATAAGTGTACCCCAGTGTATACTTAGATAGTCTGAAATTTTCCATCTGGACTTAACAGAACATGATATAAAGGTGACGGAAGTAATTTGACATTGGGTTTCTTATTTAAAATACAGGCTTTTGCTGAATTATTTTTTTTGCCAAAATATTAGGGCGGCGGCAATTGCCACCCCTACCACCCTAGCTCCTATGCCTCAGTGATATATGAGAGTTAGGCAAGTGATAGTATTATCCCTCTGATATCTGATAGCTTAATTACCTTGAGGATTGGATCCTACTTTGTAGTCATTACAATAAAACAAACTTTAGCATCATTTAGTTCAGTCCATGTAATTCCTATAATGTTTTTAATGGTTAGTTATGAAGTACTTCTGTCATACTTAGGTACAATCAAATGATGTGGGGATATAGTGATTGCCTTGTCTGTCTGTCCATCTGTTCGTCTGTAAGATAATAGGTCAAGCTGTCATCGGGAGTATATTCATATATTTATTGATAGCAGCATCTTGTTTTTATTATCCATTTGTAATATATAGTGTGTATAATGTTAGTGTTAATATGATAGGTTGAAATGGAAGATACTGACAATGCTCCACCTTCTGTTGCTCAGCCTCCTGAGACAAAAGTGGAAGAGGAAGAAGAAGCTGGGGTAAGTTTGGAATCTGGTGCCTATGCTAATGAGTTGAAATATGAAGCCATTCATACCGGATTTCAAATAACCAGATTATTGTAAAAAATGAAAATTGTTTATTTAAAATGTTGAATTTAAAAATTATGTTAACATGAGTGTATTGCTCTGTTTCAACTTAAACCAGTTGTTTTTAATGATGAGGTGTTTTTAGAATATTTTTTTCAGCTCTAATGTAAGTACTTACAATTTTTTGAGATTTAAATTGTGCATACACAATGTCAAACTTCAATCATGGGGATAAAGTTTGTGTCAGTAGTTTTTCAATAATGGAAAGTTAAATCATTATGTGGGTGGATGTAAATGGTGGGAGAGTCTTTCATTATTAAGTGTTTCATATACAGCGGGAGGGTTTTATTTAATTGAATAGGTCATGTGTAGTTGGAGGTTTTACCCAATTGAGTGAGTGGTATATGAAGGGAGGATGTTGAATTTTTAAATGGATGGTGTTTTGCAGAAGAGTCTTACTTTATTAAGTGGATGCTGCATGGTGGGAGGTTCTTATAGTTTTAAGTAGGTGGTATGTTTAGGTGGGTAGGTCTTACATTTTTAAGATTGTGGTATATGAGAGGAGGGTCTTATTTTTAAGTGGATGGTATAATATTATGGTGGGAGGGTCTTACATTTGTAAGAGTATAGTATTTGGTTTGATGGTCTTACATGTTTAAGTAGGTGGTATATAGTGTGAGTGTCTTATATTGTTAAATGTTATGTATATGGAGGGAGGATGTTTATACTATTAGGAGGGCGGAATGTGTTGGGAGGGTCTTGGATTTTTAAATGTTCGGTATATGGTGGGCGGGTCTTATGTTTTTAAGTTGATGCCGCTTAGCAGGTGGGTCTTTCATTATTGAGTGGATGGTGTATAGTTGTAGGGACTTACATCATTCTTTGGCTGATGTTTGATAGGATATTCTTGAAGCATCAAAAGATTTTGGTGGGAGGTATTTGTACAGGTGGGTGGTATATGGTGGGAGGTACTTATACAGGTGGGTGGTATATGGTGGGAGGTACTTGCATCAGTAGCCTGAATTTGGTAGGTGATATTTACTACAGTGGGAGGTACAATGTAGAAAGTACATGTAGTGGCATTTGATGGTCAAATTTAAAAGTTTGAAGTGATTTCAGAGATTTTCCTGGTAGTTTGAATATTGAACACATGAATATTCAGTATGAGAAATTGATCAACATCAGTGGGAGGGTAGATTACTAGGCCGGTTTGATCAATGAAATAATTATATGCTTGAAAGGTGGTCTTATTTTTAGTTTAGTTTAACATTGTACTTATGATTAGCATTACTGAATACATTGTAATATTCTGTATCATGCAGAATTGATGTCGTGTGACAATTTTGACTTCAGATTTTTGACTGTCATAATTGTTTGATAATGTGTATAAACTTGCATGTCATCAAGTTTTACACAGTCTTGCACATTTTGTGTTTTTAAGACTTGATGTAATACTTTTTAATTTTTTTTTGCGTATATCATTGAATATTTATATAGTTCATATGGTACCTTTAATTTGCTGTTTCCATAAAAAAATAAGAATAAGGTGAATTTAGTCCCTACTGTACATTTGTGCAGGTATGTACAGACAAACATTAACTGGATGGTGGGGTGGGCACATAACATTATTTTATGTGTCTTATTATTTGATGTTTATGTTGGTTTTTGTGTAAGTTACTCACATGTTCTGAATGTATGAGTTTACAGAAATCTGATAAACCTTAATGGCCCTTTATATGTTTTATGTAAAGTCCTGTCCTTATTGCTTTAAGGGTCTCTTGTTGTTGGATGGAAATTTTTAGACCAGGTCGTTGTTCCTTATCTGAGAGGACTGAGATATAGGTTACTCCTTGTTCAGATCATTTTGATGGTACAATACCCTTAGTATTTTATCATAGTATGATTAATGTCCCATTTAAGCCAATAGGTGGGAGGGTGACACCTGTTGAGAGATTTTCTGAATTGGTATTTATACAACTACATAGTTTAGTATGTTGGTTAGCCACTGTATTAGTTAGCCACTAGGTGGGTGGAGAAGATCCTTATCAGATCAGTACATATGTTAGTTGATCAGATAAGTATGTAATACACCAGTCAACCAGCATCTTCTCATCTTAATTGTTTTAACAAATTTAACCATTTATCCACTAATATAATTAAAATTCTCCCCTGTCCTGATCTTTGCTTACCTAACTACCTGTAAGATCAACAATAATGTACTTACCAGTAAGCACCTTCATGGTTCCAGAATTATTAAAAAAATTGGTTTACTTATTGTTTTAAATAAGATTCAATTCTGTTGAACAAATATTTGAAAAAATATGCA
Organism: Lutraria lutraria; assembly: GCA_964023205.1. NCBI lineage: Eukaryota > Metazoa > Mollusca > Bivalvia > Venerida > Mactridae > Lutraria > Lutraria lutraria. The sequence continues at coordinate 19,032,955 of OZ026834.1, read as the reverse complement.
ATTAAAGCATTAAGCAGAAAATCAAGAACCATGGTGAATCTATGGTCTGCCATCATAAATACTAGAAGGTCAACTTTGACAGTAAGTATGATGTACTGGTATTATGATTATACTTATTGTTTGAATGTTTTTTTATATTTGAATATGATTCATTGAACATATGTAATATTATATAGAGTTTAAAGTTTAACTTTGAAATTATTTATATTGCAGCATTTTGCCAAGAGCAAATGGGAATTAGATTTAGCAGGAGGAAATCTTGGTATGTATTTTCTTTGTTTAACTTATGGAAGTGTTAATTGGTGTAGTTATGGCACGAGTGCATATGTACAAGTCTTGCTTGTAGAATGCAGAAAAATGCTTTGTAGTACTATTCAGTATATAGTGATTTATTGTCATGTATTGTTTTGTAGTTAGCGTCACAGGTTAAGTTGTTATAGAAAATAAGTTTAATTGGAATGCTTTTAATACTCAGTATTATTGTATTGAGTGTATTGTTTGATATAGTAATACATGTAGGTACTTTCCTGGTTGTTTAATGTGCTTAGCTTTGTATGAGTATACCTCAGATATTTTTATGGCAATGCTTATATACATGATATAGTTAGGTGGGACTCTCTAATAAGTACATATTGTTGCTGAACTCTAACAACTTTTGGAGTAAATCTACTATTAAGTCATCATAAAAGCCTTGACTGTGGTTCAGTGGTTAGTGCACTAGATTTGTAACTCTGTAATCTGGGTTTAATTCCTGGTTGCGGCAGGTCAAACCTTGACAAACAATGGCAATTTGCCTCCCCATATGAAGAAGTTGCTGGTACCTTGTAGAGGGGCAAGTTAGTACTGGTTCAAATACCAGCCAGGAAAACATGTTAGGTGAATCAGCCATAGTGTAGAACTGAAAAATTGATGAAAAACGACATTAAACCCAGATAAACAAAAAAGTGATCTTAAGCATGGATTTTATACATACATTGCGTGTTTTGTCTCATACAAATGAGTTGGTCATGCTAGTTTGGTTGGTATTTTTGATAAATGTCTGAAATCATTTGGTTTTAAAAAATTAATTCTGTATTATTGTGGTTGTTATTGTTGGCTCCCATGTTGTGTTTTCATCATCTTGTGTTGTATGCTGAGATAATGTTTAACTTTAAGTCTGGAGGTGATGAATATGTATATATTTGAAGTGTCTGCATAAGGATGTATTTTGGGATATTGTTTCAACTCAGGCTAAGATGACAGGAATTCTTTCTAAAATGCTGACTCTTGAATCAGGCACACAGCCTTGATATTAAACATGTTGTCTGTTATACAACATATATTTGTATTTATGATTTATTGTGTTTATGATGAAACAATTCAGAGGCTTGTGTTGACAAATACATGAATGTTTAGGTTATTTGACACTAGTAAGGTTATGAATTTAAGAATTTAGAAAACTTTGGTTCAATATCAGAACTTTGTGTTCTTATCAGAACTTTTGTCTTCTTACTACTTATTTTGTTTTTTAACAATTACACTACACAGTCTAGGGGATTCTTTTACAGCAATTCTGGTTATGAAAATTAGAATTAATTATGCAATGATATACAAGTATAAACTGTGTATAGTCTTACTATAGTTACTATATTGTCTGTATATTGTTCACAGATAAGTTGGATGGTTTGGTTCATCAGAAGAAACATGCTGTCCAATCAGCCAAGGCTTCAATGGATGAATTCTTACAAGTTGCTGATGAATACTTTGCTAAACAAATACAAGAACCTGGCAAGAAAAGGGTAAGATAATATTTCCTACTTTACTTGTTCATATATTTTGTAGTCACCTGATATAAGGTAGCAATGTAGTACAATAAAATATGTACCTTGCTAAAGAAGCCTTATTTTAGGAGCAAAGGTCATTGGGCTACTTTTTCAGTTTAACAGTGGAGGTAGACCCCAGGTTCACCTGAATGGAACCACTGACACTCTATAAGATAACTGGACAACTTTGTCACTCATGAAATTTGAACTCACAGCATGGAGCGACTGATGATTTCTGGTCAGAGACTATTACCACCTGACCACAGAAGTCTACATCATCAGATTCACACTTACTTATTTGTTTTAAATGTACATGAATAATTTATGTTGCAAGTATACATCTACAGTAAAAAATGTGAACAAAGGCCACTTTAGGGAAAGACATTGTGTTATTTTTATTGACAGGTGGCCTTTATTAAGAGATGATTTGGTTCTAAATACTCAATGATGGTGTTTAAGAGAATGGCTTTCATTCAAAGGGTGGCCTTTATTCGGAGATGGTAACTGGCACAGGTTTTACTGTATTTAGCTACAAATTACAAAACAATGAATGCTTGGGCATTATTCTAATCTGTGATATTTTCAGGTAAGGTGGGCCGATCTTGAAGAACGCAAGGAGTCGGCATATCGCCGTGATCTCGGATTTGTTGTTGGTCAAACTCAGCAGGATTGGCAAAGAATTACTGATCCTAATTATGCTGAGAGGCAGCTAAATCGTACAAAGTACATCTGAACATAATACATTTCTGTTACATATTAACTAGGTAAGTCAGTACAAGTCATAATTCATTTTCTATAAATTTGTGCATGTGAAATGTCCCAAGGCTGGATAAACAAACTAGCCTGTGTCTTTGGCTTGTCTGAGGTAAGTTAATTCTCCTGTGATATGGTCAGGTAAGTGCATTAATTTTATAGTTTTGTTTTTAATTTGATTTTATTGCATTAAAATTAGAAATACTAAGAATGTGCAAGTTTTTGTAGCAAAGGATCTACTGCTACATTTATTGTGCTGTTTTAAGATTTCTTTACGCTTATAAAAGATTTCTTTGCCATCATTTGGGTATTTTGCCATATATGGCATAGTGAATGTAAGTACTTGATCATTTCTTTCACATCTACTCCAAAAAATGTTAGAATGTAAATCGACCCATCAAGAAAGTACCTCAATGATATGGTAGATAGCTAGATCAGTGTTTACCATGTTTTATGAAGTAAACCCATTTTGTCATTTTGCCTTATCATTGAACACCTCCAATACTTCTTCCTGTTGTATTTTTAAAAAATCTGGAATTCATTAATTCACATTTTGCACTTGATTTTTCATTTACATTGGTTATAATTGTTTTTAAACTTGATATTTTACTTGTATTTAGTTATATCTCCTCAACACTCCATGTATTTTATGATTTCATGTTTTTATATTGATCTGTCATGTGTAGATAGTCCCTGCATTTTTGTGTTGTGATTTCATTAGCATCATCTATGTTGTCCATTATCAGTTGACTTCTTTCACACCTGGTCCTGCTATCAATTCAGCAGTGTTTTCATGAGGCATATATTCCATATCTTCTTTTGTTGTATGTGAAGAGTACAATGTATCTCTGTGGCTTGTGTCTGCTGTTTTTTTTACACAATTATCACTGACTTTGTAACTGGTACAGAATTCAGATACTAATGGTCTTTCTAAGTATGTACTTTTTATGCCCTTGGCATCTTATGATGTTTGGGCATGTAGTGATTGCCATTTGTCTGTTTAAGGTTAAGTAGATTTTACTGTTATGTCAAGCATGCCAAAGATAGGGTATGTGTTCATTGAATTCAGTATCTTGTTATTTAGATGTTATACATAAGGCCTTAGGAAGATTTTATATGGTCCTGGTGTTGTTACAAAATACGAAAACAACTTTCATCAGGAGCAGTAACTGCATTGTATATAGAGTTAAACAAATATTTCAGTGATCTCCCTTTGGAGAAATTTAAGCCACCAATATTTTCCTTAGATGAGGAAAATGCTTCAACATAGTTGAACATTTCCTCTTGACCAACCATATATAATACTTCATGTTTAAATGCCAATGAATTTATGTACTGATGGTATTATTTTCATTTCAAGTAGCATTTGCATCTAAATGTTGTAAATGTAGACTGTCCCTTTAAATTTTGGAAACTGAAAATGAATTTTTATGCAGACCTAAGTACCGGTATTATGTTTATCTAGACTACACCCGCCATGCAGTTGTTAAACTTGTCCCCATATCATGTTGCAGTGCAAGTCTATGTTAGTTCAGTTTCCATGAGTACTTTCAGTTCTTTGATTCCAGTTTTTGTTTGGCTTGAGAAAATATATTTGATGATGATCAAGGAAAATTTGATAGTTAAAAAACTTCACTTTTTTCTTGATCTACAAAAACGACTTCATTTAAGGTAAAATTAAAAGGCATTTATTTGACATATCAAGATTTTATGTATATCATAAAATAAATTCAAATATATTTCATAGGATTAAAAGTTAACATGTCTTAATTGATACTAAAGTGAAACTACTTTGTTCTGAAAGTGATTTGTGTGTGAGAAAGAGGTCAAAGGTTTGAGCATTTGTCCAGCTGAACATTTATCACTGAATTTGTATATACATGTATTTGATACACAGTAAATAAACTTCTAACAAAGTTTGTTTTCTGTCTTTATCCAATAAAAAGCCATCAAATTTTCAAAATGGTCCCGTTGCCCATACGTAGTGAACTTATTTTATCTCTGAAAAGTTTGAGAAAGTAACTACACTCTAACCTGTATTTTAGGCTACCTTTTAAATAAAGGCCACCCTTTGAATAAAGGCCATTCTTTAAAAAACATAGTAGTTACTAGTATTTAGAACAAATTGACCACCGAATAAAAGCCACCTGTCAATAAAGGATGCATTATTTCTGTCTTTCCCAAGGATGGTCTTTGTCCACAGGTTTGACTGTATGTATAGGTGAATGTTTGTTGTAAATGTAACATTTGATAAGATGTAGTTGACCACATTTTGATGTTGATTACTTAAGGCTGAGGAGTTAATTGATTTTCAGCTTTCAGTCTATTGCTGGTAAATATCACATGATGATTCATGTTATATTCAATGGCTCATTTGTTGACAACTGTTTTATTATATGAAAAGTCTTTGACATCATATCGAGTTATAATGCATTATCTGATAAACAGCAATGTAATTAATCATAAAGAAGATTAATACAGTACAACCTCTCCAGAGAGGCCCTCTCTTGAGCAACAACTTCCCTTCAACAACATCATGATTTTTCCCACTGTACAATTAAACTATTTATTATACCCCCTGATATGAAATATATGGGGGCTATATTGGATTCATGCTTGGCAGGCGGTCGGTCGGTCCGTGCGTCTGTAGACACAATTTGTCCAGACAATTTCTCAGCAACTACTTACAGGATTTCAATGAAACTATTTGTCCAAGTCAATTTTAATGAGTTATGGCCCTTTGTTATTTTTTATATAATGAATATTTAGAAACTGGTTAGGATATTTCTAATATCAGCAACAACATAATTTGGCTTCTCCCAAGGGTGTTACTTTGGAGAGGTTGTACTGTATATCACAAATAACAAGAATCACAATAATTGTGCTTGATGAATATTGACCAGATACTATTTTTAGATTGGGAAATTCCGAAATTTTCATTAAATGTGATTTTACACCGTTGAATATGGCATTTATGTAATATGTATCACAATGAATCAGTCAAAATGTGTTTATTTACATTGTGTATTTAATAAACTCTGTTAATGAAATACATTGTTTATAGTTAACTCCAAAGTCCTAAATCCAAAAGTGGCACCTTTCAATATAGCCATTGTACTTCTGTCTGTGGGTGTTGACTGAAAAAGTATGGAAGGATTCTTTCTCAAGATTTTTATCAAATATTTAAAATGTTTAGTGACTGATGTAAGTTGTATTTTTCCTGTCAGTATAATATTAGCACAATGATATCATGATTAATATTGCAAACATATTATCAGTTTGAAATACCATATTTCTCGTTATTTTATCAAATAAGTCCAGATTTTGGTCACCCATTAAACCAGGATCATGTTCTCTGTTATCTGTGCATGTACACGGCGTCCCTATTGCGACCTTACTGCATCCTTGGAGTTTCTGTGGAGTGTGTTCTGCATCCTGAGGGTGTACTTCGAGTTCTAACCTCATTGTTACGGTGACCATGGCGACCTCAGGGTGATCACAAGTCAGGAGTCAGGATGCTGCGCCTCGATGTTTACTTTGAACATATCCAATGTAAATGCCATCGCTCTGCATCCTTGCTGTCCCAGAGGCTATCACAAGGCTTGTCTTAGGGCGCCAAGGAAGAGGTTATGTCTACTTTCCCATTGCTTCTTTTGAATCTCATCCAGAATAAATGTTAAGGGGTATCTACCTTTACTGAGAAGAGTTTATTTACAAACTGATGACAATAATAACATCTGTAGATTGTGATAATATATCCACCAGACTGCATGTCCCATACAAAATGCAACAATTTACATTTATTTGAATTTAATGGTTTTTATTTTGTCATTTTTCAACTTCAGTTGTTTCTTTCTCCATGTACATCATCAATTTGATAGATCAAGGGTATAGATAAAAGAGTATCCAGTTTTGTTATAAGATACAACCTTGAAGTTACAATTCTTGCATAGCATTATAAACTCTTCATTGAAGCCTATTTTGTTCATACCTGATTTTTTACTGGGAGTTTTCTTATTTAAAAGCCCTTCTGTCTGCAAGGCCATGTTTTAACGAGATTACAATCTGCATTCAGTCAGTATCAAATTAGACACTTTATCATTTGTGGAGATATGCTTTGAAGTGTTACAGATTTCCTACTTATATTCAGCAATATTTATTCCTATGTTGACAAGCTTGGTGTGCCTGTATCTATTGATGTAGTCTGTCTTTTAGACCTATCAGCTTTCTTAACGTTGCTGTTTATGTAGCGTACCACATTATGTAATGATTGATGTAGACAAGAAATGTGAAATGAGGAATCAAGTGATTTAAAGAGATACAACCCATACGGCCCTCTATCAATCTATCGGCATAAGTTGAGCCCTGGTTTACTGTTGAATTTTATGTTGTGTTTTATACTAATTGTAAAAAACACCAAGCATTCAGCCATCTGAATTCTAAACTAGTGCTCCCGAGGCTGTGACCAGATATATAAAACCATATTACATTGTGTACCAGTATTTAACACATGTTCTGTAACTACATAAGATGCTAGATTTTAGAAATTTAGTTTATAATCATCATCTCAGCATACTTAAATATTCATAAACAGTGTTAGATTTGTTTTTATTTGCATGAATTATTCACAAATTAATTGTTAAGTGTCTTTCTCAATATGAGTTTTTATATTTTCACTCAAATGATTACAAGCCACATTTCATTCTGTACTTAAGCTAATATATGAAACCTTTAGTACAAAACTGTCTTATGTCATTCAGTATCCGAACACTGTAACCATAGTTTTGCCAATCTTCTGAAAGTAAGATATCTCAAATTTTCAAGCTGCCAATAAATGCTAGATTGACTCTTGGTATTATTATTTTATTGCTTTGTAATAAACATATAATAATGCAGGTGTTACCATTAATACGGGGTGGTACTTAGATGGGATTATCATGCTTAAAGAATTTTATCATGATAGTCAAATTGTTGCGAAGGGTTATTTGGTAACTCAGACATATTCTGCTTGAAATCATAGCTGATAAAAAGTCTTTTTAAATGAAGTATAAGGACAGGTAATAAAAATCTGATTATCATTCCCATGTACCAATGATTTGGACATATCTAAAAGACATAATGCACCCAATTATATGGCATGTATCCATAGTTTTGGGAAAATGGAAGCATTTGTTTTCTTCCTAGTGCAATTTAAGAAAGTGATTAACTCAAGACTTTCCCAAAATTACACAAACCTTCTACCTACTGTGAAGATGCTAAAGATGAAAACACTAAGTACAAATGTACATGTATAATAATTTCTTTCATTGTTATTCATATTTAATCAGATTACTTCTTTTTATACCAATTATATTGTGTGTAAGTTTTCATTAGGATGTTCCTGAAATGATATACCACTATTTTTTCACCAACTGTTCAAAGTTCTGTTCATGTTTATGTACCGGTAGTTTTGTTGGTCATACAAATGTGTCAGCATAAGAGTATATATATTTTGTGAGCTTTGGCAAACTATATTCATATTGGTTTATCATGTGTATTCTTTTGACAAAAGGGCACATGTCTTACACATACATTTGATAATAATGAAATATCAATTATGTTTAAATGAGTTAGTCAATTAACTGCCTTATATGTGAAATATCTGATCTAATTGTTGGCCCTTTCGTATGATTTTTATTTCAGTTATATTGAGGGAGTAAATTAAATTGGTACAAACTACTAAATACATATTATATTCAAACATTAATTCTGTCAAATCGTAGAAAGTACAACTTACGCAGAAAAAAGTTGAATAAAGTGATTCAGAATGTTGAATTCAGAACTGTAATAATTTATATACTTGATGATTGTTTTTATTTATAAAGAAACTTAGATGGTGAGTAAGTTAGAGTAAGTTAGTAATAAATCAGTGACGTATGTTTACATGTACTTGTCATGTCAGAGGTTATCTGTGATGTAAGGAATACCTTCATACCCAGATCTTGCCCACCCATGATATAAAGAGACTGTCTCTCTACTCACTATAGATGTTATATGTAACACTTGATATACCCTGCCTGTTATTTAGAAAGGCATATTGTGTGCTATTTATGAGATTTTCATGGGAGATAACTTCTCAGAAAGACATGAAATATATGTTTCTGGTACAGTAGACACCCTGATTAGATGTAATTTTGTTTATTACCATTTGACCTGTTAGATAAAGATGCAATTTCAGTCATTTATCATTGAAGATTTATATGTATGTAGGGATATAATGTTTGTATGTTTCGTTGAATATGTTCTATGTGCTTTGTATTAGGTAACCCGAGAATTTCTACTATCAGAATGCAGGAATTTGAAGTGTCTGTGTCTTGTAATTAAATGATGTGTACCCTTTCATTTTATGAATGGTACTATAGTATTTTGTTCATGTGAATTGCATGATATAGAGGATAATTGATGGGTTAATTTGACCTGATTATAAAGGTTGTTGGCATGCTACATTGTTTCATAATGTAGAAACTTACAATGATTGGATATGAATATCCCAATTTTGAATGGTTCTCTCCAAATGCGAAGATAATGTATTTTTTGTTCAACTAATCAAGATGGAAAGTTTGACTGAATGGAACACATGCCAATGGGGGGATTTTCATTTTTAAAAAAAGTTTATTTTTTTTGTTTCTGGTTATCCTGCCTACCCTATACTTTTTATTAGGCACAAGGAACTGTACATCCACTTTATCACTATTTTTTTAATTTGAACAATAGTTCGGTTTTCCATAGTTGTCACACGCTCTGCGCGCATGATTTTTTATGCGGACAAAAGTACTACATTTTCCCATTCCATGTTACAGTGCAGGTCTATGTAAGTTCAGTTTCCATGAGTACTTTTAGTACTTTGATAACCTTTCTACACGCTTTTTCAAGATAAATATGTAAATTCCCGACTTACCTACCCTATTTTTAATGAGCATGCATGTAACCAGAATCAAACATACTCTAAGTCTTTATAACCTCACTGATAGTTCCCCCATTAGGAATTTTTCATTTTAACAAGTGGGATTTTGATATAACCTTGTATTTTGTTAATAGAAACATAATTACAACATTTTACAAGTTTGTTTTATCTGTAGGATGAGCTAGATACCATGTTGGCACATCACCATGTGTTTATATATTGAACTATCCCCCTTACAGAAAATATTTTATATATTAGTCACTTAGTTCAATTGACAAGCTATTAACTGTTATTACTCTGTCCAGTTAAATTCATTTGTAAACATTTTTATTCTTCAATAAACCAGATGCCAGCTAATTGAACCTTTGAAAGAAAGAATTTCTTTATAGCCCTGGAAAAAAATGTTCCATTTTACATTGTTAATTAAGTTGGTAATTCAATTAGTCTGGATAGTTTTGTGTATTTGTTAAACTGTGAGATGTTTTAAGTCTCAATTATGTATACAATTTACCTTCATAGACTCGGGTGGTGATTATCACTTGATACTCTCAAACAAATTGGCATAGTAATCTGTTTAAAACAGTGGTTTGATTTATTTGTTCTGTGAAAGCTTGTTTAATCTGGATTATAGGAAACAGAGAAATAATGTTGATATCATGTAGCAATCAGCAAGCAATTTATAGTCTGGTTTGATACTGAAAAAATGATAGATCATGTGTAATTATCTATAGGGTATTTCTTCCTCTTGGAAACATCGTAGAGAATTTCAATTTCTCCTGATTTCTGTTATTTTCTCATTCCTGATGCTTTTACCTACAGACAAGTACCGGTACTATGATCTGGTATTGAGAATGAAGAAAAAATATTGTTGTGAATTTAAGTACAATATAAAGCAAGCTATTTTTAGCTTTAATATTTACTGAAATTGATTAGTGTAGGTTATTGGGTGGGGTAACAGAAATCTAACATTCTGGTCCATGAAATCACACCTTAGATGTTCCTAATATGTGTTGACAACAATTTAAAAATGGACTTCTGATTTTATCAAACAAAATTGGCTTGTCAAAATACTAAGCCTACTGTAAAATTTGCCCATGAACAATAAATACTATATAGGGTTTTAATTGATCCAGGTGGGTTGTTTAGAGTTATAATAAGACAAAATATCTCTTATTTCATAGTGTTGGTTTTTATTGCAGGTGTTGATCACAATTTTGTTATATAAAAACCTTACCATATTACCTTATTTCATGTCCTTATCTTGTTTCTAATACAAGTTTATCTGCCTTATATCTATAATGATTCTCCTGTGTGGTATACAGTATCTATAATTTTATTACAAACTGGATGTATGTAAAGTGAAGCTTTCCTCCCCTGAAATTCATGGTGATAATAGGTCCTGATTTGTGTATAGCAGGTGTTCAATTAATGAGCCATTACCACACATAGACAATGATTGTGTCATAGAATTGTTTATCTGCAGTGTAAACTAGACTTATAGATATACATACTTAAACAATTACGTTCATAAAAGTCCCATTGTTTCATGTTTAATTGATTTTATCTTTATTGCATTATGTTGTGTTTAGTTATGTGAGATGCGTGGGTGACACCCTCATTAAAGCTTGATTAGCTATCCATGAAAACACCGACAAATTGTTGCTTTCTGACACAGACCACCCTGGTAATGTAAATATTGGAGTATGAATGTAATTTGTCTAAGTCTCCAATCAGATGTTATTATATTGTTGTATCTGTCAAATAATGACTGTAGTACAACTTATAACAAGATGGTGGCATTTCCACTGACATTCGGAACATTTGAATGGTGTAATTAGTTTATATAAGAAAAAGTTATTTCTTATGTTACATAATAACTTGACCCCTTTTTAGTGAGTTTCCTTTCTTCTCCCTCAATGATTGTTTACCTATCTGAAGGTAAGATCTTGTTTTGACATGATTTGGTGAGTGGGAGGTTAATGTGCCTTTGGTAAGGTGGTAATTTATGAAATAGATTCATTCTGTAAATGTTGAGCAGTTTTTTTTAAAAACTCAGTGCCATAGAATATGTGTTATTTTCCCACCAAATGAAGTTATTATTTCATAAAAAAATAGTATTTTTTATTAGGAATTTTATCCAACTTTGCTATATATATAAAGGTGTGATTAGTGACCACAGCTATAATCCAGTGGTTAGTATGCAGGAGCTGTAAACTGGCAATCCAAGTAAGAAAGTTGGTCACTGCAGAAATATAGCCTTCCATGAAAATTTGACAAACATGTTGATTTTCCTCCATATGTGGGGAGATGTTGCAAGGTTCTTGTGGACGGCAAGTTAGAAATGTTTAGAATACTGTCAGGAAAAACTGGTGAGGAGAACTGGTCACAGTATATAACTGAAATAACGTTGAAACATGGCTTTAACCAACTGAAATGAAAGAGGTGTGATGTTTTTTTTGTTCAGTGGATATCCTCTTTTCAGACTTAAGATCCAGTCAAGATCTGAACAACACTTTCTGCTAGATGGGTAATGTATTTGTGCAATCACACCATTATGATCTTGAATGAATTTGAACTCCTGAAGTCAAATGTTGATATGTCATTGTTATAGGAAAACATATTTACCACTTGTAATATTATTATACTGTTTTGTCTTGTATTTTCAGATTGGTCTCAAATCAACATGGGGATTCATACTTATAAACACTAAAGATGGTGTATGTTATGGTACTACTAGTAGAATCCATGGTAATCATTACTACACTTCAAGGTTGAGATATCCCCGGAGCATTACCTTAGACTGTCAGTGTATGATTGTCAACATCTTGTTGTTGCATCTAAGAATGGAGACTGTTTTGTTGGGCTAGTGTTGTGGATATATCGTTCAGATTTATTTCAAAGTCCATAATACTTGTCCGATACATTTTAATTATTTGACTAGATTGTGTTTGTTACTCTAAATAAGTGACTGAAGTTCTTATCTACATGTTACTGTATTACATTACTATATTTTTAGATCAATTCATTGTCCATGTTTGTGTTCATTTCCATTTACTATTTTCATGGAATTTTTTATTACACTGTCTGTGCTGTACAGCAATATTAATATATCTCTATGTGTAAAGAATTCATTGAAATGTAATTGTTTAATTGGCTTGTAAATGTGCTGAAAAAATATACTATGTACTTTCTAACACATAATTTATTGTGTTTTAGAAATACATGCAAGGAAATCATTGACTCTAACATTTATTACAAAATTTTATGAAATTGTTTTATATTAATTTATACAGTTGTGTAAATTTATTCTGGTTGTTTAATCAAATTGTCATTGTAAATTCTTTTCTTCATTCGTTGATTGCATTCATGTTTATGAGATTTCAAAAAAAAGACAATTGATTTCGGAATCCCTGATTTCATGATAAATTAACAAAATTGGTTGCAAAAAAGAACCTCCTTTGCTCTACTTATTGTATACATGATATTTAAAATTTGGACATAAAAATGTGAAAATAATTGATATCATGATATGATTTTATCTTTTTTATGTTATACAATTTAGGCTGTACACATGGATTTCAATCTCATTATTAAATATGCATCCTAATTTGAACTTAGATTGTTTGAAAATTTGATTGCATTTTGTTGGATGTTGTCTTGTGTTTCTGTAGAATAAAAGATACATACAAAATCCTGGATTTTGTACTCATATTTCTTATCTTTACAGGTTGTAATAATGGACCTTTTGCATGTACACTGTATTATAATTATCTGCTGATAGTTTCGTAAAACGTTACAAAAAGCCTCCCATTTCATTTCAGAACCATCCTTTGCCAATTGTCCCATGTTGCTCTTGTGGTCTTGTCAATGGTAAATGTAATCTAGTCCTGTCATTCATACACAAAGTGACTAATTTTCTGCAATTAATTTACCAGTTACCTTTGTTTTGCAAATTTACATTAACTTGGTTCGTTACATTCTATAATTTCAACCCTTTAGAATATTAAATTGATTGTCATGTAAGTATTAGGAGTTACAATTATTCACAGAATACATTCCTTAAATTTGGAGAAACTAAGTATTTATTGTGGTGACTGCTTTCTTTAGCTACCAAATATAGATTATTATTTCTTTAAATGGCATTGTAGCTTATTGGATAGATTTTAGCCAAAATCATCTTGTCTTTTAATATCAGAAATCTCTAAGAACAGAAAATTCCAAATCTTGAAAAAAAGCCTTACTGTTGGTAGTACATTGTACAATAATACACTGTAAAATCATGACCTGTTATCTTGCTGAACATGCAAACTTCACTCAGGGTAGCACAGTAGCCTTTATTTTGTATCTACGTCATTTGCAGACTTTCAGAACTTAACATATTATTTCTATGCACAGTAAAAACCCAAACCCACAGTGTCCAGGTCATATTAACTCTTGTTAAATATCCTAATCAGTTCTGATGTATAAAACATTCTCACCTGACTGTAAAACATTTATTATTTGAACTTATTGAGTGCAGTAATCATGTTTTACTTAAAACTGCAATCCATTTGTTGAGCACTAATGTTGGGCAGTGGACGAATTAAGGATGAACAATCCATCCAATCAACTAACATTCTGCTCCTAGTGGTGGTTAACAAATCAGTTCTAGACCAGCACTCCAGATGCTTGTTTCGACAGTGCTTCGGTAGAGGTGGAAGAAACTAATACTGACAATACAGAAACTGAATAAACGCATCAAGACCTACTTAATTGTACTTTTATCGACGCCTGTCTCTACATATGCCAAATGATCTATGATTTACAAAAGAACACCATGATATTTGCGAAGATCCTAAATTTCAATTGAAATAGAGCTGAACATGTACACAATAACGCCGTTGTGGAAAATAGACTAATTATGTTAATGGGTAAAGATACAACCGACTGTTTCATAATGTTTTTACTGGAGCACCGCGTAAATAGGTCAACATTCCTTCAGGACTTCTAAACGCAACAAGACTGACGACCTGACACATGCATACAAGTTCAAGCCACATGATTGTATCAATTCTGCAAGCTATTTCACAACAGAAGTTCATTAAACAATCTTGATTTCATTATATTTATGTTGTAAAAACATGCATATTTTTCATTTAGAACAGGGACCGTTTTGTGCCTAAGGCTTGATACTTCAACCATTAATAAGGCAACGGTGGGACTTTCAACGAACTCAAGACATCGATTGCAATGAATTAATGGTATAAGTAAGTATCGGAAAGACATGTCGATGGACATTGCTTGTCTAGATAGTGCACAATCGTTTTAAGCATTTCAGGTGAACCGTTACATGCGCATCATTCGATTGTTTCGCGAGTATGTTGGCCAAAACGAAGAACATTCGCTATCTAGATTCTAGAATACAAGCTCAAGATATTTAGATAATACCGTACCTCTTACATTTTGTATTTAAATCTCTCCTCCGTTTTAAGTTGACAGTGCGGTTGGTCGAATTTGATGTAGCCGAGGTATTTGCTCATTGTTTTCATTCGTTTTGTCGTGTGCCTCTTTGCCTCATCATTGGTGTATCGTGCACATAGCCACATTATAGCCAGTCAAAGTGTATGAGAGACAAATAAAATCTCTAGCACAAATTGTCCATATTAAAAAGATTTATGAAAGTATACCATGGAGTTCGCTCGACAGTATATATCGACACTGTACACTCGTGAGACCATGCAATTTTGTTACAGAATAGAAGATGGTGAATATCCACCTTTTCTGTACCATTGCCATTGTAACGTACTCGGCTAACTAGTACTATAGAATGTTTATCCATATATGTTATGACCTTTGACTATTTTTGCTGAATTTTGTGATCCACATTTTGGTGTGTATTATGGTAATAGTTGCCATCTGAACCAAATATTGTTGGTATTGTCTGACAACAATAAGCACCGTGATATTTCGTGGCGTTTGATTATGAAAGTTGATATTCATAATCATTTTATCGATGAGATTTTTCAGCTTTATTCGAATGTCCATTACCGCTTTTTGAGTATTATGTACCGTGCGCATTTAGCATAATTTTATAATAACATCAAACCACAAGTTTTAATAGTGCATCTTGCAATAAATATTTTTTTCAAATTTTATCACACCTTCCAATTCTTCCACGATTTATTTGGCCTGTCGATACGCATCTCAGACTAGATAATCTCGTGATAGTGAATCACGCATGATCCACTTAATCGCCGATTTCTGAGTTTAACGCAACCACACCGTGAATTATTTCTGGTCACATTGTGTAATACCTTATAGTATACACAGAAACACTAATTCTTGACTACAAAACCGAAAAAAAGGTTTTGTTAAATCAAGCGGCACTCAGTAGCCACGTCACGGCCCTCTGAAAATCAAAATAATCGGGCTAGCGGTATGTTACTAGCGGGTGCTATGATAATTGTTGCACATCATTTTGGCTGTTGTCGTCAAACCATTAGTAATCGGTACTGTTATACTGGATCAGCTCGTGATCGTCCAAGGTCAGGTGCACCTCATGTGATATCGTTGAGGGACGACTGTGTCATTAGCCTTAATCACCTTCGCGACCGGTTTTTGCTAGCAACGGTTTCTGCTCGGCAGCTAGGGATCATAGCGCAGACAATCCGTAAATTGTCTGAGACTATCCCACATTCCACTTCGTGCTCGCAGACCGTATACTGGTCAGATCCTGACAATCCGCTACCGTTTGAAATGGGCTCGAGGTCATCTACATTAAACGCGAAACCAGTGTGCCAGGGTGCTTTTTGTCTCACTTTAGAGTGAGCGATATTAATGGCAGGGTGCAAGTAAATCCTAGTAGGAATGAAAGATTCGCACAATGTTGCATCATTGAAAAGGATAGGTTCTTGGGTGGCTGAGTGATGGTCTTGGTGGGGATCACGAGCGGCTAAAGGTTGATCTTGTGGTTGTAACGGCAACATCTCAGCATAGAGTAAAAAAGTGCATATTCTGACCAACACCCTTCTTCAATTTTAGCGGAATCGTGATTCTACAGCATTTCAGCATGATATTGCAAGACCTCACACTACCCGTATAATGGTCAAGTTTCTGACTCGCAACCATTTAAACTAACGTCTTGTCCTTTGCTGTATCCCCTGATAGGAATCACATGAAACATCTGGGATGGTATTTATTGTCTCTATTTTATTCCGAGAAAGGTTTTGTAAAAATACGTTTATATTTCCAAACAAACAATGACTGATATATAAGTGATGACAGCGCATGAAAACGCTCGTCTCAGACGTTATTGGCTTCAATACATACATGTGTGGTTTTAATTGATTTAAAGATTTCAAATTTATTTTAACTTTTATCAATGCACAGAAAAGAAAACAATATTGTGTAAACAACTTACTCTCAGAATAGAAATGCACAGGAACTATAACCTCCGTTTTCATTTTATTATACCATTCCTAACATAATCGATTAAAAACTAGTCTCAGTGTAATTAAGATTAAGTTAAACATCACCCACTTAATAGATAATTACTTACCGAACTAGTATAAACAATGCTCCGACCACAACCCTTCATTACGCATTTTCTATAATCAGCAATACAGAAATCGTCTATTTACAGAAAAATCGCCGTCTCCAAAATCAAATTAGATGCCGCACGGTATCCGGAGTGTCGACGGACGAACACCATCCCGCTAGCAATAAAATCCCGGAGTTGTATTAGCAATTTATTCAGTGATTCGAAAGTTTATTTTATCGCCATGTGAAATGTATCATTATGATGATATCCCCACGGGTTAAACGTTTTTCTGGATAAACGGGGAACTATTAGCGCGGTATTTTGCTGGCTTATAAACCAAGAGGATGGATATGTCAGTGATTGCGGAATCAACCTCTTGAAGTTTGTAAATGATATACTTTGAACACAGACATTATCCTTGTTTATTATCATATAGCTATATAAAACTGGAATGTACTTTCTGAACAAGTTTGAATAGTTTTCTTACAAAATCTGTCCACCTTGAAAAAAAACTTTGTATGTTGAATATAAGATTTATTTCTACAATAAGTTTGATCATCATATGGTACAACATAAACATGCACTGACATTTTCAAGTCGGAAAGTGTTATCAGTAGACTAGTAATACATACAATGTGTATAATATCAATGGGAGGATTTTTAAAAAATTCTTACCGACAAGGGGAGGGGGGGGGGGGATATATCCCCGCTTCCATCGGCCCATACTTCAAGTAAATTTCATTTGTGGTATGCATTCACTATTATAATTAAGATTAACAATAACAAGCGTCATAATACTTCGTCATTCTTTGCATTACTTGAAATGCACTGTATCCATGGTAATATATTAAGTGTTTTCTTCATAAAAATAATAATGAACTTGGAGAAAAACATGGAAATGATTTATACTGTACCTGACAGGCAGATTCGATTCATTAATGTTGCTGACTGTAGTATTTCTTCAGTCATTGATATTTATTTATGAATGAATCACGACCTTCGGTTTCTCGTGTTTGTTGTAAGTAATGGTCATATTGAAATCATAATTATGAACATGTGCTTGGCCTAGCGCGAAATCCGAACCTCTGATGAAGTATATTCTACTTGGCCTAGCGCGAACTCCGAACCTCTGATGAAGTATATACTACGCGGCCTAGCACGAACCCCGTACTTCTGATCAAGTATATACTACGCGGCCTAGCACGAACTCCGTACTTCTGATCAAGTATATACTACGCGGCCTAGCACGAACTCCGAACCTCTGATGAAGTATATACTACTTGGCCTAGCACGAACTCCGAACCTCTGATGAAGTATATACTACGCGGCCTAGCACGAACTCCATACTTCGGATCAAGTATATACTACGCGGCCTAGCACAAAGTGGATAGTATTACACTGTAAAGTTATCATATATAATGACCACCTTTAGGGTAAAAACGGTCATAACATTAAGGTGACTTCAGAAGTTGAAGTACAGAGAAAGGTTTAGAAAATGGTTCGAACATATGTGGACAGCTTAAATGATGTTCTTTGTATTGATGTGGTCGCTAAAAGCGGTTTAACTGTTCTAAGAATGTTCGCAGCCGTTTAGTTTCAAATAGAACACTAATCTGATTGTATGTACAATAAACTTGTTTATAAAAAACTGAATACCTTTTCTATTTCGATAACGTTAAATTCACCAATTAAGCATTCCAAACAAACAAGAGTGAGAATAATGTAGGAAGATGTTATCATGTACAATGATTAAACAATTATTACATTGCAATTATCATTTTGGTCTCTTAATAAATCTATATAATGGTTACACGTGCGAGATAACACATCAATATTTCACTAACATTTCACTCTTCAAAGCGTTCCTCTATCTTAGAAAAGCTCTTCAAAATGGAGTACGTGTTCTTGCAAGCGTCTATCAATATGGAGTTTCGATAGATAATGCACATCGCGTCATTATCACAATGTGAGGATTTATCAATTAATTACAGCATAATTAATGTTCTATCCTGGATGTTTAGTCTGTTTCTTGTCTAGCTGTTCTTTGATGGTACCGATAATTGTCAATACTTATCAAATATCTTTGAGACTCAATATATCACTATTTGAATTTGTTTCGAAGTGAATAATCCGTTTGGTGAATAACCGTCCCTCTGTGGATTCGGTACTTCTCGGGTTACGTCGTGGGCGAGATACGTCGGCTTCAGTTCTAAATATAGTCGCACTTGTCTCGTTAACTTGATCGGGGTTCACTAATTGGACTCGGCAAACGTGCTTTTTGGAACGACATGACAACGGTGCGTTACAGAAGCAAACTCGTCGCAATTAAGTGTACCCAATCAAATATCAAGGAATCTGTCCACGCAAAAACTTGAAATATTTCATGCCTCTGTCGGAGTTAAACGCCCGTGAACATATTGTTGATATATAACACGTGTCAGTTATTTTTATTATCAATTTTCTATGGCTGATAATATCTACAGATTGTATTATTGTTATGATAGGTTTATGTAATAAAGGCACTTACAGGTGCAATTCTCATTTTATTCCTGTGTTGTTACTCAGTTTTCCTAAAGCGTCAATTACATAATGTAGATTGGTCCTAGTATGATATGAGATTCAAATCGCGACTTTTAAATTGTTGGCACACGCGATAACTCATATGATGCATTGAGATATAGAAGCAGTAGAAATTTAATTGGGGATGAATTAAATTTAGATTTAAGTGGTTATTGAAATAAATCCACATCTGCTACTTTAGTTCCGTGTTCAGTTGTGTTTATTAGGATAGTGTTAATAAAATTCCGTGAAATTCATCGTGCGATACGTGTCCGGGTCTTTTAAGTAAAACATTTTTGTCGCTTTTACTTTGTCTACTACACTTACAAAATGTATATAGTTACGCGTGATCCAAGTATATAATTAGGTATCCCATAAAACACTACGCCAAAATTAGATTCTAGATACAAGTAGAAATGCTATTGCTTTCTACATGTTCCCATCTCTGTGTATCGTCCACGGAGTAAAAGTTTTCAAACATCTATTTTCAAAGCGAAGTTAGACAGTAGTTTATTCTCATATAAATGCTGGAATTTATATCTTTCATTATAATGCTATTGAACTAGCATGTTATGTAAACATTTTGTTCAAATTATTCCTCTACATTCTTTTTTTTATAAGAAAGCAAGTAATGTAAAAAAGAGCTGTATCTTTATTAATAAACTACCTCTAACTTCTTGCCCTTCAAAAAACATCTGACATGAAGATGAAGCATGATAAAAATTGGGATACTCTATGAAGTGTTGAATCACATTCGAGGGCAAGTCTTAGATGTGACCTTGACTACGTCTGTAATAGACGTTTGGAACTAGTAAGGTTAAAAGTCAAACATACCCGTCCAACGTTCGATAACTGAGATAATAAAGTATTCTATATGTGCTAACATCTTTCACAAAGCTCGGGCTATCACTGTTTTAAAATTATGACATTTAAGGATGGTGATTCTTAGATGGTGATATACATTGTCCTAATGAACGAAACTCTCTGAAAGTAGATAATTTGAAGTTAACCTATTGGTGGATTTTGCACAGATGTACTAAATTTGCTTTGTGTATAAGATGAAGTTATTTTCACTGCAAATGAAACATTTGACCAGACGATATATTTTAGCTTTGTGTCT
Source organism: Lutraria lutraria (assembly GCA_964023205.1). Classification (NCBI taxonomy): domain Eukaryota; kingdom Metazoa; phylum Mollusca; class Bivalvia; order Venerida; family Mactridae; genus Lutraria; species Lutraria lutraria. Next base: position 19,012,259 of record OZ026834.1, on the reverse strand, counting down.
TGTTCTGACAGAAGCTAACTGACATTTTGTGTTATTTAAGGCATACAACACTGGATATAACTTCTACGAATGTGTTTATATTACGATAGAATAAAATCTCAGGAATCATTTTTACTTTCATTTTTGTCATTGAAAATTCCCATTGAATCAGTTATAAATAGTTCTATTGATATCACATGTAAGTTTGTTTTATTAAATCTACCATCAACTGTTCCGTTATCATGAATGTTTTGTTTGCAATACTTCATGGGAATAAAGTAATTTCCTACGCACTCCCACAATCCATCTATCACAACCATCAAAATGGCTACAACCCTCTCGACCTCGATCCGGGTTTTGTTATGTTAATATTTTCCTGCGTGAAAAGATACGGAACGTACGTTTATATCTTGTTTATTAAAATACTGTAGATGAGCGAGACTTATTGAAGGTTTCCGCGCCCTTATAACATCCTGGAACAGATGTTTGCCGAGAAATATGGATTCAAAGAGGCAAATATTTGGTTTTAGAGAACATGGACGCTATTAATTGCATGTACAAACTGACAGGTTTTTTATTCCTACCAGTTATTAACTACATGTACATGTATTACGATGAGGGGTGGGTATTGCCAGAAAAATGCTATTGCGATATTTTCTACGATGTTGCAGTACATTGCAACATAATGTAAACAATCGTTTTAAATAAAAATAAAGATCTATCTATTGTCCAATTTGAATTTATTCTTCAGCTTAATCATTTATATATGTGGTGATATGATTATCATCGTAAAAGTTATAATATATAGTGATTTAACCTTAAACGACCTATCTATTGACGATTTACAATAAATCGTTCACGAATTAATTGAATTTTAAAAATCTTCGAAATACCGGTATGAAAATAATATCGCGATATCATAGTATCAAAATGATACCGCGATAATCGATATGTTTAACCTATTACACACCACTAATATTGTGTAACTGACATCAGGTATAAATGTTGATATAGAAGTTAATTAAATAGATCTCTTTAAAATTGTGGTACAAAATTATATGTACATAAATTAGTACGAAGCATGTAATTTGAAATGCTCGATACTAAATTAAACTGTTCAAGGTTGTTGTTTTTTAAAGTTCAGTAAGTCTAAAACAGTGGATCTTGTCCCCCTAGTTTTCAAACACAGGACCCAATGATTGATATTATACATGTATTATACCCAGTACAACACAACATAAATCTTCTCATGTCAAGTCAATGAAACAATATGTTCCTTTACACGTTCTACATATTAAATCAAACAAGCTGTTCTTTTACATATTCTACATAATAGACCAAACAATCTGTTCTTTTACATATTCTACATAACAGACCAAAAAATATGTTCTTTTACATATTCTACATAATAGACCAAACAATCTGTTCGTTTTTTTTACATATTCTACATAATAGACCAAACAATCTGTTCTTTTACATATTCTACATAATAGACCAAACAATCTGTTCTTTACATATTCTACATAACAGACCAAACAATCTGTTCTTTTACATATTCTACATAATAGACCGAACAATCTGTTCTTTTACATATTCTACATAACAGACCAAACAATCTGTTCTTTAACATATTCTACATAACAGACCAAACAATCTGTTCTTTTACATATTCTACATAACAGACCAAACAATCTGTTCTTTTACATATTCTACATAACAGACCAAACAATATGTTTTTTTACATATTCTACGTAACAGACCAAACAATCTGTTCTTTTACATATTCTACATAACAGACCAAACAATCTGTTCTTTTACATATTCTACATAACAGACCAAACAATCTGTGTTTTGTTTACATATTCTACATAACATACCAAACAATCTGTTCTTTTACATATTCTACATAACAGACCAAACAATCTGTTTTTTTTTACATATTCTACATAACAGACCAAACAATCTGTTCTTTTACATATTCTACATAATAGACCAAACAATCTGTTCTTTTACATATTCTACATAACAGACCAAACAATCTGATCTTTTACATATTCTACATAACAGACCAAACAATCTGTTCTTTTACATATTCTACATAACAGACCAAACAATCTGTTCGTTTACATATTCTACATAACAGACCAAACAATCTGTTCTTTTACATATTCTACATAATAGACCAAACAATCTGTTCTTTTACATATTCTACATAACAGACCAAACAATCTGTTCTTTTACATGTTCTTCATAATAAACCAAACAGTATGTTCCTTTAACATGTGTGCTGACCATACATGAAACATAAACATACTCTCGACTCTGAGGGTGCATACTATTCTAATTGCTATTCTTATTCTATACATGCCAGACCATTTATTTATTACTCTCATGGGACACGAACAATGTCTTCCTCAGTACAGTATTTTCCGGTATACATTACTATCAGGGGAAGACTACCTTTGCCCTCAGTGTGTATCCGATTACATGTCATACACTTATGGACACAATTTTCGTCCGGTCTACAAAAAAATGCAATATATTTTTAGCTCACCTGATTGATCTGGTGAGCTTTTAGGATCGATGAATGTCCGTCGTCCGCCCACAATTAGTTTGTTTACACTCTAGCATCCACAGCTCTGAACCAATCGTAATTAAACTTGGTCACAATGTATATGGGCACAATGCCTCGGCCAAGTTCGATTATGGGTGAAATCGGACAAGGACTTTAAGAGTTATGTACCCTTGACTTACAAAATTCGCTATATTAAGCTTTTTTACACTCTAGCACCTTCATCACCAATCCTAATCATATTAACACAGAATGTACATTTACCTGCATCCAGTTATTTATGAAAATTAGAGTTCGTTTTGATAGAAATCTATGTACGAGATGAAAACTATATTACCTGGTCAGTAATTGTAGTGTCTTTGTTCTCAGGCGAGCGATCTAGGGCCATCTTGACTCTCTTGTTTATTAATAATCGTACAATAATAAAACTGGTACCATTAGAAAGAAAACGATACGAGTCATTCATTGGTACAACTTGCTAAACCAGTTTCAATGAAATACTATATAAAGTAAACTGGTTTTTAAAATTAATCACGGAAACCCTAAACGGACAAGACGTGTCCTTAAGTATATTTGTTATCTTAAATTCGTCCAAGATTGTTCTGCCAAATATACGGTGGAAGTGGGGCGATATACCTTTTTATGATCTTTTTTTTCTTGTTGATGTATTTTCATGTTTACGTGAATACAGTTATTGTTATAAAATTCACACGTGATTTTTTGCAAATCAAATTTTCGTGCGCAATCGTGGAAAACGCTTCAATCTTTTAATTTTCGTATATTTATGATGAAACATTATTATGAATAATGATGTCTTGTGAGACTAGGTTTCCCATGCTGTAAATGTCTGTCATCATTGCTTCCTTCATTGATAAGTGAGTACATGAATTCAAAGGAAGTTTCCTCTCTTATGTGATAGCTTAATGCTAAACGTCTCGGCATCAGATAGGATACGGGAAGGAACGGTGTGATTTTTCTTTAGCATGAACTATGATTTATTTCGTTATAAAACCTCGTTCATGATTAGCCGCATCATTAGGCTCACCGTGGAAGATTCGCGGTGCATCGATGAAAACTCTCGCGTCCGTTACGAGATGTGTGTGATTTGTCTGTCTCCCTGTATGTCTGATAGGATAAATATTTTAAAGAAATAAATGGCTTTTAGTTTTGTTTATTTATCACACGGATGTGTGTTAGAGAACATTGAAGCCACTGTCTTTGGAATCTTGTCACAGAAAATGTTTGTGACAGACGTGTGACCAAATACTCATCTAAAAAAAACTGACTTTTGAAACACATGCATTGACGGTTTTAGATTTTTCATCATCGTATAATTTTACGGAAATAATTATAGATTTACCTTTAGCTATAGTATCCATCTCAACGTACTATAATTTTATACACATTTTTCATTAACACAAAATTAAGTTTTTATTTGAGTGCTTAATGCATCTCGGGATTACATTTGTATCTTAAAATTATGTTTGAAGCGGAAGCATTTCTGTCGGTGAATATTTCATCTAAGTATTAATGCTGAACTATTTTGTGCAAATACTAAACTGTCACCCTGTATATATGATAAAGTTTTAATATTATCTCTTGAAAAGTTCATTTTAAATTATCACCGTAAACAATGTTTCCTGGTATACACATGCACAATAATCATTTATGTGACACACTAGAATATAACTTATACACTCAGCCATAAACATGCACGTTTTTATCGATAAATTTCTCAAAATTCTAAAAATAAACTCACATGTTATAATATAAGCATTAAGCTGTCAGTTTATCAGTTTATATGATAATCAGTGTCACATAAATACACGAGCAATTTCATTCTTGCATCTACATTAAACCACAAATCTTGCAATAAGTAAAGAACCAAGGCTATGAGTGTAGGAACCATTTTTCTCTGTATACAATGTATATAATTAAATAATGGCGTGGATTGTTTTAATGTAGCATCTTCAGCCTGAATTGATTGTTTTGATGAAACCATAACATTAAATCCAATATACATCTTTCTTTCAATTCGTTAGTATTATATTTTTAAAACACACGTGTGTTGTCTCGTTGTTATATAAATGGTTAAACCCAGGAACACTTGTTTTGTGAACGACCGCTAGAGATAGAACTGAAAATTGTTGAAAAATGACTGTAAACTCAAATGAATATAATTAAATGTATTACCTTGATATTTCAACTATGTAATGTGGCTACATCACTATTTCGTCCATTTTTTAGACCTAAAAGTGGATTTGATGTATTACAAGTTGATTTAAAATTATCCCACTTCATGTAAAAAACATGACAGTATGAGTTAATAAGCATGTATAATAAATACAAATATTCAACGTTAGGAATATTTTTGTGTTGATAGCGTCAAGTTATGCTTCGAGCTGTTGAGTCTCAGAGAATGAATCTGTAGACATTAAACTTGATGGCATATTTTATGTTAGTTTACATTAGGGCCCCGTAAGGACGTTATCGTCTGAACAAACAAGCAGAAGTTACTGCCCCAGTATACGTGTCATATGGTTTCCCTTGGGGATTCTTTCAAATGTACGTTACGGGACCGTTATCTTGCCAGAAGGCCCTTTCATTTAATTGATAAATAAAAGGGAACTCATTAAGGGTGATTAAATCCTACAATTATCTGTGTAGGGTCCTTAGAACTGACGTATTAATGTTTAATTGGATTTTGATTGTTCCGGTGAATTTTCATGTAGTAATACAATACGCGTATAACGACACATTTTGTGGTCTTCTCTTTAAAAAAATCTCAAAATAATATTTACAGCAGATTATAATGGATAAAGCATTGATATTATTTATGTTTTGGTAGGTTATATAATTAAGCATTGATAATTATTTATGTGTTCCACCATTGAATGTCATTTAATGCAATTTGATTAAATTTACCGATGTTTTATTTATACTTGTTGAAGAATTCAGCGTGTTCTATAGTTACTAATGTTACAATACTGTCTTTGCTTTTTTGATTTATAAACAATCAATGATAAGCTAATTATACAGTCGTACTAAAGTTTATCGGAAATGACGTCACATCAAATGATGGCGTCTGTATGTAAAACATGATGTCAAATAAGATAAATTGAAACCAAGCTGGTATTCAGGACACGAAATGCAAAAACTTACGGTCTAAACATTTTATTCAGAAAATAATACATAATTATTACTACATTTTTTGGTTTAATGAAAACAGTTACATTGCATTATTTGCTTTTTAAATACCGTAGTCAATATTCCATTGTTAATGAACACACTTCCGGACCGGTTACTTCACTTCCGGCTTGGTTACGTCACAATATTTGAGTAAAACAAATCAAGTCCATATATACATACAACTTTACTTTTTCCACGTATTCACTCCGCTGGCTCGCCTTGTATCTTATTATCAGATGAGTCTTTAATGCATGAGCCAGTTTCTGGTGAGTCTATTACAGTAATATCTTCATCAGACGACATTATGTCATCGTCGTCTTCATCCGATTCCAGTTCACGTTCCTTAACACAACTATCTTCTGTCAGTTCCATCGTTCCGGGTAATCGTTCCTCATTGTCGTCTGTTGTGGATATTTTTTCGTCTGCGCACGGGTCGACCGTTTCCGAGTCGTCTGTGTTCATCTGCTGCTGTGCGTGACGCCATTTCATTCGTCTGTTTTGAAACCATACTTTGACCTATATAATACACAACATTTATTTTTTATTTAATGAACAATTGACTCCGAAATTGCGATTATATATTACATGTACAGTACTGCTGAAAACATGTTTTAATTCGTAATAGATGCGATCTGTTTACATACAAATTTCGAAACTTTTTTTCTCAGTTATATACTTCGTGTTTTGTAAAATGTTGTCTTGTTCAATAAAACGAGATTGTTGATATGAACAGCTCATCTAAGATGCACTCAATACAGTCAAAATGCATCAACAGAATATTATTAACTGTTCTGTGATTTGCCGGACGATATTGCCCGTTCAAAGTTAATTTAATAATTCATTACGTTCGGAGACAGAGAAATATAGCTTCGTCTAAAGTTGTATCTACCTGGGCGTCTGTTAGACCAAGCATGGCAGCGAGTTGTCTTCTGTCGGGTTTTGTGACGTATTTTTGAACTTCAAATCTTTTTTCAAGACCTTTGCGCTGTAAATTCGAGAACACTGCTCGTGACCAAGAACGCTTCCTTTTGGACTGTGGGCCCACAGTGACGTCGGTGTTCAACACGGAATAAGGACCTGGAGATAGAAAGGGGTAAAGAGGTGCATTGAGGGAAACTGTACAGAGATTATTTGGTAGATATGACGTCATGTAATTGGAATATTGTTTTATGAACTCGATGTTTCATTCACATGCTGTCGTTGAAACTAGTTTGTCGTCAGATCAATAGAATTGGTATCGGACAACTTAAATTATGTTTACCCTCACAGAAAGAAAATGATGGAAGTGGCTTAGTGGAAGAAGAATTGATTTTTTTTATAATTATTGTACAAACTATTTGATTTGTGGAACTAATATTGAAAAGAACAAATACATGAAATAATTACTTACTAAATGGCACAAAAACGTATAAAAAAGAAAATTTAAAATTGAATTTCTTTGTCACTTACAATTTATTGATAAGGAGTCGCTTTCAAACGTTTAGTATACGACGGATTACTTTCAAATTAAAATTATCATACCTGGAAGTATGTCGGTGCCTGTTGGTGAAGTAGGGTACTTTGGAGGCTGCAAGGCGTGGACGGCAGACAGTGCGTGGGTGGGGTACCTCATGTGGTCCTTGTAAAGATGACAGACGTCGTATGTACATTCACAGGCACTTGTTCTTCTATGTAAGCCATCATCTCTTCTTGTCGGAGAATTTTCTGATGAAAAAAAGTAGAAAATTCATTTTTCAAAGCGTCAAGGGGCGTAACTCAGAAGTGCCTGGGCCGATTGGGCTGATTATCGAACTTGGCCGAGATCGCATGGCTATAAATATTCCCATGGTGAGGATCCGAATGAAACTGGTTGAATTAGTGAGCGGACATGGCTGTTCCCATAATTAGACCCGTTTTTCAAACGGGTATATAAAAAATAACACTCAAACAATCTGATAACTGGCGTCGTGTTATACCCTATACATCTATTGGAGATAATTTAGAGAAAGGAGCTGGACGCGTCACGATATGACCATCGAAAAAACAATGGACATGTATAGAATTCTCTACTAAGTCAATCAGAAAGAAATATAATAATGTTTAATTTGACGGCAAGTTTTAAAAAATCGGCTATATGTGAATTAAGTGAAACTGCGCATTCTTTGTACAATTTTGAAATATTTTCATAAGTTACTTGTGGTTTATTCTAATATCACTAAACCACAATGAACTTATATATGCGTCATACATTTATATATATAATGGTATATGTAAAGTACTTCCAGTGAATAATTTTACTTCAATAATGTGAGAATGTTTCGGCATATAAACAAAAATTCGCAATTTTGTATTTTAATCCGGACTTTCTAGTAAAAGGATTGGAACGTCAATCGCAAGACCGAGTAAGATTTGTTAAGCTAAATTACTATTTGCACATACTCCATGCAATGTTATATTAATAATTTAACAAAATAAGTCTACAATGCATATTCTACACGTGAAATACATATATTTTTATTGCTTTATATCATTTCAGTAAGTGATCCAAATACGTGATAAAATATAATAAAAATGTATTAATAAAACTAAAATTTGGAACCTAAAATCTTGTATTGTTTATTGGTTAACGATCTCCTTCGTTGTCAACCTCCTGAATTCAAACTCCAAAAAATCATTTAAGTTACACCCATGAGGTTTGTACTGAAACTGGTATCTTTGAGTTTTGTTAGATTTCGAAGATATTCTAAAATTCTCATGCAATTCAACAGAATTTATGTTAAAATGAAATGGATATGACTGGCAGATTTATTAGCAATAAAAATATATATTTCAAAATTCACTTACGAAGCGAATAAATACATAATTTAGATGATTTAAACTCGTGCTATGAATATACAGTTACAAACTTAAAACACTTCAATCGTTTAAATATTAAAACATGCAGTTAAAATTATGCTGATATTTGATAATCATTTAAGATTGATTTATTTATTCGAAAATTATCCACATCCGAAATAGCTCTATTTTTGTTCGAATCAGAAATCTTCATTTACGGGAAACGTGTTTTGAAAAAAATACATTAACCGCATTATTGCCTTCCTTTCAACTCCAGCAGATGTATTTTCTCATAGGACAAATATTTGTTATTTGTTTACAATATTTAAAATTTTCATTTTGATAAATAAACAAATAATATAAATTTATAATATAAATCTCTCTGATATTTGGTTTAACAGTTGGTAAAAAATCTAAAATACATTTCCTGATAAATAAGTTGACTATATATTTTGACAGTGCATATTTTTTTACTGATATAATCTCAATTATTCAATACTCTGCTTTTATTTTTCCCACGGCATTGATAACAATTTGTTTGTAGGTAAGTTATGTTAACATCGGAGCAATAAGCTGTGCTGACTAAAATTTGTGTCATTACTGTAAGCTTCCTTCTTATGAAACGGTTATTTTCTTATGTATGTTCACATGTGACGCATTTCAGAGACCTATTGATAATCTAAAAGTTTTTCTGTGTTTTATTTCAAATTCTGCTTCTACCTCCAGACTCGAGTGCTGTCACTCTGTGTCGCGTAAAAACATGTAAACTAAAACATTATTCCGGCATAAGAAATGTGTTTTTTTCTGATTATACGACAAATCCTAATTTTTTCCCTGCGTCTAGATTTTGTTAAGCCCAAGGAACGATACGTCCACTGTCTCACTCTTCGTTTTCTGCACGCCTCACTGGAATCTCAGCTAGATCCCAATTTATGGCATATATTATTTTCTTTTTTTTTAAACTGAGTAAAACCGAAATCGGTGTGATAATGGAATTCAGCAATTTTTTTATCAGTTGCTTTTTATTACTTCATTAATTATGAATTCTCATTTCTGGTATGTGATTATTCACAGTGATTGCTCGGCGAGAATTGTATAAAAAGTAAATCAATGTAAATCTAAGTAGATAATCCTGACAAAATAAAGTAACGGATATTTTACATTTGTACAAAAATGCTATAATTAGGATTGAATGGCAATTTGTTGGTTAGATATTATAGTCAGACTATGAATCCCCTTAACTCAACGATTCGTTCCTGTACATGACGCGATGTATCAAAGTTTTGTAATAGATTTCAATTATTTATTTTGTATCAACTTCATTACGCCGAAAGGCGCATATGAATATAACAATGTTTTATGTAATATACACTGTATTTTTTGTCAATTATAATCTTTTATCTAGGACACCATTATATCATAATACGTTAATATATAATGTGCATTATATACATATGTATTTATCAAATACAATTTTCTAAACAGAACACGATGTATGTTATATAACCTTCTCCATGAATTAATCCTGACGCTGAATGAAGCTGTGTTCGTCAATGTCCTTATTTAATATATAATACAAACTTTCATTTACGTGATATTCTATGCTCTAATCAAAAGAGCAAAGTTTAATGCCATTTTCTGCTCGAAGATGTGTGATCGTATATAATGTATACATCATTAAATTTTATGCTCGTGAAACATTAAAGACAATTTTTGACAATTCAATATTAGGCGCGTTTTCACTTCAAAAGCAGGGTCAATAGCGAAGTAATGAACACAAAGCTCGTCCATTATGAAAAAGCACGGCCATTATAAAAAACTCGTCTATTATGAGATTCGGTCATCCTGACAGGCTGTCCAGCTCGGCCATTATGAAATCGCTACTATATTCTATAGTTAATTAATAAAATTGTAAATAAGTAAGTGTTTTCATAATGGCCATAATATTGGCTTCAGATAGTCATATTAATCTACGGCCTTCGGCCTAAGGTATTATGACAGTCTTCAGCCCAATAACAAGGCCATTGCGAAAATAGTTACTTATTAACATTATCTTGAAAGTGTTTAAATTAAATGAAATATTTTTTTGCAATATTTTAAATTAAAATGTTTCAAATCTCGTACAATAAAAAATGTGTGTATGAAATATGTTGGAATTGAATCGTTTGATTTCGTAGTAAATAAGTATTTTGAAAAGAAAGCCATTGTTACTTGATTCGACTTCGACCTATAACAAAATAATGTAACGAACACATAACGTAATTATTATCTGTAAAAAGTTATAACACATTTCAGATATTAACATTTAATAATTTTCCCGAGATCAAGAGAAAAGCTTTGACATATAAGTAACGAAATATTGTTTTACCTTTATCTCCTTTTTCCTTTCCAAAATCTTCTGACAATATTTTATTGATACCAAATTTCAGATCCCGGGGCGGTGATGGTAAAGTTTTTGTGGAATGCGACCCGCCAGTTGTACACGGACTTGAGCTTCGGTAACCTTTAGGTCCGACACTACAGAGTGCTTGCAAAGGTTCCAGGGCTGAGGGAGCAGTGCACTTGCCATTGCCCTTCTTGGAGAAGTCTAGGATTCTGTTAGAACATCTGTCATCGTTTGAGCCACTTCTAATACGATAGTTTTTCTCGTGCAGTAATTCGTGCCGTTCTTCATCTCGTCTATTTCGCGTGATTTCGACACGCGCGCGTTTACTGTGTCTAGAATTGTCAGTAACTGTCGATTGTGACAATTGAAGAATATTGGCGATTTGAAATGCAGATGTCTTTGAGTATGCTTGTGCTAGGTAAGGATTCCAATAATAAACGGGGGTTGGTATTTCCACACAACCCGAACACGTATTCATAAACATGATGTTGTCCTTTAAACGTGACTTTGCAATATAAAATTAACTATACAGGTTCAAATCACAAACAGCCCTAAGTTCAAATAAAGTTAATTCCACGAAGTACGCCTTAACACATTACAAACTCCACTGCTTATAAGCCATGCCGCTTGGTTAAATCTCGCTATCTCTAGCTATACCAATTAAGTTCTTACGATAATGACAGGAGAGCACGGACGATATACGTTCCTTCACATATGCTGCCTTGTATAAACGTTAATTTGTAAACAAGCCCAGCCGATTGGTTCATCAGTCGCATCATTAGAATTTTATTAGGTGAGAAGCGTGAATAATTATATTCCTGTAGAGATATGGGAGGTTTGTTTATCTGAAAGTGGGCGGGAACGAGGAGAAATTAATAATGAGAAAGTGTTGGACTAGATGGAGATATGAACTGAATGGTGTATAAATGGCTGATGATTGTTTGTGTTGCTGTTTGAATAAAATCTTAAATATATATCTCACATCTATAGTTCTGACGTTAGATTTGATTGATTAATCAATTATAGAATTTCAACAACAACTGCCATATTATAGCGTGCATAATCATCTATTTATAAGATTGTATGGTCAAAATTGAGTTATGCAATAAGATAGCAAACCAATTATTAAGAATCTTAAATTACTGCATACATGTACATTCAACTAACGGTACAATGGCTCTCCTTTCAAATAAATTCTGAAATGATTGTATAAACATGGGTAGTCGTAATTGAGAACGTGTCGGTAATTTGCGCAAGAAAATACAAAAGAATAATTAATAATTCGAATAGAAAAAATGACTAGTAAAGATTATTGTGGCATAAATATTTGTTCTTCACATTTAATCTATGGATATTTGAAGCACTTATTTAAAGAAAAAATATTTTTGTGAAACAAATTATTATTTCTTATATTTTTATACTTCTTACTTTATTTTTCAAGATCATATATTATATGATGTGTTAGAATGTCATGTGTTGTGGAAGTGACCTTCGTGACTTGCTTGTTACATATCTTATATTCCAGTACATGTATTCAGTGCAGTGCATCATATCATGATTATATTATATCTGGACAACGTTCTTTTTTCCAGTAATTATTGCTCACAAAGGGGAGGTTGAACTTAACAATAAACCATGTTGACAGTTTATACATTTCATTTATCTACACATATACATTTAGTTAGTCTTTGATATTCATATATATTAGTCATACGCATCTATACATTTTTTCGTTCATATATGTTTTTAGTTGTTTTTTTCTCAAGCTCTGCTTACTAACTGTCTTTCATCTTAATGCGCGCTAAACGACTAAAGCTGTTAGTACCAGGTCAAAAATTACTAAGGAAAAAACACATTTAAGTTATAGCATCGCCTATACTATAATTCGTTGTTGTATTTCTACGACAGGGTCAACTCGGTCGACATGTTATTCATAATTAAATCTGGTTCCAGTTTCACGAACAAAATTGAGCAGAAACTCAATAATGGACTCAATTGTTTGTCTGTCAAGAGATATGGAACATGTGAAACATGCCAGCATAAAATAGTGTTGGTCTGGCGGACAAATTAAGTCTAAAAACCCCATTTTTGTTTGAGTTGTTGAGTTTGAACAAAAACGTAAGGTTTTTTGTGTGAAACTGGAGCCTTTATTTTTAGGATGAGTTGGTTTCATTTGCTTCTTCACTTCTATCACAACATATTAGGGATTGGTTAATATCCTACATCAAAACTGTCACAAAACTTATCACATTTATATTTCTCAAAACTGTCTAATTGTTTTATAATTAAGCCGGACAATAAAAAGTCTTATGTTCAAATCGAATTAAAATACAAACTTTCAATATTGATTTTATGGTAGTCCTTTTTAAATGTTCTTGGAAATGATACTCTTTTATACATTCACTTACCGCATTTAAACCATTCATTGTCATTTCTTTAATTTCAACATACAGCCTGGTAAGCATTTGTATATTTGTTTTTGTTCTATCTCATATCATAAAACTGTGATTTTGCTGAGGAAATAATCTGAAACTGAAATTGGCAGGGTTTCGGACCAAACTTTCCATCGGGGTCATTATAGGGTGTCATATAATCGTTGATTTAACAAACACAATTGACAATTAAGAATGAATTTGTGGGAACATACTTAAAAACATAACTATTTCATACATGTGTATGAATAATCACTGAATGAAAGACGGAAATTGTCTCTTATTTACTCGTATATGCATCAGAGAATATGTTTGTTTTCCCCGAAGGGAAGTGGGCCGATCCCGGAGGTACTGCAATACCGGGCCAACCCGTGGCGAGAGCGGAGCAAGCCCCTGACATCTCACCTGTGTCCAAAAATCAGTTTAATATCGAAGTCCCCAATGGGGGACGTATCAGATATTAAGCTGATAAGAACAGATACTACACTTTGATCTTAGCCAAAAGGCCGAGAAGCGATACTTACCATTTAAAGAGACAATATTTTATAGTCACCTAAGGACACTAATATATTGATTTTACCTTGTGCATACATAAGTACAGTATATTAAGTCTAATAATTTAACTCATGTACGAAATTACTCTCCGAACTTTTAATCGTACACTTTTATCTTCAGTCAAAATATTCGTTCGATTCATCACACAGAAAGACAAGGCGTCCACTTTCAAATTCGGGAAGTACCACCCACAAGTGCAAACGTAGTATAAACGTAATTTGGAAGAAACAGTTAATTATACTGCTTGCAAGGCTGTATACTTGACGTAAGCCATTTTATCAAATATTTTAATACCCGAAGAATAAACCAATTTACGTTTATTATTCATTTAATATCCATTTAAATTCTTTCCAGGACTAATCTATCACATTTCATAAGTAATAGCAAACGTCATGGCCTTATCAAATAATTATGACAATATCACGGGCATGATTTGCAGGAAATGCATGTAAGAATGCATAATTTCTGGCAGGGCTGCCCACCTGACTTTATCGTCTGCAAAAAGAACTTACAGATTATTTCATTTTATAAAATACTTCCACATAAAATCTTTTTAAATCATTTCCAATATGAAGGAAAAAAACTAATTCTAATTTCCAAAACACCTGGAAATTGTTTCCCGTCTTATCGTCTCTATTAATTTATATGAACTGTCAGGGCAGTAAATATAACAAGATTCAAAACTTAATACATTTCTGTTTTATTATAGTAAACAGCTGTCCAACGTTTTTAAAAGCAATGCAATGAAAACGTGTCTAATAAACATTAAAAATGTACCGAGAACAGATAACACCGTGCTTCTGAATCCGTCTTGAAGAAAGCAAAACAATTTCATTGATAAATTAATATTTCCGTCATAAAATGGAATGTTCTTGCTGAAATATACAGGAAGTGTGCAGGCTTTCTCTACTCTAGTTTGTCAGTAAATGTGATATGCTTCGACGACTCTGAGACAGACAGCTTTATACTCTCGAACGCTTTTGAAAAAAATGTTACTGATGATATATTTTTCGAAACCAAAATTCTGGAATTTTTTAAAGTCATACCTTATTTTCCGCAATTGGTGAAGATTTGAAAACAAATAATTGTTTAAATTGATTTTAGCCATGGATACATCAATACTATTTTATTTCAATAAGTATTTCTTTGCACCTTTTTCCCCCAAAAAATATTATTGTTGTCTATCACCAGCATACGTACAAATACGTATTTCTGAGCTTGAAGCAAGTGAACAAAGATATTAATTAGTTATTTCTATGTTTTATTTATTTTTACTCATCATTTACAGACTAAAATTACTACCCGCCTTGCATAATTACATGACATGTGTTGGTTTTGAGTTGCTGTCGCACAATTTCGAAAATTACAATAATGTCATACAATTCTCTACGGTCCGGTTTCGACCGGACTTGAGTAGAATTTAAACTCTCCTGAAGAGTAATTGATGGCACAGATCTGCCAGACGCTTGTTCAATGTTACCGTTACAATACTGACACTACGAGGAATAATATTCCTGACCCCAGGAGCGATCCCCGGGGGTCATTTTTCAACACTATCAAATTATTTTCTTTTGAATGCTCTGTACTGCATTCAGTCCGTAATTTAATGACAATTTAAGAGTTGTTATGGATTAAGGTAAGATGATGGTGCAATGTATGGATATATTGACAAGGTATTGGCGAGGTCTTGAGATATATTTTACTTCATTACACAAGTAGGTCTCACACCTATGATCCGCTGATTATGACCCCGCGTTCAAATTTCGAAACTAATCAGCTTTTATTTGTCAGTTTGTTCGGCAATGTTACTTATAGTGAAATTATTTTTTTAGAATTTATTGATAGACTTGAAATCATTGAAGCTGTTGAAAATTACAAATTTTTGTGATTATGTTATATCTGTTATTTTTATATTTATTTATATGTTCTATCTAATTAGTAATTTAATAGTGTATTATATCCACATGGAACCTTTGGCTTAATGAAGTGGAAATAGGCACTAGTAAATATACAAATCATATGAACAAAAACTGTTGGCTGATCTCATTGTGCCATATTTTATGACCGCATTGCGTAAAACGTCAATACGGAATTAACGTGAAGACATGAAATTTATTTCATCGGATTTAACGCCATTTTCAACATTACGTTATAATTATTGTGGCGGGCAGTTAACCAGCTTCCATTTAGGCCAGTACTAACCACTTCCTATCCACAAGATCCTGCCAAGCTACCCCACATAATTCAGAGGTGGAGGACAATTTAACATAGGATTAATATCTTCTGTCTTTTTCACGGACAGCGTTAGCCTCGCCCGGGGTTCGAACTCACGAATGACATGAAAAAGAGCGTGTGTATAAAATCATTCACATAAAAGCAATATATCGAGCAATTAATTATGTTCACGTCGAATTAAACATTCTTTAATGGATGTTCCATGGGAGGAATCGTGTGTTAGTATTTAATGTTATCATAACAGTGGTTACTGACATGAGAAATTTGGAAAAATAATGAGGTAAGTTGAACAAAGAATATCTACTAATTTGACGTTTGATTTCGCATTGTTTTCGTTAATAGTTCCAGATTGGTCGTGTCTAGGCTTGGTTTACTACAAAAAGGAGGCACCTACAGTTGTTTAATTGGTATCACATTACTCTGTACACCCCGTTATATCTACCATTAATGCGTTCCGCACGTATACTGTTTCAAACCAATTTGCCACAGACATTAAATTCTAATGTAAAATTATCATACTTTCCGATATTTCTGATACTGTTTACAAAGATTGACATTTTGATTGCGGACTTATTACCTGATAATTTCGTATAAAACCTAATTTTTGGCACTCTTAATGGTTTATGGGCCATAATCATAATGATTCTCATTGCAACATTTGCGCGGAGAATCACGAAAAAACGACACAATCAGGCGACTATGATAGATTTATTTTCCTCTATCCGGTATTTCGGGGTATATCATCGAGCAGACCATCTGCAGGCAATTTTACTCATTATCTATGATACTTGTTCGCAATAGATAAAGCTTTGATATGAAATTTCCACGCAGACGACCTCTGGACCACACGAATATTGCTTGCACATGCTGTCAGCAGTTAGGAGTGATATGTCTAATTCTAAATGAACGTGGACCGTGCAACCAAAGCGAAGTACTTTCCATCTCAAATCCAATATTTAGTATCTTAAATTTCCTTTAATTGCTTAATAAAATAAAACGCTTTTATAGCCAATCACTGAACACAATTATGTTGTATTACAATCCAAATATTAAAGTGGCAAATCAGAAAACATCACGAGTTTAGAAATTGGTAGTTCTAAAGCTGTGAGCACTCAAAAGCTAGATTTTACATTTAGTTACACAACGTTTTGTGCATGAAATCACAATCAATGCTCAAACCTCGGGATTTAACTTGTGATCTTAATTTTAATGTCATTAAAATCTACTCTTTTAATATCGAACTTGAAGAAAGCGTGATTCTTCATAAACGATCGCTGTTTGTTTGTAGTGGTCCATTGCATTGATATTTTAGCTATGTGTATGTTGTATGAGTACATTGTACATTCATGCGTAGTTTTGTCGTGTCTCAAATTAACATCAGCACTCGAAATTACTGACTGAAATAGTAGGCATATTGAAGCGGTGTTTTCTACTAAAAATAAATTTATTTACTTAAATACTAATTCTGGTTGCCTTGGTAACGGAGTTTTGAACGGTGAAGTTTTAGTGCTTACGATAGAGTCCTGACCTAATAAAATGATCATGTCAATAGATACGTAACTGTCATATATACACCGTATACCTAACGCTACATGTATATTTTGATATACAGACATATAGATAATAGATATGTAAGCATGTAATACGATGAATTTCCGTACATATTAATGACATAACAGCATGGCTTAATTATTTTTGATAAGACCAATGTACATGTTATACAAAATGTAATACATGTAAATATAAGACTGAATACTAGTAGGAACATTTTAATGATTCGATTTTATTTACAAATGCTATATACATGTAGTCACAAACATAGGCATACGAATGGAAACGTTTTAGTCACCATGCGTTCTAAAAGTCGTTTACGTAAAAATCATTGTATAAAACATTACAAAAATGCGTTTCGTATTCCAAAACTGTCGACGTGTATTGTAGGATCTACCTAATTATCTTGTTACAAAGTATGGACCAAAGTATAACAGGTTTAAAGCGCATTTAACAGTACATGTAGTATTGTTAAAAATAAGGATTGCATTTTGTTAACTAGCACGGACATGTTCTAATACAGGGCGTGGTTACAGTCATAGGAAACTCCCGGTCTAAAGGTAGTCCTTGGTGGTGAAATGAAGCGGTTTGGTGATTTGCGCTTTGTCGATGACTGGCGTTTTGTTGGAGACCGAGGCGAAAGGATTTTGTAATTGTCACAAATTGTCTGAAGTTTTCGTGGTGAAACTGACGGTGACCAGTTACTTCTCCGTGACATGCGAGATCTCATTTTTAGTTGTCGTCCCTTCGAAAACTGAGGTCTTGGTGTTGCTTTATGCATCTTACAACCTTTTTGTGAATGTGTCGTGCTCCTCCTTTCAAAATATGGTTTTGAAATTTCAGGTGAGCTTTCCGCCATGTTGATTATGTAGGCGCCATTTTGTGTATTTCGAATGAAATTTGGACTAGGCGACGGATGACGAAATACTGGCGTGGGAGACGCAGGAATTCCTGATTGTCTTCTGTAGAAATGTTCTCGTGTCATGATTTTCCTAGGAGAGGATGAATCAGAAAGGTTCATCGTCATATAGCTCCCATAGTTAGAATTAACCCGCGTGAGACTAGGTATATTTCTACTCTGGTTTATATTCTGATAAATCGGCTCATCTTCGTCTCCAGCTGGCTGCGGTTCCTCGTAATCATGGTCAACAAATTGTGCGATTCTTTCTCTGGAGTTAGCAAACTTCGTTGCCAGGTATTCCTCAACATCATCGTTATTGTAAATAGGTTCGTCATCTTCATTCATTGAAGTATAGCGTTCATCTGTGACGTCATTATCATCGAATTCTTCAGTAGTGTCTAAAAGCATATCTTCTTCAGTTGGCGGTTGTTTGTAAGCTATTCCTGTAATGTGAGAACAGGCTGCTTTTATTATCGTAGTAGATATATACATTTGTATTTTAGCAGTTTATGAATTTGACTGATATTTGGACACTATCGTTTACCAATAAAACCATGTACAAGTATACTAACTATTAAAACTGCTCCATTAATTTGTCAGAGGTTTGTTAGATAATGAAAAGATGAAACAACTCTTTCCATCGCAACAACAACCAGCATGTAAAATACTATACATGTACCTGAAAATGGGCCAGGGTTGACTAATAAATACCCAACAGATGGTCCCTCCTGGTCTTCACTTGCCATGGCTGTAAGCACCGATGTTTGTAGTATTCGGGAGGCAAATATAAGTATGATCTGTAACGTATTCAAGAAATAGATACATGTCTACATATGTATTAGTATTTGACTTATAAACCAGTTTGTTCAGTATTATTCATTTTGCTGCTTTTTGTTATCAATGTTTGTCCACTAGTTAAATGGATGTGGTATATTATTTCGACAATACATGTATGTTATAGCAAGGTTAAGGCGAGCAATTTATATATTTATAGTTGAAAATGGCACAACACTGTGCCATTCATATACTAGTATAAACCCGCGTTAGATGGGGAATGGAAATAACCATTGCATTCACCACCAATCTTGTCATCCGCCAAGTTAGATACGCGTTTGCATACTGAAAACTTTTGTTTGTTTGTTTTCAATGAAAATCGATTAAAGCAAAGTAAATTCAATAAAAAATGTAAAAAGAATCGGTCCAAGCCGAATGTTTAGTAATGTACCTGTATAAACGACAGACTAAGAACAAGTGACCCGGCGACAACCAGCACTGAATCCTCGTAGAATGCCATCAGCTTATCCGTGCAACCAATGGTATATAATGTGGTCTTTGTACGAAAGTCGTAGTTGTAGTGAAGATCATTATCATGTACGTGATGCTGGATACATGGGCGTAGAACATGTGGAGTGCAGCAACTAAACGGTACATCATCAGATATCAAATTGGGTCCAAGGTCTAGGAGTCTGAAATGGTTAGGAAATACAAAGTAGGTTTATTAGGATATGGTCTTAAAAATGCCTCAGTCCATTTACGATCATCATCATCCCTAGTAATCGCATCCTCTTGCTAGAGTATTCTCGTCATGTGAATAAAAATATTAAGCATTAACAGCAGTCAGTTCAGCTTTATACATGTGAAATAATTCTTTGTACAGAATTCTTTGCACGATATTCTTCGCGAAGGTGTCTAAGCTCACTTTTGACTTGTATTTCTTGGCATGACGTATTCATTATTCAGAAGGAATTTCTTTTAGAGGAAACTCTTCCTTCCATAGGGTGAAATCTACAAGCGTAAAAAAATTAAGACCGCGCCAACTTATTGCGGGTCTGCAATTGTTTGATGTGTACTTCTTGTGTTTGTAAAATTCGTAAAGTAAATTACAGTTTGTCATAATTTCTTGTCCAATATTCATTTAAAATTGAAAAATATATCGCATAAAATGTGCCGAGAACCTGATATGGAGAAAATAAGTCAAGTAGTGCAAACTACGTCATCCTTTACCGCAATGGCACAGTGCTCAATAAAATAGGCGGAGTTTAATCATCATAGACTTTATAAGAGATTGCGTCATACTGTACTGAACCAAGTCGTATGTAGCCTACGAATTTTCCATGGTTTTTGTTATTTTTGTTAGGTTTGACGCCCGTTTACAACAGTATTTCAGTCAAATGCAGTTAATTTTACTATCGTTCCTTGGTAGTACCAGGTCCCGTGGTAATAAAACTGTAAATCAAATCTCATAGCTTGCATTTTTTGTCTTTTGATTTTTCTAAATTAATTATGATCAGATATTACTCATATTATTAATACATGAATATTAAAACATAATCGACCTGAATATGTATTTTGTAAATAATAATCAGCTCCTTATATTGAACCGTTATACTTTGAGAATGAAATTGAGATTTGTGCTCAGCGATAGATTACAAGTTTTAGATAGGCCAGTACTACACACCTCAGTAAGCGACTGCCAATTATCTCACACTCGAACTTCCAGCGGTGAGATACCGTGGTTAATAAGCGCAATAACCGTAAGCCACGCATAGCCTAGTATGTCATTCTAGACTGACTGTTCATGGTAAAACGAAAAGTTTACTTTACTGAGAAAAGGCAGGGCTTATTGTTGTGATAGTTAACAAGCATCTCTCGAAAGAACGGTCGAAAACTGTAAATAAAGATACATAGGCCTAATGGTCCAATTGAAATAATGGTCAAACAGTAAGAAACATTGAAATCATGCATTGCTGGATATCGATTGTTAATATGATAACTAAGACAATACCAGTTCCTCAAGAATAAAACAAAACATAGATCTAGAATTCGTTGTGGTGAAAATCCATTGTCACAGATAAATGTTGACTCTTATTAACGCATCTAGAGCACACTGAATGCCCCCGTTTTCTTTTTAATTTCCCTCTGAATAATATTTTACAGTTTGTCCTAATTTCTAGTACAATGAAATGTCCGCATTTCATTGGAAATTGGAAAAATATATCACATAAAATGTCCCGAGAACCTGATATGGAGAAAATAGGACACTTATTTTTCTGTATGTACAGAAATTAGTACAAACTGTAAATCAGTTATCTTTCATATTTTTAATTTTATGCGACACATCACTGCCCTCCGCTTCGCGTCGCTTGTGATATATCGCATAAAATTCAAAATATGAACGATAACTAATACATATGACTGAGGTACTTTGTGGGCGGTGTCATATAGAACAGCAGTCTCTTTATTAACGAAAACACTATGTACATAACCTATTTTGATATTCATGTTACAAGTCTTACCCGTATACTCTTTTTGTAGCATTAGCACTAACATAATCAGGGTGTACCCACGACAGATAGAACCAGTCCTTGTAAGATCGACTTCCACAGCATTCATATGACATCTGCAGTATATCCGTTTTTTCTTTTGTTGTAGCGTCGTTCTTATAAGCAGACATAGCTACTCTGATGCCAGAATCAAGTGAATCTTCTAAATTGGCGATATGTTCAAAACACATTATTCCAGATGTAAACTCAGATAAAAATATAACAAAAGTTGCAATGATTGCTACTAAAATGAAACCCGACCACTTTTCTCTTTTTGCTGGAATTCTGTTCGTGTATGCTATTTTTCCACAAAGAATATGAGCAAAAAATCCGAAAAATCCACTGAATACAAGAAAGCCGGGTAAAAGCATACCATCATAATTTTCTATGAATGATATTTTATCTTCTATGAGTATCTGAATGTAAAGTGCAGTAAAAAGACAAATAAAAGATGGCAGTATGCACAACCAGTGTGTTATACCAACAAACTTTGCAAGAGCACATCTTCCTTCTTCTGTAAAATTAAACGCAGGTCCTGTCATAATTGGCCATGTTAATTTTCTGTCTTCACAATGAGATGAAGGATGCTTTTGAGCGTTTGATATGATGCCGCGTCCATTTTGTTATTATTATTTAATCCGTTGTGACGTCATTAAAAACAACGTAGCGTAACGTAACGTTAAAGTTGGCGTAATTTTGTGATACTTGCAATAAGACGTTGAGAATGCAGTGTACGCCTAAACGTTATTTAATCATTGCGGAGATTTATTTATTACTTCAGAGAAAGTCTACTGTGTTGTTATTGGATATATACATGATTTTTTTTAAAAGAAGTATGGCGGCAAAAATAGAAAAAAATATGAATTTCTGTATGATAAATTAAACTTGATGACAAATTGATGTTTTTCTTTATATAATTAGATTGATAGTGTGCTTTTTCTGGGTTTTTTTCTGTATTCCATTTTCTTTTCTTTTTTTCATATTAATATAATTTCTTGTTGTTTCCTTGGTTATTTACATCAGTTTTTATAAAGGACCACAAAGGAAATAAGGTTTTACTTCCATGTTTGTGTTAACTTTGTATTTTAACGTTTGTGACATGGTTTCAATTTTTTACTGATATTATTTTACAATCTCAATTTATATATTCAGTAATATATTTTTGTTTGAACACTGTAACTTTATATGCTCATTTTGTGTAATATATTTCCTATGTACCATGTTTTTAGAAATAGTTAAAATATGAATAAATAAATATAATGAGAAATGATAGTGCGGGGATACCGGTCCGTATGGTACGGTTGTACTGTCAGATAGTGTTGTCTTAAACAGGGGAGATAAAATAGTTCTAAGAGATGACATGGCCGAGTTAGTTCTAACTTTGTTTACAATTTTAGGCCTTCTTGTGTTAAAGACAGCACAAGTGGAGCTTATGTGCGAAGTTGCAAATGTTAAAGTAGAAAATGAAGATGGCAGAACTCAGACATTTGAAATGAAGAGACTCGACTCGGTGAACGGAGAGACGTGTGCGTTATGTGCATACCCCGCTGTCAATAATGCTCCCGAGTTGTCAGTTTTGAAATCACAACTTACTTTATATGTATCAGATAAAGAACTTTCACCAGAATGTGGTAAGTGATTTGAAAATTCATGTCTACATGGGTTAAATTTATTGTGACGAAACCCCTTTCATGTTGATATTTTCACGTGTTCACTGCCTCTGTCAAAATTGTTGGAAGTTGGAGGTGTGTCACTGTGTAGAACACTGAACAGTATGACTGTCTGTATCACTGGGTATTACTTGCTGTGAAACCTTGATGTGTATTTCAAGCACATTTGTGTCCAAAGCAGCATATAAACTCTTGTCAAACACCTGAGAGACACTGAAGGGATTGGTAATTGATTATTTTGTTTAAAAAAAACTTGTAGAACTTTAGTAGTGCTGTCAGGATTAATCATGTCCCATTTGATGACAAACATTTGTGAAAAGGGTTACATGTACTGATGTAGGCAAATAGTCCTAAGATGTGTTTAGCACTCAGTTGTCCACATTAAGCTGCTTTTGTGACATAGATGGCTGCTTACAATCTCAGGTCTGAGGAGATTTCCAGAACAATGTCCATTTCTGTTGTGCAGATTGATTTCATGGTAAATAATTTGTCAGTCCCAAAGAACTTAGAATGAGTATACTTTTCAACTTAACTAGAAGTATTGGACACTGACTGTTTTATTATAGCTAAGGTGTTCTATACTAGTATTATAATTTATGCAAAATATGAAGAAAAACCTTCAATGTCCTCTTTTAAAAAAAATGACAAACTGTTAACACATGATTGTTTTAAGAGGACTTTGAAGGTTTTTCACAAAAGCCACTAAAACACTTCATATTTTACATGTGAGGAAGCTGTCCAGTTAGCTGATAGTAGGTCAGTGCCTCTACAGTCTGTGAATTTAGGATTTGGAACTATTTGTCCGAATCACCAAAAGTGAATAGTTTTCCTTTATACTCTAATCTATACATAATTACCACAAAAGTTACTTGTCAGAATCAATAAGTACTTGTCCCGGACCACCGGCCAAGTGCTAATTTCGCAGACTGCTTCTACACATGTAGTCTTTCTGGTATCTTTCTCCTCTTTTTAGTTTTAAGCTGGAAAAGTGGAAAAGTTGCCTTGTGACCCTTATTGCTGGTGCATATGTATTATACATGTTTAAATTCAAACGCTAAGCTAAACTTTTTATTACAGATCCTGGTAGAGGTGATTTGCCATTAGGTTTGTGTACTTTTCATTCTGACCTCAGCACTTGTCGGAATCATGAATTTGACCACTGTTATCGTATATCAGAGGTAAATATTGTTGTACTAATCTTCTTACATCCATGATTTAAATCTTTATACAGAAACTCATTGAATATTGATTTCTTAGTTCCACCACTTTGAATGTGTCAGGGAGTTTTACTTGATTATTTTTGTTTGAACTGAATTTCCTGTGAACAGACTGTCAGTTATGTTTCATTAAATGTTAGTGTCTGTGTACTTTCTACAATACTGTCATTTTATTTCAGGAATTTAGTGATGAATTAATAGGCAGAAACATGTTACCATTTGCTACAGGAGATGAGAATATTGATAAACTATTAGGTAAGAGAAGTATAACAGAAATTGTACTCAATATTTTAGGTGATAAGTCAAAATTGTTGGTTCTATTTTGTGCTGAAGTAGACAATTTTGTTTACATGCATACCCTTTTACAGAATTGTGTTGTGCAAATTCAGAATTAAGTTTTTAATTGATGTCTAGATCAAGATCTTTGATAACTCATGTTATAAACTGTTGATGATCTAATACTTGACTAGGTTGCAATATGCATTCCTGGCTTTAAACTTCAGTTAAAGTTTAAGATTTCAGTTACATTCTTCTTGTAAAAAAACCCAACAGGCTGCAGAATTATTCTTTCAACACAACTTTGTAAGACCAAATTCATATAAAAAAAATTATTATAGTGTTGCAGAAGATATATATCAAGGCATTTTGTATTTTTTTCCAACCTTGAATTTTATCTATTTGAATTTAACGCTGTTTTCTTTTTAAAAATCTGTTACATATATATATATGTATATAAATTGATTATTGATTGTTTAATTAAACCTTGTTATTTATGCTTGTAGGATTTGGATTAGTATTATTGAATTCTGGGAATATTGACGGTGCTGTTAATACGTATGATACATTGATAAGTCTCAGACCTAATGCAGTGCCAGCATACTTTATGAGAGGTGTGGCATATTCACGGAAAGGAATAAAGGTAGATTTATGAATATCAGATTTATTACAAAATCAATACAAAACTGTCAGGGTTCTCATGAACAACCCGGCAGCAGGCTGATTTAGCCTCTGAGACACAAGTTTGGGCTGGTTAGAAATCTGGAAACTCTTAAAATATTGCTGTAAAAATGCCTGGACACCCCTAGCAGGCCTGTCTAGCTTTTGGGCCTGTTGGCCACAAACATATTGAGAACTTTGGTTATAGTATTAAAAATGGTTCTTAATTGTGTCATAAATCATATTATAAATATTTTTGAACTTGGTCTACAAAATAATACAGCAATTCATATGCGTTCATTGTGTTAAACTTTTAGTAATTTCAGAATTGCCAGTGGGTTTCTCCGTTATAACTCTATTTGTCGATTTACAGGATCATTCCAATGCTGACAAAGCAATAGAAGATTTTAGTGAAGCTATTGACAGAGATAGTAAATTTATTCAAGCTTTTGAGAGAAGAGCTGAGGTGAATATTATAGTTTAAATTGATTAGTTTTACTGCTAACATAAAAAATTATATGATTCATGCAATAATTTTTTGTGTGTGATTGTTTAGTGATTAAAAATGCGGGCATAAATGCTTAACTATTTGAATTTCATTATTATAATTTTTATGTATAAATTTGTGAAATGACCCTATGAATGTTTCATTCACTCTCTTTCATATCTAGCGTCCTGGCTCTAATCATAGGACTTAAGATTTTCTGTGCCATAGGGATCTATCCACTGAACTGTCTATGCCCAGTTGCTTGAAGCGATGTGAAATCTTAAATTGGGTCATCCAAATGCATTGTTTAATTTCCTATGAGATGAAAAAAAAAATTTCTTTAGTTTTTTCTGTGGTTAAAGTATTTATGCTGTGATGGATTTAATTGAGTTCAAGAAACTGAGTCCTAACAAATAGTTTTAGATAGGTACATATATTTGTTTATACCTTTTTTTCATATTAAAGTGTTGCTTTTTCAGGCCTATATTGCATTGGGGCAATACAATAAAGCCATTTCTGATTTAACTAAAGTTTTAGACATAAAGTCCAGCAGTAAAATATTGTTTGCTAGAGGTGTGGTCCACTTGTTAACACAGGTATTTATTTGATCTTTTTCCTTATTTTACTTAATTTATGAAAAACTAATACATAAATTCAATGTGTACTTCTAACTTACCTCTGACAAGTACATTGATAAAAATATGTAGTAATGATGCACTTGCTATGTTCTGATTACAGTTGACAAAGTTAAAATTTGCATGTACTTGTAGACAAAGCTTTAGTACTAATATTTTTTTAACTGAGGTTTACCTTACACCATAGTCAGGGATATAGATTGTTGACTTTTCCAGTTTTAAAGGTGCTTACACTTGGGTAGAACTTCCAACATTCCGTAAGCTTGCTTCCTCACATGTGACATGTTGTAGGATTGAACTCACAGCAGTTAGAGATTAGTGATTACTAGTCGGAGATCATAACCATGCAACCATGTTTTCAACATAGAATTTTTTAATTAAGAAATTAGTAATGCCAAACATGCATTTAATAGAAAGTATGAATTTCTCTTGCATAGATAAACATTAAATAGTACTTTAGTTTTATTTGGTAATATATCTTGATTGATATTTTTGTTTTGTTTAGGAATATGTGCTAGCAGAGGAAGACTTTAAGAAGAATATTGACTCTGATAGTGATGATCTTCAAAGTTTATTTTACCTTGGACTTTCTCAGTATTATCGTGGAAAAGTTAGGGTAGGATTTTTAAGACCTTTGTAGATAATTAGTATATTGTTATAGTAACATGAGATAAACAAACCAATACATGTACTTCCTTTCCTGAAGTCTCTAGCTGTATTTGTGTACAAATTTAAAAGCTGTACTATGATGTTGATTGTGACTTCAAAGTCAGATAAATGCTGAATAATTACACAGTTGCTGAATGCAATTATTTTTTTAGCTACATACCACGGTGGTTAGTTTTTGTTTATTTCACTGTTAAGGAATATTCCATTCCGCATGTTTATATAATATTATCTAACGCATGTTAAATACATGAATGTATATTTGACAACTAGTATAACGAAAATTAAGAAAGTTATCGAACCTAACCGAAGCTAAAAATAATTGCAAGCATTGACAGTGAAATTATGCAACTTTGACAGTTAATAAAATCGCAAAATACCTATTGTTCAAGTTCTGTTATTGCAGAATGCTATTGAAGTTTTCAAAGAAGTATTAAGTAAGGATCCAGATCATTTAGATGCATGTACAAGTCTTGCTCAAGCTTTCAGGTGAGTAACAACATGTATTTTAAAAGTTGCTGATAAATTTATCTGAATAATTCATTAATCATCATAGAAAGTATTAGATGTTGAAGGGCCTCTGTGGTCAAGTGGCTGTTGTGTCTGACCAGTAATCACAAGCTTCTAGCTGCATTGTTTATGTTACCCACACAGGACCAAATTTCACACATAGGGGAAGCTGTTAAGCTTGTTTATGGAAGTCAGTGGTTCTAGCCAGGTGTATGCTTGGTGTCTTTCTCAACTGCTTAAGCTCGAGAGGTCGTCATGTGAGTCATGCTGTTGGTGCAACATTAAACCTGCTAATAGAGATGAAAGAATCTAAATGATTGATCACCATAGAAATTATGTAGTTTCATTATAAGATATTGAATGTAATTGTCTTTATCATAGGCTATGTTAACTATGTCTATCAGGAGTGTCAAAATTCTGGATTAATCCAGAATTCCGGATTATCTGTCCTGAAAGAGCTATGTTTTCTGAGCAAAATAAAAGTTATTAGATGAAAATATCTCAAGAAATGGCAAAGTTATGGTCAATTTAATCTGCTGTGAAGGATTTTCTTTGATACAAACTGAGTTAAGTATGGAAACAATGTGATTGAAGTCCCCTCTTTTGGCAAAAGTGGTCGACCGCATATAATTTTCAGGATTTTCAATTTGGCTCTATTGACATCCCTGATCTATGTTTATCTCCTTGTAATTACTATCATAGAAATGTTTACGGATAATATTTACCTATAAAAATTTAGTGGATTATTCATGTATTTACTTTTTTTTCAGGGAGATTGGAAATTTGCGAATGTCACGAAGCAAGTTTAACCAATCATTGACCATCAACAAGGATCATGTTATGACATTACAGTTGAGAGGAAATCTTCTCTATCATAGTGGTGAACCTACATCAGCTATCAAGGATTTTAAGGTATTTTTAACCAGGTTTTCCAAAGGAAAAAAAATGGCTGTTAGATTGGCGAAAGTTGGCGAGCGTGTGTCGAGGGATTTCGACCAACCTTTAAAGAATTATTTCTCAAAGTTCTTCAGCACATCTATGCCGGGTTATGTGATTTGATCATTTTTGGTGAAATTATGGCCCTTTGTATATTTTGCGCTTATGTAATAGAGAATTACTCTGACATCTATATTTGATCAAATTATCATTATTTTCATCAAGTGACACCTGGGCTAACCTGAATAATATTGTTAGTTTGAGTTGTCCTACTTCATTGATTAAATATTAGGTGGTGTTTTTTTTTTAAGAATGTTACAAATGTTGTATGTATGGTTTTGATTTTGACCATAATTATTCAGTAAAAATTCTGTTATTTTTAGAAATGTCTAGAAGAGGAGAGAGACCATGTTAATTGTGGTTACATGAAAGCATTATCTGCTACTGCTGTTGGAAGATTTTATGAGGGTGTGAAATCTGCTACCAAGGTAGAATACTTGTTATGTACATTTGTGAATGATTCAGAAAAACAGTTATATTCATGGGTTTGTTGTAATTGCAAATGCTTTCTGTTCTGTTGGAGGCAGAGCATTTGATTTGACCTGTAATGCTATATAAGTAGTTAAGGATGATAAAATTATAATCTGTGTATTTTATATATTGTATGTCTTGAATATATATGTGCTACTTATTTGTAATCATAGTTTTCATTGATAAATGTATTACTATACTGTGTTATATGATTTCACTGCATATATGTATTCATTCTCTCTCAGAAATAGTTGTTAATAAAGATAATCTGGGCACTGCAATTAATTCTGTCTTTAATCTGGCAGTATTCTGTATTTGTAAATGTTTTTCTTGTGTAGGTGATGGTACAAAATGCTCCAGTAGTAAAGGCTAGTCCTGATTTTTTAAAAGCTCATTATCTCAGGGGTAAGTAAATTGTTCAATACTCCATGTTAGATTCACATGTACATTTGTCTGGTAGAAATAGTACTATCAGTTCTAACCTAAACAATCAATGTCTGCCTGGCTTATATATACAGTGCAACCTCCCTACGACAGCCACCAATGGGAAGGACAAAAAATGGCTGTTGTAAGGAGGTGGCTGTTGTTGAGAGAATGAAAATAAAGTGAAACATCAATTTGGGTTGCTAGTTTACTGGCTGTAACAGGGAGGTGACTATTGTTTGGAGGTGACCATCTCATGGAGGTAACACAGTATAATTATAAATACTGGCTTATACAATGAGTATATTCTTAAATACTTCAGTTAGGACTGGATTATGCCATGAGTATCTATAAAACTAACATGTTGGTAGAAAATTTGTATTGATTGATCTGACAATCTTACATTTCTAAC
This sequence comes from Lutraria lutraria, assembly GCA_964023205.1. Lineage (NCBI taxonomy): Eukaryota > Metazoa > Mollusca > Bivalvia > Venerida > Mactridae > Lutraria > Lutraria lutraria. The sequence continues at coordinate 18,981,899 of OZ026834.1, read as the reverse complement.
ATCTGTTTGTATGTTGCAGAATATGCTCGTTATTTACATGCAAATATGGACCAACCAATGGAAGCTGTTGATCTCGATGAAGATTTTCCAGATGAATACAAAGATCATTGGTTAAAAAATTTACCATTTGAATTTCAGGTAATATTTTATCTTTCAGTTGGACATAACTAACCAACGGTTTTTTTGTTTATAGAGTTTTTTTATGCCATCAAAAGTTCTGTCCTTCAATGATGTCTTATGTACTATTTTACTTGTGGTAATTGTTTAAAGAATTGAGCTTGTTTATAGAGCATATTTCTGAAGCCATAAAGTAATTATAAATAAACTTGTTTTCAATTGTAGGGAAGTTACAAAGAACAGCCTGGTATACAACCTCATATAAAGTAAGTATTGTTTTGACATTCTTTGGTAAATTAGTGTCTTCTTCCTTAATTTGGCTGTTGATTGGTTGATATTTGTTTGCTAAATGTGTCAGTGGTTCATTACAATATTTTCAGACATTCATTTGAAAAAAAGATGACTTATGATATCTTTAAAGGTAAAGGTAGGCATCAACTGCAGATTAAATGTACAGGTGGTTATGTTGTTTCTCTTGATCCCTCAATGAAGGAGTCAAGCACAAACATGATGCATTAGTACACATTTCAGAAAAGACACAATTAGAAATAAGTGTGGTTTTATTTTTGTGGGTATTCCAAAATCTCATTTATGCGAAGTATACTAAAATCTCATTCTTCAATCATATTGACATTTCATATTACAATTTTCAATTTTAATAAAAAGAGTTATGATGTGGATACATATTGATAATGATGGTTGATTGTGTATAATATTCTTTGTAATCAACAGGGATATTAGTCCAATGGAATTGAAAGATTATTCTCGTTCAGTTCAAAATCTGATATGTAAAGCCAACAAGATCGGTTGGTTGATGCAAGTGAATACAGATGGTTATACTCCTAATAAGAGACTGAACCTTGCTATGGGACTATCATCTATACATATAGCTCAATTATATGAGGTATGAATCAACCAAGGAGTTTTTAAATAAAAAATTCTATTGAATTACACATACAACTCATTCCTAGGAATTCAGTAAAGTAAAACTGATTTAGGCTGTTTTGGAGTGCACTTATACAAAATGTCAGTATCTTTCCAATTGACAAAGTGTCACCTTGTTTCACTTGTATTCTGCAAACATTTTATATTGAATCTTGCTGGATTTGTTGTATAATGAATTATATCATGGAAATGTTCATATTTATGATTCTGATTCTGTTTGATAATTCTTTTTCAAGATAACGAAATTGGCTGTTACAAATTTTTTGTTTGTTTTGCAACATTCCATAAAGTGATGTAGATTAGCTCTTTTCCAATATAGATGGTTCTCCTAAATTATGTATGTATACTTTGTTCTTCTTGCTAAATATCGTGGCACAGTTCCACATGTTCAGTTGCATTTGTTTTTGTTTTTTTTCAGAGAAAATGGCGAGATCTCAGACAAAATAAAGCTATTGGTGAGTGAATCATTCTGAATCATGTGACCGATTTTATTGATCAACAGGTTATAAATAGTGTTTTTAATGTTTGGTAGCAATCTACTTGACTACTTTCATACAAAATATTTGTATTATTCAAGTAAAGCTATAATCAATATGTTTCCATTTGTCATGAAAATGGCAGTAATTATGTATACAGTACAATTTAAGATCTTACTCAAAGGGAGAGCCAAGCATAGTCAACAAATAAAATCTGATATTATTACTGCACATTGGAACAGAAAATGTGGTCTCTTTATTCAATAAGAGATTGGTCCCTAGTGCTTGTGTGACTGTTCTTATAATATCCTTTTTCTTGTACATACATGTACTTATGTATTATTTTAGTTTTTAAAAGCCCCACAGGGAAGATTAGGCATTGCCTGAATGTGTTGCTTCTATAAATAAAGTCTTTATTAATATTATTATCAGGATGGCAACATAGTTGGAGAGATTTATTTGATATTGCTGTAAGATACAGACGTTTAGTAGATCCAGAACAACCAGTAGTATGGCTCGATAAAATGCCTGATCATAAAAATAAAAATGGATACAAGACAGTGATAACACTTGTAAAGTAAGTTATATGTTTAAATATAGACATTGTTCACATACAAAAAATACTCATAATTTTATGGGGGTTCACTCTGGAGGATTTTTCAACTTTTTTAAGTCTGTCAATATTCTCATTTATGTGTGCAACGCCCATTAAATATTATTTTTTATTCATAATTCATAAAAATTTTGTGAATGCTTGTCTTTGTCAAATGCAGTGATAATATCACATACATTGTTGTGTTTTAATTTAGAAGTTATATAGAATAATAAGTTTTATCCAAGAGGTTCAAGAGACTGCTATATAATTATGTGGACTTGTTTTGCTAATAGTTTTAGTATGAAGGAGTTAATACAGTACTGATATCACTTTCTTCATAAAAAAAATATTTTTGCTTTTAAATATTTGTAACTTAAGGAATTATTATATTTATACTACTACAAGTGTTTGATATATTTTTTTCAGAGGTTCTGTCCACAATATAAAAACGATGCCTTATTTCAACCTAGTATTTAAACTTGTCAAGACCATGTTAGAGCATTATTCTTCAAGCAGGTATGTTTATATAAAAATGTTGATAAAATGCCCTGAAATTATCTATCATATTTATTTTGTCGTATAAAACATGAAATAAATTACTAAAATGAAGCAAACTGTAAATCAGATTTATGTGTGAATGAATGGGTATAAATTAGTTCCTATCTCCTGTATTTGTTGATTAGTGAAACTGGTATCTGCTATTATTTGTACACATTTTGGTCATTTATGACATCAGACGTCAGAATCAGTAGGCATTGAGGCCCAGTTGAACAATAAACAAATTTATATAAAATCAAAGATAATAACATGCATACATATCATACAAAAATGAGGTCACAAGCATATATAAATTGCCTCACCATTATATGAACATGGTATCAAAAGTATGTAAAAATGGTGTCTCAAAATTTTATGTAAAAATGGTGTCTTAAAATTTTATGTAAAAATGGTGTCACAAAATTTTATGTAAAATTGTGTCACAAACATTTACAAAATGGGAGCTAACTCTAATACTTAATGTGAGTTTCAGATCTGTTTTCAATTATGACTAATTATATTGTCTTATTTTCCAACCTTTCAGTGATACAGCCAAATCGAAACAAGCTTCAGCTAAAGAAGAAATAGAGAGTGCAGAAACATGTGAAGATTTACTGGAAGTCTCTAAGGTTAATGTGAAGAATGTAATATCATACTTCTCAAACTAACCACACTTGTCATCAAACTAGATTTGGAGTCCAAGCTCTATGTTCACTAAAATCATTTAAAGTCTATTTATAGTGCACTTAATAATGTACACGAACAGTTATAATACACTTCTGTCCTTATAAGACCTGATTGATCTGGAAAATTCTTTCTTTTATTTACTATTACAGAATAAAGGCTTTAGACAATGAGATTTCTAGTATGCACTGATATTATTTGTTCACAAGTTATATCTAAGTAAAGATTAACATAGCCATCAATGGCATCAATCAGTTATTCCAGGTGAATTTGATTCTGAATTTATTAGCAAAGCATTAAAAGTTTAAAACACAGTGACATCATTTAACAATTGTAACTACCCGGTACTCAGGCATTTTCGTAACTGAGAAATACGCCTCATGCTCTCTTGCTTAAGTGTAGGGTTACAGAGTTTCGTTATATGGTTTCCGGGAACTACTTTTTCAACACTAGGTACTTGTTTTAAGAACAATTCTCAGAATTACAAACATTCAAACATGTTTATGGTGGTGAAATATAAAATGGGCATCAAGTTCCCATCAAAAGAGAAACTGGTTTCCATCATTGGATTACTAGTGTCAGCCATGATGGAAATTATCCAGTGAACAATAACAGCAATATGGCAGCTTGCCTATTATGTCCGGGGCACTTTTCTATAGACAAATGCCAAAGAATTCCGATTGATCATTTAATTGTAAATTGCAGTCAAGATGGTGTTTGTTTGTATTGATCATTAAAGTAATAGTTGATCATATTGACAGGTATCTGTCACCAATGTTGAGTGCTAGCAATGAACATAAATTGAAATGAAACCATATTTCAGGGGAAAGCTTCTCTTTTGTTCATTTTGGGGTAATTTCTTCATTTGTTCAAGATGGCCCTCAAGTTTAGTTTGGTGACTTTTAGTCTTTCCTTCATTGTTCTATTGATATATGATACATTGGTAGATATGTCACTCACTTTGTTATTCTGTTGATAATTTGATATAATATATGATTATTATATACAGACAAACATGTGAACAAAGGCCATCCTTTGGAAAATCAAAATGTAGCCTTTGTAATAGACAGGTGACCTTTATTTGGAGGTCATTTTATTCTAAATACTCAATGATAGTTTTTAAAAGAATGGCCTTTCTTCACATAGTGACACATGTTTGATTGTAGATAGATTTATGTCACTCACTTTATTATTAGGTTATCATAAAACACCAGTTATTTTAAATTCTAAAGTACAACTGGACTTGGTTCGTAGATGTGCTGAAGTCTTTGAATCTTCATCATTGGCGTTTATTCCTTGTAAACTATGATATCATGATGGTTTTATGGAAATTTTATGGGCATATTTATGGTTACAAAAGTAAGGCCAGGCTTTTTTCAGGACAATTGTTAGTCGTTTTATTAGTTTGATTATATCTTTTATCAACTATGAAAAAAGCGAATACTATTGAACTAGAAACAAAGTTGATATTAAAACTGAACTTGTCACTGACCTGCTTCCAAAGAAATAAGGGCTCAATGTACAAAGATACGTAGGTTGCTTGCACTGCATTAATTTATTACTTAATCGTTTTAATGGTATACAATGTCATGATCTTTCAATTAGTAACTTTTGTCATTGGTTAGGCTGGATTATTTACTTGTAAACCCGTAGATGGGTCAAAGGTAGGAGTTTTGTATAATCACCTTGGTTGATGATTTCTGATGAATGTGTTCATGTCTATACACCCCGAATTTTAACTAGATTTCACACTGGAATGGTTAAGCAAACCCAACCTGATTAGAATACATTATGCTTGTATAATTACAGCTTAATCATGTTCTTACTAATAAGAGTCCTTTCTAGTAAACAGGAGGCCTGGTTGAGTGGTATGGTCACTGACTAGTAATCACAAACCCCTCACCACTGTAAGTTTGAATCCTCTCCCTTGACCAAGGTCACATGTGAGGAAGCTGTCCAGGTAGCTTACAGAAGGTCAGTGGTTCTACTAGGGCTGTGGATCGTTGGGTAAGTGGCGATCCGATCCAATCCACAATTCAACACTTACGATCTGAAGACAGCTAATTTTGATTTATTTTCGGAATATAAATGAAGTAAATCAATATAAATTGTTCTATGGCTGAAATTTATATGTACTCCCATCCAGTTAATTAATTTAACAGCATCATTATTTAAAGAACTGATTGGACATCTTGGCAAACAATGTAGTCCAATATGAGACACTATTTATTCAGAGAAAAGAAAAAAAAGAATGCACTTTTAATTTGTTAAAAAACAAGATCGTGAACCACGAATCTTAGTAATGACGATTATTCATGCTCGATTTTTCAATTTGATTCGTGATTACCCGAGTACTCGGATACTTGCCGCAGTCCTTGGTTCTACCAGCATTTTAGTCGTAGGTCTTCCTTCTCCGTTAAAGTTAGAAAAATCTCCAGGTGACTCAAGTTGTTGGTGCAATGTTAAACCCAAGCTTAAAAAGAATTGTTTTAAACCAATAAACAATGTGCTTCATGGTCTGGGAGTTACTAGTAATGCTGGATTGCTGACCCTAAGCACATGGGTTTGCATCCCTGTCTGTCGGGGAGATTGCCACAATTTTCTTACATTTATTCTATGAATTGCCTTTTTTACTGGTTTGTAACCAAGGAAATAGACCTTGACAGTAATTAATAGTTGTTACACAGTCATGTAACTTATTTCACTATCAATATAATATACAACAAATTTAACAGATTCAAACAATGTTATTGTCATTCAATTTTGACCCATCAAATGTTGGTAAAAGAACTTGTGTTTGTAATATAAACATATTATGTTAATGAACATTTCAATGGTTCATTGTATCTGTATAGCACTTAGATGACATATATTTATATTTGTATAACTTATTGAGCATTTCAGATTAAATGTAATCATTACAAACTAAAACTGGGTGCAAATGATTAAACCAGTTTTTAAATCATATATATTGATGTAGTTTTCTGATGATGTTAAGACATATTAAGGTTGCATGAATGTGGCATAGTCTGACTGTATAATGATCATACTACTGCTTTGAATGTTGTTTGTAAAGAGATGACCTGAGTTCAAATCACTTGCTTTAGTTGCCTTGAAATCCTGCTTTAGAAAAAAAATCTGCATTTTTTCTGCCAAATGAGAAAGAATTATGGTTGCAATTTCAGCTTTTGAAACCATTTGTTGGAATAATTAACAACCTCACGAAATCAAGTCATAGCAATATCATGAATGTTACATGAAATTAAGTCATTCTGTTTAGATGTTTATGACAGATTATATGTTATATTTTTAATTGTTTATCATGCACAAACACTTGACAATCCTTGGCTCAAGTATGGACTACATTTTGTCTTTTTCTATATATTTTAATCAAAATTGGTAATTAAGGATAAATAAATGAATATATGTGTTTGAATGTCTCTGAATCATGTTTCTAAGATGTTAAGTAATTCTGAAATCTTAAGATCATTTTTGTGCTGAATCATGTTTTATGTGAACATCAATTTGTCCTGGTCATGCATTGTTTCACTGAGTGCTGTTGATGTGGTTTTAGTGTGTATACATGTATTTGATGTGTTTTATGTGTGTATGTGGTGTGTAATGTATCAGCTGTACCAGTATTTATGAGTTATGATACTGCCAAGTAGGTTTCTATGGTGAAAGAATGTATGTGTCTTGTGTCATCCTAATGATGTATTCTACCACAAAATGTTGATCAAGTAATGTGGAAAGACAAATATGTGTTAATTCTTCATTTTCTGGTTTACTGTACAGTCAAACCTGTGTTAGTGGCCACCCTGTGAATAAAGCTCATTATTTCCAAAACTGTCATTGATTATTTAAAAAAAATAACATCCAGATAAATGCCACCTGTCAATAAAGTCCACATTGTGTCTTTCACCAAAGGGTGGCCTTAGTTTACAGGTTTGACTGTATTTGTTAATTACGGTGGTTTTTATGATTGTGTTTATGTCTCCTCTGATTTTCTGATCAAAGTCCTGGACCTAATACTTGTTACACCATGTATTAAGGCTATATTAATGTACATACATAAGAGGTTTGTTGGTATGCATGAATGATCTTTTTTTTCTTTTGAATATGCCGAACCATAGATTTCTGTTGGGCTTACATTATACCAGTACATTTTGTATTTACTGTCTGTTTAGCTCTTCAGATGTATTTAATCCATGATTTATTGATTGTATAATTCATGTAATGGTATATACCCAGTAGTCAAGTTATATGTTTACACATTTTTTGTTGCAAATTAAGAGATACTTTTGTATATGCATTTACCTCTTTCTCTCCTAGGACCTGAAGTTGAAATGCACATCACTTAAATCCCTGTATGATGTCACCAACAGCATTTTCACCTTATGGACATATATGGTAGACCCAGTCTATACCTGTTATGATTAATTCATGTAACACACGTATAATTGTTTTTTTCTGTCTTATAACAGAAACATCAGTCAGATCAGAATGGTTTTGTAGTATCCACTCAAGTACCCAGCACTAGGAAGAGATCAGAGAAAGATCGTCTTGAAGGAGCTATGCTTGTACTCACAGAAGATTTGTAAGTTAATACTGCAGGTGTTGAATTATTTCATTTATTTTACAAGCACAGATTAACAGAAAGCATTGCTTGTATCATCCTTTCTGTTCAAGGTATTGTCATTTTAGTTAATGTTAATATTTAACTACAAAAAGTGACTTTATGACATAGTTATCACAAACTTTAATTTATATGGTATTCTATTGTGCTCTCTTCAACTTTAGCAATCTATAAGTGAAAATTAAGAATTCAGATTTCCTTTTTGGCAAACTGTATGGCTGGATTTCTATGAGAAATGCAGTCAAACCTGTGAACAAAGGTCACCAGTTGGCCCTTATTTGGAAGTTTTTTTTGTTCTAAATAGTCTGTGACAGTTTTTAGGAGAAGGGTCTTTATCTACAGGGTGATCTTTATTCAGAGGTGGCTGCTAACACAGGTTTGACTGTATATGAACATTACAATCAGTTAAAGTATTTATTCAGACCATTTTGAAGTATTTAAGTGAAGAATGTATGTATTATTGTCTACATTTACAGGGACAATCAGATATCATTTACTATAGATGTAGCTAATACACATACCAGAACGATCGACTATCATGCTGAAATAGATTATATTTATAATCAATTACAAGATGAAATCAGGCGATCCAGTTCCAGTAAAGTTGCTGTAAGTTCTCAGTTTTGAAATATATTTTTGTAAATTGTATAATATCTCTTTATGTTGTTAAAATGCATTAAAAAATTCTGATTGAAATAAAATCTCAGGTTGAACATCTTTACCTGTGTCCTAAAATATTAACCATAATTTTTTTTAGTAGCCCGCCCGACTAGCTCAGTGGTTACAGCGTTTGTCTACTGATCGAGAGGTTGTGGGTTCGAACCCCGGGCGAGGCTAACACTGTCCGTGACAAATTTGACTGAAGATATTAATTACATCCCATGTTAAATTATCCTCCTCCTCTGAAATTCATGGGGTAACTTGGCAGAAGCTTATAGATAGAATGTTGTTAGTACTGGTTAAGGCCTAAATGAAGTCCAGGAAAGCTGGTTAGGGTAAGTGCCCGCCACTATAGAACTGAAATAATGTTGAAAATGGCATAAAACCCGATGAAACAAAACGATTTTTATAGTATAAGTTAGTATTATTACTATGGTTACCAGGTAATATAGCCTTTACGTCATATTTTATAGGCATGTTTTTTACATAGAAAATGACACTGATAGTTAGTGTTTTGCTCTCAGAAAAGAAGCTATATTTTCCCCTCAAAAAGATGTTTACTTTATTTGCATGATAGATATTTCCCAAGTTTGCCCCTTATGTGTAATTTTTCCCTAGGTCCCTACAATTGCTTTGCCCTTGACCCCCACTGGGGGGGGGGGGTCCTAGCAGCCCCATTAAACCCCAGCTTGTCAGGTTTTTCAAAATTCTCAACTTTCACCCATGAGTTATGTCTTTTGTAACAAATGAATTAAAATTGGTTCATGTTAATTATTTCAGGAGATGGATACTGTAGTAAACTTTATTCTATCGTTGGCTTATTACTTCTATAATCTGATGCCTTTATCTCGAGGTTCCAGTGTTGTGGCATATTCAGTAGCTTTAGGTTTGGTTATGTCTATACATCGACAAGTAACAGGGAAACTACCTACTAGTAAGGTGAGTAAGACATGCACTAGTTCTTTGATAAGGGTAATAAAATACTTAAGTCATAGATTTCTCTTTTCAGTCACTTTGCTTCTCAGATCACCAACTATAAGACAAATTGAGTGTTTTTTAAAAAAATAAGAATATTTTCATTGCATTGGAATTATTTTCTATTTTAATTGGTATGTGTATCTTATTTTGAATTTCTTGGGAATAAGTAGCATTCAAGCAATATATTAAGTTTGTAGACAAAAAGGATGCTGATAAATAATGCAATCCTGACCAGTCTTAAGCACATTTACTGCCTTAATTCATATAGACAATAAGTGTGTATTTATTCCTCAAATATGTATTTAATTTGTTATGCATTTCAGTTACTAGAGATGGAAGCTATGTTATCTGGTGCACCTGATGCATTTATACTTGTGACTAAACAATGGATGAATATAAAAAGGTAAGATATTGACATACATATTTCAATTAATTGTGTTATATTTTCTTTGATGTACATTCATCTATTCAAAGAATGGGATTAAATTATCAGAACAGAAGTGGTTAGTGTCTACTTAATGACAAATACTCCCTTAACCAATCTTCATCAAACTTAGTCATAAATATCACACTTGAGTCATTATTAACCAATCTTCATCAAACTTAGTCACAAAATATCACACTTGAGTCGTCATTTACCAATCTACATCAAACTTACATCACAAAATATCACACTTGAGGCATCATTTACCAATCTTCATCAAACTTAGTTGCAATTTTGGTGGGCTTAATAACTATTGTATTAGTTTGACTCTCTTGTAAAATACGATGAATTAATTACACAAAATCTTCCAAAAGTTTTACTCTTCTGTACTATTTCCTATGTATGATTTTGATTGTTATTCTGGGACTATAACTGTTAGAATGCTGGAGAGGTGTACTAAAACATCTGGATAATTTGGAATTTGTGCCACAAATTCTGTTATTGAACATTATAACAAATGTACTTTCAGTTTTTACCTTATTAGTCCATTGCATTTTGCATTAAACAACTGTTTCTCTTTTATTTTGATCCTCAGGTTTGCTGCTATTGTTTTACTATCTGTATTATGAAACTTTCTTATTTCCAGGCTGCCATCACCTATGTCGGGTCATCCTATTGTATGGGAGACATTCCCAACTGTTCGCAGTGTTCTAGAAGTGCTAAATGTTAATACAGACACTTGTTCTTAACTTTTAGAAAATCTATTAACTTACTTAAGCTATGCACATTTTTATATGCAGTATTTCTTTGTTTATGATATTTTTAATCAGTCAAGTTTAACTAAACACAGCAATTTTTGAAAATCTTATTTCCTGCAGTTGTGACTTCTTTGTTATATTCTTATCTTGTCTCTGTTAAAAAGTTTTATTCTTATATTTATACCCCCAGGTATGAAATATATGGGGGCTATATTGGATTCATGCTTGACAGTCGGTTGGTCGGTCAGTGTGTCTGAAACTTCACAGAAGTTATAAAAAGTAAGCTAAGTTGTGCATGTAATAAGCAGGTTTTGTTTGGATTAATTTTCATTATGTTATGCCCCTTTTTTATACAATAGGTAAATTTTATCCAAACTATTTCTCAGCAACTACATGCAGGAATTCAGTGAAACTTCTTAGAAGTGATAAGTAGTTTGCCAAGTTGTGCATGTCTACAATATGTTTTGTCCAAGTAAATTTTAATGAGTTATGGCCCTTTGTTATTTTTTATATAATGTATACATAGACTGTTTAGATAAATTATAAACAGAAATAAAATAAAAATCCAACGTGAAGCTACAGTCACAAACACTTACGAGCGTCACACAAATCGTTGTCGTCCTAAGATATCTTAGCTTATCGTGTTTGTATTCATTTTCCGAAAATGGAATGATTTTAAAATCGAGTGCCGGTGATTAATATTGGTTATGTGTATTGTTTGTCAATTTAGCAAACTTCAAAAGTAAAATGAACATTTTTAATGTTAGTTGCTTATTAAAGTGAAATTATGTTGCAATTTATAAATGAAGAGAAAAATAAAAGGTGAATGATCTAACCGAGTCCGTATCGCAATAGGCTAATTTTGTTCCCATTACTGCAAACAATGATCCAAACCAACAATCCATTGTTCTCTTACAGTGGTTTTATAATTTGTTGTTCACACCTTTTGACACGCTAAGAAATCCTACAATGGATTTAACTGATCGATCAGAGTTAATTGTCGACTTCGGATAGCAAGTGTGAAAATATGCATTCAGGTGATTGTGGGGACCTGAATATCACTTCGGATAAGCCATGGTATTCGGATTAGACGATTCGGATAATCAAGGTTTATTTACATTGAATTATATAGAGGGAAATTCGGGACCGAAATTTCATTTCGGATGAGACCAGGTTTTCGGATAATCCGAGTTCGGATAATTGAGGTTTTACTGTATTTAGAAACTGGTCAGGATATTTCTAAGCAACCATTAGCTGGTATTAAAAAAATGAAAATGTGTTATATTTCCCTTTGTAAAATGTAACAATGACTGTGTCAAAGCGACATCTGGGGGTATTCACCACCTTTAGTGAAAGTTCTAGTTTATAGTTGTTTTAATCACTCTTGAAATAATTGATACTTACATTGTTGAAATCCTGTTACATGAACCAATAGTGAAAGGATTTATTTAGTGCTGTTTAATTATGTTATTGTTCATTAATTTTGTTAAGTTTCATAAAATGAAAGACGAGGTCAAAATATTAAATCAAAGACACTTATGAGAGTCAATGGTAGGATTACTCATATTGAATATGAATAAAAACTAACATTTAACTCATTTCACTGTATCAGCTCTGACAGAGTCTGATTTTATTAAGATTAGGATTTGACTTTTTTCAGAAACATGCTTTTATTATAGTGCTCAAACATTTGTTCAGTATAGTGGCATTACAGTTATAAGAACTGTCGGCAGTTCATATCTATGCAATATGTTTATCAAGGATTGCCATCTAAGCTTATTATATGAAGAAACAGCTACATTAATAATGTTGTATGTAATATTATTATTATTTGAACTTATTCCTACCCACAGCTTGGCTAAGTTTTACCATCAATTACTTTATATTTTTGAGTTATACACTAGTTCTTTTTTATATTATCATTTTTAGATTGAAATTTGATATTAACTGTTACTAGCTATGATTTAGTGTCTCTGTGTTGAATTAATCTTATATGGATGCAGGGTTGCTTAATCATAAACGCTTTTCTAAAGGTTTGCATTTGTTTTGTGATGTTTCTTAAATAGTCCATAATTGATAACCAAAACTAACATTACTTGTAGACTTATCATAGTTGTGACACAAATATGGTTTACTGTTCATACTGTTCATGTGTAATATGAAGTGTTTTTTGTGTTTGTATAAGACAGTGGTTGGTAATGGACTTTTCAACCAAAGCGTTATATTTGTCTAATTTTAAGTCAGATATTAACCTACTAGTTACTTACTGATAACAAGGTTTCGTACTGAATTCCAGAAATTTGCTATGTTAAATATCCACATGTTATACCGGTAACTAAAACTCTGTAGGAAACAGGCTTTTTATTAATTTGCTTATTTACCTGAATATTTTCAGAATTGACAGCTCCCACTTTACCTCAGGACTGTTTGTAAGGGACCAAATATATTCAATGTGTTTCATTTGTTTTCCTTTTCCATTTTTATTGAGAAATAGTTACTTGTTTACATAACATGTGTGATTATTACTTTCATTTACTGTTTAACATTTGTCTAAGTGTGTATTGTGTATTTAGATTACTTCACTAATTGATTAATTAATTGACAGTGCCTTATTTTGTCATTGCTACAAAACTAAATGTAAGAAACATCCTTTGCAGATTTTAATGTCCAAGAACATTTACCAGTAGCTGTATTCATACCAACTTTGTGTTAGTCTCAGTAGTGGCTTCTGATATTTCTGCTTTTCCAGTGTCTCCATCCCTACTGTCAAGTCTAGTAGTGTTTAGAAAATTACAGGAAATGGGTAAATTATTCCCAGTTCTCTGGGCGGCTCTGAAATGACCATAGGTGTCAAAATGGCCATTAAAAATAGATGAACAAACAAACCACATTTACTAGTAACTGAAAGTAGTAAAAAATTTAATGACTGAAGCATGGTTTTTGAGAATAAGAATCTTTTCACTAACTACCTCATAATATTATTGGATTGTGTTGCTTCAAAATAATGTTTTACTGTATGCTGGCTTGTTGTGGTACAATTCTGTAGGGTTTTCTATTTCTGAAGAAAATCTGTGTTACTAGTATGTTATGTCTTGCAGTTTGTGTCATCTTATTCTAAGTGTTTGATACTTTAGTTTATTTTAACAGTTTTTGCTTATAGAATGGTTTTTAGAATTAACATTTTGATAGTCATGTTGAGTATTTTCAATTAGAATGGTATATGTTGTACATTATACATTGACTATACGTAAGCTTTATTGTATGAGTACTGTAAGATATCTTCATTCATGTATTTATGGTCATGGGTTGACTGCTTGTGTGTTTGTGTGTGTATAACACCGCTTGTTGTGACATTTTGTTGAACGTTTTTCTATGCAAGAACACAGGATTCAATTTTTGTACTTTGTTAAAGATTTTCTTTGAATAATTACAAGTTAACTGAACCAAGTTTTTTCTGTTTTCATTATCCAATTATATCCTAGAGTTGAAGTGTAATGATTTGCAAGACAAGAAACCTGGTACAGACCAATTATTGTACCCCCGCAAATGAAGTTTGAGAGTGGTATATTGGAGTCACTCTGTCAGTTGGTCTGTCCGTATAAAATATCAGAAGTTTGTGGAGCGAACTACTTTCACATTCTTCAAGCAATTGCAATGAAACATGTTATCACCATGAAATGTAGATGTGCAAGACACAATTTTCATTCCCAGTGATTCACTCATTCCACAGTTTTGTGCCCTTGAACTTAACCATATACCCGGTAGTGTACAATGGCATTCTTAGTTTGTGGAGCGAACTACTTCCGTTTTTCGAGAGATGGAATTGAAACTTGAAATATGTTATCACCATGAAGTTTAGATGTGCAAGACACAATTTTCATTCCCAGTTATTTGCTCATTCAAGAGTTATGTGCCCTTGAACTTAGCCCTAGTGTACAATGACAGTCTTAGATTGTGGAGCGAACTACTTTCACATTTTTCAAGAGATGGAATTGAAACTTGAAATATGTTATCACCATGAAGTGTACATGTGCAAGACACAATTTTCATTCCCAGCGATTCGCTCATTCCACAGTAATGTGCTCTTGAACTTAGCCATATAGTGTACATCTGGAGCAAACTACTTTCACATTCTTCAAGCAATTGCAATGAAACTTGAAATAATGTTATCAATATCAAATGTAGATGTGCAAGACACAATTTTCATTCCCAGCGATTCACTCATTCCACAGTTATGTGCCCTTGGACTTAGCCATATAGTGTACAATGACAGTCTTAGATTGTGGAGCGAACTACTTTCACATTTTTCAAGAGATGGAATTGAAACTTGAAATATGTTATCACCATGAAGTGTACATGTGCAAGACACAATTTTCATTCCCAGCGATTCGCTCATTCCACAGTAATGTGCTCTTGAACTTAGCCATATAGTGTACATCTGGAGCAAACTACTTTCACATTCTTCAAGCAATTGCAATGAAACTTGAAATATGTTATCAATATCAAATGTAGATGCGCAAGACACAATTTTCATTCCCAGCGATTCACTCATTCCACAGTTATGTGCCCTTGGACTTAGCCATATAGTGTACAATGGCATTCTTAGTTTGTGGAGCGAACTACTTCGTCATTTTTCAAGGGATTGAATTGAAACTTGAAATATATTATCAATATTAAATGTACATGTGCAAGACTCAATTTGTTATGCCCAGTGATCCACTCATTGCAGAGTTATGTGCCCTTGAATTTAGCTGTATAGTGTACTATCACATTCTTAGTGTCATAGCGGGGGTGGGGGTATTAGTCACCTCTGTGACAGCTCTAGTTGTATATGGGACTGATTAGTGAGCCAAGTCCCTTTGAATCCAATGAAATTATTCATTCATGACTGATCATAACAAACACAGGATATATCCGAATTTTCTGATTTAATATCATTTTGATACCTTTTTCCAAAACTTTGATTCAGTATGTCTAAGTACAGTCATTAGCCCTCTCAGCACTTTCGACCAATCAGCTGGCAGCAAGTTATTCATTCCACTACTTTTGCTTGGTAACAAAATGGCTGAATATTCTATCATCAAATGTTAATAAAAAGTTAACGACTATTGATCAATTGATGATAGCATCATGATAATAACTGTTCATAGAACAATAAATGACAGCACCATCATGTAACTGATTATAGATCAAAAGACAAATGAAATGATATCTTTGTACCATTGTCTATAAAATATAACATCCCATAATGGTTTTAATTCAAGATTATTCATTTTATTATATTTTTTTCTGGAGAAAATAGAAATGAATAAATACAGAGCTCACTTCAGTCCTTGTAATGTTAGCGTAAGGCAAGGAGACCAGGATGCATTGTTATGATCCATATAAAACACATCCATGTATGTAGGATTATGATAATAAAAAATTTCTCACAACAATTAAGTTAACATTGCAACATTTCATATCTGTAAAATAATTCCCACTGAATTCAGATGTAATTCATTTTCAACAACTTCCATTGAATTCAGACGTAATTCATCAACAATTTCCATAGAACTAAGTAATTCATTGTCAACAATTTCCATTGAATTAAGTAATTCATTATCAACAACTTCCATTGAATTCATTAGTTCCGTTTGATTCTGATTTTATCAATGTTGGTTCAGGATTGAACAGTGAACAGATTCCCATATCTTTAGTTTCTACTTCATCCAGTGATGGCTGTGTAGGTTTTCTTTTTGGGAACAAGTTGGGTAGCATTCTGTAGCTAATATCTCGCTTAAACTTCTGTCCTATATATTTCTGAAAAAAAAAAATGAACAACCTGATTTAGGAGTATAACTTAAAAGATATAAAGATAAAAAATGTACCTTAATATACTTAGAATTTGAAATCTAAGATAAAATTAACAAAGCAAATATAATTCTGAGAAATTTAATTTACTCAGTGTGGCACAGAACCATAAAGTCATAATACTAAATAGAAAGGAATGAATAAGTTCTGTGACTTTTATGAAATAATTCATTGTACACATGACTCCTAACTTACTCCTATAATTTCACTGACTAATCTCTTGTATGATTCCTTCTTCTTCTTATCAATTGTTTTAAGACTTGGTTGTGAATTCATTAACTTGTCATCAAATGTCTGAAAGAAATGGATTGAAAGTTATCTCAACAGTTCATACACATATAAACAATGTAACAAATATATCCAATTAAAACTAATTGAAATAACAATCCTAAGGTAGATAGAAAATACTATCAGAATGGTTTACTAAAGAATTTAAATCTAAGTAAATTATGATTATGGTATGTGTGATAATGAGTACAGTTACAAAGTGCCCTAAAATGTACAGTCAAACTTATGTAAACAGCCACCTCAAAATAAGGGCCATCCTGTGAATAAAGACCATTCTTATAAAAACTGTCATTGATTGTTTAGAAACCTACAAATAAAGGCCACCTGTCCATTTTGTCTTTCCCAAGGGTAGCCTTTGTTCACAGGTTTGACAGAATTCCAGTTTACAGTAAATGCCATTACCAAGTTTCTATAAAATCATTCTGTTCAATTTAACCAAGCTTATTTAGTTTACAGGCAAGAGCATAGTCAGACAGACAGTGTAAATAAATGTCACAAGTCACTGAAACATAGTAGATAACTTGATTCAAACAAGTTGGGGCTTCCATGGTTGAGAGGAAAGGATCTCAACATGTGATTTCTAGCCCCTCACCACTGTAAGTTTGAATCCCACACGGTACTAGACAAATTCCACATGTGAGGGACCTGTCTAACTAGTTTACAGTGAGTCTGGTTTTACTCCAGCATATGTCTGGGGTCTTCCTCCACCATTATAACTGGAGAAGTTATATATTTCACCTTCTTGTTGGTGCAACATTAAAGCCAGTAAAAAATTGATTTAACAAACACTGATATCAGCCAGCAAGTAAATGAGATAATATGAAATCTTACTTTCAAGGCTGGTTCTGAACAGTTAGGTATCTGTAACATCACAGAGCGTATACTTGGGAATCTAGGTCGCTGAAAATAGTTAACAATTATAAGTTTTGGTGAATCTCAGATATAAATGTATAACAGCAAGGACTTATATACATACATGGATTCGCAACTTCCGTATTAACAGTTTAAAGTAATCAAATCCCGCGATAATAAGACGTGAATCAACGGGAATACAAGCTATTGTTTACAAAAGCGAAAATACGAAAAAATCCGTGATATCCGAATGATAATAACAGCGAAAATATCCGTGGTATTCCGAATGTTTAATCTCGGAGACGAAAGGATTATAATAGATGTCCGCCATCTTGGAATTTAAAATGTTCGACTGATGCCTTTTTCGATGCTTATACTTAGACTTTGTGAATTATAAATGTATCTCAATATCTTTAAGGAATTTGTTGCATCCTTTACTAATTAACCGTGCCCAATTGCCAGAGTTTTATTAGTATAATCAAATTCGTAAACACCCAAATACAGCTGTCAGACATTGCCGAGTATATAGCAATGCATTGTGGGATCGCCGAACGATATCGTTTGATCTATTTTTAGCAGTTGCAAATCCATGTATGTATATAAGTCCTTGATAACAGGTGCCACCTGTCATAAAAGAACAAATCCAACAATGAACTAAGAGGATTTTTCTTGGTTTTGAGATGGTTTATAAACAATATCAATAAATCTATCTACACTAACTAGTTGACTTTTAAAAAATAATCAGATAAAAATATTATCATAAATGTGATTTATTTAAAGATATAAATTGTGCTTATATTATTTAAGTAACATAGTACCTACCAATAGTTCATAGGACTGAATACCAAGAACTAGGAGCGCTGCCTGTGTAGCATCATGATAACCATGAGTTTCTAATGACATCAGAATTCTTTCATAAAAATGACAGGCAGCTTGTTCAGGTAAAAGCCCATCTGTAACTAACTGTGAAATACATGCAAATAAACTCTACATTACTTTGTAATTATACACACAGAGATATCATAGCTTCAACAAGAAGGCCAAGTGACCCAGGGAGCTCACCAGAGAAACAAGTTATGGCAATATCACTTACAAATTTGATTTAAATCTGTGCTGCATTAAGTAAAAAATTTTGGACATCAGGTATATCATTTTAGCAATTTTGTTAGAGGGTCTCTAAATATTGCAACATGCAAAATATCTAAGCTCTAAACCTTGTGCTTTCAGACAAGAGACTTTTATTACTATTTTCCTATATTTTATATGAAACATGTGACCACTAAGGCAGGGCATATCATGACCCCAGGTATATTATTTTAGCTCCACTGTTAAGACGGTCTCTACATGTTGCTACATGCCAAATATCTAAGCTTTAGACCATGTGGTTTAAGATCAGAAAACCTTTTAAGTTCTTCTTTTTGGTTGCCATATAAACCAAAGTTCTTTCGGCAATTTTTGTAAAGGACCACCCAAAGAGTATTCACATGGAGTTTCTTTAGATTTAACACTGCCATTTCAGAGAAGATGTCGTTTGAAGAAGTGTGGACAGACTAACAGCTCACCTTTAGCTTAGGACAGAAAATGGACAATGTAACACTGTTGAGAACAGGACAAGTTTATTTTAAACTATTTACCTGTTTCAATAATGGCCAGGCCAGTCCAGTACATCTCAGACAAGTGACTGTATCCACCCAGTTCAAACCACTGAACACAGTCAACAACAAGGACTCACATACAAACTGTGGGAATATCAAATGATAGCAAATAATATTACTAAATGTCAAATAGACAAATTAAACAGTTTATTAGCAATTTATAGGCCTCTAGCCCCTGACACATTTATACAATATAGTTTAAGTACAGAACAACAGTATATAAATGTAAAACTCAATCAATCTTCCTCCAAAACATTTCAGACCAACTGGACACATAAACAAATTTCAGAAGATTTTCTAAGTATGCTAAAAGTATCATACAGAAGTCAATATTGACCAGACTATGGGAGTAAAATACCTCAGCAATTTGTAGTAGTCATTAATAATCACCAACCAAAGAACATAGATACCATATGCAATATATGCACCATTAAGTATATGGTCATATCATGGTCATTGGTCAATCTTTACAAACTTACAAAATCATGCTTAAACAAATAATGCGCACTTAGTATGTAATTCATAATCTTTAATCAAATACATGTACTAAAGAACTTACCTCAGATTTGAGACATAATTTTCCCAGAGTTCCGAGTTCTCGTGCCTGTTGTTGTTGTGTTTCCTCCTCGTCATCCATTTCCTCTTTAATGACTGCACCTTTTGTACTAAAACATACCACACCTGTAGAGAAATGGAATAAAATGTTCATTATTCATACCTAGTTAAGCACATAATGCTACAAAGTACATCAGAATTGTGTTTGAGGTGCTTTAAGAAGTATTTCAGACACAAGAAGTACTATGACAACAAGAAAATAGGTGGTCACAATGAGATACTATGTCTGACATGTAGCACACAGGTTGTTTTTTTCACTGGGGTTAATCGTTGCACCCACAGTCAGGAGACATTTGTCAACTTTGTTGAACTACTGGCCTCAAAATCTGTAAGGGTCATCTACATGTGATGATCAACCTCCCGATCAAGTCTGAGGACCATGGAATAAACTGTTCCCTAGCTATTGGTTGACCAATGGACGGACCAATGACCATCCACCATGTGCGAAGCTTCTTTGGAGGGGAGCATAAATACTTACCTTGAAGTCCTATGTATATTCTATATCATAGAACAGTAATACAGTACTAAGATAAAGATAAGATAAGATTTATTTAAAGTCGGTAAGACAATAACAATATAACATAAGCCATCTAAGAGCTTTTGAGCCGACTATATAACTAGAGTAAACAACAATAACAACAAATTATATAAGAGCTGTAAAAAACAAATGCATGTTTAAGAATATACAGACAAGCAATGAAGCACATTTAAAAACATCTATTAACAAAATATTTTAATGTAAATAATAATAAACTTATGAGATATATAATTAAGAAATGCACAATTCTTTGATTATACACATGAGGCATAATATACAATTATTGACAATAAAAAGAAGACACAGTAAAAAATACATCATACATTACATATAGCATGCAGTTAAATATACAAAATATTAATAATATTAATTCGTGTAATGCAACCCCTGTACTCATTTTTTACAAGCATTACATTTGCAATTTTGCCCATTCCAATTTAAAATTAACTGACTGAAGCTGTTACATTTTCGAAAGTCTTCCGGGAGAGAGTTCCATAGTACAGGGGCTGCATACCTGAATGAGTTTTTTATCAGATTTAGTAGAACTCACATGTGGAATCAGTAACATATTAGAATAGCGGAAGTTATATGTATTATTTTGTTTTTGAATAAGATTTGATAAGACTGAAGGGGCCAAATTGTTGATAATGTTGAATGTTTCCAGAGCCATTGTTCTCATACGTCTAATATAAAGGGTTGGAAGCTTAGTACTAACCTAGAAGTTCTAGATAATCTCTGGTAAGTTGTCGTGTAAACTGTTCTTCTAATACTTCCTGGGTCTCCTGATCCTCATCCTCTTTACTACAATATATAACATCCAACAAATGTACAAAATCTTAAATTCTATTGTATAATAAAATCTCTTCAAAGATTATCAAATGGATAGTACCGTACAACCTCTCCAGAGCGACCCTCTCTTGAGCAACATCCTCTCTGCAACAACAGCATGATTCTTTCCCACTGCACAATTTATCTATTAATTTAACCTCTCTAGAGCAACAACCTCTCTAACATAATTTTACTACTACAAAATGGTGTTGCCTTGCAGAGGCTGCACTGTACTAGCAAAATTAGAAACTTTGTGAAAAAATGTTTGCCCAACTTCTTACTCTATTTCAACTTTCCTAAATTTTTATTCTGTGAATATATGATTCCTCTACTTACTTTACTGCACATCTTTGTTGTATAATCTGCCATTTGTTTCCTAGTCTCTGTAGTATAAAATAATCTATGTTTAAAATTCAGTTTTAATCTTTATCTATCATTCAATCATAAATTACTACTAATAATTCATTGCTATGACAATACTTGGTGCTTGCATTCTGATCTAACCATGAAATATTTTAACAATGCAATCTATGATATGATTACATTAACCAAACCACTATATTGAAACCAATTAACATAAGCTTGAAAGGCAAAATTCACCAAACAGTCAAAGAAAGACATTTTCATCTTCAAATATTTCTTAAAGCTACTTACACAGTACATGAATGGACTTATATGGGATAAAATAGGTAGAACTGTGGTACTGTAGAACTCTACTGGACAATGTTGTACAAATGGCTTCAGTATAACACTTGATTTTTGTTAAGGATAATAATACCAGAAAGTTCTAAACAACACTGGGTTACAAAAATTCAATACTCTATTTACAAACAATTTTTATAACAACCAAGGTAAGAAATATGTAATAAAAAAATCACAACAGAAAGTAATTTTTTGTCATAATTAAACATGGCTACCTTCTGTTAACATTTTTTACTTTTTCACTATTACTATAAAGTTCTTTGAAATTCACAGATTTTTTACAAGAGCAGTACAAATGATGTACAGAACATATTTTAGTCTGACAGTTCATAGTTACGTTAAAATTTTCATCAGAACAAGTACCACAAGGATACAGATATACAATATAAAAATGGTGATTTTTTCATAGACTGGTAAATCCATTTTAATCTGGACTATTTCTATTTTCAGCAATGTAAAAGGATATGAATCAGAGATCTCAGTCTGTAGTCTGGAAGTTTGTCAAGACACGATAATGCTGTCTGTATAATAGATTCAGCTAAATTTGGTATGGCATAAAAATCATGGCCTAGACATTGTGCAGCATTGCCAAGGATATGACCACTGAAAAAACAAACAAATGAACTTCAATCTTATTTTTAAACGTATGATGATTATTCTATTAATAGCTATGAGGTTGATATTGAATGCCATGAGGATGTCTTTACGTACACTGTACAACACACTAACAACTAACCAATCGGAAGATTTATTTCAGCAAATGACAGGGTTAAAGACATTTGCTACAGTTTCCAGTTTTTTTTCACATAGACATAAAATTATAGGGAAAATGAAAACTCTTTCATGATTTCTTTTAAACTTTGCATGATCATAGCATATGATAACAGGAAACATTTTAAGCGAAAAAAATTGGGGGTTGACAAACTCGTTTTATTTCATTTGCCCTTAATTTGAATTTTTGGCTGAATTTAGGTCAATTCAAGGGCAAAAAGCACAAAAGTCTTGTCCGGTTATAATTACTTGATTATTTTAAAACCAGTAAGTTGAAACAATGAATGAATCATAGTGTCTTTTTTTCAATGGTACCATAATTATAAAATGAACAATGATTAACAAAAAATATTACATTCTTTGTAGACCAGACAAAACTTTGAACCATGAGTGTATATATAAAGGTTAAACTTACCACACATCATAATTAACAGTAAGAAAATGTTTCATTCTCTTCAATGCCTGGTTGCACACAGGTGTATTAGAGTTATCTACACTTGATGCCGGTGTTCCTGATAATATAGAAAGACAAGTCAGAGAAATGAACCAAAGCAAAAATTATACATGTACCATACAACACATGAACTTAGACCAGTGTATAACATATTTCATTTTCTTTTTAAGACCAAGGCAATTTTCAACATTCAAAAACAACACCTTAAAACTAACCTCTATATAGATCATTCCTCAAGTGTGATATCTAATGTGTGTAGCAGTATTGTATATAGCTTTTGTACAAATAAATTGGCTATAATATTGATCAAATTGATGATCTCAGTTGATAAAGCATCTGACTTGCATGCAGGAGGCCGTGGGTTCAAGCCCTGCACCAGGTACATTGTTTTCCTCCTCCTATTACGTAAGTAATGTAAATCATGGTAGTATAAGCAGTTTTTTTAAAAACACACAAATCCACACACACAACATATCATCATCAACCAAACAGTCAATTAAATTACTAGGGACAGACTCACCAATTAAGATAAGTTACGAATACAGACAGTGAACTTAACCTTGTACAGACTGATAAGGCAATCACTATATGCCCCTGCATAGTTTGATGCCTGGGATATAAACACTAATACTAAGGCTGTGTGTGATACATAATACTACAATACAAGACATATTTGAGTACCACTTACCTAGAAGTGTATGTATCTCTGAATCAGGCAAGTCATAGGATTTAGCAAAGTCTGGATGTCGAAGTCTGATAAACTCTTCACAATATAACATATTCATTGACCTACAAAATCAAACCAAACATATTCCTAAAATAAGAGCAATCATCATATCATTTAACAAAATATTCCTAAAGTAAAAACACATTAAGCATCATGAAAAAAGCAATACATTCAAAATTTGTTGATTAAAGAATCAGGTCTCCATATCCCAAATATACAGACTGTGGTAATACACAATACTGGTTTACAGCACAATTATTGAGAATCTCCTCTGTCAAATAGCAGTCTTCGAATTAGTGGGCTGCCCCCTGCCCGAAAGGATTTTTTTTCTTCTTTAAGTCTTTTGGGGGACACCTAGTTTTAGAGAGTTTCCTTCATAAAGTATATAGACAGCAACCTGTCACAAAAAATTAATTCAAAGACTGAAATAGTCATTCATATTTCATGAACTATTCATGAAATATGCAATAATAGTTCAAGAAAATTCATGATTTCACAAATCTATTTCTAAGGGGAATTCCATAAGCAATAAGATCCACAAATCATTTTACTAACAATTCAGTGAAATTGGGAATTTTTAATATCTAACAGAAAAACAAAATTTTAGTACTTTGGATTCAGTGTTAGTAAGTTTGGGGTGGGTCCTAAAAAAGGGGGCTATCGGGCACCTGGAAACACAACTTTTTTTGGCCCAGGTAGAGTTTTGATTATTCTTACTTGAGTAAAGCTAGAACATTCTCCAGCATACTGATGACATGTGTTGTTGCTGGATTTCTCATGATACAGTCTCCTGATGGTGTGGTCAGTGATACAAATCCACCTGCTTTAGCAGTCTGTGAAATATAAAATCATCAAATCATTCATTGAAATATATCATTTAAAATTCTCTTATGGATGAATTTATGTCAAATTTTCATAAAAGGGTATGGCCTGCCATGTTTCTAACCCAGATTTTGGTGTTACAAGTCTAGCTCACTAACTATGTATAAGAAGTTAAATTTTATGATATTTTAAATGTCCTCACCTCAAGGTCATCTGGCCATTTACTTCTCTTGATTACACCAAGAATACCATTAGTACAGAAACTTATCTGAAATAAAACAATCCATTAAATCATGTGACTCAAATAAAACAATCCATTAAATCATGTGACTCAAGTACAACAATCCATTAAATCATGTGACCCAAATAAAACCATACATTAAATCATGTGACCCAAATAAAACAATCCATTAAATCATGTGACTTAAATAAAACAATCCATTAAATCATGCGACTTTAATAAAACCATACATTAAATCATGTGACTCGAATAAACCATACATTAAATCATGTGACTCAAATAAAACAATCCATTAAATCATGTGACTCAAATACAACCATACATTAAATCATGTGACTCAAATAAAACCATACATTAAATCATGTGACTCAAATAAAATCATACATTAAATCATGTAAATTGAATACAACTATCCATTAAATCATGCTACTCAAATCAAACATTATTACAACTGACAAACAGAAATGCATCATCTTCAGCTAAGAAATGAATGAGACAATAAGTTTTTTTCCAATAAAGTACATTACAATTATCAAACATGTGCCTCATCAATATAATTGTAAATTTAGCATGTGCCTCATGTTAACTCTTGTTAATAGAGGTTTAATCATCATATTAAAACTAGAGCTGTCACAGAGGTGACTAATACCCCCGCCGCCACATTGACATTAAGAATGTGATAGTACACTACACGGCCAAGTTCAAGGGGACATAACTCTGCAATGAGTGGATCACTGGGCATGAAAATTGTGTCTTGCACATCTACATTTTATATTGATAATATATTTCAAGTTTCAATTCAATCCCTTGAAAAATGTGGAAGTAGTTCGCTCCACAAACTAAGACTGCCATTCTACACTATATGGCTAAGTTCAAGGGCACATAACTCTGGAATAAGTGAATTGCTGGGAATGAAAATTGTGTCTTGCACATCTACACTTCATGGTGATAACATATTTCAAGTTTCATTGCAATTGCTTAAAGAATGTGAAAGTAGTTCGCAGACGGACCGACCAACGACCGACCGACCAATCGACCGACAGAGTGACTCCAATATACCCCCTCTCAAACTTTGTTTGCGGGGGTATAACAACAGGTACAAATTCTCATAGCTAATTTTGTACACAACTGCAAATATGAAATAACAATACTACCATGCTACAACTAGATATTATATAAAGCTTTATTGTCAGATAATAAAGGTATAAACCTCATGATTAGCATTTACCAAATTACTAGCTATAGATAAACATCTTACATGTGATCTATGTATACCACAAGTATCTGCAGAGCTTGGTTCCACAGCTGCTTGATCTAGACCAATATAAGACATAAACTTGTCCGGGGACCAGAATGCACTGAAATATACAGGTAATAATGGCTGGTATAAATTCTAAACAATACACTCTGTTACATCTAGAAGCTTTAAAAAATTGGTTATCTAAATAAATAAATAAAAAAATAAAAGTTTGAATGAAGTCCCTTCTAAACAAATATAACCATGAAGTATTCATACAGTGATCACAATAGCTCGACTATTTCTTTGAAAAATTAATATCATTGACATTTATACATACATATATTTGTTTTCTATTAATTTATATTATGTACTTACATTCTAAACTCTTCTGAAGACCAAAACTCTTTACACGGCTTTAAGACTTCTTCAATAAATATTGACTGTTTCTCATAGTTATTAAAATGATTACTGAAAAATAATACACATTAATTATGGTATTTATTTCTCATAATAATTCATTCAATTCTTCCATACAATGGTGTACTAACAGAAGAAAATGCTGCAAAAATTCAGGTAACAACCACCTTTGTAAATTATAATTCAAGAACAACAAGGATTTGGGTATATAAAAACAAGAGGGCCAAGATGGCCCTATATCGCTCACATGACAATCACTGTTCACTCATTAAAACTTTGTTTTGAAACGGTGACCTAGAATTTGAACTTATCCTTAATATCATTGAGACGAACAATCAGACAAGGCTTGGCCAAGATCCAATTAAAACCATGCAATTTAGAGCTTTTACAAGATTTTTACCTAAGATTTGACCAGGTAACCTAGTTTTTTAACCCCGCCTGACACATATTCTACCTTGACCCACATATCAAAGAGGCAAACATTCTGACAAGGTTTGGTGAAGATCCAATCAAAACTGTGACATCTACAGAGTTAACAAAGTTTTCCTCAGATTTGACCTGGTGATCTAGTTATTGACCCCAGATGACCCATATTTATACTTGTGGGTTATATCATTAAAACAAACAATTTGACAAAGTTTGGTGAAGATCCAATTATAACTATGAAATATATAGTGTTAACATGGTTTTTCACAAGATTGAACTCGTCCAAGATATCATGAAGACAAACATTCTGACAAGGCTTCATGATGATCCAATCAAAACAGTGACTTCTAGAGTGTTCACAAGGTTTTCCAGCAATTTGCTCTAGTGACCTAGTTTTACTACAGAAATGACCAATTATCAAACTTGACCTACATATTATTTAAATAAACATTCTGACAAAGTTTCATTAAGATCAAATCAAAACAGTGATTTCTAAAGTGTTCACAAGGTTTTCCCTTATTTGGCCTTGGTGACCTAGTTTTTGACCCCAAATGGCCCAATATCGAAGTCGTCCGAGATTTTGTCAATATTAACGTTCCGACCCACTTTTGCTAAAATTGGGCTAAAAATGTGGCCCCTAGTGTGTTCACAACATAAAGTTTGACGCGCCAGACGCCGGACGGACAGAGACTGATCCTTAAAGCTCACCCTGTCACTTTGTGACATGTGAGCTAACAATACCACATCAATTCTTTCTGCAGAAGTTAAAGAGCCCACAACAAACAAATTAAAACATTATCACTTCAAATAAAGCTCGGCGCACTTGAATCAAAATAAGGAAGTTTCAGAATATAAACAATTATGACTTTTCAAAAGAAATTGTGACGGCTCATGTAATAGAACATTAAAATCAGGCCATCCTTAAAAAAAATGTTTGCAGTAAACCTTCCATTTTTTCAGTAAGTATAGGTAGGTAGGATTTTCTTTTACAATTCAATGTTTATATTGAAGCTAAAATACATGCCAGAATTGATATTATTACTGAAAAAAAAACTTTTACAAAAGAGGCCAAAAAAGGTTGGATAGAGACCTTTTTGGTGAGTGCATAGTGTTACTGCAAACAAAAAAATTTTAATAATGGCCTGATTAAAGGAAAAGAACCTGTTTGATGTATTACCACAAGGTTATTTGTTTTTACCTGACGATGATGAGAGCTTCTACAAGTATATGTTTCTCCATTTGTGATAATTGATCAGGATCGCTACTAATCTTCTGTACATGACTAAATAATTCTTCAAATACAGGCTGTATAAAATATAAATAATTCTTCAAATACAGGCCTCAAACACAGGCTATATAAAATATAATTTTAAAACCATTTAAGAACGCACAACTCAATACATTAAGTAAATTTTTGTAAATAAAACATTTGCATAATAAATGAAAGAGCAGACAAAATTAAGATTATGAACATTCAAAACCTGTACTTAACACAAGGAAACATTAGTTTTAGCAAACATTTGAGTGTAACACCATTTTCAACAGTATTCCAATAATCAATTGAAAAATCGACAGTTCATAAATTTTCAACCAGAATGAGAAATCTAATTGTCTCAAACATTGACATGTAACAGTAAAATCAACAAACAACAAAGAAATAATTGAATCTGCTTACAAAGACTAGATCAGGATACTGAATGCACACTTTAACCAATACAGAACAGGCATGTTGTCTGACATTCTTCACTGATTTACATCGTGTAGATTTTGTTTGTCCAGGAAAATTGAACAATACCATTGAGAAAATCTGAAATAAGCAATATTTAATTAAGACATGGGTGATGAAGACTTGTTCTTATTATAGTAGATGGAATTTACTGATTAGTACTGACATATTCTCTGTTACCTCAAACACAGTATGCCTTAATGCTTGTCTAATTATATTTATACATACCTAGTCAAAGATTATACAAAAAAGCAGTGTTAAAAGTAGCCTCTAAAAACATTCCAATACAGATAATTATATATATATATATCTTGGTTCTCAGAGTAAATAAAAATGACAGCAGTTAAATGTTTACAACACATACAAATTCAGTATGAAAATACAATACATTCTGTGCAATAAAAACTGGCAGAGAAATCTTAAGTTTTTATTTTGTTTTCTAAATAGAAAACTTTTAACTATGTTTCAATCTTTTAAAAGGGGGAAGCTGGGTGCTATAAGTATTAAAGTATGGTACCTACTTTCTTTAAAACATCAGATAATGATGTAGGATTGTATTTTAGGAATATAAACAATGCTGATATACATGACAACAAGGTGGACAGTATCAATGGGTCCTGGAACAAAATATAATCGATTAGCAAACAGAATAAACAACATTTACCTACATACTGCAACAATAATACAAAGTTTCAAAGTTTATTAAGATTGTAACATGTATAAAGCCAACATATTTGTTTTGATCAGAAATTATCACTGAACAAATATACATAAAATGGATATTATAATTGGTTCAAGATGATAGATATAATTATGTTACCAGTGTATTAGAATAACCCAATAGATTACTAAGCAAACATTACTAATAACAAATAAAATTTAATAATGTAATGTACTGTTACATAATAATGAATATCCCGAATTACCATTTAGACAGATGAACGTTTTTGTCAATTTTTTATGGAAGGGTATAACCTGTCATGACTGGAAATCGAACCAGGATTGCCGAGTTACAAATCTAGCGCACTAACCATTGTAACAAGGCTGTGGCCCACTGGGGAAAACTAATCCTTCTGAATTACTTATTTTGAAATATACTGAGTATTAGATATCGTTTTACCTGAGATTCATAATTGAGAGCAGTCTTGAGCAGGAATACACCATTATCAATCATATGTTGTGTTAGTTTCTCAGGTTTAAGTCGACTTATAACACTCTCCAAGAAAACAGTTAAAGCATCCCATTCTAGATATGATGGGGAGCTGTAGTGACAGGTGTTTGTCACACTATCTAATTAGAAAGATAACATCCCCATGTCAACAATACAGAAATATGACTTCTAATTCAAGTTAGATGTACGGTTAAATCTTAGTTGTTTGACAATTGATAATACATATAAAAAGTGTTATTGAAAATAGATCCACGGTGCAAAATTTAATTGTATACATTATTCAAAACCATGGGTCAAGTGAAGTGAAGTTTTAGGCCAAATCTTTTTGAAAATCAAGGTTCAACATTTATAGCAACGTACCCTTAATGGCTTAATGAAGAAGAATAAATCTGCGATAAGGAAGTGTATCCTCAAAATCATGTCTTTCCTACAATAATCAATAACTATACCTTCTTCTTTCACGACTGGTTTCTTGAGTAATTGTTCTAACTGTTGCGACGCAAACCCGAATGCTTCCAAGGGTATCAACAAGGTAACGTACCTCATCACTTCAGCACAATCAGAGCGATACCCTGGAATGGAATTGACCGTTAAACATGTAAATAAAGGTTACCATGGAAACAGACAAAATACAGTCAAACCTGTGAACAAAGGTCACCCTTGGTAAAGATGTGGTCTTTATTAACAGGTAGCCCTTATTCAGAGGTCTTTATGATATAAATAATCAATAACAGTACCTAATTGAATGGCCTTACTTCACAGGGTGGCCTTTATTCAGAGTAGGCTGCTAACACAGGTTTTACTGTACATCATTTCCATCTATAATTTCTTATGTGTGACTGAAGTCAACATGGAGGCTTTTAGGCACTTTAAGCAGGTAATATTATAAAGTGGTAATATTGAAATTTCTGAGAAAAATTAGGGCATGAACTTCTTCAGCATCGTACCAGTTGGTCACTCTTCAAAAAAAAAAGATCTTATTGTCTTCAGTAATACTATTCTTTACAGGGTGCTAACCAGTTTTGTTTCTTAAGAGTTCGTAATGGTATTTTTACAGCATTTACACAAAATATGGCTCATGAGAAAATACATATATTTAAGTACTAGTATATATTAACACATTTGTGGCAACGCTATAAATCAATTGTGGTATCAAAGTGATAAATCACTTTTAGCAGCATAACATGTCTGGTACTAAATGTGCATCAATTAATTAAATACATGAATATTTAATGGACCAGTTAATGCGAACACACTTATTAAACTAAATAGGATAATAATGGCAGGGTTTAAGTCAATTTATCAAGAAAGGACTTAAGTGTTCTACTAGAAAATAGCTTCTCTACACAAAAGCTTCTCTATGCAATCAAAGTCCACTTACTGGAGAAAAATACAGTAAATTCTTCATCACTATCAAAATCAAGTCTTGCATAGTTACAACTTGGTGAATTTGTGAGACTAGGATAGCCAACCTGTAACAAAATAAAACATGGCATTGATGTGATGATAAAATCATAATGATCAAGTATGGTCTCTTTCTGGTCAAGGGGCTCACAACAACTACCTGTTCCTAAGACAACAACAGAGACCAATGTACACATACAATATAAGAACCAGAGCAGAGTGAAATAAGGCTAGATGTAACATCTACAGACAGAACAACATAAGGAACCATGTGTATCATACCTGGGACCTTTAGGCTAGTGATAGGACTGATAAACTCAAATTTAGCATACATTAACAATAAATTAGTATTTCTTTATTACTTAGTAACATAAACTACACATATAAATGATATATATATTTACCTTATAAATGATTCTTGAGAGAGACTCAACTAGTTGAGGTAATATTGTTTTGAAGTGAGGATCTTTAGATATTTGTTCATGTCGTAAAAACTGTGACCACAACTTTAGTGTATAACTACTGATCATCTGAAGAATAGAAAAAATAAAAATTGATAGGAAATTAAGGTATACTATTAAGTTTGAGAAATAAAAATAACAGAAACACATATTCATCAACAAAATTAGAAAAATTAAATTAATGAATAAAGGCCAGCTGAGCATGAAGGTAGATATTTCTTTTCTTTTCATTCCCTTTCACTGGGGTTTAATGTTTCCCGGGTTAAATGACCCGGATAATTTGGGGATATTCTAGCTTTGA
Organism: Lutraria lutraria; assembly: GCA_964023205.1. Taxonomy (NCBI): domain Eukaryota; kingdom Metazoa; phylum Mollusca; class Bivalvia; order Venerida; family Mactridae; genus Lutraria; species Lutraria lutraria. Next base: position 18,949,597 of record OZ026834.1, on the reverse strand, counting down.
TAGTAGAGGAGGTCTCCATGCTACTCCTCATTTGAACCACAGACTTTCTTTAAGCTAGCAAGACAGCTTCCTGCAATTCAGGTCCTAGGTGGGATTCAAACTTACAGTGGTGACGACTAGTGATTACAAGTTATGGATCATAACAATACAACAACAGAGGCCCACTTTTTATCCTTGGGGTTGCATTTTTTACAGGTCTCAGAGTATTACTGCCGCTGAGTATTTACCTGACTGGGGTGTTGAGTACAAGCCAATAAAGCCTTCAGGTACACCTCAAAATTAGGGGGCTGTCCCACATCTGGACAAGATTCATTACCCTACAAACAACAAGAAAATAGATGTAAAACATAAATGCTATCTTCACGTCAGAGTTTACAATCATTGATACAAGTCTGACAGAACAAATCTTCACACTGCAGCATCATTACATGGGAACAACAATCTTACAATCAGACATACATCCAGTCTGTGACTAGAGCCTTTTGACTAGCTTTGTCATGGACAGGAACAAACATTGCCAAATCTAACATTACACATGTATTCAGTAAATAGGTTGTGAACTACACCTGTATGTTAAAGTCAATATCTTACAACACAATTCTAGATATCCATAGTTTAATAAGATGGTAAATGTAATATGGAGTGAAAATAACAACTACATGTATATTATTATTTCAGAATTTTCCATAGAGACGCAGGTTCATATCTTATTTAATTTTTTTTTCAGAAAATACTGGACAGCAGTTTTCCTACACTAGTACTCTGTAAAAGCTTGCATACTGACATCTGTACCACTAAGTACATTTGAACTTAAATTCAATAAATTTCATAGTAAAAACTTATTACCCATAATGCACAAAGTTGACGTCCTAGTTCTACCAATATCTGACACAGTATCTGTAAAACTTTGTAGAATTGCTCTATAGACACTTTTTCTGCATTGCTAAATTTGACAAAGAAAAAAGGTACATTGTATATATACATTAATATGTGAAGTACACAAAATAAATTACATCAACAAGTGTAGTATTTGTGTAATGATATTAAAATATTTTTTGTCAGAAAGTACAATAACAACATAAGTAATCATTCAATTATAATTTACTGGTTTAACAAGTAAGTGTTTTAAGCAATGAGTAATAACATACATGGCAGCTTTCCATATAGTCGACAGAGCACCTTCATGAAACAGAATCAGCACGGGAATCCTGTCCTCTATCTTACCCTACAATATTTACAATACAGAGCCAATATTAACAATATATAATCAGAAGATACTCTTTGTCAAAGCATTTTCAGTGTCCCAATCCCAACTACCGAGCCAAGTACTGTGTTAAGAAAATCACATAAACAGGTGAGGCATGTATCAGTGCTTTACATCGGGCACAATAAAGAAAACAGGAAGAATTATTTGAAGAGAGAAGGGATATAAATGATCAATTCTCCTATATCTCCTCTCCCCTAACTCTCTCTGAGGCGACTCTGAAATGACCATAGCTGTCAAATGGACCATTAAACAACAGGTAAATAAATTGTCAAAGCAATTAAATCTTAGAAGAGTAATAATTAAAACAGATTTCGGATAAACCTCATCATGAATCAGTTTGAAAGACTATACTCTTTTAACACAGTTAATTCCAAATGCCTGAAATGGCTGAATAAATATGTGTCTAACACAATAGTTCATCAATGTCTGACATACTAGTAATTTATTAATTTATCAATGTCAATAAACAACCAACCCTTCTATTCACAACTGTGTAGAGACATTCAGCAGCAGAATACTGTAAGTACTTGTTGCTTAGCAACAGACATAACGTTTGTAGGAGCACACAGTCTCTAACAGTAATGTGACTCATTGAAACCCAGTCTAAATATCCATTCAATGTCATCAAGGTCATTTCACTCACTTTCAAGTGACATTGAGCAAGTAAAGCTTGCTCGTCAGTTCCGAGTGATAACTGAAAATAGAAGAAATAAATTTTAACTATGAAGCAATCCAAAAAGAAATGAATTTCATGCATAACATTGAATACAATATTGGACTTTGTATTATAATATAGATATTCGTTATGTTGCCTCATTAAAGGTAAGAAATCATGAAAGATAGTGTGTCTGTCATTACATGGAGCTAGAAAGTTGCTATGGGGTGACTTGGTCATTTTAGACTGAATTAATTAAAAAATTAACAGTAATAATTATGTCGCTATTAACATGTATTTTGATGGTATTTGACAAGCCAAACATCACATAGCCTATTTGGTCCCTCCAATTCCAATAATGCTCTGTCAAGACAGGCATATAAAAATGATTTAAATTTGATTTAATTTGTAAACACAATACACATATTAAACCTTCAACAACTAAGAAATATTACAATACATTGACCTATAAATTGAAACAAATGGCTACTTACGGCAGTTTCTGCTGCTTTGGTACTTTCCTGCAGAAGATTGACAAAAAAATCAAACATTTCACCCACGCATCGCGTCAAGGCAGTGACTAGATCTTTACGCCTCTGGTGTTTCATATTCTGGAAGATGACAATATCCTCCACCAGACGTAGAAATACTTTAAGCACCAGTTCAGTTTGTGAAGGCTGCAATACAACATAAAATAATTCATGATTTTAAAGAAGAATTATTTCAACACACTATAACAATGCATTAAATCATGAATGGTTTGTTCAACTTCATTTTCAGTCCTGACTATTAACCATTTGCCCAAAGCCAGCAAATTAAATAATCACCCACCAGAGGAGGTTAAAACCAAAGCACTTGACTCGGTAGTTGAGATGGGGACATTGAAAAAGCGATCCCGAGAAATTCGACAGGTTGAGCCGAGAATCGAACCCATGACCTTTTGTTAAGTAGTCCAGCACGTTACCACTAGGCCATCTAACACCCTTTCTCAGTCCAACTTCAACAACAGTCCTATAGATTATCAACAAAGCTGTAAACTGGTGCATATGTGTCACTCATATGGACTGATAAAGATAAGATATAATTCAGTAACGGTACATTACCCCACACTGGCACAGCTGAAATAGATCATTCATCAAATTAGGCCAAAGATTTGGCCATTCATGCTTCATAATCTCCACAACCAATCTTGATACTACATCTTTAATGTGCGGTTGTTCTTCAAGGATTCCATCAGTACCCTACAGTACATATTAAAGTAAAATTAGAGTTCTTTTAAGGACCTTTATTTACATGCAAATGTTGTTACAATACAATCACCTCCCTAGTCCTTCTATCATGTTGAAAAATTCATTTCAATAATTTAACAATGGAATATACTTCATGATCATGTATACAAGTGAGTTACTTCGTCATCAAATATTTAAACTTTCAGTGACATGCCAAACTTATATGTTTCAATTATCAAGAAGAAATTTTAAGAGTTAATAAAATCTAAATTTATAAGAAATTAATACTTTGTTTAGCTGTTATGAAAAAATATAACAATAAATGATAATTTACCTTTGCTATTAATGTCAAAGAGCTGTTTTTCAATGTTTCTTTGTGATTCTGAGAAAGTTTTGTCCAGCCGTACCTACAATACAAAAGTGATCTTTGATACATGAGTCTTTTAAATTTAATGCATCATCTTTTTTATAAAAATGAACCAGTGGAAATGTCCAAAACAAGAAATGACATGTTAGAGAAGTATCATCCTAAAAAGGACAAATTTCCAAAACTGGGAATATAAAAGAGAGCCATCACAAGTTTAGAATGCTAACCTGCTTGAATAACCTTGGATAAACAGTAAAAACCCGATCATTCGAATGTTATTGGGCCCTGAAAAATCATTCGGATAATCCATGGTTTCGAATAATCCATTTCAGTATGATGTACTGGTTGGAAACGATAAATTCCGTACTGTCCGTATATTACAAGGGAGTTAACTATCGTATGCAAACATGACACTACTTGAGTGATAATAAGAATAATAAAATGAATAACAAACTCTTATTATTTATCCTTGTTTTATGAATGTATATGAGTTAATAAATGAAACAATATTTTTTGTTAAGTAAATACCAGTGCATTTATGGATAATGCAGAACACAATCCAACACAATAATATGTCATTCTCACTTCACTTACTAACGATCGACTAGGCATCGCTATAGTCACATTCTAAAACAATTAAAGAATCAAAGACGTAATGTTTTTATGTTTGGAACATTCTTTCACTAAATCATCATAAATTATTCTAGTTAGTTTTGTTTACTTGTGTTCGAATCAGTTTTTTTAATTTTGTATGACGCTGAAATGCAAATAATTTCATACAGATCACTAGGTACGTACGCGTGTCAACTTATTATACCTGAAATCATTGTGAAATATTCATCGCGATTATCATAAAATCATAACAAACAATATGGTCAACTTTACGATAATTAAACTGTTGACACGCTTCGTGTATGAATTGATGTTACACATTGTTTGTCACACGATATTTGATCTCAAACGGCCATTGTTATCAATTGACGATTTCGAATAATAGGTGTGAAAATAATCGCATTCGTAACTGTAGGGACCAAATAATGTATTCGGATTTCACCAGGTATTAGTAAAATCCGATTCGTATAACCGGGGTTTTTTGTAGTTGAAATATATAGAGGCGTAATCGGGACCGTAGATTTTATTGGGATAATACCGGGTATTTGGATAATCGCTGTTCGGATAATCGAGGTTTTACTGTACATGTATTCAACTCTCAGTGATTGCAAAAAATTTCTTTTTTATCAATACTAAGTTGTTTATGATCAGTTTAAAATAATCTATACCTGATACAATGTTCCAATAACTGTAGTCCAAAGTGTCTAATGATGTGTGAATATTCTTTTCCTGCCAGTATCAGACCATAGGAAATACAACTTGCAGAGTCTTCCTTGAACTCTTCACATATCTAAAATCAAAATGAACATAGAAAGTTAAATGCTGGGTAGAATTTTTTTCTATAATAAAATACAGTTTAATATCTAGTATATGATCAATTCAAAATTAGAACAGGTGCAAAGAACTAAACTGATTTTTCAAAGGTAATTATTGAGTGTTTCCAATTATACTTATAGTAAGAAACTAAGTAAGCTTCTTTTAACAGTTAATGGCTGAATGAAAGAAAATGTTGTTATTTAAATCATCAATGCAAACAATCAAATTTTTTTGCCACAATATCAGCAGCAGTTCCTCAATATATTGAGGTAACATGAAGGAAACATGGTCAAAATAACCAATTAAATTGTATTTGCAAGTAATTAACTTAGGATCCATATCGCACCTATAGCAGGGCTCGACACTAACTTATCTTCCATGTTGGACCAGAGGACCACCAGCTTTTGAAACATGCTGGTACAACTGAATTTCATGTGGTCCTTCCACCTCTTAATACGTTATTTGTTTATTTACAGAAAAATATTGATATCATACCCCTCCTAGAATTTTCAGTGGTCCATCGGATCATTCAAATTCCATGAGTTAATGGTCCTGCACTAAAACCACTGGTCTCGGACCAGTGTTAGTGTCGAGCCTTGCTATTATATATAGTCAAAAGAATAGCTGAATTTTATGAAACTGAACCCATCACAAAATCAACCGATATCTGAAAACAAGGGTTTTAACAATTGGCTATGAGTATGAGTTCATATCCTTTAAAGTCACATTAGCTTTTTGCTATAAAAATATATGCAAAAAAAACAAACAATTGCTGATATTATCCCAAGGTAATTATTACAAACAAAACAAGCCCTCTTTCTTCTAAAAACACTCATTTCGCTGTGAATTTTGCTTTTGTAAACTTGAAATATATAGAGAGCGTGACGTCACTTCATGCCATGTGCATATTATGACTGCGGGAAAACATGTACAGCTGTTCTATAAATAGTATTTTTTCAATGATATTGAAAAAAATATGATATATAGTAATTTTTTTGGCTATAAAGTGTGCACGGGAGGTAAACACACCAGATTCCTCTCTTATAGAACAAACAGAAACTATTACGACCGATAAATTTATATGATTATGGGACTTTAAAAAATATAAGATAGAATATTTTTCTAGAATGTTATCTGTTTCTTATCACACACTGCCACCGGAAATGTGCCAAGGTATTTTCATCCATTAATTACAAGTTGTACACATACACCATATAATTCCGTGTAAACACAGACATCAATCAGTGGGTGCTACTGTATCAAGCAAGTATCCGAATTAATGCATATCCGAATGACTATTTATAAACAGAAGTTTGAAGAATTTATACAGGAAAACGACAACTTTACTAACCCGATGGGCCCGTAGTCTATCAGCCTGAGAAGCATCTTGGCTCATAATTATCTGGACCGATGACACTAACGTGTCGATCACGTTTTGGTCCATTTTTAAACAGCCAATCTTTTTTAATAAAAAAAACCCATGCACAGTCTGTCAGTCAGAGTTACTTCCCTTGTTTGATCACTCGAAATAGTCGTGGGTTGTGAAACAAAAGAGAAGATTGAGAACTTTCAGTAATTCTTCAGCCATCAGTGTTTCATAAGTAGGTAGGTCCTTCTGTCTTACGTAAATTTATACTCTCAAAAAATTATTATGTGTTATTTGTGCCCATTTCGCGTGTTTCTCTGTATTTACTTTTGTAGTATTGATTCGTACTTCAGAACGTTCGCCCATATTTCACAAGATCACAAATTCACTCAGTTGTGGTCCATTTAAGCTTTACATATTTGTACTCAAGGACTTATATACATATAAGTCCTTGTTGTACTGTAGTCATTATAATTAATTACATTTAGATGTCTGTAGATTAGATACATTCTATGTTCGGATTTATATTTTGACCAATGCAATCACAGTGTCAGTATGTTTTCAAATTTGTCGACTGGTTAAATTTATTTAACCGTATGGTTTATTGAATAACTTGTTTAACACTCGGATCTGTATTTAAACCATGATGTGCATGCATTAAAATCAAAACATAAATCAGAACCAGTGATTTTTTTCGCTATGTATACTGCCGAAGATGGGCAGTTTCCCCTAGTGAAATATCCTTTTTTCACCCTAAGATGGCCAGAAATTTCCACTAACAAGAAGTGTTTTCCACACGATCATGTAAAAAGAAGAAAAATACAACAGTTCTATCACCATTGTCACCAACTACAGAGTAGTAATATTCATATCTATGATTTAAACAACTATGTAATCTCATATTCCATAAAAATAGATGTTATTATATATATATATTCCCATTTTGAAATTTGTTGCGCTAAATTTCCCTTGATTGGCATGGGTAGTGAGAAAATTTTGAGAAAAAATCACTGCGTACATTAAATATATACTGTAACATGCGCCAAGTCTGAGCGATTAAGTTTGTTTAACCACCGATAACAAACATTAACATATACATAACCATCAAACGTTTGCTTTACAACTATGCAAGTACAAATATGGGTCATCTTGGGTCTATAACTACGTCACTAGGTCAAATCTTAGGAAAGCTTTGTTAACACTGAAGATGTTACAGTTTTGATTAGAACTTCACTAAACCTTGCCAGAATGTTTTCCTCAAAGGTCGAACATGGGTCAGCCGGGGTCAAAAACTAGGTCACCAGGTCAAATCTTTGATAAAAACCTTGTTAAAGCTCTAGATGTCACGGTTTTAATTGGATCTTCACCAAAACTTGTTAGATTGTTTGTCTTAATCTTAAGGACAAGTTCAAATATGGGTAACCAAGGTTATAAAACTAGGTCGAGGTCAAATCTTAGGAAAACCTTATTAAAGCTGTAAATCATTAAATGTAAAATTTTGATCGGATCTTCACCAAACTTTGTCAGAATGTTTGTCTTAATGTTTATTGTTATGTAAGACAAGTTTGAACATGGATCATCAGGGGTAAAAAAACTAGGTTACGAGGTCAAATCTTAAAGAGGTTTTCTTAAGATATGACCTCGTGACCTAGTTTTGATTGGATCTTTACCAAACCTTGTCAGGATGTTTATCTTATTAATATGTTGGACAAGTTCTAACATGGGTCATCTGAGGTCAAAAACTAGGTCACAGGTTCAAAACAATATTTAGATGAGTGAACAATGATTGTCATGTGAGCGATACAGAGCCATCTTGGCCCTCTTGTTTTTTATGGAGCGATCAGGCTATTAATAATGATCTTCAAATAGGGCTGTCCCGATATGGATGCATACCGATATTTACCGGTACAGTGCTGAACGATAAGCATATCGTATCAGAAAGTCCCGTATTGGACGTATCGTGTTTTTTTAGCTCACCAGAGCACGAATGTGCTCAGGGTGAGCTTTTGTGATCGCCCTGCGTCCATCGTGCGTCGTGCGGTGTGCGTCGTTACGTGGCGTCCATGTTTACTTAAAACAACATCTCCTCCTACACCGCTATGCCGATTGCAACCAAACTTTGCTGGAATGATCCTTGGGTGGAGCCTAGAGCTAAGATATTTGGTATCTAGCTTTGTCTAATGGGACTCTTTTAAATCTGTTTATATAATGGCCATGGGATAAAAAACGGCCCAGATGGGTCACTTGATCTTACTTGGACTCGTATAGAAAACTTCAACAATGTTAATCTCCAAATGACCTTTTCTCCTGGTGAGCATTTATAGGGCCATCATGGCCCTCTTGTTTATTTTATATTAAAAAACTGTAAGAACGTTGAACAACTGAACTATATATAAAGAATTGTCAGTGCGATGTCAAGTATAGTGGTGGGACTAGCAACCCTAGAACACATATGTCTCGTCACCATAAGTTGAAGGTTTCAAAAGTTCATTATTAAATTAGTATTGTTAATAAATTTGACAAATGACAATCATAGCCCTGATTCTTTAAACAATTTTATATGGCCAGGTTCTATTGATATAAGGTCATTTGTGGGACAGAGATTAAAATTTACTTGCTAATATTTCTCATGATTATTTAATTTCAACAATACCAACTAACATATAAAAATTATGTGAATCAAATTGATGACTTTAAGTACAAGACAAATTTAGTTTTGCACCTTTTAACAGTTAATTAGGAACTTTAATCTAGCATCAATCAAGTGTGCAGAGTTCCCCAAAAAACACTAATATTACGTTTTTCGATACTTTTATATCGTTAACATCGCATATTGCTAGTACCGTATCGCAATGCATATCGTATCGGCTTAGATCTGTATCAGGACAGCTCTATCTTCAACACTGATAATGTTTATTTGTTATGAGGGTAGTCCGTGATATAGTACCGCTATATGGTAGTGCGCCGTACTGTGTTATGAAAATCACAGGAAACATGTGAGATGTGTATTGATGCCTTACACTTTTGTTCGAAACAGAATCAGGAAGAACTATTTGAAAGGTATCTCTCTACCTTGTTGTATTGATCATTGTTTAGGTTAACTTTTCCAGGTAAATTTTGCAAGCATGGACAGAACTAACAATGGTGTATTTCAGCAGGGTAAATGTAGAACAAGACTTAGTCCACTAGATAGTTATCATGGTCCATACTTACATGAAATTGAATCCATGAAAAGTGCTCGAGATTTTTTAGTTTCGTGGTGTAGCAGAAGTCAAAAACCGGTGTGGAATAAAATTTATGTGTCACACACTGTGCATACTGGTAGTAAAAATGATGGCTATGGTGTTGCATCCAGCAAATTCTCCTATGCTGATTTCCCGAACGGTCACATTGATGTCCCCATAGTGGATGTTCCGTGTGATATCTTAGTTAAAAATGAGGATAATTTCTCATGTGCACCTACTTCTGGTCTTAAAACTGTCAAAGTTGAAACTGAAGTCCCACATGAATGCCCACCTGTGAAGCCTGGTCATGCACCTACCATTAAAAGAGAGTCGCACTCTTCGATGCAAGTTGGCTCTCCATCTTATCAAAGGCCATATTCTCCCAACTTAAATAAGAATGTTTCCAAGGCAAGACAGGACAATAGGCAGAGACTCAACTCATCTGGTACAGGGCACAGCACTTATATGGATGAACTTAATGCTAATATTTCACCCATTGGTCACAATAGCTTAGGAGCTGGAAATGCTGAAGCTACTTATCTCAATTCACCTAAAAGAGTCCAATTTAAATCACATGTAAAAGAAACAAAATACTATTATTCTACTCATTTTAATGTAACATCCACAGATGGTGTCAGAAAGAAAAGATCTTATTATTCGGCTTTTGAATCCACACAATGGCACACAAACTTGAATGAAGCATACAGCAATGACAGTCATTTTAGCCATGTTGAAACAGAGTCATCTGGTTATTGTAAAGAGAACAGAATTGACAATTCAGCATTTAATAACTTCAGTGACTCTCAGACAAATCTGAATAATGCATATGGTCATAACAATAATGTCAGTTATGTAGAAACGCCTTTCCGCGTTCCTTATAATCATTATAGGAGATTCTACAACTATGTCTGAAACATTCGATAGTGATGCCACATCGCAATACCAAAGGTTACTTATAATTTATAATGAGTGTGTACATATGTTTATATTATTATTTATTATTGCATAAACAATATTAGAATCCAGCAGTATTGGCTCAGTATGATTCATGTCTGAGTTTTGAGTATAATGAAGCGAGTGGAAGTGTATAGTCATAATCTGATAATGAGGCTATTTATTATACTCCCACAAACAAAGTTTGAGAGGGGGTATATTGGAGTCACTCTGTCGTTGGTAGGTCGGTTGGTTGGTTGGTCAGTCCGTCCGTCCGTCCGCATACAATATCTCAAGATAATGGAGCAAACTTCTTCCACATTCTTCAACGGATTGCAATGAAACTTGAAATACAAAATGTATGTTATTACAATGAAGTGTAGATGTGCAAGACAATTTTCATGCCCAGTGATTCACTTATTCCAGAGTTATGTGCCCTTGAACTTAGCTGTATAGCTTACTATCGCATTCTTATTGTCAAAGCGGCGGTGGGGGTATTAGTCACCTCTGTGACAAACTCCATAATAGTTTCCATAATTATGTTATAGTTTTTTTTCTCTGTATTTTGATATATAACTGTAGTGCTTATTAATGAACTTGATTACATTCTGTTTCTAGTGTTTTGATAGGATGTTAAGGCTTGTCATTGCTAATTCATGTGATACTTTATTTCAAATTGTACAAAGTATGTAACATTTATATTCAAAATAACACATTTTATCCCTTGATATTTTTGATAACGGTATGTATTATTTCATCTGGATATTCTTTTTGAGTTATTATTCTAAGTATCTATGTAAAAAAACAGGTACTTTGAAAACATATTTTTGTAGATTTTTAGGTACATTGTACTTTCTCCATTTTTCTTAGACAGTTTAAGTGCAAACATTATGCTGTAATTAATGTATTGATTTTGAAATTATGTAATTGTTGTAGTTATAAATGTTCTATATAAGTTATTTTCGGTCTTTCGATTTCTTTTCCACATACCAAATATTCCCCTGGGGAAGCTCTGTTTAATTAAGGCCTAAATTAAATATATGCTTTTTTCCCTTTACCAACCCTGAATTTTAGAAGAGGGTCGGTAGGTAGGAAAAATATTTTACCGGTATTTTATTTCTGAATTTGATCTTTACCTAGCATGAAATCAAACTTCTATCTAGAAGCATTCTATGGTCATTTTATGTATTCTGCTACCATACAACAATTTATTGTGTGCTTTAATAAGCCATAAACATGTACAAGCCATAAACATGTACTCAGTGTCTTGACACACATCATTGTTTTCCATTATTACTTTTTATGTTTATCGAAAGCACTGAGTACATGTATATTTTCCCAAGTATAAAAAAAAATTCTCCCAGATTTTGCAATAACATTTTTTGAGTCGGCATGATTTTTATTTAAAGGATTATTGTCCAGGGTGGGAGGAGGACATCTGATATGGAAGGGTGCTTTATGACGATGGGACATTAATTTTTGAAAATATTTGGTATTGGGTGTTGTGATCTAGAGATATAAGTATTGTGTTGGGATTCAAACTCAAAGTGGTGAGAGGCTACAAGTCAGCTTTGACTTGTAAACTTTACCATACACTTCGGTAGATGATACCTGATTGTTAGGTTAATTGACTGTTGACACACATTTTTCATATTTTTCTTAAGGTAAAGCTACTTTGTATTTGTAATGTACCGGTATATCATATGCAGTTATGCACTGCAAACATATCCATATTATGAGATTGCTTACAGTATATACATGTACTTAACAAATCCCAACATATTTCAAGCATTTACTCCATAAATCTTTTGCAATCTTTAATATCATAGACTTTGTAAGGTGTTCAAATCAAATGAAAGGTTTATATATCAGTTCAGTCACCATTATTCAACAATCCTTCTTTGGTGTAGAAAAGAGAGAACTGATCATTTATGAAGCAGATGACTGATCTAGGTACTATCAACACGTTGTTACAATGGTTCAGTAATAATTATGATTTGAAATTGTTTCATATTAACACTAGGTGAAGGTTTTAATCTTTTAATAATATTCCAATGTTTTTATTTAAAAGAAACTCTTTTGCACAAGTTTACATCCTATACTGCACATAAAATTCATCTTCATTTTAGATATGCTATGAAAGTCATTTGTTGCTTAGCATTAAGCAATACTACACTAAAGCTCTTCTTTTAATACCTGTATTAATATATTGTTAATTATTTTCGGTATGTTTGCATGTTAATACATGATTTTCAGTCTTAGTTATATTACTTTGCATGCTAATCGAATAGAAATTGTTTGAATAATAATATTGAAATATGTTTTTCTAATTTTGTTCTTTAATTGTGAACATATTAATTTTGATCTTATTGATCTTACAATTTATTATGATTCTTACTAAATTTCCATGTCAAGGTACATTTTGTACTTGTTACTTTAAGTATACATGCATATCAATACATGAAGTTAATTACATACATTTGCAGTGTGCAACATTAACATTTTGAACATTGTAGCCACAGACTAGGAACTTTTAATAGCCCTGAGCATATTTTAATAGCCATTGGCTATCAGGCTATCAATAATGTCACACACTGCATTTGTATTACAGTTCTAAGGTTTGTCTGTTAGTCATTTTAAAATATTTTTTTCTTGCACAATTTCAAAGTGCATGCATTTGTTTAATATAAATCTTTTAAAATTTTTATCTTTGTTCAAATTATATGATTTTGTCAGCTTAATGTAATATGATATTCATTGAAATGTGATAATATAGAAAGTTACATGTATCCAATGTGAAAGAAGATGTAGTAGACTTAGGCATATAGTTTGATATTATTTGAAAAAGCACACAATTTCTGGTATTTTAGCGATGTTTGCATCAATTCACTGGTATATATGTTGTCACTCTTTTGTTTATGATTTGAATCAGTCGAATTATGTTACTGTTCAGTGTTGTGTTTCTTTACAAAAATGTAATAGAATATAAAGAGATGTTTATAAATTTACGTTTATAAATTGTTTCATGTAAAGAAATTCAATTAATTTATCTAATATAATTGTCATCTTATATTTTCAGGTATTTAACGTTGTATCATTATGGATGGTCAGTTTGGGATGGGGTACAGAGGACAGTCTTCATACGGCAAAGACAGGAAGTTAAGACCGACCCTTCAGAACTATAATGGACCCTATGATAGAAGCTCTTTAAGAACATCTTCCTATGACCTTATGTCTTATATTGATAGGAGTAGAAATTCACAAATATGGCATAATATTAATTCAAAAACTAACATTTATGGATTTCTATACAGTAGTACTACTGAAGATGGTTATGGAGAGTCATCTACAGCATTCTCTCATGCTGGAGTTCCAGATTGTGAGTACAATCAGTATTCTGCTGAAGATCACCATTCAGAAGACGCGCCTTCCACTTCTGCTAGTTATACCATTGATGACCTTAGTTCGATGACAAACTTCGCTGAAGAAGGAGAGATTGAAGAGGGAGAGATTACTGACAGTTCAAAAGTAGACGTTATTGCAGAAAATGTATGTAATGAACATATTGCAGGTGCTAGCACTAGTAATCTTACTGGTTATACATCTACTAGAGGTTCAAAGAATAGCAAGGAGATTGATAATCTTATTCTCTCTACTATTCCCTCCTCAGTAGCAATAAAGGGTAACAATGATGCTACTACAGAACCCTTGCTGCAAGAAGATGATGTTGATGAATGTCCGGATGATAACTATACTAAACCTAATGCTGTTAGTTGTGAGAAGACAACTATGACCAAAAATACTGCAAGAATAGATACTGTTGAAGATGAAACTAATACATCTGGTAAAGATGTTATCTACGTTAATGACAGTGAGGAGGAGGCAGAACCTATATTAATTGAAGAAAAAGAAGGAAATGATGGCTCAAGTGCTAAAGATACTAGTAGTAATGTTGATAATGATATAGTTATAACAGGTGTGAGCTTGAGAAAAGATTCCAAAGCAGTTCTTAATGAAAATATCGACAATACTGATAATTTTAACAATTGTGATACATCATTAACCACAACTGCCAAGTCCATAAATCATTCCACTGGAGCTAATTTTATTGATTTAAGTAAAGTTGTAGACATAGATCCTGAAGATGAGCCAGAAGTTATTGACAACAGCTGTTTGAAAGAAATGTACCAATGTGAGTTTTGTAAAACTGTGACAGTAGATGAAAATGAAATGAAAGCACATTTAAGACAAGAGCTTCATTCCTCTGCTAGTTTAGTTCTTGCCACATCTGAGAAAAAAGTTCTTTATTTATGTCAACCATCTGTCTTGCGGTTTAGAAATGCGATATTCAAAAGAATGGCTGCCATTTGTCCTGAAAATAATTGTTCTTGTTTATTTAGTAGTGTTGGTGCTTGTGAAAGTCATGTAACATTATGTCATGCTCAGGGAAAAGTTGGAGGCTATGGTTTGGCTGATGTCATTGATTGTAGAACAGTTTCTGTTTCAGCTTCTGACAATGTTTGTGATGAATGTGGTATTCAATTTAAGAGATTGAAATCCTTAGAGCGTCATTATCAAACAACAAACCATAAACCATTTGTTTTTAGTCCAGATGGTGACACATACATTGCATGTGATTATTGTCATTCAGTATTTTTCGCATTTAAAGATGCCGTACAACATGTCAGGATTCATACAAATTTGATTTCAGATGGAAAATTGAATTTGTTGGTTTTAGCTGTTTGTAGAGAAAAACATATGATGGAGTTCCCTCCTTATACCAAAGATAAACAAGGGGAATATAACTACTTAAGTTCAAAAATAAGAGGTCTGAAGGATAATAAGAAAATGTGTGGTAAAAGTGGAAGGAAAAGAAATCGACGAGCTATAAAAAAATTGAAGGATTTGTTAAAAATTGTTGCTAAAAGTTGATCATCAGATTTATTTACACAGGTGTTGATGATAATGATATCAGTATTAAATGATTAATATTGTTATGTATTGATGTTCAGCTCATGGGCACCTATAGCTGAGCACATTTTTTCTATGTGAACCAAAGTGTTAATTGCCTTCTTTTAAAAATTTCACATTTTAAGTCAAATTATAGTTTAGTCAGGATATGTGTTAGAACTTACTATAAATTACCTTTTATCAATGATTCTTATAACTCTAGATTGATATAGACAAATACAAGAAATATTAAACCAGTTTTAAATTATTAACTATAAGTCATGTTGTACATGATTTGACAATACATTGTATTAATTAAGAATATATTGTGGTTTATTTCTACAGTTCTAAGAATTGTATCATTTATCATTTGATTAAACTTCAGAAAAAAATGTTGGAGTACTTGTTTGTGGTTTCCATAAGGGCCTAAATAACTGTTTGTTTCTGGTTACATGCTTATTAAAAATAGGGTAGATAGGTCAGGGATCTTTTGGGGGCTCTTGAGTGTATGCAGAAAGGTGAGAAAGTGTATGATACGTTACTCACGCCCTAAAACAGTCTGGGGTCACAGGGAAATGTCAGCATAGGTGGGGTGCTCAGAAACAAGCAATTATTTTAAGTCTGATGTACATTTTCATTGATAACAGTATCATACAGTTGTGACCTACTATGCAGTTTTATATTTTCATAAGTCAACTTGGTATTTGTTGTCTTACATAAAGACATCAAACAGTATTGCAAGAAAAGCTCACATGGTAGGATTTGATATTTCTACTTGGACGAGACCACCTTATATTTGGAAATATTTTGGTTCAACAAGTGATCTAGGTTATGAGGTTTTAATTTGTGTTCTTGTTGTCTGGTGTCACATGTTAAATAGGTCACAGATATGGGATCAGTGTGTGACACATGTTACATAGGCCACATGTATGGAATTAGTGTGTGTCACATATTAAATAGGCCTCATGTATGGAATTAGTGTGTGTCACGTGTTAAATAGGTCGCAGGTATGGAATTAGTGTGTATCACATGTTAAATAGGTCACAGGTATGGAATCAGTGTGTCATATGTTAAATAGGTCACATATATGAGATCAGTGTGTGGCACATGTTAAATAGGTCACAGATATGAGATCAGTGTGTGTTACATGTTAAATAGGCCACCTATGTATGGAATTAGTGTGTCACATGTTAAATAGGTCACAGGTATGGAATTAGTGTGTGTCACATGTTAGATAGGTCACAGGTATGGAATCAGTGTTTCACATGTTAAATAGGCCACATGTATGGAATTGGTATGTGTCACATGTTAAATAGGTCACAGATATGGGATCAGTGTGTGTCACATGTTACATAGGCCACATGTATGGAATTAGTGTGTGTCACATATTAAATAGACCTCATGTATGGAATTAGTGTGTGTCACATGTTAAATAGGTCGCAGGTATGACACCAGTGTGTCATATGTTACGTAGGTTCAGTGAGTCACACGTTGAATAGGTCAGAATTCTGGAACCAATGTGTCACATGTTAAATAGGTCACAGGTATGGAACCAATGTGTCACATGTTAAATAGGTCACAGGTATGAAATCAGTGTGCCACATGTTGAATAGGTCACCTGTATGGAACCAGTGTGTGTCACATGTTAAATAGGTCACAGGTATGGAATCAGTGTGTCACATGTTGAATAGGTCACAGGTATGGAACCAATGTATGTCACCACATGTTGTTAAATAGGTCATATGTCTTTAACCCGTGTGTGACATAAGTTGTTGAACGGGTCACAGATCTGAAACTGAAGTGTGTTACATGTTCTGAAATAGGTCGCAGGTATGGGAACCAGTCTGTGATACTTCTTTTTACTTGACTAAAATAATTAGACCTATGAGTACTCCTCCTTTCAAAGTATTTTCTTTTCAGACTTTATGTTATGGTTAAACAGAAGTGTTCATATCCAGCCTATATCTTTTTAAAAAGATTTTGCAGAATGAGTATGATAATTTCCGCACAAGCGATTGTATGTAATACAATATGTGTTCATTGTCTCGAACTCTCAAATACCTGGTTTGCACTTCATGTACGACCAGGGTCACTTAAAGAGAACTCATTTGAAAGACCCTGGTATGATAAAACATGTTTTATGTTGACAAGGAATACTGGTTAAGTGTTTACAAGGAAATAAGGGCTATGTCGGAAAGGAACACTAAATGAGAAGGTGGGTGAATGGGTGAACCGTTCTTAGAACCTAGTCACGCGGAAATTTTAGATAGGTCTGGTAACCTGAGACAAACATTTTATAGACCTTTTATCAATAAGGAATCTTCCCTACTACACCCGTTTTCTTCGAATGTGACGTGTAAATGCAAATCTGTTCTGCATGGTATGGTAATACAGTGCAATTTGAATTAAACAAAAGAGTATGTTCACACACATGCATGTACTTTGAACACTATGTTTTCTGATTGCTAGCTTTGAGTTAAATGGGGTGAGTGGTGTTCTCGACTTATTTATCAATTCACGGGAGAATATAAAATGATTAACCAGACACTTGTAACGTAAATAAAAGTTGATTAAACATAAACAATTTGATTGCTTACACTCTTGTTATTATACTAATTTAATTGAATTTACACGTCTCTGTATGTTTCCCTAACATAATAATGAAAAACACTGCGTTGAAACAAACGTCTGTTCTATAACCAAGAGTTAAAGAGATGTAGCAACAATGGAATAATAAACTTGATATAACACATCGTTTGTTCAGTTCATTGTGTCTATATGACATCTACGAGTAATGTAGGGTGCCTGTTCAGTCAGATAATGGCACTACATGTATTTATAAGTTATAAATTGTAATATTGATGCAGAAACAACAAACATATTTTTTATTCAATACAATTAATACCAGCATATACAAATAATGAATAATGTCACGGATGCTTGTTGCAAGCTACCAGAAAGCATTAACATTGATACTTGCACTAGTTGGTTTCACTGACAACGTTGATTGTTTTCTGATGTAGTCAAGCCGCGTACCCGTCCGACGATATATGTGCGCAACCTCTCCAAAGCAACAGCGTTTGAGAGTAGCAAAATTATGTTGTTATTGTTGAGAGGTTGTAGCTCTAAAGAGGTCAAATTAATATTTATACAGTGGGAAAAACCATGCCGTTGTTGAAAGGATGTTGTTGTTCAAGAGAGGGCCGCTCTTGGGAAGTTGTGCTGTATATGTATATATATGTTCCTGCAAAAACTTGTACATTGTTCCGCTTACAACTGTATTAAAAAAGTTCTTCTAAACTCAATAATTCGATTTTGACAATATTCCTTTAATTTATAGTGAATTACTGGTTGCGTGTTTAAGGAATCAGTTACAACGGACTTGTATGTACATCTTTATTCATATTGTTCGCAACTGTGTGGCTAAGCATCATGTTTGTAATCTGTACAAAGAGCGTAATGATCTGGAATATTTTGTTTCTGTATCCGTTCATCACAGTTTTCTGTGAGCCTGGGTTATTGGAGAATCTGGAACATTCTGAATTACATGCTGTTAGACTCCGATTTGAGGAAGAAAAAGCTCAACGATTGTTGTTACAGAATGACGTGTCCATGATGATGTTAAAACTTGCTAAACTAGAAAGACAACTAACAAATTCGCACGAAGGTGAGTGCATGGATTCTGGTAAATACAACAATGTACGATATTTCCGATACGTGCTTACGACCATTTTTTATAATCGCATACATTCACAAATTGTTTGTGTTGAATAAATGGATGTTGAAACTAGAATAATTTCTATAGGGGCATTTGAATGGTCTCTACGGTTCGCAGTATTTTAGTATTCTAAATAATCGGCTCTTAAGAGGTCCATTCTCACCTCTGACGCTAGCAAACTTGCAATTGTGACCATGTTAAATAAATTTGTATTGTATGTTTTTTTTTAAATTGACTCGTTTTGTTACAGGATGTTTCACACAGACAGGCCGAAATATATCTTTCCACGCCAGTTTATCAACCAATTCTCATCCACACGTGTTAAAAGACCAGATTGTTGTGTTTAATAAAGTTAGCAACAACTATGGTAGTGGATATAGCCCGAGCTCCGGGACGTTCCGAGCACCCGTACCAGGAACGTATTACTTATCAGTTAATATTCTTGTACCGCCATCGCAGAATGTTCATGTAGGTTTATTTGTGAATGGGGAACAAAAGGTGAAGTTTTATGCTGGTACAAAGGATAGCTGGTCAAATCCAGGAACACAAAGTCTCGTCATAAGCCTGGATACGAGAGACGAAGTTTTTATCAAAGTAACAGCCGATGGTTATTTACATGGTTACGAGTATACCAATTTTAATGGATTTCTCATTTATTGAATATGTACATGTATAATACCGGCAATGAGTGGACAAGGTCTTCACGATTTTTACTTTGACCGCAATCGGGCAAATCTAGAGAGCAGTCTTTACTATGTAGATTCATGAAATACAACGACTTCAATGGACAATTTATACGGGCAACCACCATGCAGAACCATAATCTAAGCAATTTTAACTAGGACTAGAACTATTGTATAACTTTTAACTAACGTTTATATTATCTGTACAGGATATAAAACAACATCTTTTGGAGCAAGAAATAACATTACACTGATAAAAGTCTTGGTGCAGATGATAATAATATTCGCGCAACAAACTTGCTATTTCTTCAGTAAATTGTGTCATCGTATAGTCTCAGTCGATGCTGACTCGTGTGTTAACTTTTTTGTTTAACTAGCATGTAGCAATAACACTTAACTTTTGGCCAAATAGTCTTTCGTTGTGAAATGCATTCACATGCTGATACATGCCATAGTATGTAATTGGTAAACAGTACATTTGTATCACGTATCATGCAAAACACGTCGAAAGGCGTAAAATTAAATAAACAAATATAACGTATAAAAGTATGATACATTTTGCATAAACACCAACACATTCGCTGTGGAAGTATACTAGTATCATAGAACGCAATATTTACAAAATACAAATATCAGCGCATTGCATATAGAAGTACATAACACATAGAACAAATAAGTCGTATGGTACGTATGATATGTTATCCATAGTTGGTCGTGGGTGCTCCGCCTTTCGAATTTCTCATGGATGCTTTTTTAGTGTCCTTATCCCAACTACCGGGCCATATAGGCCCAAAATACTTATCTAGAAAATCGCTGGAAAAGGTGCAAGGCGGGTATCGGTGCATTATACCAGGCACGATATTTAAAAACCTAGGAAAAATTATTCGAAATAAGAACAGGAATGCAATTGCCTGCTCTTTTTCTCTGAAATGACCATATATAGCTGTCGAATGATCCGTTAAACAATAGATAGATTAATCATCGGATCCATGGAAACAGCAGATCATGGATTGTCGGATATATTAAAACTCGAAGGAGAAGAATGACCATGATTGTTTGGAATATTTTCTGCTGCTCCCAATGTATCAGTTTTTATTGGGCTTTGGATGTGTGTCTCATCATCAGGTTTTGTAACGATGTATTTAGTAGATGGCCCTACCAGATATATCAAAGCAGATTTCTTACAAGACTCGTTAGTAATCTAGAGTCATCATCTTTTACATATCACTTCATGCCAGAATTTCGATATGAATGTCCAACTTGCATTCTTAATTAAAACTATATTTGTTGTCTACATATTAATAATTTGACAACAAAAATGCAAGTTTAATGAAATGTATAAAAAACATGGACAAAAACAAATATTAAAGATCACAGTATTTCGTTGGGTGTGAACTCATGACCTATGCAATAATATTAGATAGCTTGTGTACATATATTTGATGTAGTGTAACCACTGCGCTATGGAGTTGTCACAAGTTGATTGGACACAATCTAATTATTTACACTATCATATTAGATCGTGTTTTACTGGGTCACGTGGGAAGATCCCGCGCGTTTTACGAAGGTAGCCAAGTGTGAAAAATCGTGATGCGTGTGAATAGTTCGTGTCGGGCTGACCAGAAATGCTGTCGGTGTTTGTTCTGAACAATTTCATCGCTGATAGATCTAGCCCAATATGAAAACAGGTAGGCTTTTTGTTGAATTATTGTAAATCTAATTGACAAAATACATTGTTTTTACGTTTAACAATGTTACAATTGTTTTTGTTTTTGTTGTTTTTTAGAATACGCCAGAATGTCTGTCTACTTCTAGTTACCATGGTAACAAATTGCAAACTTTGTCTTTGATAATACCAGATAATTCGAAACTGAAGCTTGTCAAATTTTAACTGGTTCTCCTTTGTCTAAAATTATTTGTTCAAACCATGGTAGATGATAGATCTACATTATGCAGGTCACAACATCTTCACCTATTCTACACCTATCACTGCCGAGTGTATCCATTTATAAGGCACCCCGGTGTTAAAATCAAAGTACAGAAAGTACTCATGGAAACAGAACTTACATGAACTTGCACTGCAATATGAAACTGGAACAAGATTAACAATTGCATGCATGGCTATGATTGCTAAAAAGTAATATATTTCCAGTTTACTTAATTACTGAAAACTTAAATGAGTGATATTTAATAGAAGACTTTGTAATATAATTTAATATGATTACATATTTGCTTAATCAAATGTCTAATATTGATTTCAGATGTCTGATGGAATGCTGTAAAGAAGCAACTGAGACTGATAGTGATTCTCAGGAGGTTTGTATGTATAAGAATTAGCTATTAACTATGTTGTTTTCCAGTTGGCAGATATCATATTTAACCAACTAAAAAATATCTCACCATCTGACATAAAAAATCTTATTAGTTGAACTTTATTAGATTAATCTCTATCTCTATATATACACTAAATAAAAAATATTCTGGGTACCTTTGAAATTATGTTCTTGCTTATATAATGTTAATTATTTTCTACAAATGATATCGCAGGGTCATACAGAGATAAACTTATTCATTATATTTTTTAGCTCACCTGAGAGCACAATGTGCTCAAGGTAAGCTATTGTGATAGCGTGATATCCACCGTTCACCTGTCTGTGCATGAGTCAGTCTGTCAACAATTGCTTTAAACAACATCTCCTTCATAGGCAGTTGGACAATTTCAACGAAACTGTACAGGGAAATGCCTTGCATGAAGCATCACCAACTTTGTTAAAAAAAAATAATTCATTTAAAATTCTGGTTGCCATGGCAACAGGAGTTTTAGGAATTTTAAAAAATCGTCTTGTCCGAAATCACAATGCCTAGAGCTTCAATATTTGGTATGTAACATTGTCTAGTGGACTTCTACCAGGCTTGTTCAAATTATGCCCCTGGGGTCAAAATTGGCTCCGCACCAGGGGTAACGATTTTACATATACTCATATAGGAAAATTAAAGAAATCTTCTTGTCAGAAACTACGATGCATGATGCTTATTTGGTGTGCATAATCGTCTTGTGGATCTTTAGCAAGTTGTTCAAATTATTGCTCACATATTTGTCACACAACACTCATTTCTGTGTCCAGTGTGAAATGGCGGGGGCATCTGTGTCCTACTGACACATTTCTAGTTAAAATATCTTTTTTCAACATCTTTATTTGAAATTGTTTTTATTCAAGATTGCAGGATGCTGAACCAAAATTGTGTTATGAAAGAGTAAAAGGCAATCTTAGTTGTTTGTTAAGTAAGGATTGTGCAAGTTGCAAGACTGCAGTACATTCAAAGGTATATTTTATTCAACGTGTACAATTAATGTATGTATGATATAAACCAGGCTATCAAAATTAATTCATATCTTGTTATCACTTCTGCTGATCAAAAGAAATAAAAAAATGGCTTTCTTTTATAGAATATTTAGTCTAAACTAAAAAATTGTTCTTTGCTGTCCACCAAATTTAACACTTTATACTTATACAGTTGTTGCCTATTTTCAATCCACCCATATCAACCAACCTCACTTTGACCTCGACCTTTTTCAAATGGCCTGTTTCTTGACATTATGCCACCGGCGGGCATGCCATGTGCTTTTATTGAATGCAGCGTCTTGTTTCTCTATTAATACGCATAAGATATGGTTGCAGACTAAAATTTGCAAACAAAGTAATACATGATCTAGCATGAGTAGAATCATTCATCTCAGTCAACGTTCCAATTCTATATAAAATATCAGAAGTTCTTTGTTTGACTACGTTGATAACACATTTGCATTTTCAACACCTCGATTTAACCAGGCTTCATATGAGCTTAGAGTCTGTAGTACTTTTTTATGACCCCGCCTTTTGAAGAATGGTGGAAGGGCATATATAAAGTGTTACCCTGTCCTTTCTTCTGTCTGTCCCTTCTAGTTTTGATTTCCGATCAACAACTCAAGAAAATTAATATTTCATGGATTGGTTTCATGTTTTGCATGAAAGTGTATAATAATAAAATACAGGTCAAGTCCGATATGCAGTAAAATCAAACATTTTCACTGGCCTTTTTTTACTTAAATCTTAGCTTTATGGTGGTTTCTAGTCAATTACTTAAAGAATATTTTGTGGATTGCTTTCATATTTTACACAATGCTGTATAATAATAAAATGCAGGACAAGTTTGATACCTGGAAAACCAAAACATCTTCATAGAAGTTATGGCCCCTTTTTCACTTAAATCTTAGCTTAATGGTGGTTTCCAATCAATTATTCAAGAAATGTTTCATCAATTGCAGGTCAAGTTTGATTTCCATTAAGTTCAATATACTGACTGATGTTATGGCCCTTTTTTGACATAGCTCTCAGCAGGGGCATTTGTGATCTCCGGCCACATTTCTAGATAACATTCATTGCCCATGAGATAAGGTTCAGGGGCCTTTTATCTAAGATCTATTTACCAGTACCTAATTCCTGCTTGGTCAAAACATACATAAACATAGTATACTCTTCTAGCACAAGTTAACATCTGGGCCCCTTTCTATCAACGTACTTAATTAGCATTAATAAAGAGTAACTTTGCATAAGTTTTAAATTACACATAAGTGGCGTTCTATCAATACTAATGTAAGTATTTTTTACACAAAATCGGGCGTAACTTTACACCATTTAGGTCCAGGACCTTGAAGTTTTATCCATATAGCACCCATAGGCCCAAAAACATAATCCAAGACTCATTCATAGACTGGTACATATATAAAAAATGCAAATTGTGAATATTGACGTAAATACAAAGTTACAGAATTTTCGTAAGGTACGCATTGTTGATAGAATGGGCCCTGATTTATAAAGTAACACTCCATTAGATTATTCTATAATTATAGGCTTTAATATGCTGTTGTTATAAAATTTAAGTCAAGTGAAATAAATTTTAGTTCTATGGTAATAATGTGTGTCAAGATTAACATTGGACTTAATAACATTGAATTAATAAAAAATCGCCAAGTAACGAGTGTCATATGATATTCCTTTTTATGCCCCAGTATCGATGGATCGAGGGCATATTTTTTGTGGTCTCTCTGTTTGTCTGTTTTTCTATTTGTCTGTTTGTACAAAACATTAGCCTTGTCTATAAAATCAAAACGCTTGCACCTACATTCATCATACTTCATATGTAGGTTCCTCATGACAACCTCTACATGACCTTGTACATTTTCAGGTCAGTAGGTCAAGGTCATGGGGGTCATTGTGTTTAAAAAAATCCTACATTTCTTTTAGGATACTACTCCTACATTTTTCATGGGATTTGTCGAAACATTGATTGCATGCACAAAATTTTGAGCGAATGCCGAACATATATTTATCGTTTATGTATACGTTAGACAATCGGTATTCATTCGTTCGCCATACTCTTTTAAGCGTTATAGAGTATGCGTTGGTATCACGCAGGTACATTCACTAGCGTTCGCACAACGCGTTTTAAACGTAGGCGTTACGTTTGTTTAATTTATTTATAACGTGTGTAGGGCGTTCTTGAAGCGTATAAGATGGACTTAACAGTTCCCAATGCTATAGTAACACACAAATAACACATATTTAACGTTTGACAAATGTTCTTACTACGCACCAAGACATAAAGAATGAAAATAAGGGCGTAGCTCATTAAACTGTATTTCATGTATGATAAGATTCAGTAATTCACGTTACAGAGGATGGGAGTCTAGTACTGGTTCTTCCTAGGAATGATGCTTAGGTGAACTGTCCGCCTCATATGACTCTGACGTAAAACTCGATATAATCAAATACCAATCCACAAGTGTACATGACTAATATGGCTGATATTGTGCACGTACACTTTGCTGTTTTGCAACACCAGCAAAATCTTTTAAACCTTGTACAGTATGTTGTGTATCGAACTATAGGGTAGAAGAATGAAGAGGACAGTCTGAACACGCCAAGCCTTGGATCGGAGGCAGCGGGAGTTTGAAATATATGAATATTGGTCTAATTCGCTAACAATATGTTTGGATAGGTTACACACGTGTTCTTCACTCGTCAAGAACGTTATGCACACGAAGAGCTCAATCTGTCAAAAATACTTGGAATTCTGTATTCGCTAGGCATAAATTATGAAATCGTTTCACGGTCGTTACTCAAAAGTTATGTATTCATTAATGCCCCCATCACACCACAGCACGTCCGCACCACGCTCGCAAAGTTCCCACCACGTCCTGAAAATTTTGATGGACGTGACGGGGACGGGGTCAAACTCGAAAGAAATGATGGCAAAAGGTTCTCACTACGTCCTTACAACGTCTTTGCCAGGTTCTCACTGCGTCTATCACGTTCCCAGCAAGTTCATTACATGCGCGGCTTCCCGTTGTCACCAGGTCTATTGCGTTTATACTACGTCTCAATTACGTGCTCACTACGTCCATGCAGATTGAACTGCGCTCTCCCTAGGTCCCAATATCTACCTCATTGCATTCACACGCTCCGTATGAATACTGCACCATGTGTCCATTCATTTCAACTGGCAATGATGGTCGATAAGAAGGATTCTTTCTGCTAATAGCCATGCACTAACACAACATAATCTAGGTTGCTTCATGTTCCCTTTTCTTCTATTTCGTATTTAGAAAATGGCAATTTGAGCAGCCAAAATGGCATGTTGTCCTGGTACAATGATAAATTGCATTCATTTGTTAACATAATTATTATATTTGACTGGAAATGAAAGGATTTGGGTATGAATCCAGTATTTATACCAATTGCTCAGAACCTGACAGGAACGTACTGGTCACCTGTTGCAAACGTATTAAAGACGCGACGGAGCAAAATTACAACCTAGTGCAGTCTTCTGTAACGTGATGTTGACGTACTATGGTCTTAGCATACACCTGGTTGAGACGTAGTGAGAACTTCGCTGACGTAACAAAAGCGTAGTAACAACCCAGTGACAACGCGGTGAAAATCGCTTGCTGTCTTTTCAAGTCCGCGCCACGCTTCTTCTGCGTCAATGAAGTTCCAACTAGGTTTTAGTCACGTCCCTGTTACGTTCTTACTACGTAAGCACTGCGTTCTAATTTGACCACGTCCCCGCCACGTTATTTTTTGACATGCCAAAAGTCCCATCACGTCCACGAAGACCATACCACGCTTGAACCGGTTCCTACTGCGTCCTCATCACGTTAATCAGGTTTTTGCCACGTCCTACCAGGACGTGGTGGACGTAGTGCAAACTTGGCCCTAGTGTGATGGGGGTATTAGCGCGTTGGACAAACGCTATGTATTCGTCTGAAAGGTGGCTTCTCTTTGATGTTTCGGACGTTCGTCATCGTTTAGACAAATCTAACACGTTCAGCACTTGTTGGCCTAATACGCTGTAGTGTGACAGGCCCTTAATATATCTTTTGTTTGCAACTACTTCTATATTTGTCAAGGGATTTTGACCAAAATTTTATAGAACTATTGTCACCAATTTCCCCAACGCATATTTTGCGGGTTTTGTGATTCAAAATCATTTTTTTTGAAGAATTATGGCCCTTAGTTTATTTTGTGTCCTAAATTTCTTCTATGATACTTCTCCTACATTTCTCAAAGGAATTTGATGAAACTTTCACTGACACTTTGTCACCAAGGGGCCCAGCAGATATATTCCGGGTTTTGTGATTGGATTGTTTTGGTCGGATTTATGGCCCTTTGTTTATTTGTGCATATGTAGTAGAGAAATACTCTTCTGTACCAACTTCTCCTAAGGCTATGAATTATTTAATTAAGCCATTTCAATATTTTTCATTTTGATGATTGATTCCTTTATTTCAGCATTTGTATTCAACCATTAATCAAAATGAGTGATCCATCTAGCTTCTACCAAGAACAGTCTTGTAATGGGAAAGAAATTAAGCCAAAGTTGCAGGATCTGAATTTCAAAGAACCATACATCAAGAATGAATCAAATCAAGACTACAGTAATGACCATGGTAAGGTTTCAACATTTTCTCAGGATGGAATTTCAAAAAGCCAAAACTTTCAGGGACTTGAAAAAGACCAATTGGAAGAAATGTCTCCCACTTCATGTTGCACTGGGGAAGCATTAAATTATATATGTGTAGTGAAAAAGGAAATAGAAGAGGATATTGATTCTGGAGATTTTCAGGAGAAACACAAGCTGATTGCTGAATGTGAGCGTAGTGACCAATCGGAAGAAATGTCTTCCACTTCTCGTTGCACTGGTGATGCATTAAATTATGTTACTGTAGTAAAGAAGGAAATAGAAGAGGATATTGATTGTGGAGATTTACAGGAGAAACGCAAGCTGATTGCTGAATGTGATCATAGTCCATCAAAAGAATTCACTTCATCAGAAATCAACAATAACACGATCACTACTGAAGATTTGGAACTAGACTGTAATACAAATAAGTCCTCTGATATGATTATGCATGATCTGACTAAAAGTTCAGGGTGTATCATAAAAGCAGAAAGTAAGCCTGATGTTACTAGACTCTCTATTTGTTGTAATGTTAATAAAGACGTTGCTACAAATGATAAACCAAAAGGATTAATTGATTCTGGCCAATTGAAAGAAATGTATCAATGTGAGTTCTGTCAGACTGTGACTGCAGATGAACCTGAAATGATGTCACATCTTGAACAAGAGCTTCATTCTAGTGCTAGTTTGGTTTATGCTACACCTGAGAAAACTGTAGTTTATCTAAAGCAAACATCAGTTTTGAAATGTGAGAATTCAGTGTTCCAGAAAATGGTACCTCGTTGTCACTTTCATTTTTGTAGAGGTATTTTAAGTGATGTTGGTGCTTGTGAAACTCATATTAGTCGATTTAACACCACAATAAAGTGTACAAAGTATCATTTAGTTGATGTATGTAGTCGAGAATTGGTTCAGATTGATGTACTGAACAATAAGTGTGATAAATGCGGTTTTCTATGTAAAAGGCCACATTTATTAAGCAGACATTATTTGAAAACTAAACACCAACCTTATGTGATCCCTGACGGAAATTGTAATATGTACACAGCTTGCACCTACTGCCATGGTGAATACTGGAACTATGCAAGAGGCATAAAACATGTAAGGTATTTTCATTCACAGGAGAATGTAAATGGTAAATTAAATCTGTTGGTTTTCTTCTTGAAATTCAAAGGAAGAGTGGTTGAGTTACCTCCATACTTGCCACAAGAAGATTGTGAAACTGTTTGTTCTGAAAATATTCCTAAAGATTTATACCTCGAGTATAAACCAGAAGAACTCATGGACAAAGACCTTTTGAAAAAAGTTTATCTGTGTGAATTTTGTCAAACTGTGAACGAAAATAAGGCTGATATGTTGTCACATCTAGAACAAGAACTTCATAACTCAGCTAGTTTAGTTTTGGCAACACCTGAGAAAGCTGTAATTTATTTAAAGCAGACATCATCCTTGAGGATTGAGTTAGCAGCTCGTCAAAAATTTGCTGCCATTTGCTCAAAACCTGATTGTAATTATGTATTGAAAGATGTATCCGTTTGTGAAGATCACATTGACATACATTGCACTCCTGGAAATAATTATGGATATTGGATTGCAGATGTTCTTTTGCGACAAAATATTCAGATTGGCATTAAGAAGAACACATGTGACCAGTGTATGTGTGATATAGATAAACCATGGCGGTTATTCAATCATTATCTGAAAAAAGATCATTGGCCATTCATGTTAGCTCAGGATTGTACCATGATATTTGCTTGTACATACTGTACTGCTATGTCGAATCTACAGTATCATGAAGCAGTAGATCATGTAAGAAAGATCCACGGATGTGAGGCTCTAGATGGAAAATTGAATTTGTTAGTTTTGTCCTTGAATGAAGAAAGGAAGTTGATAAAGCTACCCCCCTATGCACCAGGCAAGGCAGGTGAGGTGAATTACATGAATACAAAAATAAGAATTCTGAAAGAAAAGTTTTGTAAGCTTAGTGGTAAACCGAGAAGGAATAACATAAAAGAAAGAGCTCTCATCTGGCTTCGATATCAAATGCAATATGAATGCATGTGAATAGTTATGGTGTTCATATTATGTGTGTGATCAGTTAATGTGCTTATTAGATGTGTGAATAATTGTAGTGTTCATATTATTTGTGTGAATAGTTGTGGTGTTCATATTATTTGTGTGAATAACTTTCACATGATGACTGTGATAAGTTGCAGTGATCATATTTTTTGTGTGAATAGTTGTGTTCATATTATTTGTGTGAATAGTTGTGGTGTTCATATTATTTGTGTGAATAGTTTTCACATGATGTGTGTGAATGTTTGTAGTGGTCATATTTTTTGTGTGAATAGTTGTAGTGTTCATAACATTTGTGTAAGTAATTGTAGTGCTCATATTATTTTGTGTGAATTGTTTTCATATGATCTGTGTGAATACATGCAGTGTTTATATTATTGGCGTGAATAGTTGTATTGTTCATATGTAATGAAAAGTTGTAGTGTACATGTATATTATTTGTGTGAATACTCATAGACTTTGTAATGTTCATATGTGAATAATTGTAGTGTATATATGTAATTAATAATTGTAGTGTTTATACTATTTGTGTGAATACTTGTAGTGTTTATATTATTGGTGTGAATAGTTGTATTGTTCATATGTAATGAAAAGTTGTAGTGTACATGCATATTATTTGTGTGAATACTCATAGACTTTTTAATGTTCATATGTGAATAATTATAGTGTTCATATGTAATTAACAGTTGTAGTGTTCATATGTAATGAATATTTGTAGTGTTTATACTATTTGTGTGAATACTTGTAGTGTTTATATTATTGGTGTGAATAGTTGTATTGTTCATATGTAATGATAAGTTGTAGTGTTTATATTATTGGTGTGAATGCTTGTAG
The DNA here is from genome assembly GCA_964023205.1 of Lutraria lutraria. Taxonomy (NCBI): domain Eukaryota; kingdom Metazoa; phylum Mollusca; class Bivalvia; order Venerida; family Mactridae; genus Lutraria; species Lutraria lutraria. The sequence goes on along the minus strand of OZ026834.1, from coordinate 18,918,866 downwards.
TGTTTATATTATTGGTGTGAATAGTTGTAGTGTTCATATTATTTGAGTGAATACTTGTAGTGTTTATATTATTGGTGTGAATAGTTGTATTGTTCATATGTAATGAATATTTGTAGTGTTTATATTATTGGTGTGAATCCTTGTAGTGTTTATATTATTGGTGTGAATAGTTGTAGTGTTCATATTATTTGTGTGAATAGTTGTAGTGTTCATATGTAATTAATAGTTGTATTGTTCATATGTAATGAATATTTGTAGTGTTTATACTATTTGTGTGAATACTTGTAGTGTTTATATTATTGGTGTGAATAGTTGTATTGTTCATATGTAATGAAAAGTTGTAGTGTTTATACTATTTGTGTGAATACTTGTAGTGTTCATATTATTTGTGTGAATAGTTGTAGTGTTCATATCATTTGTGTGAATACTTGTAGTGTTCATAATTTTATGTAATGAATACTTGTAGTGTTTATATTTTTGGTGTGAATACTTGTAGTGTTTATATTATTGGTGTGAATAGCTGTAGTGTTTATATTATTGGTGTGAATACTTGTATTGTTCATATTGTGGTTGGATATTACTTCATTTTTAGTGTAGAAATATATTTGATTATGAGCTTGGCAATGGAGTGGTGAGGGATAGGATAAAACTTTGATAGTTGTATAAGCTGTTTAAAGGAAATGATTAAGACATGAGGTAAAGTCTTGTTCTATGTATGGAGGTATACATATTTTTGACAGTTAATCTATAAAATCATTAATCTGTTCAGATCATGTTCTTTCAAGTATTCTTCTGGTTCTACTTTGAATAAATCATATTTGGTTAATTCTGGCTTGGTTTTACCTGCCCACAAACTTGTGAACACACTAGGGGTCACATTTTTAGCTCAATTTTCGCAAAACTGGGTCAGAATGTTAATATCGAAAACATATTGGCCGAGATCGAAAACTAGGTCACCAGGGCCTAATAAAGTAAAACCTTGTGAACACTAGAAATCACTGTTATGATTGGATCTTCATGAAACTTTGTCAGAATGTATATTTCATTGATATGTAGGTCATATAATGGGTCATCTGCGGTCAAAAACTAGGTCACCACGGCAAATTGCTGGAAAACATTGTGAAAACTCTAGAAGTCACCATTTTTATTGGATCATCATGAAACCTTGTCAGACAGTTTGTCTTTATAATATCTTGGACGAATTCGACATGGGTCATCTTGGGTCAAAAACTAGGTCGCTAGGTGAAATGTTAACCATGTTAACACTGTAGATTTCACAGTTATAATTGGATCTTCACTAAACTTTGTCAACTTGTTTGCTTTTATGATATAACGGTCAAGTACAAATATCGGTCATCTGGGGTCAATAACTAGGTCACCAGATCAAATCTTAGGAAAACTTTGTTAACACTGTAGATGTCACAGTTCTGATTGTATCTTCACCAAACCTTGTCAGAATATTTGTCTTAATGATATGTAAGACAATTTCGAGCATGTTTTAAGGAGTGAACAATGATTGCCATGTGAACAATATACGGCCATCTTGGCCCTCTTGTATTATTTGTTTAATGTGTTAAGCCACTACTCAACAATATTTGTATAATGATCAGTAGACATAACCAGGATTGGTATGTTGACAATCAGAACTGAATATTCACCACCAGAAAGAGACTGAAACTCTGCCTGTCCTGACAAATAACCTTCAGTCTATCATCATCATTAGCAATACTGCAAGTATTAATTTTCTGTTTTTGCATAGACTGAAGGATTGTGGTCAGAAATTGCAAAACAGTCAGTATTCTGTTCCTGTCCAAAAAGTGTAACTAACTAAATACATGTTCATGTAAATTGCTTTTCCATGCTGCATGTCTATCACACATGCTTCACACAAATGTCATTACTGGATATGATAAATTTCCTGAAGTCTTCCTCCTTGTTTTAAGTAGTGCTACATTAGAATGTCACTTGTATACTTGTAGCATGTTAATTAATTTATTACCTTAGCATCATATCTAACGAATGTGATCATCTTGCTGAAGAAGACAGTTTTGGTTCAATAAATGATTAATACGAGGGGTGATCCAGAAATAACCGGACTGAGTCTATAACTTACGAACAAAATGAGAAAAATTAAACAAAAAATCACGCATTATGATTTTCAGTCTTTAATACATGATATCTGATATTGATCGAGTGACATTTGCACACTATTATTTGACAGACATCATGGTATGGACTAGCGGGGCAATGTCAACTTCTATCAACGTCATGTTGCTTGATGTGGCGTTACGTTCGCAATCACTTTTCTGTGCTATCAACATTTGCAGTGAAAGAAATGATGCATATGAACCCAAAAAGTCCTATTCCCATCACAGTTGCCTGTGCTATGTGTGCCGGGGCGTAGTTTTGGTGCAATAATACATTTTCGAAGGTCATGCCGTGTTTCTTCATCATGAGTGCACATGTCAGGTATCTGCGAAGAACCTGAGACAAATCAATTGAAATGTAATAACATGAAAATGCATGGTTGCACACATAAAACTAAATACTCAATAATATGATAATAACAAATTATATATATATATTGTACCTTTATTAATCATTTAGATTAGAATTATATTTAGCCTATGTTTCCTGAAAAACATTATTTTCTATACCGGTACAGTGTACTTACTTTTCCGTAATACGCAGAATTACTGCATGTTATAGAATCGTCCCCTGTCAATCGGAAAATAATGTACACCTGCTTAATTGTCTGATGTCTAGCACTGATTTTAGGACTTGATTTTTATCAAAATAAAGTCCTTTGTAATCATTGACTTATATTTGTCGCTGGGCTCCATAACAGCTTGGTTAAAAGAATGCCACATAAAGGAAATAGTACGCAACTAAATGGTATGTTTATATAGAAGTATCTGGAATCTTTCCCCAATTAAGTGTGTCAGATCTAAAAACATTTCAAATCATTCTATTGTAACTACATGGAAAGAGTCATGTATCTAAATAAGTGCTTGTCGGTAGATACATGAGATTTTCAAATGCGTAGATGTTTTCTGATTCATGTCGTGCTTTTTTGTTAGTGAATGTCAATGCTGAGAGAAAAATTGTATCATGGCATAAATCTTAGAATAAGATATTGAGCAAATATACGAGGGGTGATCCAGAAATAATAACACTCGTTGACAGATAGTAACACATTAAATGTTGCTGTTTACTAACGGTAACAGTAATGACTACGATATTTCATAATATGATGTCACAGACGTTGTCTTAGGCCCAGGCTTATTTGCAAACGATATTTCTGATGTGGAAATAAAAATGATATACGTCAAGTTAACAAATTTACCCTTAAAGTGACACCTGCCCAGCCGATGCGCCATATAGGTTGCTATAGCGACGATTTAAACATATAATTTCTCTTTCCAGAAAAAAATCAGTTTCGTTGTAGACTTGATTAGGAAGGATGTGTAATTAACAAAATTTCATGGAAATAATATCACGTATAAAACAAATACAGAGGTAGTCCGGTTATTTCTGGACCACCCCTCGTATATTTACTTAATATCTTATTATAAGATTTATTCATGTTGTAAATATCATGATGCAATGTGTTTGTATACGTAGAGATTCTAACTCTGTCATATTTGTGATTTATTGAATACTGAAAAATACCTTATTGCACACCCTAAAATGGTACACCCACTATTGAGTAATGCCTAAGGTATCCATCAACTGAATGATTCGTCGGCGATGAGTGATAACACATTTGATTTTCTTTCGATTTACACCGGAGTGGGTATGAAATCACAAAGGAATAAAGAAATTTAATCTGTAGCTAATGAGAACAAACTTAGGTCACATCGATGGCGAGAGATACTTTTTGTAAGTTGAAGGGCTTGTTGCTCCAGTTCAGAGCAATATATGTATATAAGGGTGGTTAAAGAGAAATTATTTCTGCGTCGAATAAGACCAGGTTTTTAAGAATCGGTTCAGAACTGTTACAACAGGACCTTGATGAACATGACCGGTGTGATTTCTTAGCCCAGGAGTTCTATACCTTTATAATATAAATGGTGATTTTTTTTATTTGGATGTTATCATATGGCCGGTAGCCTGTGTCAGAGTAAAACCAACACACAACCAAGTTTGCTGTAGAAGTATAGAACGCAATATTATTTTACAAAAAAAAATACAAATATCAACACATTGTCTGTGTAGATGTACATAACACATGGAACAAATAAGTCGTATGATATATATTGGGCATGGTTGGTCGTTGGTGCGAACCTCGGCTCCGCCTTTCGAATTTCTCAAGGATGCTTTTTCAGCATTCCCATTCTAACTACCAGGACATGTAGACTGTACGTATACTGTGTCTAGACAACCACAGTGAAAGGGGCGAGGTGGGTATCGGTGCTTTAAACCGGGCACAGTATTTAAAAGCTTAGGAAAAAATATTCGAAATAATTGTAGGAATACAATCGTCTGCTCTTTTTTCTCTGGGCGGCACTGAAATGTCCATAGCTGTCGAATGATCCGTTAAAAACGACTGATGAATTGTCGGATATAAACGTGAAGGAGCAGAAGGAAATTTAAATTTGGATTATTTTCTACTTCTCCACTTTTTATTAGTTTTTGCAGAGACATAAATAACAGAGATTGGCAACTTAAAATATCACGCATGACATCATTTTGTAGATTCTGTAGCAGGTAAAACTCAAAAACCAAATAATATAAAAATTATATAAATTATATATTTTCTAAAAGTTTAAACATTTGACTTCGGCTGGAAATAATGTTTTGTAATATTTTCTTAGTCAATTTTTAGCTGTACCTAGAAGAATGCAAAACTGATATTTGAAGAACCCGGCAGCTATAGTTTAAATAATAAACTTTCAGAAAATGTAAAATGTATGCATGATATCATTAGGTAAGAAGTTTCACTTGCTACAAAAGTTTTTTTCAACGGATTATTGATAAATTTTCAACGTTAATATTGACCCAGACCGTTAAATAATGACCCCATTACGCGTGAAAATTTGACCCTCGTTAAAATGTAGTTATTTTCAGCGTTGAAAATCACAACTTAAAGTATATACTGATTATGTAATGTAAGTCATTCTCATGATTTCTATCTATAAAGCTTTGTACAGGTAATTTGAATTTAATATTTACCGTGAGGATTTGTTCTTTCATCGTGTATTGATAAGGTCGGACACGGATTTTTTTATTTTATTTGAAATGCTGACATATTGCATGAAACATTGAAAAAAAACACCATCCAAAGCTGAAACAAGAGTTTTGTGACTTATTGAGAATACATGTATGGTTGCATGGTGCCGAGATTGAGAGAAAGTTTATCCGGTAAGGCTTAGAAAGCTAACTTAAAATGGACATTACCATACATGTATTCGATTTGTCCAGTTCCAATAACAAAATAAGTCCCAATTTTAAGACTCCATTTACGTTGATTTTATAAACACTTGTAGTGCCTCATGACGCGACAGTAAAACAATCCCATGCAATCGTCATGATGCTTTGAATGAAAAGTCAATGAAATACGTTAATTAATTTGTGTAATATCATTGTCTCATTTTAATGATATAAAAAACAACAACACAATAATGACCTACTGACAGGATATAGCCAAGTTTATCAGCTGGTCATTGCTTAATTATGTTAAAATAAATGTAGAAACAGTATGAATCAGTATATGACAAAAAGTACCCTCCACTTACGCAATAAAGCGTTGCATCAAGGGTTAATTTTTGCTTATTTCTTCGATTTCGCTTTTCTTCGAAGTTTCTGCCATAGCAAATAACATGCTACCAAGGACTTTTAAAACTACATTTGCATATTTGTAGTCTACATATTAATACCATGACCACAAAAATATAAATTATGTTTTATGATCGAAATGCTGTATAAAACATGAACAAATAAACTAGTTTTGGTATACAGTATGTCGTCGGGTTCGAACTCATGACCTACGCAATGATGTAAGAAAGCTTGAATATTTATTTTGCCGATGATCTACTGTATCCACTACGCTATGGAATCGACACCTGTTGCTTGAACAAAATCTAATTAATTATACTATCTATACTCGATCATGTTATTATGAATGATATATCTCTGTTTTACAATGTTTTTTTTTCTGTCTGTTTTGTTATATTTCTGATTGCTTAGTAAATACACATGTTTTTTTTATAAATAAAAGTTATAAAAAATTTACCCTTTTTTACTGGGTCACGTGAGAAGATCCCGCGCGTTTTACGAAGGTAGCCAAGTGTGAAAAACGTGATGCTTGAGAATAGCTCGTGACGGACTGACCAGAAATGCTGTCTGCGTTTCTGAACAACTTCATCACTGATAGATCTAGCCCTGTATGAACACAGGTAGGCTTTTTTGTTTAATTATTGTGAATCTAATAGACAAGACATTGTTTCTTCGTTCAACAAATGTTTGAAGAAAATGCTAAGTAGCGATTTTCCCTCTCAATAATCCAATTGAAATTGTTTCGTACTTGCGTTTATTCGTCCACTGATGACATGGTTTGTATAATTTGTGTAATGTAATAAGATAATTTTCACAGATCTACATCCACTTATCTACATCCACTTTCAAAGTTACAATTGTTTTTGTTGTTGTTGCTTTTTAGAATAGATCAGAATGTTTGTCAACTTGTAGTTACCATGGTAACAAACTGCAAACATTGTCTTTGATAATACCATTATCTATATCTCTGATAATACCACATTATTCGAAACGGATGCATGTCAAATCACAGGAAAGAGAAATGTATCAGGGGAGATAACTGTGGGTATCTTCTGCAGCAGCACTGATCTATGCAAAAAGCACTTTACTTGATCAGTGCTGCTGCAGAAGGTACCCACAGTTGTCTCCCCTGATAAAACTTCCTATTCCTGTGGTCAAATTTAACTGGTTCTCCTTTAAATTGCCTAAAACTAGATTATTTGTTCAAACCATGGTAGATGATAGATCTACATTATGCAGGTCAGAACATCTACACCTATATTTCCCCACCATGTCTGCCTAGTGTATCTATTTATAAGGCACGATGGTGTCAAGGAATATATAGCTGTTAAAATCAAAGTACTGAAAGTACTCATGGAAACAGAACTTACATGGACTTGCACTGCACTGGTACAAGACTAACGATTGAAATTAATGCATGACAGGTATAAATTAATATAGTACTTTAATAGGCATAAACAATCATGTGAGACATACTGTCTTCAAGCAGATAACTAAAGAGTATTTTTTTAAAAATTTACTTAATTACTGAAAACCTAAATGCATGATACTTAATAGAAACCTTTGTAACATAAACTCATGAATTTGAAATATGAAAGTCAAGTATCTAATATATATATATCTGATGTCTGATGAAATACTGTAAGGAAGCGACTCTGAAACTAAGACTAATTAATTCTGATTCTCAGGTAGGAGGTTTGTAATTTAGTATGTATATTAGAATAGCCCTAACTATTTGGCTGTCTGATGGGTCAGTTTCATATTTATGAATTTGAAGGGCTAGTCTAAGCCTATATACTCCCATGGTGCCAACAACCAATATCGCACGGTCATACAGAGATAAACTCATGCATTGCCCTGATGATATATTATCTTTTTTAGCAAAGCACAAAGAGCTCAAGGTGAGCTATTGTGATAGCTAATGTCCGCCGTCCATGTGTTTTGTGCATGTGTTCGTCCCTCTGCCAACAATTGATTTATACAACATCTCCTTCTTAGGCAGTTGGACAATTTCAACAAAACTATACAGGGGTGTTCCTTGCATGAAGCTCTACCAACTTTGTTAAAACCAATAGGAATTTTAAAAAAAATTCTTGTCCGAAATACAATGCCTAGAGCTTCTATATTTGGTGTGCTAAGCATTGTCTAGTGGACCTCTACTAGGTTTGTTCAAATTATGCCACTGGGGTCAAAATTGACTCTGCCATAGGTGTAACGATTTTACATAGACTTTAATATATAGGAAAATTAAAAAATCTTCTTGTCAGAAACTATGATGCATGAAGCTGATTTGTGTGTATAATAGTCTAGTGGATCTTTAGCAAGTTAGTTCAAATTATTGCCCTGGGTTTACTCTTTTTTATGTATGCTTATATAGGAAAATTAAAAAAACTCTTTTTGTCCGAAACTACAGTGCCAAAAGTTTAGAATTTTTGTATGTAGCATTGCCTAGTGGACCTGTGCCACATTTGTTCAAATGATGGCTCAAGGGTCACTTGATTTAAGTAGGCTCATATAGGAAAAAGTGAAAAATATTCTTCTCTACAAAGTCTTTTTTTCTGGTGAGTGATTATAGCTATTTTTTGTATTTTAGCTGTGTTTAGGATATAATTTTTTTGTATTTTAGCTGTGTTTAGGATATCATTTTTCAACATGTTTATTTGATATTGTTTTTGTTCTTGCAGGATGAAGAACCTAAATTGTGTTATGAAAGAGTTAAAAATAATCTTATTAGTTTGTTGAATAAGGATTGTGCAAGTTACAAGACTGCAGTACATTCAAAGGTATATTTTATTGAATGTGTACAATTAATGTATGAAGGATATAAACCAGGGTATCAAAATTGAAATATCATTTGTTATCACTTCTACTGATTAAAAGAAATAAAAGAAACCTTTGGCTTTCTTTTATGAAGTATTTAGTTTTATCTAAAAATTTGTTCTCTGTTGTCCAACAAATTTAAGGCACCTCTGACAAAAGAGTGCCTTTTTCATGCCAGCACACTCTTTGTTTAGCAACGCAGTACATTAGTTAATCTCAAATTTAGATTATATGTGAGCTTTATCACTTGGATTATGCAAGTTATATCAATGATTATAAATTCACAAGGCAAAGCTAACAGCTTGAAGACAATTCTGATGAGAGCATATTTTTGTTGTCAGTCATCATTAGTACAATTTTTTGTGCATAAGTGGTAAATATATATATAGTGTTTGGTTCTGGTTACCTGCTCATTAAAAATATGGTACTGTAAGTAGTTAAGGATTTTTATGCCCACGGCATCTATGATATGGGCATAAATCAAAATAATGAAGACAAAGCGTGACATGGGGGTCAAATTTAGAATGATACTTTAGTTCATAATATTGCCAAAAGTAGGTTGGAAATATATTATATTGTGAAAAATTGACAATGGCTAAAGTATAGGATTAGTCTTCTTCAAATTTACAACATTTTAATCAAATAAATATTATATTTTCAATAGCAATCCTTAAAATTCAAACAATCTTATGGATTAAACTATGGAAATAATAACACATTTTTGTGATTTTTTCAGCAGACTTTCATGAAAACAACTTTTTTATACAAAAAATATATACATACAACCATAATTTTTCAAAAAATATATATTTATGGCGTTTTGAACTTCATTTTATTTTAAATACGCTTCAAAAAGTTTTTATGTAACATTTACTGCTGCAGATACAAATTAGCTAATTCAATTTTATCAATTTTCAGGTATATTCAAAGATATATGTGAATTTTCACTTAATTGGAACTATATTCTTGTGTAACTTAACAATGTCCCAAAACTAGTATATATCTTCTGTTACCGTTACACTCGGGACAGATATTCTTTGTGTATGGTCTTATGATAATGACAGTATTGTTAATCTATTGTTATACAATTTGTTTCATTGTAATACAATTTGTTCAATTATTTTATTATAAAATACAAACAGATAATCTATTTGATAATGTTTTAGTTTTAAATGGTGACAACACCAACACCAGGGGACGTTCTAAAACTGTAATGTAAATACAAAAATGTGCTACGAAACTGTTATGATAAGGAGTATCATAAAATGGATTTATAACAACATCTGTCAAATGTATTTTGCAATTCATTAAATAAGAATTTTTTTTTGAACAAATCAAAACTATTTCCAATTTGGTAAGTCAATTGCGTTACTGAACATGAATTATTAATTTATATATATACAGACTAAGTAAAGGTTACACTCCATACAAATTTGTTTAGTGTTTTAGCATACAAATATTAAAGTGCTATGATCATTGCGTTGCAATTCATTCTATGTTTTTTAAGATAATAAAAAGATACACAAAAATCTGTCCTGTTTGATATGTTGTTGGTTGAAAATGTTGTTGGAGGGAGGGGAGGAATAAGAAAACATTTAAAACTGTAGATTTGTCAACTTGTAACAATTAATATTGCATTATCATATATTTACTAATTTTGCCACTTATCAAATTAAAGAAATGATTTCTCAACACATTCAAACTATTTCAAACTATGTTGAACAAATCTTTTAAACATGAATTAAGTCATATAAACAGACATATAGAAAATACACTCGGGACTCACAATTTCTTCTTTGTTTATTTATAAGTAAAACAGTCAGGACTCACAATTTCATCTTTGTTTGTTTTAAGTTCAACAATACCAATACTAAAAAGTTTTTGAAATGTTTTGATTATGAACTATGTATTTGCAACTCAACTCAAGGAAGATATGCGTCACTGAAATTAGATTTCAAAATTTTGAAAAATAACCCAGATATGACTATGAGAAAAGTCTACATACTTAAAGGACAACCCTCGTATATCCTAGAAAATGTTTAATAAAAAAATATCAATTTCAAGTCTTTCTACTCAGAGTGTGCTTCTTCTCAGTCCTCTATAAATGGGAGTTTTACCACTTATTTAGGCATTTTGTAACTTCATGACCCTGCAGTGTTAGTATATTGTTACTGGTATAGTTCCTGTAAAAGCAAACCGAATTTGTGTATAATATTGCATGAAGATGTGTTTGTGTCCCGAGTGTAACATTTTCAATTGTTATATATAAATAATATAACATGTAAAATATGTTAAGAAATCATGAAATAAATTGATAAATTCTGTACTGTTTTCATCTGAGAATGTTTCTTCATCAAAATAAAAGATAAATTACTTTTTATCTTCAGTATATTGAACAAATCTACTTGGTATATATATCTGAATATAACTATTTTTATAAGAACTTTCAAACTTTTTAAACATGCTCCATTTCACTGCTTCAGACTTTAAAGTATATATTCACGTCAGTTATTTGATATAAATGTGGAAAACAATTAACATGGACTACTGTTCTATAGTTACATATCAAAATTAAGATGATGAATATATAGCGTTACACTCGGGACAACACTTAAAACCATGTACACAAAAAATGAATTGCACTACATGAATTTGTTTTAGTTTTTTGAGCTTGTGGGTACGCTTCTGTTTGAGAAATAGAGAAAAAACATATCAAATTCAAAGAATGATAAAAAAATTATTATCTACGGTAAATGCAAAATGTTACACTCGGGACATTTCCAATCAGCTTTATTCAAGATGGCATAACTTAAAAAACAAATGATTCTTTTGATAATTTCTTTTTTTTAAACAACATGGACAAATATGCCTATCAATATGTTAAACTGCATTTTCTGTCCAAGCATTAGTTTACTTACAGCAATATCATCAATTTGAATTTCCATTTTTTCCTTGAGCAAAATATTTTACATGTGCATTTGAAAGGTGATTTCTAAATAATACTTATTATTGAAATATTTGAACAAAATGCATTATATTTTAAATATAACACATGTACAATGAAATTAAGAACAGCCATTGATTACTTACCCAAAAACTGAACAAAATATAAAAGATTGAAAAATGTGTAAAGAAAAAATGTCACGCTAAAAGTGTTACACTTGGGACATTTTTTGCCTGTTTTTCTAATGTAACTTTTGAACGAGTAACACAATCAAGCTGAAATTTTGCAACATTTTTAACAACATCAAGAGACACCATCAGAACATTAAAGTACATTCCTGTGTTGTGTGGTATTCTTTAAATCTTGAAAAGAAAAATTGTCTTCATTATTTTGATTTATGCCCATATCAGTGCATATAGTCCCGTCCTTCCATTTGTACAAGCTAGGTTAAGTAGATTTTACCATTTCGTCTAGCACCAACACCGATAACAAGAACACTTTGACACTTATACAGTAACTGTTATTACCTATGACCATTCTCAACCCACCCATATCAACCAACCTCACTTTGACCTTGACCTTTTTCAAATGGCCTATTTCTTGACATTATGCCACCAGAGGGCATGCCATGTGCTTTTATTGAATGCAGCATCTTGATTCTCTATTGATATGCATAAAATATGGTTGCAGCCTAAAATTTGCAAACAGAGTACCGGTATTACATCTAGCACAAGTAGAATCATTAATTTCAGTCAGCATTCTAATTTTATATAATGTATCAGAAGTTCTTTATTTGACTAGGTTGATAAAAACATTGCTTTTCCAACACCTTGATATAACCAGGCTTCATAATTATAAGACTAGAGTTTTTTTAACATTCATTGCCCATGATGTATGGTTTTGATGATCTAAGATCTATTTACCAGTGCCTTATTCAAATCATACAAAAACATAGTAAACTCTCTAGAAGCACAAGCTAATATCTAACTGATAAATTAACACTCCACCAGACTATTCTATGAATATAGGCTTTAATATGCTGTTGTTATAAAATCTAAGTCAAGTGATATAAATGTTAGTTCTATGGTAATACAAATGTAATGTGTGTCAAGAGTAACATTGGACTTAATAACATTGAATCAATAAAAAATCGCCAAGTAACCAGTGTCATATGATGTTCCTTTTTCTGTTTAAAGTGACATTGCATTAGGCTTTGAATGATTTAAATAAGCCATTCCATTGTTTTTCATTTTGATGATTGATTCCTCTATATTTCAGCATTTGTATTCAACCATTAATCAAAATGAGTGATCCATCTAGCCACGGTTACCAAGAAAAGTCTTGTAATGGGAAAGAAATGAAGCCAAAGTTGCATCATCTTAATTTCAAAGGACCATACCATAAAAATAAATGCTGTAATGACCGTAGTAAGGTTTCAACATTTCCTCAGGATGGAATTTTACAAAGCCAGAACTCTCAGAAACCTGAAAAAAAACAATCGGAAGAAATGTCTTCCACTTCTCGTTGCACTGGTGATACATTAAATTATGTTACTGTAGTAAAGAAGGAAATAGAAGAGGATATTGATTCTGGAGATTTACAGCAGAAACACAAGCTGATTGCTGAATCAGAAATCAACAATAACAAGATCACTACTGAAGATTTGGAACTAGACTGTAATACAAATAGGTCCTCTGATATGATTATGGATGACCTGACTAAAAGTTCAGGGTGTATCATTAAAGCAGAAAGTAGGCCTGATGTTACTGGGATCCCAATTTGTTACGATGTTGCTACAACTGATAAACCAAAAGGATTAATTGATTCTGGCCAGCTGATACAAATGTATCAATGTGAGTTCTGTCAGACTGTGACTGCAGATGAACCTGAAATGATGTCACATCTTGAACAAGAGCTTCATTTTAGTGCTAGTTTGGTTTATGCTACACCTGAGAAAACTGTAGTTTATCTTAAGCAAACATCAGTTTTGAAATGTGAGAATTCAATGTTCCAGAAAATAGTAGCTTATTGTCCATACGAATTTTGTAGAGGTATTTTAAGTGATGTTGGTGCTTGTGAAACTCATATTAGTCGATATGACACTGCAATAAAATGTACAAGATATTATTTAGTTGATGTATGTAGTAAAGATTTTGTTCAGATTGGTGTTAAGAATAGTATATGTGATAAATGTGGATTTCGATGTAAAAGGCCAGATTTATTAAGATGTCATTATTTGAAAACTAACCACCAGCCCTATGTGATCCCTGAAGGTTGTAATATGTACACAGCTTGCACCTACTGCCATGGTAAATGTTGGAGCTATACAAAAGGCGTGAAACATGTAAGGTTATTTCATTCAAAGGAGAATGTAGATGGGAAATTAAATATGTTGGTTTTCTTCTTGGATCTCAAACTCAAAGGAAGAGTGGTTGAGTTACCCCCATACTTGCCACAAGAAGATTGTGAAACTGTTTGTTCTGAAAATATTCCTAAGGATTTATACCTAGAGTATAAACCAGAAGAACTCATGGACAATGACCTTTTGAAAGAACTTTACCAATGTGAATTTTGTCCAACCGTGACCAAATATAAGGCTGATATGATGTCACATCTAGAACAAGAACTTCATAACTCAGCTAGTTTAGTTTTGGCAACATCTGAGAAAGCTGTAATTTATTTAAAGCAGACATCATCCTTGAGGATTGAGTTAGCAGCTTGTCAAAAAGTTGCTGCCTTTTGCTCAAAACCTGATTGTCATCATATTTTGAAAGATGTATCTGTTTGTGAAGATCACATTGACATACATTGCACTCCTGGAAATAATTATGGATATTGGATTGCAGAAGTCCTTTTGGAACAAACTATTCAGATTGATATTAAGAATAACTATTGTGACCAATGTATGTGTAATGCAGTATTACCTGGGCAATTATTCCATCATTATTGGAACAAAGATCATTGGCCATTCAAGTTAGCTCAGGGTTGTACCATGATATTTGCTTGTACATACTGTACTGCTATGTCGAGTCTACAGTATCATGAAGCAGTAGATCATGTAAGAAAGATCCATGGATGTGAGGCTCTAGATGGAAAATTGAATTTGTTAGTTTTGTCCTTGAATGAAGAAAGGAAGTTGGTAAAGCTACCCCCATATGCACCAGGCAAGACAGGTGAGGTGAATTACATAAATACAAAAATAAGAATTCTGAAAGAAAGGTTTTGTAAGTTTAAATGTGAAAAGAAGAGGAGTTACTTAAAAGAAAAAGCTCTCATCTGGCTTCGTAATAAAATGCAATATTAATGCATGTGAATAGTTATGGTGTTCATATTATGTGTGTGAACAGTTGATGTGTTTATTTCATGTGTTTGTGAATAATTGAAGTGTTCATATTATTTGTGTGAATAATTGAAGTGTTTATATTAATTGTGTGAATAATTGTAGTGTTCATATATTATTTGTGTGAATAGTTGTAGTGTTCATATTACTTGTGTGAATAATTTTCATATGATCTGTGTGAATGGTTGTAGTGTTCATATTATTTGTGTGAATACTCATATAAACTTTGTAATGTTCGTTTTATGTGAATAGTTGTAGTGTTCATAATTATGTAATGATTACAGTAAAACCCCGATTATTTGAATGTCCTTGGGCCCTGAAAAATCATTTGGATAATCCATGGTTTCGAATACTCCATTTCAGTATGATGTACTGGTTGGAAATGATAAATTCCGGACTGTCCGTATATTGCATGGGAGATAACTATCGTATGCAAACATGACGTTACTTGAGTGATAATAAGAATAAAATTTATAACAAATACTTGTTTTATGAATGTATATGAGTTAAATGAAATAAATGAAACAATATGTTTTCTTAAATAAATACCAGCGCATTTATGGATTATGCCGAACACAATCCAACACAGTAATATGTCATTCTCACCTCACTAACAATCGACTAGGCATCTCTATTGTCACATTCTAAAACAAAGAATCGAAGACAGTGTTTTTATGTTTGGTACATTTTTTCACTAAATCATTATATTCTAGTTAGTTTTGTTTGATTGTGTTCTGATCAGTTTTTTAATTTTGAATGACGCTGAAATGCAAATAATTTCATACAGATCACCAGGTACGTACACATTAACTTATTATACCCGAGATCATAGTGAAATATTTGTAGCGATTACTATAAAATCGTAACAAACAATATGGTCTACTTAACGATAATTAAACTGTTGACACACTTCGTGTATGAATTGATGTTACACATTGTTTGTCACACGACATTTGATTCTCAATCGGCCATTGTTAACAATTGATGATTTCAAATAATAGGTGTGAAAATACACACATTCGTAACTTTAGGGACCAAATAATGTATTCGGACTACACCAGGTATTCGTAAAATCCAATTCGTATAACCGGGGTTCGTTATACTTGAAATATATTAAGACATAATCGGGACCATAGATATTATTCAGATAATACCGGGTTTTCGGATAATCGAGGTTTTACTGTAGTTGTCGTGTTCATATTATTTGTGTGAATACTCATATATACTTTGTAATGTTCATTTTATGTGAATATTTGTAGTGTTCATAATTATATAATGAATAGTTGTAGTGTTCATAATTATGTAATGAATAGTTGTAGTGTTTATATGTAATGAATAGTTGTAGTGTTCATATGTAATGTAATAGTTGTAGTGTTCATATGTAATGTAATAGTTGTAGTGTTTATATGTAATGTATAGTTGTAGTGTTTATATGTAATGAATAGTTGTAGTATTCATATGTAATGTATAGTTGTAGTGTTTATATATAATGAATAATTGTAGTATTCATATGTAATGCATAGTTGTAGTGTTTATATGTAATGTATAGTTGTAGTGTTTATATGTAATGAATAGTTGTAGTATTCATATGTAATGTATAGTTGTAGTGTTTATATGTAATGAATAGTTGTAGTATTCATATGTAATGTATAGTTGTAGTGTTCATATTATTAGTGTGAATAGTTTTCATATGATCTGTTTGAATTGTTGTAGTGTTCATATTATTTGTGTGAATACTCATATAGACTTTGTAATGTTCATATTGTGTGAAAAGTTGTAGTGTCCATATGTAATGAATAGTTGTAGTGTTAATTTTATTTGTGTGAATAGTTGTAGTGTTCATAATTATCTAATGAATAATTGTAGTGTTCATATGAAATGAATAGTTGTAGTGTTTATATGTAATGAATATGTGTAGTGTTCATATTGTTTGTGTGAATATGTGTAGTGTTTATATTATTGGTGTGAATACTTGTAGTGTTTATATCATTGGTGTGAATAGCTGTATTGTTCATATTGTGGTGGGATATTACTTCATTTTTAGTGTAGAAATATATTTGATTATGAGCTTGGCAATGGGGTGGTGAGGGATAGGATAAAACATTGATTGTTGTATAAGCTGTTTAAAGGAAATGATTAAGACATGAGGTAAAGTCTTGTTCTATTCTATGTATGAAGGTATACATATTTTTGACTGTTACTCTATAAAATCTTAATATGTTCAGATCATGTTCTTTCAAGTTTTCTTTTTGTTCTAATTTAAATAAATCATATTTGGTTAATTCTGCCTTGGTTTTATATTATTTGTTTAGTGTGTTAAGCCACTTCTCAAAAATATTTGTATAATACTCAGTAGACATAACCAGGATTGGTATGTTGACAATCAGAACTGAATATTCACCACCAGAAAGAGACAGAAATTCTGCCTGTCCTGACAAATAACCTTCAGTCTATGCAATACTGCAAGTACTCATTTTCTGTGTTTGCATAGACTGAAGGATTGTGGTCAGAAATTGCAAAACAGTCGGTATTCTGTTCCTGACCAAGAAGTGTAACTAACTAAATACAGGTTCACAAAAATAGCATGTAAACAGAAATAATGGAGTCTGTATATTAATGAGTGATGGACCTTATGTTTGTATATTAATGAGTGATAGACCTAATGTTTAACTGAATGTTGAGTGCTGCTGCTGGAACCATGATGCTGATACTGGTCCCATATGGCACACCCTAAAATGATACACCCATTATTGAGTGCTTGTTCACTTTCTTATCCAATCAATGACCAGGATTTTCAAAATAGTTTGATGTTCTTATCTAAATAGAATTGAAAACTGGCATTTTAAGTCTTGAAGAACGACTTTGGATGCAGAGCACTTAGACAATTAGAATGCATATTCGGGTGTTCGTAATAAATAAGCTACAACAGTCTCTACAACTCCTTTTCGCTTCCTGATTTATGAAGGACATCCAAACATGCACTCTAAGCTATACATTAACAATCAAGTATAAATTAATACAAGAGTACTTTAAACAAATTTATTCAAATTTTATAAGAATAGTAAGTATTTAGCATTTAGAGTTACGAGACAAAATACATGAAATGGTGAAATAAAGTCATTGAAATCTTAATATAAAGAAATACAGGCATACACAATGTACACAGATAAACATATAAATCATAAAGTAAATACACAAACATTTCAATATGACAAAATATGTATAAATGTAATGACAACATTACAAGATCTATGAAACAAATATTAGGAGAATCATCAGCAAAGTGTATATGTATCCACTTTAATTAAACAACACTGTAGTACATGCACATCAATTATCATTAAACATAATAAGGCCGACATAAAAATGATGGTTTAATGTCTCTTGGCTGACATGCATATAATGCCACACAACAAACTAGGACCTGCATGACAGCTGGAAACTGTTTATAAAAATAGTCTTGGAGTCTGCATCATGTTGCATTACTTTCCATTACCTATTATCATTCAAAATAAAACAGTTGTTCCATTTTAAGAAAGTTTGGAATGCCATTTTCAAAAAAAGTTCAGTTAAATATGGTGGCAACTTCACTGAAGTGGTTTTCCTGGACTTTATTCTAACCAATACTAACTTCCACTTCAACTAGGATCCGGCAACTTCTCTGCATGTTCAGGAAAATCGACAATGTTGTCAAATCATGGAAGGGTATGACCTGCCGCGACCAGGAATTAAACTTGGAATTTGGTTACAAATTTAGCATATTAACCACTAGAGCATGGCCGTGGTATTACATTACAATATAAGCATGAGATTTGCCTATACATGCAGAATGTATAACATGAAAGTATTGTTCTATTCTCTAGTAAATACTGATCAGTTGGTACTGTAAGATGAAGCAACGAGATGCGGGGAAGGGGGGGGGGGGGGTACAGATTATGAATACCAAATTTTATGAATAATGATCATTCTGTGAGTATTAAATCACAAAACCCTAAAATATATATTGACATCTTTTGGTATTTCTTGAAGAATCCAGTCTTCAGCTTACTAATTGGAAGTAATAAATATCAGGTAAATGCATTTGTCTTGGTTAGACATTTATGAACAATGAAACATCTTCCTTAATAGAGTCTGGGGCTACTAAACATAGAGTGAAGACTCCAACATTAAAATGCATGTCTCTTATTGGACAGTATACAGTATTATATTGACCAATCACAAGTCTGCATTTTGAGACAGGTCGGTCTCACTGAAATAAAGTTACAAGAAAGAAATGAAATGTGAGACAAATCTTGACTGATACAAAAGACATTCGCAGTGACAAATTAACAACAACTGTAAAAGCCATCAACAAACAGTGAAATATTTAGCCTCAATTTTGATACAAAACCATGTTAGCACATAAGACTCAAACTATGTCTGACATTGACTATATATCTGTGATCATGAAATAAATCCTGGAAATTGCAAACTGCATAAAAATGGTAAAATCTGTTACATTTTGTTTACCTTTATAAAAGAAGGTTAGAACTGACAGTAAAAACTTCTTATAATAGATGCTAATACTGTCAAGTCATTTAGTACCTTTACAAGGTTAAACTAAGTTTATATCTTCAGAAGACTTCAAAATATATACTAGTATGATGAATACATATAAAATGCAAATAATGTAACAGTTGAACAAACTTCAAACAATAAACTGTATGGTTAAACAGTCTAACAGTTGTACAATGTTTCAAACAATAAACTGTATGGTTAAACAGACGGTGAGGTTATGAATGAAGAATTCTCTGAGCTATAGTGGTATATGACAATGAAACATGCTTACAAGCAGACATAGAAGTTGCAAAGCATTTATCACATTAACTTGACACTAAACAGAATATCTTGTAAAAGAATGTCTGTTTATATGAAAATACTGTTATATAAATATAAAGCAAAATTTGAACTTCAACAAGAGTTCTTGCAAATTCTCAAACTACAGAAAACACTAAAGTAGACAATAATACAATATGGTTAGTAACTATGGTTACACAATGGATTCATTGTTTTTGTGGTCAACCTCCATTTCTCTATGGTAACCAGCAACACTCGTATCAGAATGATCACTCTTGCCATGGTTACTGGCTGTTTTATCAGAACTGTCACTGCTGCCATGGTTACTGGCTATTTTATCAGAATGTTCACTATCATCACATTTACTGTCTAGTTTACTATCAGTACTTTCCTGTTCAACACTAGGCATTGGATTAGCACTGAGTTCTTTATATTCCACTTCAAGTTCTTCAAATATATTAATAAGACTGTCAATGCCTGTTAAGTATCCATCTTCATGGTTTCCTTCGATCCATTTATTTCGATGATTCACATTTACTGATTCTGGTAATGGAACAGTTTTACCAAAGTCTATCATCCAGATACAAGCTTGTCCACATCTATCATGCACAAATAACAGAGAACTTCCAATAATCTGTAACAGATGATAGTAAACATAAATACATATACAACATTTATAGACTACATTAATATACAATGTACAAGTCACATAAAATAACTCAATAACTTATTCTATAAGGATTTTCACCACAGAAAAAAACTATATTTTTATTAATAACACATTTCAAACATTTTTACATTTTTTTATATTTTGCTAAAATAATTTTAAATAGGTTATGGTTTAATAATGAAGAATTACTCATCTCATTATTAAAGATTTTGTAATGATCATTTATTCAGTAACAAGATGAAAAGAGTTTTAACTTATATCCCATCACTGAATTTCTTTTAAACAAATGATTCTCTCCCTTGATGAATACTTAGGCATAATGAGTTGTTTCCCTTGATCAGTTTCCATACAGACTAAAGCAAACTTACCTCACTAGATTTAAAGAAAGGAGAGTCTTCTTGAGTGGCTCGGATTGCTTTTAATCTTCTAAGGTATTTATTCTGTAAGGACAAAAAATTACAAAAACTAAAATAATGTCAGTACATCAATATAAATCTGGCTTAAGTGCGAAGGCCAACGTAAACTTGGAAATTATTGAAAATATAGATGATTTCATAACAGAACAAAAGTAAACCAAAAATGGTGATTTACCTCCTGTTCTTAATCATATGATGTAATGTAACATGTATCTATGTGAACAATACGTGACTACTTCACAATACACACATATTGTTATTGAGAACCCTGCTATAAATACATTATGATCTATCAAAGGCACAAAGGCATAAATATATGAGATCATAATTGTTGTATATTGTCCCCATCTTTCTTTGTAAATTGTCAAAAAATACATTCATGATAGTGTAATAAATTACTGTGTGACATATGAGACAATATGAGGAAATATTAAACTTTCCACTGATGTTACGTTTAAAATCCAGATGACATTGAACAAGGAAGTTTCAAATAAAACTCTTTTAATGTTACAAAACAAAATTTACAAGAATTTCTTTTTTTGACTGCTTTAATACATAATTTCTCAAAATAGGATCGTTTCCTGACAGGGCTAAAAGTCTGGATTTCTGAGAATTCTCGCTTTTGACAAAAAAAAACCCAAAACAAATGAGATTTCGAAAATTGTCTGATTTTCAGGGAATTCCGGTTTTCAGCGAGTCTGTTTACAAAGACGTAAACAAGACGCTGCATTCAATAAACCCATATGTCCCCGGTGGCATGCTTGTGAAGCAATAGCCCATTTGAATAATGACAAGGTCAAAGTTGGTGTTTGATAATTATGGGTGGATTGAAAATGGTCATAAGCAACAACTGCAGAAGTACGAGTCTTCTAGCAAGCGGTACTGGTGCTAGAGGAAATGGTAAAATCTACTTAACCTCGTACGAACGGATGGAAGGACAGACGGACAGGACAATCACTATATGCCCTGACATCATAGATGCCGGGGGCATAAAAACTCTTATTAATAAATAGATAACATACTGTAATTTTCATATATACATTATACTATAATTTGCATACTTACTATAATATCTGGATTTTCTTCAACAAATTGTTTCAAGCAACTTTTCACACTAGCCTTATTTTTGGTTGTTTTAAAATTCTTTACTTGGGCACCATCACTTTTCTGTAAATAAATCATAACAAAATTGTCATATTTACAACTGAAGACAAATAGACATTTAAAAATCTTCTTTCTTAAATCAAATTTGGTATATATATAAAAGGCTAAAATAACATGCCTGGATGTTATACATTTACTAGTAGCTTATGGAACGTTGGCCATTCTACCTAGGTGTATGTCAGGGGTCTTCCTCAAAAATTGGTGTTGAGAAGCATGTGGTGGCAGGTTGAGAAATTAAATGGTGTTACACTAAGAAAGTCATTATCACGTTTTTGTATAACTAACATAACACTAAAACAAACAAAATGGATCAGATTTTTTTTTTCATTTTGGCATCATTTCTTCAGTCATATTTCTTTTTTATTTTCTACACATAAATATAACTATTTTTCCCTGGATTTCCGCTGATTTTTTTACCTGTGTCTTATACATGGATGCATCCCACAGTATATGCTAATGATTATGGTACAAGGCTTCAAGTAAAACTTACTCTAATTCCTTCAATTCTAAAGCCCATCTCCGATGTAGAGCTCATATCATCCCTCCACTGCATGTATCTAGGTTTAGTGATAGCTTTTTGATTATGTTCCTCTTCAGTTGGTTCTTTAGGATCAACTTCTATCATCTTTTTATACATGTCCTATCATACAAACAAGGTTCATACGTTAGTTTAGTCTAAAACCATGTAGATTTGTTTACAAGACTTACAGGTATTTTACATTGGCTGTGAAACAAGGCATGGTTTTATTTATTAAGCACAATATATTTTGAAAGATATTCTAAGAAATTGTTATTTTGATTTTCTAGGTTAGAGAGCGACATATATCATGGAATTCTTCATACAGCAGGGTTCTCAATAACAACCGACCACAGGCCAATTTAGCCGCTTAGAAACAAGTTTGGGCCAGATAGATGTATAGTATAGATAGCAAATTAGTACAAGAATTGTACACTATATTTACCCCTCTCAATGTTGGTTTTTCTCTGGCTTTAGAAAGCTCCTCCTCCAAGTATGTTCTACAACCCATCTTAATGTCCATCACACATGGTGCTTCAAAATCACACAATAAATCTTGTAGTTGTATATAACCTGAATTGGTCGGTTAAGGGAAAAATCTCTATTAATCTGACCAAATTTTTAAGTTTCCTTTCATTTTAATGGTTAAATGCATTGATTTCAGTCTTATGTCATTTTTGTTGGCATTATTGGTTAAATCAAAACCCATCCATTTAACTGAATATTACATATAAGAGAACTGAACCCACAAAGGGTTTGTTCAATAATTGAGGAACTTGAATGGTATTCATGAATTCCTGTAGAATAGAGTTCATGAAATATCGACAAATAAATCACAACAGAGAAACTTACAGCATAATATAATGAAAGATTAACGTAATAGACCTTAGCATCAGTTACTTGCTCAATACAGTAGTAGTAGTTGTTATGGTAATTAAAAAGGACCATTACTGATTCTCCCCCCCCCCCCCCTCTGTTGTCAGACATAATAAGAAATTAGCCCCCCTCTCAATCTGAAATTGTTTCCTACAGGCCTGCAATATATCGTTCTTTCATTTTAGGGTCTATAGAGTATATTAGACTACGACAAGACAAGGATACATTCTCCATCTTTCTCTGACTCTCCTCTATACTCGGGTACATATGGTCGTAGCACGTCATTCATCAACTTGTTAAATGACCGATGTTCTTTCTTGTCCAACTTTTTCAAAATGGCCCCTGGTCCACCTGCCTGGAAATTTCCTGAAATATTAAAAATTTCATTATTAGTGAGAATGTAATTTTAAATCGAAACTTCACAAACCGATAAAATGATTTTTGGTATTTAAGTAGAAAAGCAGACGTACACATTTATAGAAAAAAAATGAAAATAAAACATTATCACTTACAGCACCATAGATCTAGGGCATTCATATATAACTTCATAGGTGAGTAACCTGACATAGTCTTACTACCCTATATTTGTCACTACAAAATGACGTAACCAGTCAACCTCAACAATATTTAAGTATCACATACCCATGAACTTACAACTAAAGATGAAATCAGTGACTAATTGCTAAGTGGAAATCAGTATCAAACATGACAATCACCTAAATATATATGTTCATATCAAATGACAAATCATGAGTTATATTGTGAACAATAACCGTTCCTGGATTTTGTAATGATAAATTATATAAAAAGAACTTTACAATTGATTAATTTAGTCACGAATCAAACAATTTGCACATTATGAAATTAAGCTCAAGTGATATTGATCATGTAATCATAATTTCATAGGATTCTGCACGTTTCATTTGAATCCCAGCTGTACTGTGATTGATGTTTTCTAAATATAACATTATGCAGATTTCATTACATTCATTCATGATTAATAATTTCGTACAAACCACAAAACAATTTCTGAATGATTATTTTTATACTCTAGAAAATGGACATAATTTCTTTAGAATCAGCTTTCAATGTGATTACAATCACCCTAAAATACTCAATAAATAATGAATACGTAACTAACAACGTACAAACAAACCAATCTTGTGTGCTATTGACTACCACAGTCAATGACGAGCGAAGCAAAACCGTGACAAAATCTTACATCATAATTGAAAACAACATATTGTCGTGACTTAATGTACGTAAATTCAGTCAAGCACAGACATATCACATGGTAGTCAATCACGATTGTAATTGTCTGTATTGTGTGTCAGCTTACTAACTCATAATATTAGAACTGGTGATACATCTTTCTGGATAAACCAAGATAAATCTATTTTATATGAATTGACCACAAATTCATTTTAGCTCAATTTGAAGTGTAATTGCTTATATATCATTAGTATTCATTACATGAAACAAGTTGAGGCTATTTTAAGATATTTATAACAACTGATGTACTCTTACATTTGAGCCATTCACTGATCTGGTCACTGGGCCGAGTTAATAATATCTTTGCGGTTTCTGAGGTTTATGAATCGAAATGTACAACAAATAACCTCTTGAAACCTCAATTGTCAATTAGGATATTATTTTTTAGTTATTTACACAAAATCTGCTGCACCCTGTCTCTTTATAGCTATAATGTATTAAAGGTTTATTTAATCTAGGGTTTAATCAGAGAAAAACATAAGTGCACTATGAACAAAGGCAGGGCAGGTAGGAAAAAGTGTTTTACTTAAATGGTTTGGTGACGTTCTGAGGGTAAGGGGCTAGGTTCATACAATACCTTATTTATGGAAATTATGGGACATCAAAGTTCACAGCGCACCTCATTCCTACAATGTACTTATAGTAAGATATTCTAACTATATATTACTGTATGTATAAGGCTTATCAGGTAATATTTCTTCAGTCTAAATTTACTAGTATTCAGCCCTAGATTTTTTACCCAAACCTAATGAATTTTACGACATAACTGAGTTTAACAAAAAAATGACATTATCACACTGTCACAAATTTTGTAAACTCAAGTTTCTAGATAAATTGACGATAACATAAGGTATTTGATATAAACTTAGTAACCTATTATCTGATTCAACAAATTAGAATTTAAATCTAGTGCTTAACATCAATCAATCATACAGAACAGGGATTCATCAAGTACGTAATTCTTTGAAACTGATGCGTTAATGTCTTCCTTTTTTTCTTTTCTATCTTTTAATCAAAATTACAGTTATCTATAAACAATGAAATCTAAGTCATGACATTTAATGTATTATGTGTATAAAAGGAAATTTTGTTGCTATAAGTAGCTGACAGGATATATTATTACATCTGAAAACAGTAGTTTTGTCATGTTGATCTGTAAATAGCTCATGTTAAAGTACCGGTAGTTCAAGATGGTCTACATACAGGAGTCACTGTTACAGTAACTGTGATAGGTGTTAAAACCTTTTATTCAACAATTGTTCAGTTATTTATTGCAGCCAGTTCACCATACTTAGCTTTGTACTTCTGTTTTGTTTGAGTTTTACGCCCCTTTTGAACAGTTAGAATCATGTGAGGCAGACAGTTCAACTAATCATCATTCCTGGGAAGTACCAGTACTAGACGTCCCATCTTCCTTAAGTAACTGCTAACTTTTTCACATAAAGAGACATGGTCGGTAGCTGGGCTTGAACCCATGACCCTCTATCAGTGAGAGGTTACAGTGATTTGATGTTAGAGACCTGAACCATTCAACCACAGAGCCATGTCTAGCTTCGTACAGATCCACAAGGAGCTGGTAAATTCTCCACTTATAAAGGAAAATTGACATTTTCGTCAAATTCATGTTAATTTCTTATTAACTGTAGGCTATAAAATGGCTATTTTACATATGATGCTTTGAACACAAGTGGTCAGGTAACTAAGGTTTAGTTGTATACATCTACACTGAATAATTAAACTTTTAGGTCACATTTAACATATACAATAAAAACATGACCAGAGTAATAATGATTTATCAAGACATCACACCTTAAAGGCATTAAGTTTTAGCTTACAATTTGAAACATCACACACCATTAACTCCTTTATGAGATAGGGCATATCAATAATCTGAACAATATAACATGAAAATAATCATCATCAACACTATTTAGGGAGGAGCAGTGGTGTATGGGTAGAGCGCTGGACTCCTAACTAGGAGGTTGCAGGTTCGATTTCCGTCAGTGACAGACTTTGACTAGAACCTTCACAATCCCTTCTTTCAGCACGAGTACTGCATGGTGAGAACCCAGGAAACAGTCATAGTGAGTAATTAATTTCAGTTTTAAGAACTTGCTCTACAATCAATGTAAAATACATAAGTTTAAATACTAGTACCACTAACTTCGTGAAGGGACCACTATAAATCTCTTAAGGTCTCAATGGTCGGTGATGAGTGACATATTAAAATTGACTAATGACAAGACAGGCTTTACAGAAAGGTATTGTATACAGATGTATTAGTGCTTCTATATGAATCAGTGTAATTTACATAACTATGTTACCTTGATGACCAGCAAGCTGTATCCATGGATATCGTCTTCTTTTGAATTGTTGAATGAATGGGGACCAGTGGACAATGTTTCGAATTTTCTTCCAGGAACTTTGCTGAAATTGAATAAATCAGTAATAAAACATAATGGCTGAATATATTTCAAAGTTTTTGTTTTAAAACATCTTCATCATCATCAGCAACAACAACAACAACAACAGAATATACAACACTAACATCTTAGCACAAGTGGAAACAAGGTGGTTGGCTAATTGGACACAAAAACAACCAAATATGATAAGTTTGTTCTGCAAGAAGTGGTCTGTGATATCATGAAATTGTGGACAAGTACATGTAAAAGAAATTCAGGTCCATTATCATACAGAAATATGAAGGGAAATATTTGGTTCTTTGATAATGAAGTGGTTATATGGAGCTGGTCATTAATTGCAGCAGTCTTTAGGTGTAACTTTATTGTATACAAATACATAAGTTCTAAAAAAGGAAACGATAAACAGATATATAAAGTTCTTGTCCATTGTTCAACTTACAAAATCTTTTTGCACAAAACGAATTCATGTAACATTAGCTATTATCTTTAGCATCATAATAATAAATTCTATAAATTTCGTATTTCAACAGAGCATTTCTTAGAAGTAACCATGGACAATATATTTACAAATCTAACCTTAAAATATCCTTATTATCATCATTTTTTATAACAATAATTGCCTTTCTATTTGATATTAAATAGCAAAGATTTGACAATTGATTTGTTATCAGCATTTGATTAGTACAACATTGTATATACTTATACATTTCTTCTTTAAACATTTACTCATCAACATAAAAATCATACCAAACAAACAAATTATTAAATGAAAATTAAAAGTGAAACTTCATAATTCACATATGTCCTTTCATGAAAGTTTAATTTCAGATAGAACTGTTACAACAGTAGGAAGAAATACCATGTAAGCATGAATTTACACCAAATCAACACCCAGTGACAAAAAAATATATTCCTTTTATTATCAATGTAAAAAATATAGAAGAAATCTGAACAAAATCTCTTCACAAAATTCACCGTAAATAAGCAGAAAATTTTGATTTTTTTTCTTGATATTTAAGAATTATGATTTATAAGAATATCTTACCAGGCAACATCCTGTACTAACTAATTCCTCCTCAAGATTCATTTTCATGAAGAAGTTTTTCACGCCTAATTCAAACATTTTTCTTATGTTATATCAATAATATCTTATAATGTCAACTTCACTATCTTTAACGTTTGAAACGCAGCACAGTCAGTGACAAAATAATATCGTAAAATACAATGTCTCACAACTGTGAGCCAGTCTCAGTGAACCGTTAACCAATGACTTGTTGTGATATGATTATCCTAGCATAGAATATCTCTTTGTGGTTTAATACTACACAAGTATGACGTAATGACTGGCGTTACAATAACAACGATTTCCCATGAGGACTGATTTATCAATGAATCACATACACTTACTGTTTTGTATTTTATTTAACCATTTCTTTACGAAATACTACATGTATATGAATGGAGATATTTGAGAACCTTGTTGAAATAGAATAACATTATCTAAAGGACCCTTTTTTTGTAAACTGTATTTATCAAGTTACATATCACATTATTCATATTAACGAAAGTAACAAAAACATGAATTTCTCATCCTTGGTAATAAAGTACATAAATAACAAAAATAAGGATAGCCTCTAAACCTTTTAATATTAAAGCATAATACAAATTTTGTACTAAAATAACCTGTAAGGATCTGGTTTGAACAAATCTGCTTACAATATTAATCTTTACTTAAAAGATAAAGCTGTCCAGTTATCATACAGAAGGTGGGTGGTTCTACCCAGGAGTAAGCCCGGGGTCTTCTTCCACCGATAAAAAGCTGAAAATGTTGCCAAAACGCCCTTACTGTTTGTTAGTTGATAAACCCAAGTAAAGAAAAGGTCATTGCCATTTAATAACATAACTTTAATACCATAGCTATAATAACCATATAAACCATAATAGTATATAAATTATACAGGGCTTAACTGATACACCCCAAAAATGAAGTGATTATTTAGCAGTATGTTACCTATAATTTAATAATTGATAAAAATCTGGTTACACTTCACAGAATGAAATAAACACATAACATAAAACACACCACTGGAAACTTATCATCTGAGGTTGTTGTTATTTGTGCACTCACAATATGTTATAATTTACGAGCCCGGGTACACCCAAGATACTACATCATCTTGACAAAAATGAAATCATTTCAAAACAAATTTTTGATCTGTGAGTTGATAATGTCAAACTTATAAAGAGAGGCCTAAAAAGTGAGATAACACATAATTTATGTACAGATTGTTGTTATTACTCTGAATATTATTTGTTTGTTTGTTTGTTTGTTTGTTTGTTTGTTTGTTTGTTTGTTTGATTCAGTTTGATTCAGTTTGATTCAGTTCGTTCAAAGCCCTTTTTCAGATTATAATTATTTCAATGGTCCTACCTAGTATTTTATACAACATTTAGTAGATCTAGAAACACACTATTTCTACAGTTCTTTATACAGTAAACTGTAACCAATATACATGATGCTGACTGGGGAGTTACCCATGGCCAGGAATTCTATCAAATCTAAGTCAAACACTATACAGTGCAGCCTCTCCAGAGCAGCCCTCTCTTGAGCAACAACCTCCTATCAACGACCGCATGATTTTTCCCACTGTACAATTTAACTATAAATTCAACCTCTCTAAGAGCAACAACCTCTCAGCAATAACATATTTTTGCTTCTCCAAAAGGATGGTGCTATGGAGAGATTGCACTGAAGCT
This sequence comes from Lutraria lutraria, assembly GCA_964023205.1. Classification (NCBI taxonomy): domain Eukaryota; kingdom Metazoa; phylum Mollusca; class Bivalvia; order Venerida; family Mactridae; genus Lutraria; species Lutraria lutraria. The sequence goes on along the minus strand of OZ026834.1, from coordinate 18,889,053 downwards.
TTATATAAGAACAAATAATTATGTCAACTTAATGTACCCAGTAGGTCAAACTATTAATAAGCATTTACTTACACAAGGGATTAATAATTGGTGCCTTAAATTAAACTATCAAAAAGTCATTTAATGCTTCCTGGTAATCATTCATTACCTGTCTCCTAAATGATTATGTAAACAGGTTAAAATGCCTTAAATGAACTCATTTACCAGATAAGAAAACATTAGATTCAGGTTTACAAGTTACTTTCTTCACATATTATTGTACCTAATTACATAAATTAAATTCATGTGGTTTATAATTGGGTCAGTAAAATTCTTCAGGTAAGATTTAAAGTCTAAATTATATATACTGGCAGGACAGTCTATTAATTAAATCTTCACTGGTACCTTTTCTAACAATTAAAATACTTGATCAGACAACAATGTGAGCTGTATAAAATGCACATTTCATATCCATTAACTTCTTATCATTTATTTGAAATTTGTCTTACTTCATTAAACTTTTCCTGGCAAATACTGACAGTGTCTGTCAGACATTCTTGTACAAATCTTTCAATGCAAGTATTTCATCAGGCCTTATGAAATATTAAATGAATTTTAGATTTATGATTTTATTAACTCTTAGACAAGAAGTTTGATAACTTGACATCACCATGGTAACAAATATGTCAGATCAAACCACACATGTATCATAACAAGATATGTTATACAAGGCTGGTACTCAGTGAAATATTTGGAGACAACAGACATGTATGTATCAGAAGACAATAAAGAAAGCCACTGTGACCTACAGCACACATACTGTCTCAACCAGAGTTCGATATCAATTATGATGATTTTCACAAGTTGAATGCTAATGGCTAATTATAATATAATTTATTCCCTTGCAAATCAATATTATTTTTGCTCACTTGCTTGGGGCATTTCAATTACAACCATTTATCAAATGATTTTGAAAAATGATTCTTTATAATTATTAACATTTTTAGCAGCATTGCATGTACAGATACGTAAAAAAACAAACTTACAGTATTGTGGATAAATAATACCTTAAAGGCAAATACTGACAAAGATGTGACAAGATAGAAAGTATGGAGTGATGTTACTTATACAAATTTTGTTTTATAAAAAACGTAAAATATTAAAACACACAAACAACCGAAAGATCACTAAACTTTTAAAATCTGTCCCCTAAAATATCAAAATGTGATAAAAAAATATTCAAAGAAACAAAATAAGATTATACCTCTAAATCTTCCACAAACGTAGAATTAGGTACCAGAATAAATTCACCATGTACTTGATAACACGAGGAAGAATTCGGTAAGAATTGTAAAGCTGCTTGCGAAACATTCATTTTCATAGTAACTGACATTTTTTTTATAAAATTTGTAATCCCACAATATGATAAAAAGCAAATTGTATCTGTTTGTAAATCAAATTATGATCCAACAGTTGTTCTATATAAATGTATTTTATACATCACATGTGAATGCAAATATAATGTCTTTATGTGAATACTGACACAGGAATAATCCTTCATTAATCTATTAATGAGAAATGTCCACAATTCAAACTTACAATGATTTCATTAATATCATTTTTTTCTTTAACACAATATTTCCAATTTGCTTAGAAGAATATTTTGAATACAATGCCTTCAATGCTGCATTACTCTGAGTGTCATGAAATGAAATGACTAAGTTTTCATAAATCTCAGCCAAGCACACACGTGTGTTCTAGATACCCAGTTCCAACCAGCTATCAGACCTTTATTGTAATAATGTCATTAGAACTAAACTTGGCTCATTCAACACAAACTATGATCACATTAACAAAATATTATTCAAATACAACATTATCTCTGCACAAACTCCGGGAAAAGGCAAAATCCGCTACAACATTTAAAACAATCCACAGAATGTTACAATCAAGATTCAACTGCAGAGGCGTCCACTGCAGCCCACTCACTGGACAATTTTTACAGTTCTGCAGGTAAACTGCATTACAACTGGCCACCTACGCACCATAAAACCCTGATGTCGGCAGCATAAATCCGCCTGAATATCTTAATATAAATGACAGCCGTATGACAGGCCTAGTAATGAATCAAACATTTCATTGTGTGCTTAATGACCACTGTGTCACCGTTATTATCTATCACATTTTTTCATCAGCAAAATTATGATGCAGTTATTTTTCTGTCAGACACTTCTTTAGTCACCTTTTTGTCCTTGGTGTGTCAAACCATCGATGTACCAGACAAAATATATTTTCAGTAATGAGCATGTTCAGATAAAACTTAATTATATCCTAATAATAGAAATTAAGAGATGGTTACAAATTAACACAAAATATCAAGTAAATGTTCAGATCGTGACAGTTTGCAGTCAGGTTTGTAAAAATCTGTCCATGTCTACATATAGTTGAATTAAACCACTGAATACTCCCAAATAAATATCCAGTAGGGGAAATTTTATATCACCTCAGACGGAATTTTTCAACTGTTTGAATGATTTTTGGATGCATTAATTGGCTATTAATTGAAGAATGATAATCATAGTACTGAAACTGAACTTATAATATAGACTGCAACATGGAATGACAACTATTAAAGTTTAACAAATGCATGTCTGATGTAGAAAAACTATCGTTCAGTTTCCAAAATTGTAGTGAGTCAGGATTTTTCCTTTCACAAAAGGTGGGTGGGGGGAAAAGTTATTCTTGAGGAACATCTATTTGAATATTTAAATTTAAGAAAATCTTATTGTGTCAGTGCTATATGAAACATCAGTTAAGTGGTTGTACCACTAAAACATTAAGTAAAACCAATGATAATTTAATGCAAACAAAAAACAAGCAGTCTGTGTTGAAAGTTGATTACAGCAGTACAATGGTGCATGCTTGTAACGGTACAAAACATGTCAGTGTTAGACAATTCAGGTATTTTATGAGAGAGGGGGTTTAGCTTGCAATCAACAAGCCATCTTATTGTTTGAACAAGATAATAACCTGGCTGATGATATAACTAACCTAAACAGACAACTTAAATTACCTAAACAGACACAGCAATCTAATTGCTATTTATCTGTTTTTCATGCTGTGGTAATATCATAGAATCTTGTAAACCCTACTGAAGCTAGATTTTGGATGCAATAAAACACTTCTACACAGTAGAAGCTGTAATATACAATGTTAATACTCGACCAACTTGATATTATAACCTGTTCTTCAAAGAACAATTTTGTCCAATACATTTCTATAATTGCTGTTGACTATTATGTAACATGACCATTTTCTGCAGAACATACAGTAACAACCTCTCCAGAGCAGCCCTCTCTTGAGCAACAACCTCCCTTTAACAACAGTATGATTTTTCCCGCTGCACTATTTAACTATTAATTTAATCTCTCTTGAGCAACAACCTCTCAACAACAGTACAATCTTGATACTCCCAAAGGGTGTTGCTTAGGAGAGGTTGGACTTTACATCAAATTGTTTAGTTTTCATGTCCAATAAACCAACCACTTGTGAAATTATGTTTGTGTTGTTTATCTGGAGCGGTAAGTAAGAAATATATGTCACTGTGATTGTATTTTGTGAACATTTTACATTGACCCCATTATATGGCAAAATAAATCATGTAATTATCATGATTTTGCAATAAACTTCGCAATTAATGCCTCATGGTCAATAATATGAGAAGAGTGTAGGAGAAAAACATATTACACATACATGTACTTACAACCAGGTTACCATTATGTACTGATCAACAAATAAATATCTAAATATATCAATAACATGGTCTGACAAATATGTAACTATTCTTCATCTTATTCATACAAATTGTTCATCTTCTTACACAACAATTAGCTGTAATGTTATAATTACTCACATGCTTGTAAAAATAATAATAGCAACAAATTTAATTTAATTTATAATATATATTCTTGTCACCAAGACCTACAGGCAGCTAAAAGAGCATTAATTATTAATCACAAACTAATTTCTATTTTTTTTATAATGCATGTAACAAATGTAAAAAATATTCTTATAGAAATACGAATATATTTGCTTACAGAATGCTATTAAAAACACTATGACAACAATATAAGTAAAATACAGATTCTGTTTTACATGTATAGGAATAATAATGCAACGAAAAATCTTATGGCAAAATACCAGATGTTTATCTGCCCATTTGACAGCTATGGTCATTTCAGGGCCATCCCAGAGAAAAGGGGAGATCATACAGGAGACCCGGGCATTTGTGTCCCCAATCTTATTTTGAATAGTTTTTCCAGGTTCATTATCGTTCTTTATTGTACCTTGTGTAAAGAACTGTTACACACCTTGCCCTTTTTTCTTTGATTTTCTTGACACAGTAGTTGACTACGAAGTTGGGGTGCAGGGGAAACTGAAAAAGCGTCCCTGAGAAATTTGGAAACTTCAAACCCATTACCATTCTTTAAGTAGTCCAGTGCGTGTGGTCACAGCCACTAGACCACCAATCATCTCAATTATTCATTATACTGTCATATTTACAGTGTTCAAACTAATTTTTTTAAAGCACTAGCCCAACCTATATGTGGACTGCTGAAAATAATTTACCACTAGCCTGAAAACAAATTTTTTAGAAAATTCACAGGCCCAATAGGAAATTTACTAGCCCCGGGCTGTGGGCTAGTGGGTTAGCTTGAAGACTGATTTGTAGTTAGATGCCTGGATGCATAGATATCCAAAGCTATGGGCACAAGGTCATTTAAATCAAAATGCCCTCAATAAAATCTAATTGAACATAATGAGTTTGTACTGAACTTTACATACAGACTCCATTCATACCTTATCAATGAACGGTTTTTACCCCAGTGGCAATTATTACGGAGAGTTGGGGGCGTAGAATGAAACCTCACACATTGTAACAACAAGTACTGACATATATTGAGGAAATCAAGTATACCGCACATCAAACATCAAACATGGAAACCTTTCATGTGAAAAAATTAGTACTGAAAACCTTGTTGTAACATTGTACATTGAGGTTTATGATGACAGCTCTTCAATTAGGAGGTAATTATAACATCATTCAGACTTCATTAAAATATAATATAATGTAATGTAGGATGTTGATAAACGGTCAAAGGTGTCAAGTGATTGAACTTTATTGAAGAACAGTGAAGTCATTGAGTTCTTTTTTTATTTTTATCTGTGCGGAAGTCAAGAAGCAAACTGGATTGTCTCCCCTGAACAAATATTTAAATAAAATATCAAAGTTCCATTTGCTTACTAAATCATATTCAATAGAATCAACTTACAAACATTAGATATAGATATAAGCATGCTTGACCTATTATAGATTTTTTTATAGAACTGTCACAAACCAATTTCCTTGGAAAATGAACAGTAATTGAAAAGATACAATTTATGCTACAATCCCAACTTCGAAACAATATAGTTGTTTCCATTGCAGACAATACATGTATCAAAGTAAATAATGGTCCAATAACAAAAATACAGGCAATGGTAGCAGCAACTGAACATAATGCCAAATGAGACAATTATCAAAAGCCGTCAAAGTTGCAACATGGAAACTGCATGGAAACTGTGAACTAGTTTAAATATTGCATGGCAGATCATAAAACAAAGTACTCTGGTACGCATAAAAATTCAGGCATGCCGAACAAATGACAGCTATGGAAAGCTGAACTATCATTCAGTTTATGTTCACATTGATTCAAACTGGTGAGTACTGCCTCCAGGTAAGTAATAACCTCAGTATCTTCTGAATGGTCAGATCAAGTGGTATCTTGATTCACCTCCAAAATCAAGAGCGCTAAGAAGTTCAATCATACATACTGGGTTCAACATCGCACCAACAGTCAGGGTCAGGGTCATGTACATAGTGACCTACTTCTCCAGTTTTAACAATGGAGGACGGACCCTGGAATGTACACCTTGGTAGACCCATGCAACCATCGGTAAGATTCATGCATATTCACTACCATTGAGCAATTAACTTATTTGAAACTGAACTCAGATACATAAAAAAGTATTCAATGTGCAACAATTATACAATTTTCATAAATTAGGGTTCTCAATAACAACCGGCCGCCAGTCGATTCAGCCACTTAGAAACAAGTTTGGCCCAATTAGAAATCTTAAAGTTTCAAAAATATTGCTGAAAATGCCTGGATCTCCCCCCCCCCCCCCCCCCCCCCCTCTCCTAGCAGGCCGGTTAGTCTTGAAGCTTTTGGGCTTGTTGGCCATAAACTTATTAAGAACCGTGTCAATGATGTGAATGTTAACTACATCTAGAGAAACTAGGATCACAATGATATAAGTATGTAATGTAACATTGTGTTAGTCAATAGCCATATATCACTAATTGTGTTAAACATAATCCACTATTTTTTATAAATAATTGACAAGTCATTGTATTCACAAAAACAAACAAATAATTAACATGTCATGATACTTACAGCACGAGATTTCTTCAAGATGCGGCGAGATTGTCGCCATCTTGATAACAAGTTGGACATTACTTGTTATGATACGATAATCAATGTAGACGCTCACTTTGAATATATAATACTGTAGTTCTAAAATCTATTACTGGTATTCCTAGTTTTTTTAGAATAATTCTGTGATGTTTCTGAAATGTTTTCATCCACGATTTTGAAACTTATCATCTATGATTCTTAGTTAATACTCTTTCAGATTAAGAACTTTTCTTCGATGATGATTTTTTTGTTCAGCTAAGCTCTGAGCAATCCTCAAGTAATAATGATAAACTTGAGATGCAATCATTCAGAAAAGTCACATCCATAAATAAACAACAGCACTGTCAGAAAAGCAACAAACAACAATATGGTATCATTGTTACCTCACAAAGTTCATTTTTCAAATTATGGTTTTCCTCATCCAAAGGTTTTCTCTTTTTATTGATCAATTTTAGTGAGTATCATCATACCTAGCAACAACACCTAGCAACCAAACAATATACTTATTCAATAACATGAGAATAGTCGTCATAAACTGATCATGTAAATCGCCATAAAATGCTAAAATACGTGGCAGAGTAACCTTCGGCAGTACAAACTATTGTATTTAAAGTCTGCTGATACCTTAGTAGGAAATCAATACACCATCACCTATTTTCTAAATTTATCAGAACTATTATAAATTCTCTGAATAAACAGGGACACAAGTACCTGTATATATCTATATATATAGTCAGAGGATACATGTAACCTTTGAGTTAATTTGAGATTTCCAAGTCACAGTAACAGACGTGCCTCAATCCCTAATATATACAGATAATTAACCTAATAGCAACAAGACAGTTATAAATGTGACTTAAATAGACTTTATGCGTATTTTTACCACAATCGTCTTCAGCAGGTGAAATAATAATTCTACTTCATGATATGTATCAGGAATATTAATGCTATATTAGGGAACAAAGCAGATACATCACAAATCATAATCTACTTTAAGAATTTCAAGACATTTCTCAGATTTTGTAATGCGCAATACAAATGTTCAGAAAAAACAACAACACTGAATGACGTAAGAAAAGATACTAATTTAAGAAAATGACAAAATAAACAATTTTGACTTCGAATATAAACATCAAGAATGTGATTTAATTGTAGTCCAGAATTATAATTTCCATTACATTTAGATTTGTGATACAAACCATCAAATTTGATTCTAGCCATGAACTGATATTGTCACTTTTAATTTTGTTCTAAGTCATTAAATCAGATGCAACAAATTATTTCATGCAGTTCTAACATTAATTTTGAAAGATTTAATGAATTTAACTCTCTGAATAGTCCTGTAAAAATCCAGCACAAATGCAAAATTCAGTTTTTCACCAAGTAACCATTTGAGCCGATCGGTTATCCGAACTGTAGTGTCCAGTCTGCTTCTGAGTGCTAGGTCAGTATATTGGCATCGGTTAGCTTAGTATTTTATCTCATTCTCCTAAACACTAAACAATTATAAATACCAGGAACAAGATAAAAAGCACACTAATCACTAATGAAGAACCAATATTTGTATATTATACTAGTGTGTGAAACAGGTCTGTTAACCTAACAACATCATCAATACCAGATACAGACATTAATCTAAACAGACTGATGGTCAAGGTAAGGTCACACTAAACTTCTATCATAGGTTCATGTTTCCTGTATACCCAAACATGTGTTCATATTTTCCATGAAACTACCCCTTATCATAGCAAAGAATAATTATTGTGAAAAAAACTTATATATATCAAAATATAAAAAAAACAATTCACAATCTGAGGTTATAATATCCGGTATATAAATACACCAGTTACAGTTTTGGGTTTTACAACCCTTTTCAACAGTCAAGAGTTATATAAGGCGGACAGTTCAACTAACCATCGTTCATGGGAAGAATCAGTACTAGACTCCCATCCTCCAGAATCAACTGCCTACTTTCTCACATGAAAAGACAATTAGTCGGTAACTGGGCTCAAACCCACAACCCTTTATCAGCGAGACTGTTACAGTGATTTGAAGTCAGCGACTTTAACGGTTACCACTCGACCATGGAGGCAGGTCTTACAGTTTAAATACTGTATAGTCACTTAAACCACTAAACCAGAGATTAGTTTAAATTGGCCTACAACATCATTAACCTATTATTAGTTGGATACTTTTATTTCTCAAGGTAAACTGTAATCAACTCACCTTGCAATCACACAGGATGAGCTTGTCAGATAATTTACCAATTATCTTGAACATTTTGTAAATGCAGCAAAACTTGTTATATTTCATTCAAATTAAGACATAAACTAAAGTTCAATGTAGTTCATGTTTACATGCAGAGATAAAATACCAGTTAAAAGTGGAGGAACAAACTGGTAAACATCAAAATAATAAACTACCAGTAATTAAAATCAATACAGTGCTTTGATTCTAGTGTAAGACATTTTGTTTTGGTTTGTCATTAATTTCATCTCAGATCATGTCATACCAAAAAGAATTAAGGGTTACCTGAAGATTACCTAAACAGATTAATAAACTTCATACTTGATCGAGGAATGTAACATGTCATGGTTATTCTATACATTGATAATTTCATAAATTTTAAGGTATTTCAAGGGAGATAATCCAATCAGATTTAAACTTTCAAATCTTTGAAAACAAGGGAAGTAACTACCACATGTTATAGATTACAGCAACAACAGAGTTCAAGTTTGCAATGCAATCAAAATGGATATAAATTGAATACAAATTTAATCAACTTTTCAGGCATGATCAAGTTACAGTCATGCAGTGATAGCATAAAATGAATCAGATTTCATGTTGACCAGCTAACAAGATTGTTATATGATCAGCAAAAATGATTCATAGATTCAGCAGGCAAAATGACAATTATTGTCTTAATTACAGTCGATATAAATAAACTACTGACCACTAACACATCAATACACCTGCGCAATTAATAATACCATTAATATTACCGCAATTAATATTAGCAACAAATCTAAAAGATGACAGACAAGCTAGAGGAAAATATGACATGCCTGAGGCAGGTTGTGAGAAATAATATACATGACCTAGCATTACTGTAAGTATGATGACCTATGTCAACTGATAAATTTATGACATATGAACAACTACAGAATCTGTTATAAAATTGGCTTATATATAAAACTAATATAACAACAGATGACAGCTTTTATTTTTCATTCAACAGTATATCTGTCTATTCTTTAAATTAATGCTTACCAGGTATTTATCTGTTGTTTAATGGATCATTACACAGCTATAGTCATTTCAGGGCTGCGCCCAGACGAGGGAAGAACATACAGGAGAATTGGGTGTATGTATCCCGATACATGAATAATAGAATCTATCATTGTGTTGGGTTGTGGATAAGGCAATCTCACACGAGGCTTAGAGATAAGTACAAAGAACGAGGTATTGCCGAGTTCTTTGTGCTTATCTCGTGCTGAGGGCGAGATTTCCTTATCCACGACTCATAAGTAATGGTAGATTTATTTTCTCACTGCTTAATCGGCATTATTTTCGATGATATAACTTCAATTTTCAATACATTTACACGATTTGGCGGGAAATTATATCGCACAATGTTGAACAAAATGATGTCATTTTATGACGTTTTACACGATCTCTGGTAAATCACATGTCGACGTTACAACGTTGCTCCCGTTGCAGATAACCCCATACGAGATAAGATTTTCCAGCACCGCTAATTTTAGTAACTTGTACGGATTTTTCTATCCAGTTAGTGAGAATAGTTTTTCCTGGTTATCATGTCTGGAGTAAAGAACCGATACAGGCCTAAGCTTGTTCTTTTTCTTAATACTGGCTTAGTAAGTTAGGATGGGGGGCACTAAAAAAGGGAGAAGTTGGCCTTGTCAGGTAATTATATCTTGTTTGTTTGTTTGTTTATTTGAGTTTATGCACCTTTTCAACAGTCAGAGTCATATGAGGTGGACAGTTCACCTAACCGTTGTTCCTGAGAAGAACCACAGTGCTAAACTATATGCGGTTGATAGCATGGCTCAAACCCACGACCCTACATCAGTAGGAATTAAATCTGCCATATCATTTTACATCCAATATTTACAGTCAACAAGAAGTCACAGGGTAATATGTTAAGCCTATTGTGGTCAAGAGATGAAAAAAGTTCTATCATAATGGTCTACACAAGCTGTTTCAGACAAACTTGACATTTAACATTAAAAATGATCAACTCAAAGCACTGGTTGAACTAAGCACTCAATTTGTGCAGATGGGTAAGTCTTATCTACTTCAACAGACTGTGATCAAAAGATAACATAATTATATATTTCAATAAATTATGCAAAAAGATTTAATTGAGAAGTGGGATATTGTTTTGTAACAACTGACATCAAACTGACAGCATACTGCAGTAACCCTGACACTTTGGTCATATAATTGGTATGTGCTTAATAAAGTAATACCAAAGATCATAGCTTGTCAAGATGCGGGGGAGTCGGTAAAGTCCTAGTAAACTGCAATTCATGGTCATGTTACTTGTAGATGTTAAGTTTGACAGTAGAACATTATATGGTGCACTAAGTTTGACTATGTATACAATATTCTGCAGTCAACCTCAATGTAATGCTTAATATTCTTCTATTAAAACAGTACAATGTTCTACAAATTAAACATAACCATTAACATAAACAAACAGAGCTTCAAAACATGATTTTTGAGAGTAAAACCTACATAATTAATGCAATAACCTGCCTAATAGCTAAAAGAATTATTAAGGATTCAGTAGCTTGAATTTTAGCCATTCAGATGAATGAACAAAAACTTAATACCTTACAAGTAGATTTTATATACGGTAAAAATATGTCAGCTTTTCTCAGGTTACACAGCAATACAAATGCAGCAAGTTTACTTCATTGACAAAATCAAATAGGAACAAAATAGGATCTATCAGCAAGACTTCTCACGTTACTTTTTGTATCTTTATAAAACCAAGACAAAAATAAATTGCAACCATACCTTGGCAAGTTTTACACCAGTTTAATATAGCTCAACAAAAATAGCATACAAACAGTCAGAGTTTTGCCAGAACAAATACAGCAAAACCAATTTAATATGCAGTTGCATGATGCATGACAGGTTGGGGCTTTAATTTAATCAGTTATAAATTATGTGTGCACATAGCATGTACTACCCACTGACAGCAAAACAATTCAGCGATTCATACAGGTTGAATCATTTAAATATCAAACCCTGAAAGCCAACATTCAGAAAACTTATACATTAACCCCCAACACACATTAAATAGCAAGAGCACAATGAATAGATTTCACAGTAATAGGGGAGCACACAGGAAATTTTGTATGAGATATAATGGGACAATTATGGATAGGATCAAATGAAAGAAGGATGACGTCAATTCACACATCATGATCAGAGTATAGAAAGTTTCAAACTGTTTATAGGTACATAGAAAATCCTGAGATTGAATTTTAATTAGTCTTAAGTTCTCTTAACTGCCAATATATTTACCAACATACAAGTAACGATCATCATGTAAACCCACTGAAAATGTTTTGTGACTGACATTACAAACATTGTTTAGGCCATTCGTAAAAACTTGTGGTTTTTTTTGGGGGGGGGGGGGGGGGCACTACCTTAACTCACCAAAAGTGGCTCTACCAAACTTTGTTTTGGTCTCCTGGGTAATTTTTTTTCAGCATATAAAATCAATATCATTTTGACAGGTGCTTTTGATTCAATGTAAAAAATAAATTTAAAAAAAAATGTTTCCCACATTTTACCTACCCACTGAAAAAAGGGTTACACAAAACAAATATTTTTTCAGGATAACCTTCTTAAATTAATTGTTTTTGTCATTGTGCCCTTTTTTATATCATTTTAAAAATATCAAAACAAACCATTTAAACCCTGAGAGAAGTATGTGCATAGTTCTCAAGTATTTCAGGCGTCTTGACAATATCATTAACATAACATTATTAAGTATGCCCAGGTCAATAGACAACAAAAAGATGATAATAATTTATGCATAAACATAAATTCAGTAAAGAAATGCATAACACCGGCCTTGCATGTTATACTGGAACAACAATTATAAAGCAATTGATACAGCAGCTAGTTAAACCAAAATGAATTAATTACCATACACCAACAAATCTTTATTTATGTAGAACAAATCTTCACCTTTGACAGACATTGTATAGATTATCAGGCAGAACTACAAAAAGAATAAAATGTGTGGGTGTCAAATCCATTAAACAAAGAACATACCCTGGTACTCTGAAAAGATTAGAAAAAGATACACAGAAATTTAAATATAATCAGACTAATACCTTCTTCAATGGAGCTGGAGTCTTGGGTTTTGCAATAGGTTCATCAAGGAGCATACAATCATCACATTCACATATTTCCTGGGAGTCACCTACAATCAGTCCATCATCTTCCATGGTGTCAATATCAGAGCCTGAACTATGATGCCGCCGCATCCCAGAATTCTTTGCAGAAATAAATGCATCTAGTTTCATGATTGGCTGATTTGCAACTTTATCAAGCTTCTTAGGCATCAATCCAAAAAGTTCTGTTTCACTTGGATACATCTCCTCTTGAATGTTTTCTTCAACTGCATCTATATTGTTATTTTTACTGTCATTGACTGAATCCATATTGTCACTTTCTGAGTTCACAGGGGTTTCAATGACTTCAGGAATGGATTTCTTGTCTAATGTCTGATCACTTACTACAATACTATGTCCAGTAATCCCCTCAATAAACTCAATCTGTTCTTGATCTTTTGCTTTATCCTTACTTGCCTCAGTTAAATAATTCTTCTTACTGTTCCATTCAAATGTCACTTTAGACCATTTGCCTACATCACCTTTAGACTCTTTATCCTCAGTAGCACTGCCTTCCACAGCACCAGGATGTTTAAATTGATCTGTTTCTTTCAAATTAATCCCATGCTCAGGCAGTGTTTCACTAACTAAATCTTTATCTGCAATTGAAGAGCTGTCCATGTTACAATCATCTGACTGCTTCAAGCATATGGTTTCCACAAATTCCTCTTCAGAATAACAATTACTGTCCACTGACTTCAGATTATGTAAATCAAGTCCACACTGATTTTCCTGTGTGTCTAAATTTAGCCCATTGACACCAGTAATACACAGATCTTGTGTACTGTAATTGTTTGTATTAGTCTTGCATTGTTGTGGTATGTCCTTATTGATCGGTGACACATCCAAAACTTTACCCAGACTAGGATTTAAACCAGTCTGACACTCATTAAGTTCTTGTGTAGAAAGTTCTTCAATCTTTTTATCCATTGTTAGTGAATTTATTGTCCATAAAATTGCAGCAGTAACTACAGGTAGGTTATATTGTAAGTAACCTTTAAAGTCATATACATTGTAGATATATTGTGTGTATTAACTGCAAAAATAAAATGTCCAATACAAACATATTAGTATATGTATAAATTCTGTATGTATCAGTTAACATACAATGTTCTCATCTAAAACTCCAGATACATACAAAATTACCAATTTCAATTCAAATTACCATAACAAAAGACACAGCCATAAATCTGTATCTTGTGAAAGATTAATTTTCTATCATGTAAGACACCTTTGGATATTCCACACTGAGTTTAAAAGGCACAAACTGATTTTAGTCATTCAACCATACACGGTACATTGTTAAACCACACACACAAAAACTCTAAAATGTTTCAAACATATTTTCAAAAGCTCACCACCTCATACAGAATATTCAAATGACACTGATAAAGGTATTTGTAAATAAACACCCATAAAATTTACAAGCCCCACCTACAGTATCATAAATTATATAGATGCTAATTTATCTATATATCCAGGACCTGGCTTATAGACAAAGGCTGCGCTCAGAACTTAAAACATAGTACATAATATTATGATTGATGGAAATGTTTTGTGCTATAATCTATTAATTGTACATGACGGATATGTTATGTCTCAATTATGCAATTATGCTGTGTTTTATAACTAAAAATTCCAATATTTCATCATTTGCTAATACATTTTCTGCAAAAATGATGTGTCAAAAGATAATGTATCTAACTTGAAGCTTTAAAAAATTCTAACTCAAAAATACACATTATAATTTGAAATTAAAAGCAATTAATTTCGGTTACCTTAATTACACTATTTACTAACAATATATACCTGATGCACTGATACAAGAAGTGAGTTATTGAAGATTAAAACCCTTAAAAGAATAAATGCTATATTTTAATACAACTGATGAACCATAATGCATAATTGTCTTAAAGTACTGAACTTATAACCAAATGAAATCTTTCATATCAGTACAAAATAATGTAGCATTATAGAAACGATTCAGTAACCTAAGTAATATTTATATATCTACATAATAATCAAGTTCAGACAAAGTTCATCATTTTATACTGTTTTTTATCAAAACTAAAAATAAGAAATATATAATTCATCAACCTAAAACTTTTAAGCTGTACCTGAATACATTAAACTCTACCCATAATATAACAATATCTCCATAATGTAACAATATCTCTGATTCCATAGCTTCTAGTATCTGTAAGTATTCACACAAAGCAAGAATATAAAATGAACTTAATGCATTGAATTCACACTACTTCACCAATCAAATCCAGCGAATCATTTCACCAAACTTTTTTCACAACATAAAAAGCATTTTAGCATTCAAATATATCATACAATATACTCCTACACATTAATCATGAGGGGTTTTCATGACCATTCAACTCTATATACTCAATTGCAAAACAAAGAAGTCTTTTCTTGTTAAACACACAGAGACAGCCAAATTCAACTAGCAAGAAAACTAATTATTTAAGACTTTGAGTATGTGTTTTAAGTATGATGGATTGAAACAAGTTAAAAATAGTACTAATAGCAAGGGTACAATTACAAATACACACAACTTGGTCTGCTCTCGGAACAGTTTGATGTAAAGATCAATTTTCTTAGTACTATATATTTCCTTGTTCAATAAAAAATCAATTAGAGATCTTAAAACATTCATTTATGTGAAAATTTATCCATTTTTATTAACAAAAAAATCAGTTTTAAGATATCCATTACATGATTCATAATACTTGATCTAAACATAATACATGGGGAAGCTTTTGTATTAAAAAAATGATGCATTAAAGATGTTACAGAGAAGGAAAATTGTTATAATTATATAAAAGATATACTTAAAACTCCAATAAAACTTAAGTCTAACTGTACTATTTCTTTAGTAAGCAACGCAATTTGAAACAAATGATCAATGATCTAGATTGCAATCATTAAAACACTTGTTAATACGGAACAATTAATAACACGATAACGATGAAGCAAACATATTTATTCTGCAGAATAAGCTGAAAGTAAATTCTAAGAAAAATTCAAATAGATCTACATTCTGTAAATTAAAAAAATAACCATTCAAGAAACCCATCACACACACATATTAAAACCAAAACTACCATTCACACATATGCTGTAAGTTATTTAGTCAAATTTATAAGAGCAATAAATAGGTAAATTTTGTTCTTAAGTTCAGTCTAATTTATCATCATAAGGTTTAGATTTAAATGTTTTCCACTGTGAATTTACAATCATGTAATCAGGCAAAGGTTTAAAACCACTGTAGCAAATCACTTACATTAATGTATAGGCCCTAACTTCTCCCACTACATGAATTTTGGTCATAGTCATGCACTCATCTGTAAACTCAACATGCATTATCTACAGTACAGGCTAAATTCCAGAGTGACCCACTCTTGAGCAACAACCTCCCTTCAACACCAGCATGATTTGTTCTCACTGAACGATTTAACTATTAATATAACCTCTCTTGAGCAACAACCTCCCTTCAACAACAGCATGATTTTTTCCCACTGTGTGATTTAAATATTAATTTAATCTCTTAGACTAGAGCAACAACCTGAAACTAAACAACAACATATTTTGCTACTCCCAAAAGGTGTTGCCATGGAGAGGATGCACTGTATAAGCAAATTAGTATTAATTCGGCCGCACAATTATCAGACAAATCTTTAACCCTTTGAGAATGGTAAGAAAATATGTAACCCTCACAATGAGATTAAAAGGGATATTGATAATCATGTGAGATTATTACGAATCTGTATCCCAGTAAGTTGTAGCCTTGTGATATTAATCCTTTCACTACCTGCAGGCACATATTGCCTACATTGTGCACTGTATTGCCATGAAATTTCTAAGAAACGCAAGCTTATATAACCAATTCCCAAATGGGTACACCTGTCACATACTAGTAGACAAATATGCGGAGATATGTGAAGACATGTGTAACCCATCACTTGGCAAATCTGCAGAGATTTGTTTTGACGGGTATTGCCCATCATTTTGGCAAATATACTGAGATTTGTGCAGAAGGGTATGTCTGTCTCATTGGCAGCGAAAAAGTTAATAGCAAATTTGTGTCTCATTGAATCTTTAAGTACATTAATGTAGCCCTGTGAGATCATGTGACATAAAACAGATTCATGTACATTATATACCGTACATGTACAATTGTGTGCAAGTCTAACAAATACATGTACACTTAATCCACTGAATGCCTGAGACTGCAATTACATATAAGTACATTATATGTTTGATATAACTCATTACACAGTTCAAATGTTCAGTCTGTGACTGGTACACATAATTATTAATGTTACTATAACATTTACACGTTATAGACTTCAATGCTCAAATTAAAACTGACATACACTTCCAAATCTGATTTCTCACCAATCAATTTGATAAATCCAAAATGGAAATCCATAGTCATCAATTTGAATTTAAATGTGTAACATCAGTCTATTAACACCAAACTTAATTGTTAAGTCTGATATTAATTCAAACATCAATGTCTGAGATGTAAGTTCCTTGATTTAGTTATTCATATAAATTTCAATATTCCACACCTCCTTCATGCTGTATAAACAAATTCAAGTATGTTCCATAGTCACAGGTAAAATAATATGTATTTATACTAACAGGTTTTTTGTAATCCAAATCAAGCACACACAAACACCAAATCTAAAAATTTTAATCAACAATATAACATATCAATAACTTAATAACACATAACACTTAACTTCCATCAATAACTTTAAGTGTAATACCACCAAATTAACAATCAAACAAGTTTAAAAGGCTACAAAATTAGTCCAACATTTGGATAGAAATATAACATCAAGAACACTTTTCAAGCAGAAATAAAGAACCTTCCATATACAAACAATTACAAAGTATTTCGATCTATATGAAATGACTTATACCTCATAATATAACAACCTTTAAAATGAAATAAAACTACTTGTAACAAATAGAACACTCGTTTTTAACACGCAATATATTCATATGTTGACAAAGTTAAAATCCGATTTAGGAAGTTATAGCTGAGTGAGGTTATATAAATAGATCCTACAAGAAATCTTATTATTAAACTTTTAGTCATCCACTAAATATACCGGTAATCACTTTTCAAACGCTGTCTTCGGAGAAATGCAAATAAATGGTTTGGAAAAATGCAAAAAAACAAGGTTGTTCAAATATACAGACAACTTTTAAAGAGTGCAAGCAAGTGCATTATGATAATTATATAATCATTGAAAGTTTTGAAACACTGTTTTTGTGATGCACAGACCAAATATAAACAAGATAACATAAACGTGTCAACACACATAGAGTTTAATGAGCCTCCCCCAACACCAGCGCTGATAACGAATCAAAATATTCAAGCATGGAAAAACAAGGAAAATAAACACATCCTGCTTTACTAAATCTTCCTCTCTCATAAAATGAAGTCAACTGTATCTTCGTTTAAACTGAATTTATTTATTTCATCAGATTTAACGCCATTTTCGACATTATTTCAGTTATTTTGTGGCAAGCAGTTATCCTAACCAGCTTCCCTGGACGTCATCCATCTGGTAGTACGACCACATTCATGCTACTGTCAAACTGTAACCCCACATAATTCAGAGATTGAGGACCAATTTAACATAGGATGTAAATCATCTTCAGTCAATTGTGCCATCGACAGTATCTAAGCATCACCCAAGGTTCAAACACACAACCTTATGATCAGTAGACCAACACTCTTACCACTGAGCTATCTGGGTTAAGGCTGTTTAAACTCTTTTCATATTTTTTCACGGTGATTATCATCCTGATAATGTAATTTTCTCAAGATCACAATTTGATTTATTTAATAAATTTGTTCATGTTATAGCCACAGGGATGACCAGTACTGTTTATGCCTATCTCCAGTGACCTTGTGTGTTATTAAACATCCATTAAATGGTCAAATTCATATCATTAACCTACACACAGAATCATTATTTCACAGTAATGGCGTCAGACCATTTCATTATTTTATCAACAAATCATTTATTTATTATCAAAGTAACCAGTAAACAAATAACATCTTTAAATATATGCTTTAAATTTTTTAATAATTTACATTGTCTTGTTCACACACATGTTCAATGACTAAGTATATAAA
The DNA here is from genome assembly GCA_964023205.1 of Lutraria lutraria. Classification (NCBI taxonomy): domain Eukaryota; kingdom Metazoa; phylum Mollusca; class Bivalvia; order Venerida; family Mactridae; genus Lutraria; species Lutraria lutraria. Next base: position 18,869,944 of record OZ026834.1, on the reverse strand, counting down.
AGAAAATATTTAGACTAATAGTAAACAAGTTAGAAAATTATAGTGTCTGACGGTCAGAAGTATGATATCTCTCTGTAAGAGAACGACTAAGTCTGTAAGCCATCATTATAAGACGCAAAAAAATCCTTACAACACAGCCTACAAATCACTGTATTCGCTTAAAAGATCAAAACTATAATTCATAATATAAACTTCCACAAATATAATTTTCCACACAATATGTATTTTACAAAAACTAGTCTTGCCTCCTTGTCAGTTTATCATCTTACTCAGATTTAGGAGATTAAGCACGACAGTCTTTCTTAAACAAAATAGTAAAACAAATAAAAAAACTCAGGATTTATATTTCCTTAAATGAAACCTGGATCTCCGATTCCAGAAATTACTTCAATCTGTCCACTCATAAACAGAAAACCACAAGTCTTTCACAGTGTACTTTGCTATGGTAACACAATACACTATTCTCCTGAGAATTAATATACAGTTAGTAATATACTCATGTTACCATGGTAATCTTGGAATAAAACAAACCTCAAAGAAATATAACTAAAACCAGTTATATGATTCTCAGAAAATAATAAAAATTGATCCTAGGTATGGCATTATTTTTTTTAAAGAAGTACAGATATATTTATAGTTGTATGTCTCTGACATTTATAAACAAAAGTAAATAAAACTGAAATAATAAAACTATGAAAACAAAATATTGTATCACATTATTCAATCAATCAGATCAGATGAACTAAAAGGAGCTGCTTGATAAAAAAATCTTATAAAAAACACAATTATTTTGGTCTATCATCTTTCATTATTTAAACTAGAGAACATTTCCTTAAATCAACATTCCTAGCAGAAATATTTATGCAGCCAATGTATTGTGATCTGTCTAAAAAGGTATGTACTCATCCACAACCTCTCTGTTAACCTGTCACCATGTCAACTCATCTCTCAGGTATTTAATTTATATGTCATTCAATCTTAACGTCACCCCATCTCTATGTCATCCAATTTCTATGTCAACTCATCTCTCGATCAGTATCATCCCATCTGAATGTGAACCAATCTCAATGCCATCTCCCTCAATCTCATCTAATCTCTACTTCAACTCATCTCTATGTCATCTAATGTCAATGGCAACCCATCTCACTATCTCTTTATGTCATTTGATCTCAATGTCATACCATCTCTATGCCAATTCTCTCTCTTTGTCATCTAATCTCAAAGCCATCTGATCTCTACTTCAACTCATCTCTATGTCATCTAATGTCAATGGCACCCCATCTCACAATCTCTTAATGTCCTCCAATCTCATTGACATACCATCTCTATGTCATCTAATCTCAATGTCATCCAATCTTAATGTCATACCAACTTTATATAAACTAATTTCAATGTCACATAATCTCAATGTCATACCATCAGTTTGTCATCTAATCTCGATGTCATACCACCTTTATATAAACTCTTTCTCAATGTCATACCATCTGTCTGTCATATAATCTCAGTGTCATCCAATCTCAATGTCATACAATATCTATGTCATCTAATCTCAATGTCATACCATCTGTTTGTCATCTAGTCTCAATGTCAATCAATCTCAATGTCATCCAATCTTAATGTCATACCATCTCTTTGTCATCCAATCTCTATGACACAAAACTCCTCTCTATAGCATCCAATCTTTTCTTACACTGACACTATTTCTGACCATCTATCTGTCTGTCCTACCTGTCTGCCAGTCTCTTGCTCTAAACTTAATCATTATTTCTATGGGTTAATATAAATGCTGTTTTCCAACATTTTTTCAATTACATAAGATGTCAGGTCATCTAACCAGTATTCCTAGGCCCTGACCCTGTCACAAGGACCCAGCAATTTCTCCACATACAGAAGTAAATAGACATTTAATAGTCAAATTTTCCTAGAAGGGTAAGACCTGTCATGACCTACATGCAGATTCAACCAAATATTTAATTTTCTAACATTTAAAACTTTTATTGATATATAGAATACAATGTAGTTGCTTTCTTCATTAGCTAGCCTACAAATAAACATGTCCAATATATTTTACTACCATAAGTTTAAAACAAGGAACATATGGAACAAACAAAATGTTAAAAGCTAATTTGGCAAACTAAAGCAAACCTCAACTATAAAACAATGAATGTACATAAACAGTGTAATATATCAACCAGGCTATAAACAAAGTCTAAACAATAGATCTCAATTGTCACAGCTGTAAATGTTCAAGGACAGTAAATGACCTAAATAGATAAAAGTTGTAGGCGGTAAATTAAGTGTAAATGTCAAAATATAGCCTGGTGTATACAGTGTGATCATTTTTGAAATAACACTAATTTTATCAACCATTATAATTTATGACACAGAATAAAGTAGGATAATATCAACCCTAACATCACAAGAATGTTTGCCCAGGGAACTAATTTTTGTGATAAAAAGAGCGAAATTGGGAACCTCAGCTAAAATGAACAAATATACGGGTAAATCATAATATCTCAGTTATAGTGAACAAATATACAGGTAAATCATACACAGTGAAGAAATATACAGGTAAATTATAGACCTCAGTTATAGTGAACAAATATACAGGTAAATTATAGACCTCAGTTATAGTGAACAAATATACAGGTAAATTATAGACCTCAGTGATAGCGAACAAAGAAACAAGAAAATCACAGTTCTCAGTTGTAGTGAACAAAGATACAGGATTTTAAATCATAGACTTCAGTTATGGTGAACAAATATACAGGTAAATCATATACCTCAGTCATACAAAACAAATAAACAAACAAGAGGGCAAAGATGACCCTAAATCTCATTGTTTACTGATTAAAACATTGTGTGTAAAAAGGTCAGTTGTTATCAAGGTTTTTCTAAGATTTGAACTGGTCACCTAGTTTTTTACCCTCAGATGACCCGAACTTGTATCAAACTTGTCCTACATATCATTAAGATAAATATTCTGACAAGGTTTGGTGAAGATCCAATTAAAACTGTGACATCCGCAGTGTTAACAATGTTTTCCTAATACTTGTCCAATATATCATTTATACAAACATTCAGACAAGAATTGGTGAAGATCCAATCAAACAATGACCTCTAGAGTGTTCATAAGGATTTCCTAAGATTTGACCTGGTGGCCCTATTATTGACCCCAGATGACCCATTATTGATACTGTCAAAGATATCATTAAGACAAACATTTTCAAGAAGTTTCAAGAAGATCCAATCAAAACATTGACCTCTACAGTGTTCACAAGGTTTTCTTAAATTTGACCTTATTTTTTATTCCAAATGACCCATTCTCAAACTTGTCCACGACTTTGTCAATACAAGTATTCTGACCAAGTTTTGTGAAAATCAAACTAAAACTGTGGCCTCTTGTGTGTTCACAAAGCAAAAGTTGATGCCGCATGTCGCACACCGTTTGTCAATGGACAAATACTGATTGAGCACTTGTGCTCATGTGAGTTAAAAAGTGGACCAATCACCGTATAGCCAACACTGAAGGTTACATCATTCTCCATGATTTTTAACTGATTTGAATTGGAAGCAGTTTTCAGTCACTGTGAAATTGTTCTTCAGTTAATAGTCCTTGTTTTTGTTTCATGTTTTATCTCTCAGCCTTTGAAGGTAAACATTGGTTCACCTATATTGATGCTATAGAAGCTTATCAATCATTTTTCAATTAATACTCAAATCTCTTCAAGCACTATGCACACATACATACAACAAAAGACCCATTTAAAGACTACATCAATGATCATTTTTGGAAATATCCCAAACAAGTACAAAACTGAGATTTTGTAGAGGGAGGATGATAGGAATGACTTAAGACTTGACAAGCAAGCTACACAAATACTTGATTAAATGTCACCAAACTTCTTAACCAACTTGACAACGGCTCAGTTAACCTACGTCATAGACGACATTAACAAGTATGTACCTAGTTACCATGAAGTGGGGCAATTTACGCTTTTAAGATGCCATTTCAAATGTATGTGTGTCTATATATATAAATTCATGCACATGTCAATAGTGCATAATCTGTGCTTATGTACAGTAAAACATTGATAGTCTGATCTTGTTTGGACCAAAATTAAGATTCTGTAACAATGAGTTGGTCTAATTGTGAAATAAATAAATCAGTTAGCTCAGCTTCTAGGGTACAGGTTTTATGATTGTGGGTCACAGGTTTAAAACTTAGAATGTCAGATTATCCTTGAAACTTTTAGGGTCCTTATATGTCCCCATATCTGAGTCATACTTCATACAGGACAATAACAGTAAAGGGATGAGTAAGGGTTACTACTGGTAGGAATTTGTCAAGGAGCCCAGGTTAGTTACCTTGCAGCTCTACATAAGCCATAATTCTGCTCATAAATTGTGTTAAATCCAGTTCAAACAAACAAAAACCAAAATGTATTATATGAACCCAAGTAATCAGATTTACCGAAAAGGAAAAAAGGCGTAGTCAAATACAGATAACTGGGGCAAAGCCGACGACTCAGCTTGAGGGTCAACCACAAGGTCATCATACTTGAAGTAAATGCTTCATCATTACTGTTAAATCAACTTAATTGAGTTTCAAATTTCAAGTATCTACAGCGTGCAAGTTTCAGTCAAATGGTGTTCAGAGCAAACATCAAACAGATTTCACATTATTTGTGCAGTAACTGTTTAAACATAAGTTATAATACTCATGCTTACAATTCTACCTTATCTTACTGAAAAATAATTGTAAGAGTAGCATTATGTCTAAAATACAGTAATACATCAATTTGGGACCACTTCAGTGTTATAAATTAAAAACTTATACCTCACTAAAGGACCAGTTATCTTCATATAGGTTTTTAAACTGTTCTTTATTTCAACTTGATTAAATGTCAGTATATTGTAATAGGAGGAGGAAAATAATGTATCTAATGTGGGGCTCGAACCTGTGACCTCCTGCTTGCAAGTCACACGCTCTACCAACTGAGCTAATTGGGCAGGTGAATATCCCAGCTTGGTGCAGATACCGTAATTTTGGAAGTTGTAACCCTTGTATATGTATATATATGAAAAACGTATGTTTGGTCCGTGTTGCCATTTTACACTATCACTGCAACATACTAGCCCCCTATGATGTATATGATATGTTCAAACTGCAATATTACATGCAGTAACATCAGACTATTTAAATTGAAATAATGAAGTGCTTTATGCCTTAATAATTTATTTATGTATTTTTATATCATGATGACATTATATTAAAGGTCTACATAATATACTGGTACTACATAGTATACTTTTAAAAAACATCTAATTAGAGTATAACATGTCTAGAAACTAGAGGGCCCTTTAGTGCTCACATGAGAATCATTGCTTGCTGATGAAAACAATGTTTTGAGCCTGTGACATGAGGTCACAAGACCGATTACAAAAGCTCACCCTGAGCACTTTGTGCTCATGTGAGCTAAACCTTAGAACCTGTCACATGAGTGACAAATACCCCTCCCACGCCATAAAAATTTACATTAAGTAAGATACATGTGGTATGGTTAATAAGGAAACTTTTACATCTTATCACAGTAGAATTCTTACTGCAGTATATGGTACAGTAACCATTGACAGTAACTGTTAGATATTCCATAAACAACAAAAAACTATACATTCATGGGACCTCATACCAAAACACATTAACATTTTCACACATAATAGATAGACTGTTCTATCATAACAAGTAAAAATCTACCATTCAAGGCCATGTTGAATGGATTATTCTGATAATCAGTTTAATGTTGTTAAATTAGATCTCATAAACCTACAAACTCATTCAATGGAACACAGATACTGTATTCACTATTAGAAGAATTACAATCAACAACATGTGGTACAGACTATTCATGATATGGACACATTTATTCAAGGGAAACAACTCTTATTGTCAAGTAATATTGAAATTAATACCACATTGCTCAGATATTATTTGAATTAACTTATTAAGAAATTTAAACAGATACCGGAACAATCTTTTAAATTACTTATAATTTAACCCAGTCTTTGAAAACCAGGTCACTCCCTACCAATCTCACATGATTCTAGGGTCTAGGATTGTGATTAGGTTTGAAAAAAATGAGTAAAATTCATGTTTTATGATAGGTACTAACAGGTTGAAAAACTTCTTTCCCAATTTTTTTCCTGCTCATACCTTGTGTACATTAAATGTATGAATCTTCCTCGAATATTTTGCTCCGAGTAACTTTAAGGTTGGCATAAAAAATGGGTCAGTCTGGGAACTGTAAACAAAACGTTTTTCACTGGCCTTAAAGTAGATTTATAATAAATTAATATAGATTTGAGTTTTCAGTTTCATTCACCTGTAATATCATGAATAGTGAAATGAGCTTTTAATGTAAATGTGATGGTTGTTGTTGACTTCCATATTGAATATAATGATCTGCTTTCAGTAAATGATTATGAATTATTCCGAATAAATCCCCCCACTAGGCAAAATATTTCAAAGCATTTTATTCATTACTGGGATTTATTGTCGCAATAATTATTAGATTGATTGAGCATTTTCTAAATGATTATTAAAATAGTTATGGTAAATCATGTGAATTCATTTGTTCTTCCCACAAAATATACAGGGACATCAATAAGGGGATTTATAAGTACACTACTATACTTGTGTAAGACCCATCCAAATGTAGGAATATAGCTGTGAGCAGTGTCAGAATACTGACAAATATATCACTTGCAGTTCATCAATATTTCAGCAATCTTCTTTTGTATGTGATGATGAACATGACAGGCCAGTAGGAAGCAATTTCATATGGGGGGGGGGGGGGGGGTAATTTTTAGATTTGGCTGAAAATGGGGGATGAGGGGAACAGATAAGGGAATCATTTATAGTCCCTTTTAAAAACCATTACAGTAAAACTTATTTGAGGGGGGGGGGGAACAATTTGAGATTTTTTTCTCACAATGGGCTGGAAATCAGTCCACTTCTGAATTCATGACAGCCATAATTATTTTGGGATGGCTAAGCCCTCTCCCGGTTCCTACGGCCCAGCGTAGTCATGCAGATTTGAACAGGAAATGACATCAATGTCATATGTTACAGCTTTATCATGACATCCATTTTTTAAATACAATAACAAAACAAGTAGAACAACAGCAACACAAACCTTTTTGGCGACTTTGATTGGAAACTCTGTTGGCTCATCTACGTCTTGTGACGAGTCCGACTGGATGGACAAAAATGACTCTGTTGAACTGATGGAGCTATTGGATAAACTGCGATGGAAAAATTTGGTTGGGTCTTCAAGGAGTTCACCCTGAGATCGAGATGTATGAATTAATGAAGTTGATGTCTGTGAAGTTTTTACTGATAAATTTTCATTGCTGAAGTCACTGATGATAACTGATGGTGGACAAGGTAATGAGGGTTCTCTCCCCTTATTGCTCTCCTCTTTTGAAGGTAAATTAGTTGCATTTGCATTTATCCGCTGAGTTAATAATGGATTATTTAAAGCACTAGATGAATTTTCATGATAATGACTAGATGAAATGCGTCTATAGAACGGTTGTGAACACATATGAACTGAATTATCTTCCTGCGTAGGGTCCGCAGTCTTTGCGTTAAGTTTAGCACCAGTCATAGAGGTATCCCAAATGTCACGTGTTCTACCCAGTAGCCTAGATTTGTGTTTCTCCTCCCATAGTTTCGTATGAGACAGATCAATAGGAGAATGTTCAGATAATTCTTCATCAGGAGTAAGGACCTCGATTGCCGAGTCTGCATTACTCGAACGATAACTGCATATACTACCATTGCTACTTCTTGGACTCAGTAATGCATGAGAAGGAGTGTCAAGGTTTATCCAGATATTTGTTGAGGCTCTAGATACATAGTCGCCCTCATAATTTGAATCAATGTCATTGTCTATGTTGTCATTGTCTATGAATAAATCAGATCTTTTATCGTTCTCAACATCGTCAGTATTAATGACTACATCAACAGGAGTGAACTCTATTTTTGGGGCAGAAATGAGTGATGATTCATTTGAATGTCTAGAATGTTCTAATTTGACCTTTTTCAGGTCAAGGTAGAGTTTTTCAGGATCTATTCTGTGTCTGTATGAAGAATGAGGCTTAATGCTAACTCTCGTGGGAAGATCTAGAAATTCAGACGACATATCTGACACATCATATGATGTCATTTCTAGCTCTGAATCAGACAGGCTCCTCTGGTTATTCACATATAGATCAAGAGTATTGCTTGGAAAGTCAAAACTTCTTCTGAGCATATTTTGATTGGCCCCTTCACTGGTTCCCTGCAGAAATGACTGGCTGGTCCCAACATTTCTCACCATATCTCCACTTGTTCCTGTACATCTAAGCTGAGAGTCATTCTGAAATTGATATCATTTATAAAAAGGAGCCAATACTAAATCTACATACAAATCTTGACGTAATAAATATTTTTGGTAAATCAAAACAAAACTATAACAATTCCTTCACATCTACACGCTCAGTGTGACATCAATAATTTCTACTTACCCAGTATTTATACAAAACCCAGTGAAAAACAATTTTTGAGAATTTCAAATTTTGCAAATTTTTCAGAGATCTTAAATTTTATACCTCAAGCCTGAACCTAGTAAAAATCCTTCCCTTGATATCAATCAGTCATAAAGTACATAAAGTCTAGCAGGAACAAGAAAGTTTGATCATAAATCATCTCATATTTATGGCAAGAAAATATGATTTACCTCCAATGCTTTAACAATCAATGCATCCATAAATTGTTTATTAACAGTGGTGATTTTTTTTAAATTTTGAAAACTTCCTGTGGGTTTCTGATTAGGGGAAAATATACCGCGATAAATCAGAAGAAGGGAAAATATGAAATAACCAGTCTATCTTATTTGTCAATCTCTTCACATAGTACTAGCTATTTTGGGACACAATCATCGTTAGTTCAGTTTTTTGTATTTAAGTCATTTTTCAGTCATTTATTTTGTAATAGCTGTTGTTGGATTTCTTTAATTTCTTTTCAATTGGTAATATGACTTCATTTTGAGGAAAATATAGCATTTTTTAGGGAAAAATATAACTTTTTTTGGGGCTGGGGAAACAGCCCATATTCTGTTGTAAAATATAATAAATCACTGATTAATAACATGATGAACCAATCAAATATCAATTTTGTAAGATGCACTGTCCACTGATTGATGCATTCATTAGAAATATGACATCGTAAAATAGGTCTTATAATTGAACACAAATCTATAATCTTACCAGATCAGTGGCTGACTCCTCATCAAACTGTGATAGTCTTGAACTCAAATTTCCTTCATTTTTCATCAACAAATGAGATTCAGACAATCCCTCCATGTCTGGATATCAAATCCATATCTGAAATATATAATAACTGTACATGTATATCATAATTATCAAATATATGATACCTGTATATCATATCTGACATATATAATACCTGTATATCATATCTGACATATATAATACCTGTATATCATAATTATCAAATATATAATACCTGTATATCATATAAATATATTATAATACCTGTAATGTATTACATGTATATCAAATATATAATACCAGTATATCATATCAAATATATAATACCTGTATATCATATCTGACATAATTGATATAATAACTGTTTATCATATCAAATATATAATACCTGTATATCATATCTGACATAATTTATATAATAACTGTATATCATATGAAATATATAATACCTGTATATCATATCTGACATAATTTATATAATAACTGTATATCATATCAAATATATAATACCAGTAGATCATATAAAGATATATAATACCTGTATATCATATAAAGATATATAATACCTGTATATCATATAAAGATATATAATACCTGTATATCATATAAAGATATATAATACCTGTATATCATATAAAGATATATAATACCAGTATATTATAAAAAATATATAATACTTGTATATCATATAAAGATATATAATACCAGTATATTATAAAAAATATATAATACTTGTATATCATACATAAAATGAATACAATATCCTTTGTTGAGCTCATACAGGTGTTTGAATGATATAATGTAATGTAAAGATACTTGGCAAAAAAATTGTACCAACATATTTTAACCAATCCTTATTTATGTATACATAGAGCTATGAACATTATTTTTACTAACACCTAAAATCAGTTTATAGAAAGTCAACATTAAATATCTTTGTTACATAAATCATTGTTTACAAGTTGTATTAATTTAAAAGCCTGATTTAATGATGTGTGCATGTCCATAAGTCTTCAGGCTTTTGCCATCATGTCATTGGCTTTATGACATTTTTCCAAATCACATAAATCCAGTGAGAATTTTGGGAGGTGTGTGTGTGTGTGTGTGGGGGGGTAACCCATATCTGATTAGGTGGCTGGATGCTGACAACATCAGTAATTTCACTTTCTGTCATTGTGCTTTTTACGGCAAATGTTCAGGTTTTTAGAAATTTCCAACTTTTACCCATGACATCGTACAAAAACACACAAATATTTAAATATAAAGAACACACATGCAATTACCCAAAGTTTGAATTGGTTTAATCAATAAGAGTAGCATTTTATTAGTTTTCCATTTATACAGGTTATCTTTAACTAAATACTTCACAAATCTTTGAGTTCATAATAAATCTTATTTACATACTACATTCAAGATATTTTCAACAAGTATGAAAATCAAAAAGACACTTGATATATGATAAAAAATCCACTTTTATTTCAACAGATTTTCAAACAAATCTTTATTGAAAAAAAAATATGAACTTTAATGTTGTATGCATTATTCTAAAAATCATTTTGAAAATATTTAAAAAAAAAAAAAAAAAAGAAATACAAAATTGTTTATTAAAAGTAAATTGTATAATTTATAATATCAAACAATTAACCAATGAAATAGTAAGCGATTGAGTGAGCTGAATCCATTAATATTTGTAATGAAGTACATGTATGTATATAAGTAAGTATAAATAAATGGTAACTTGACTTGTTTAGACCAAATTTCCACTAAAAAGTTGCAAATATTACAAAAGAATATTTAACAATACAAAATGAGCCATCAATACAAACAAATGAGGCTGAATGAAGTTGAAATGTCAAAAACTTCGGGAACTAACACAAAACAACAGAACTAAATATAAAATATACCCATAACATTAAATCATCCAGACATAAAGCACAAGATCAAGCAAGCATGTCAAACAACACAAATACAACAAATTTAAAAGTACAAAATTATGAATGACAACAATACATACACTAATACACCAGTATTTATAAACATCCGGGCCAATCATCCATATAATTCTAGAGTGACTGACACAACATGACACAACACACTCCACAAGAATACTTAATTTATTGTGTATCCAAAATAATCAATTTTCAATAAGTTTGTTTCAAAACTTGCACTGACTACATTATCGTGCCATCCATGATATTTAAATCACCCTCTATCAAGTATTGAACAATTTGTGTGAATGATAAGTGTTAGGTCATCCCGCAATCAAAACGTAAAGGATTGTTGACACAAGGGGTTGTAATCAGCTATTCTCTAATCAATATATTGATCATCACACACATATAATATAAACACCAAATGGTATAACCTTAAAATGGTTTACAACTTTTTTCTTTTCTTTTTTCATGAAACAATTAAAGACTTATATCACATTGGACTTAGCATAGTTATTTACCGTCAAAGTCTTTCATAGAATAGAATAGATAATCAAAATGTACTAAATTACGCACTTGTTACACTTGAGGGATCAGGTTTACATGAGCAAATTACAGTCAGATGTAATGTCAATGACTAGATAAGAATTATAGAAAATAACGATTTGAATGTAATAGTATGTTCATTGTCCTATTATAAACTTTCCTACACATTTGTAAGTTTCATCAAAGTATCTTTGACTTGTTTGTATAATTATTATTCATATTATTGACTTTTATAAACAGTCTTTATACATGTGTACTGTGACCATTACACTGAAACAGAGCTTGGGTATGAAAAACTAGTCTAACTTGTTTCATAAACAGGACTGAGCTCTTGTAGAACAGTTCAGTAATCTACAGACTGAGTTCTTGTAGAACAGTCCAGTAATCTACAGACTGAGCTCTTGTAGAACAGTCAAGTAATCTACAGACTGAGCTCTTGTAGAACAGTCAAGTAATCTACAGACTGAGTTCTTGTAGAACAGTCAAGTAATCTACAGTCTGAGTTCCAGTAGAACAGTCCAGTAATCTTCAGTCTGAGTTCTAGTAAAACAGTCAAGTAATCTACAGACTGAGTTCTAGTAGAACAGTCAAGTAATCTACAGTCTAAGTTCTTGTAGAACAGTCAAGTAATCTACAGACTGAGCTCTTGTAGAACAGTCGAGTAATCTTCAGTCTGAGTTCTAGTAAAACAGTCAAGTAATCTACAGACTGAGTTCTAGTAGAACAGTCAAGTAATCTACAGTCTAAGTTCTTGTAAAACAGTCTAGTAATCTACAGACTGAGCTCTTGTAGAACAGTCAAGTAATCTACAGTCTGAGTTCTAGTAGAACAGTCAAGTAATCTAGAGACTGAGCTCTTGTAGAACAGTCAAGTAATATACAGACTGAGCTCTTGTAGAACAGTCAAGTAATCTACAGTCTGAGTTCTAGTAAAACAGTCAAGTAATCTACAGACTGAGTTCTAGTAGAACAGTCAAGTAATCTACAGTCTAAGTTCTTGTAAAACAGTCAAGTAATCTACAGACTGAGCTCTTGTAGAACAGTCAAGTAATCTACAGTCTGAGTTCTAGTAGAACAGTCAAGTAATCTACAGTCTGAGTTCTAGTAGAACAGTCCAGTAATCTTCAGACTGAGTTCTAGTAGAACAGTCCAGTAATCTACAGACTGAGCTCTTGTAGAACAGTCAAGTAATCTACAGTCTGAGTTCTAGTAAAACAGTCAAGTAATCTACAGACTGAGTTCTAGTAGAACAGTCCAGTAATCTACAATCTAAGTTCTTGTAAAACAGTCAAGTAATCTACAGACTGAGCTCTTGTAGAACAGTCAAGTAATCTACAGTCTGAGTTCTAGTACAACAGTCAAGTAATCTACAGACTGAGCTCTTGTAGAACAGTCAAGTAATCTACAGACTGAGCTCTTGTAGAACAGTCAAGTAATCTACAGTCTAAGTTCTTGTAAAACAGTCAAGGGATCTACAGACTGAGCTCTTGTAGAACAGTCAAGTAATCTGCAGTCTGAGTTCTAGTAGAACAGTCCAGTAATCTACAGACTGAGCTCTTGTAGAACAGTCAAGTAATCTTCAGACTGAGTTCTAGTAGAACAGTCCAGTAATCTACAGACTGAGCTCTAGTAGAACAGTTCAGTAATCTACAGACTGAGCTCTTGCAGAACAGTTCAGTAATCTACAGTCTGAGCTCTTGTAGAACAGTCAAGTAATCTACAGTCTAAGTTCTTGTAAAACAGTCAAGTAATCTACAGACTGAGCTCTTGTAGAACAGTCAAGTAATCTGCAGTCTGAGTTCTAGTAGAACAGTCCAGTAATCTACAGACTGAGCTCTTGTAGAACAGTCAAGTAATCTTCAGACTGAGTTCTAGTAGAACAGTCCAGTAATCTACAGACTGAGCTCTAGTAGAACAGTTCAGTAATCTACAGACTGAGCTCTTGCAGAACAGTTCAGTAATCTACAGTCTGAGTTCTAGTAGAACAGTCCAGTAATCTACAGACTGAGCTCTAGTAGAACAGTTCAGTAATCTACAGACTGAGCTCTTGTAGAACAGTCAAGTAATCTACAGACTGAGTTCTAGTAGAACAGTTCAGTAATCTACAGACTGAGTTCTTGTAGAACAGTTGAGTAATCTACAGACTGAGTTCTTTTAGAACAGTCCAGTAATCTACAGATTGAGTTCTTGTAGAACAGTCCAGTAATCTACAGACTGAGTTCTTGTAGAACAGTTGAGTAATCTACAGACTGAGTTCTTGTAGAACAGTCCAGTAATCTACAGACTGAGTTCTTGTAGAACAGTTCAGTAATCTACAGACTTGAGTTCTTATAGAACCATCTACAGACTGAAATAGCTAACTTGACAGGCTTTCTTTCTTGAGAAAAACTCATAACAAAAGATACAAATGTATGACATGCAATTACACTATTGAAGGTTTGGTGCATGATTATGGTAAATATTCAATAAATAAAACCAAGATAACAAAGTATTGATTGGAAATCTATGTTTTAGGTATATAAATAATTTATACAGACAGAATGTTGATGATGATCGATTCCCTAGTAAACATCTCTTGCAATATTACATTTTACTAATTTTTTGAAAATTATTGTTTGAACAAAGACTGAAGCATTGGATTTAACTCGTAAGATTATCAAAGCATTTATGGTGAGGCTCTTAAAGCATCATCATTTTCTGTGGGGGCCTTAATTAGAATAAACACGACAGATCTTAATAAATTCTTTGTATGTCAATATATAACCATAGGAGACAAGCCACATGAGGGTACCAGGTAAAATAATTAAAGACCTAATTGACAAACTGATCCCATTTAATGTTGAATAATCTTTTGAATAAATATCCTGTCAAGTAGTTTGATATTACTCATATAGATGACAAACTGACAAACAAGTTTTATGTATACCTCAATACCATGTATATCATAACAAACTGTGATAAAAAATAGCAGCTTGATCAGCTTACACATCCAAAATAAGCAGAAAATTCATCATAAATTTGTCCCAATTTACATCAAGATCACTGATCCATGTTCTGGATGATCTCTTTATACCACAATGCCAATGAAAACCTGAGTTTTACGAAGCACATTATACTTAATTCATACACAGTTAATACCAGACCCTTCCAAATCAATTAAGGAAATCATCCGGACAAACCAGTTGGTAATGATTTTATGCAGCATCGTAAATTTGTTTATAAAACATTTGTCAAAGAAATCCAGTGACCTCTCTGATCGGGAATTATCTTCTCGTCTGGACAAGTTCATATTGGAAAAGTTTTACGGAATTTTAAACAACAAGGAAATTATTATTTAAACATATGTGTTATATTTGCACCAAGTCACACCGTGTTAATTATATGTACATGTATGCTAATTCATTCAGAAGCTTAATGACAGCTGCATTTTATGATTACATTCATTAAATATTTCATACATCAACTTAGTACAGCATACAATAATTAAGTCAGGATGATAGCGGTCAAATGTTCTTCTCTTACAAAGATAGGGGTCCAAATAGAGCTTAACATATTGCTTACATGAACCATTTACCAAAAAAGTGAATATGTGCTTTATCAAAATTTCTATGAGCTCCTAGGTATATGTTACAGTAACTCAAATAACAACTGTTGAAGACAACAGGATTAGTTTTATTAATAAAACATCAGAAGTGTCATCATGATACATGTAGAGCTCAACTTTTGCATAAAAGTATTATCAGCTCAACACAGCTTTTCTATGTTGACATACTCAATAATGAGCGTTTTCACAATGGCCTATAACCTTAACAAAAGTTACCATATATTAAAAATGATATTAGCTCAACCTAGAACACATGTGTGTGTCCATAAAACTCACCAAAGAACATATGTGGGTGGGTGTCAACAAAAGCTCAACATTAGGTCAACACAACTGAACACATGTGTGTATCCACAACAGGTCAATAAAGAACAAATGTGTGTATCCACAATACGTCAACACAACTGAACACATGTGTGTATCCACAACAGGTCAATAAAGAACAAATGTGTGTATCCACAATATGTCAACACAACTGAACACATGTGTGTATCAACAATATGTCAACACAACTGAACACATGTGTGTATCCACAATATGTCAACACAACTGAACACATGTGTGTATCAACAACAGGTCAATAAAGAACAAATGTGTGTATCCACAATATGTCAACACAACTGAACACATGTGTGTATCAACAACAGGTCAATAAAGAACAAATGTGTGTATCCACAATATGTCAACACAACTGAACAAATGTGTGTATCAACAATATGTCAACACAACTGAACACATGTGTGTATCAACAATATGTCAACACAACTGAACACATGTGTGTATCCACAATATGTCAACACAACTGAACACATGTGTGTATCAACAACAGGTCAATAAAGAACAAATGTGTGTATCCACAATATGTCAACACAACTGAACACATGTGTGTATCAACAACAGGTCAATAAAGAACAAATGTGTGTACCCACAACAGGTCAATAAAGAACAAATGTGTGTACCCACAACAGGTCAATAAAGAACAAATGTGTGTATCCACAATATGTCAACACAACTGAACACATGTGTGTATCAACAACAGGTCAATAAAGAACAAATGTGTGTACCCACAACAGGTCAATAAAGAACAAATGTGTGTACCCACAACAGGTCAATAAAGAACAAATGTGTGTATCCACAATAACTCAACAAAGAACACGAACCCTAGTATACTTAGTGGTAATTACAACATGGAAAATAAAAACCTAGTAAATTAAGGGTGTGAAATCTTACAAACATTTGTTAATGATGTTCTCCAGATAACAAGGCTCATTAACTACAAATTTACAAACAACATTACTTTGACCATAAACTAAACATCACTAATGTTCATAACTATCCTCTGGCCAGTATCTTTCAGCTAAACAAACAAAATTCTTTCAGCATCAATAACATTACCTTAATCAAAATGTTTAATCTTAATGGCTTAATTTTCTTTCAAATATATCTTAAGGCCACATATATTAGTTTCTATTTACACAGTAAATAAGAAAGTCTATCAAACATAATCATATTTCTGTATGTCATTTTAAAACTGAATCCTCATTCATGCCATGTTTACATACTTCATAAATCCAGTTCTAAATGAGAATTGCATTGGCCTTTATAAAGTCTATCTTAGAAAAAATATAGGTTTCATTGTCCTATTCTTCAATAAACTCTCGAGTGAGATTATGTTGAAATATGGCTCATTCAATTGATTAAATTTGATTAACTGAATGATTTATTTAACTATACCATTCAGGTGTTGTAGTTGGTAGGGGGTGATCAGTGCTTGAGTGGTAACACCCTGGACTACTAAAATTAATGAAGGTCACGGGTTGGAATCTCATCTCAGCCTTTGAATATTTCAGGAACCCTATTTCAGTGTCCCCATCCCAACTACCGAGCCAAAAACCACAGGAAAAAGGGCTTGGCATGTATCGGTGCTTACATGGGTTACACAGCCTGGCACATCATAAAGAACCAGGAAAAACTGTTAAATTAAATTTTGTTAAGAGTCGGGATATAAATGCTCAGTTCTCCTGTACCTCATCTCCCTACTCTTTGGGCTGCTCTGAAATGGCCATAGCTGAGGAATGGGCTGACAAACAACAGATAAAGTGTTGTAGTCAGTTTGTTAATTAAAATAAAAAATATTCGGAGAGAAACCAGGCATAAATCTTTTCTATAGACAGTCAATAGCACATAAGATAGAATTTAGACTAAAAAAATAAATAGTTTTCCTAATTGAATTGTAATATAAAAAGCTTTTTCACAAATTTGTCTATTTCAGTGACTTCAGATGATAATGGAACCATTCCAATGGAAGGGAAATAATCTCAAAAGATATGACAAGACAGATTTATTATACAGTATGATAGTCAGAGTATGATGAATACGTTTAAGTCATATTTATAAGGATTACTTCATTCTTATAATTTTGAATACAATTAATATTGTAAGAGGTGGAAGCATTAATTACCCTAAACTCTGCAGTATCCTTTGACAAAAATCTCACCTACTTCATGTGACATACATGTACAGTATCAACAAAAACAGACTCTGGCAATTAGCAGTAAACAATTTATATCCGGTATATCAACTTTCTGCATAAAAAACACATTCAAAATTACATCCAATTATACCCGGGTTACACTTATCTTGCATAATGCATATTAAATTATCACTGCCAGCAACTTTTAAACTTTAAGATGTTACACTAAATAATTCTACAACATGATACAAATATACTTCAATTAAAAGAGACCAAAGAGAAAATCAGAAAAAATATTATTGAAATCTTTGAGCAATAGCCAGTACCCATAAGCCTTGAACACATTATACAAACAGAAATATATGTAGGATTTCATTCATATGTTTTTATGTGTGGGTTAAACGCTGTTTTTTTAACTATTTTTAGTTATACAAGGCTGCATGAGCCCGTTTCTTGTTATCCGGTTTCCCTGGACTTTATTCTAACCAGTACTTACTTACCCTTTTACAAGGAGACAACACTTTCTTCACATTTGGTGGAAAACCAACATTATTGTCAAATTCTGATTGAAGGGTATGAGACGCCATGACAGAGATTTTAACCCAGATTGCTGGGTGACAAATCCACAGGACCACGGGGCGATGAATTTATATACCGGAACAAAAATAATTTGAATTCTAATCAAAGAAATCTAGAATTTAAGTTTAAGTACATACATTATAAAGAATATAAATACAACTTCCTGAGTATAATGACATAACTACAATGTATTTACATACTTACTGCATATTAATATGACGCAAGAACCATCCCTTTTATAAAGTAACTTAAAGTCTTAACCATTCTAATTTCTATCATTCACAAAAAGTTGCCAGTAATTCAAATTATCAAGAAACAATTTTAAAGAAAAATATCAATTTCAACAAAAAAAAACATGTACATTACCACAAAATCCCATTCTAGACAAAGGAAATATGATGACACATCATGAACATGTATTACAATAATAAATTTGATTCATAAGATAGTAAAGTGTTTCTGTATCACATCACTTTAATATGAATTACACTCCTAATTTTCCTTAAATATGAACGATTGTCGTGAAATTAACAGAGATTGTACCAGTCAGATGTATTGAAACATTACAATATATTTTATCAACAAATATTCTTGTTTACTTCCAAGCGAAAAATGATTTCAACATGAGAAAATTTTATAAAATTATAAAAAAGCCACAGGAAAATACCAGTCATGCAGGTATAAAATTATTCAGGGTGAACTGTGACTGAAAGCTTCAACAATCAAGTAAATAATCAGAGCAATACTGAAGCAAATATATTCTGTTATGATTAGTAAGTTACAACAGTATTGCAACATATTTCTCTGAATACATATTCAGGTTAATGACCAATATATTATCAACATATACTGAAAACAAAAACATAAAATAAAAAAGGAGTTAATTAGGCCGTTTACTGACTGCATGAAATTTGTTGAAAGATTTTTCCTGTGTGGTTAACCAGTTTAATGCATATCATCAGTCTGGGTCAGTCAGCCACATTTCAAGTTTTAATGGTTGCGAATGACCGCAAGCTTACAACTAGGTAGTTACCACCAATTTTTGAACAGGGTTGCTTGCAACCTTATTCTTGGTTACTACCAGTTTTCGACGCTCACAGAATCAAAATCTGTAGCAGAATCTAAAAATAGATTTCATGGCTTCCCCTATCTCAACCAATGAAGAAGTTCATCGCCAAACGCCAAAAAAATAGTTCCAAGGAGAAGACGGTAATTGGTCATATCTGAATCACACTATCCATTTGAACGACTTTGATGGAAAGATTATAATGTAATATATGTTGCTTAATGAGTGGAATCAAATGAAATACGTTAAAACAAAAGTCGAACATGATGAGATTACTGCGCAGCTGAACTATTGACAGCTGATTTTACGTACTAGTTGCCATGGACAGCTTTCTCACATGTGAATTTTTATCCTAGATGGAATTAAAATACCAGTCAGAGACCAAAACCACTCAACCACAGGAGCCTCTTGAATGTACATCATAAATATACATAACACATGAGGGCCAAGATGACCCTTTATTGCTCACAAGAATCATTGGTTGCTGAAGAAAACATTGTTTTGAGCCTGCGTCATGATGTCTGTTGTTGACCGAGTGACCTAGTTTCTGACTCAAATGACTCGATCATGTTTGAACTAGAAAAAGTAACTAAACCTTCCATCGAGTTGTCCAATCATTGATTAAATTCAGTGCAAACCATACAAGCATCTTGTTTTGTCAGAGCATAAGTCTGTGATGTTGGAGGCTACTTAAGTGACCCAGCTGTGAGTAGCAACATACAAAATGTACCACTTTTAAAATAAAGAATATCATTTCTACTGAGGCTAGCTTTAGCTTGGTATACCATGGTACCCCGGTAATTAAGTGCTAGAACCGAATGACAAATATTATGACTATTATATTATCATGTCAATGTATGACATCATTATGTGACTCGATCATGTTTTAACTAGTCCAAGATATCATAAAGACAAACATTCTGATAAGGTTTGGTGAAGATCCAATTAAAACAGTGACCTCTAGAGTGCTCACAAGGTTTTTCTGTGATTTGACCTATTGACCTTATTTTCACCTCAAATAACCATTGCCAACATTCAAATTCATCCAAGATTTTATCAATAAAAACATTCTGACTCAGTTGTGAATATCCAAAAAATAATACATTTAGCTGACCTCACAATGGTCCCATTCGTATCTAATTTTATCAAATTTCACTTTATATATTTTGA
Source organism: Lutraria lutraria (assembly GCA_964023205.1). NCBI lineage: Eukaryota > Metazoa > Mollusca > Bivalvia > Venerida > Mactridae > Lutraria > Lutraria lutraria. The sequence goes on along the minus strand of OZ026834.1, from coordinate 18,849,243 downwards.
TCTTGATCACTTGAGACAACAATTCGTACAATTATCACCTCTTAAATAAACTTGTGATATGTTTTCATTCAACAATAGCAAAATTAAGCAAATATTTGTAGACCACAATATGATCAAACCTTAAACAACCACTTGAATCAAATCTACAACAGTAAAAGTAACTAAACCTTCCATTAAGTTGTCCAATCATTGATCAAATTCAGTGCTAACCATACAAGCATCTTGTTTTGTCAGAGCATAAGTGACCCAGTTGTGAGTAGCAACATACAAAATGCACGACTATTTAAAATAAAGAATATCATTTCTACTGAGGCTAGCTTAAGATAGTAATACCATGATACCCCAACAATTAGACTGAAAAAAAAAGCATTTTCTGATTAATATGCTAATGAAGTGAAGGTGAAAAATTAACCCTTTTTCTCAAGTGAATTTAACTTGACATAAAACATTAAGATATCATGATGGAGAAATCCACACAGCTAGTGTGTTTAAATTATCACCTAATTATAAAACATATCAAAGTGACATGACCTTGACAAACTTCAAAGTAACAAAAAATGCAACTTGACACATTGCTAAATTAGGTCATGATTTATTAACGGAAAGTTTGGAGTATATAGTACATAACACATTTCACGCAAGTGACTCATTTTATTTTGTATCTTTAATAGTTTATAAATACACTCTCAGCAGATCGACATTAATTGTATGAAAAAAGTACATTGTTTATTGTTACAAACCAAAATTTAATTACAGTAGAAACCCGCTAATAAGACCATCTGTGGTTCTTAGACAAAGTGGTCTTAATAGCGGGGTGGTCTTAATATAGGGGTAACCTGACCTCAAATGCAATTTCTGTCAAAATATGCAATAGGCCCTATACAATGTGATAGTTGACCATGTACTACTCGTATATAATTAAACATGTCTCAAAATGTATTACTTTTAATTTTAACTAATTAATGCTTAAATTCGACACAGGAGTGCATAAAATAACATTTTTTTATTTAACAATTTTTCGTAAGATAAGTCTCCGTAAGACTTTTTCATACCGGAAAATTGGACCGTACTACGGGCGTTTATTCATTATTATGATAATTAGTTAAATTCGGCAATGTTTCGTCTTTATCGTAAGACATCAATAAAGCGAAAGTAGATGGTTTACAGGCAAATAAATTAAGATTCAATCTGATGTATTAAACGTGAGTTTACTAGAGAATTTAAATAGGTGACCGTTAAAATTTTGTAAAATGCGCCACATTGGCGCATGGTTTATGTGCCAGTGAAAACAATTGCTATTAATTAATCAACATCGATTGGTGGGTTCTTAAAGTCATCTGGTCTAAAATCTAAAGATCTAAGATCTAAAATTAGACAAAAACAACAGCAGGTACACATTTTCATTTATCCGCCAGTAACATGCTGAACAGATCAGATCAACGGTATATCATGCATGACCACTAATTCATAGTCCCTTATGCACTAATTGTGTGAAAAACAAGGTCCTGACCGGAAACAATGTATGCCTCGCGGCAAACTCATTATCAGAGGTGCGAAGTCGGTGATGCAAAATGCCAGTGTGCAATCGACCGTGGTCGTAATATCGGGGTCAGAGAACACACAGATAAACAAAATGGTCGGAGATAAGTGGTCGTATTACGTAATAGCAGGGTGGTCGCAATTTTGGATCAAAAGACCATTAAACATAGAAGGAAAAATTCCGTTCTTTTAAAAAATGCCCGTATTAGCGGGGTGGTCGTAATTTGTGGCAATATACGGACACATTCTTTTCTTTTATTTGGGTTTAACGCCATTTTCAACAAGTTTTTGAAACTGAACGATACGCAAATGGATTTTGATGCAGACAAAAGTACATGTACTATGTTCTTTCTACATCCACCATGCAATAGTAAAACTAGTTGGAGCAAAGTCAATATAAGTTCAGTTTTCAGTACTTTAATTCAGTTATATCAGCGGCCGATTCACCTAACAAGTTTCCCTGGACTGTATTCTAACCAGTACTCAAACTTACCCTTCCACTAGGAACCAGCAACTTCTCCACACATGGAGGAAAAACAACACAATTTTAATGGAAGCGTTTGATCAGCTGCTACCAGGAATCAAACCTGGATCATTGGGTTACAAATCCACTGCACTTAATTACCAGTGGATCATGGCCCCGGCCATGGATTACTAGTGGATCCGGCCCCGGCCATGGATTACTAGTGGATCACGGCCCCGGCCATGGATTACTAGTGGATCACGGCCCCAGCCATGGATTACTAGTGGATCACGGCCCCGGCCATGGATTACTAGTGGATCACGGCCCCGGCCATGGATTACTAGTGGATCACCGCCCCGGCCATGGATTACTAGTGGATCACGGCCCCGGCCATGGACACATTTCAGATGAAATCATCTTCACAATTATATTCAGAATGAACCATGTGTATTTTTACCCCAAGGAGATAGCACAGGTTGTAACATGATATCAATAAATATTTCCTTGTTTGAAGGAAGATAATACATAAAGCAGATACTGCTAAAAATCATGCCTTAAATTAAGATAATGAGATATTTCATCCAAATCCTGAGGGCTCTGTGTACCAGTTTGTTATATTCACCCTTTCCCCCTATCTATTCTAGGTATTCAACCACAACTTTCACTGACTCAAGACAATGTTAAGGAACTTCAAGGTGTGTTAACGCTCAGCTGTGATTATAGTTAGCATACATGAATTTAGATGCCTGCAAAGCCTACCCAATTATTAAATAGTAACTTTAATGGAGAATGATAATAAAGTAAAATTACTGCAGTATAGAATATTTGCAATAACATTCTTCCATCACAAGGAAAATCAAGAACATCCAATGAACAAAATTTACCTTCTTTTTAACTTTTTTTTTATAAAGAATAATGATAATAAATAATGCTATAAAACAAATGCATATTTTACAAATGACTCATTCTGTATTATTAATGTATCATATTCCTTCATTTCCTTGTCAGGGATTTTAATATGAACTCACACAATCATGCATTCAACTGGAAGGAAAAAGGAACATATTTCACAACTTGATAATTTCATCAGGAAAAACACACCCAAATAGATGCTAATATCGAGAAATTGCAATTTAAATCTGGTTGTAAGACCCAGAAATAAATTAAAGTGAGTCAATAAACAAAGTGATGGTAAAATTGGTTAAACTAAGTAAATTATTTACCTTTAAGTTCCAATTTCTCTTAGAACCACATTTTTACTCCCAACAGGACATTAAGTTTCTGAAATATAGAAAAATACACATTTAATCCACAGTAGTACCATTCGCATAATTTTCCTCAAGTCAATGACCAACCAACTGACCGAGCCACCAACTAACTGACCAAGCCACCAACTAACTGACTGAACAACCAACTAACTGACCGAACAACCAACTGACCTATTAATTGATGATCGAATGTAAGGTTAACACATCCTCAAAACACTGTTCTATTTCAAATGACAGTCGCAAGAATAGCATCCTGAATAATATATGTATTCCTTATGACTTCAAACCAGTAAATGTTAAGCAGTTTTTTCTACCAAGCACATACAATTAATATGAAGATTTATATTCTGACATATAAATCATTACAGAATCTCCTGTGACTTCTGAATGTCATGTTACTAGCTGTCTAAATATACATTTGTGTATTATATCAAATATCTATAATTAGATTGCAGAGGACATGACTTTGTACTATTAATACAGCAAACACAATAATTCTGATATCTTAAATCACAATTATATGAATTATATATTATCAATAATTCACCATCAAGAACTAAACTAAGCAGATAAGTCACAAATATAGAAAACTGAACATTTATACGTCACTTATAACGAAAACACTGAACTGGATAAAATATATTGTACCAATGTTAGCAAATTCAATTCTTTGGCTTCTTGAAAAAGGTGGCTATTATAAAACATTTAAACATGAGCCAGTGTGAAATTGTGAATCTGACAGAAAGTGTCAGTGATGGACTGGACTAAGATCGAAGTGTCATATATAATTATATGATGCTGTAACTGGTCAAAAGACTGCCGATCTTAATCTGTGTTTTAAGTCAGGACTCAGCAGAGATGAATTGAAAAAAAAATCTTCCAGGGAATCAATATGTTTTAAAATTATTCCTCACAGGTAGGTTTCTTTTTTAGGGGGTAGGTCATGTCTTCTGTTATTCTACTGTTTACTTAATGTGAAACGTTTTAACATGGTATAAGCACTACCCATCTTACAAAGGCCAAAGGGGCTTATCATGATAAAGGACTGTTTCAAAATGAAAGTTGAACCAGTCTGTTCAGAAAATTCATCAGATTAAGAGTGCTTAATAATGGCAAGGGCATTTATAAGAAAATATATGGTAAATTGTGAACACTGACTTGATCATTCCTACAAATCAAATTGCTAGAAAATGATTACATAAACCATGAGGGATAGGATTCAGCTGATCTGATCAATGATCATGTCTCAACAAATAGTTGCATTCTAGAAATCAATGACAATCAACAATAAATAAAGTGGCACAGCATATATTGTCAAGGGTATCACAGCAAGCTATCAACATAATTATATATGGCACTTTGATTGATTTTCATTTTATGACTGAGTGAAGCACCAATATTAAGGCTACAATTCATACTTGTATCTTGGAACTAGCTAATACGTGCATGGTATATACATTCCAAGTAGACTTTATAATACTCATATATCCTTCATATTTATCTCATATAATCAACATAAATTATGACCCCTCTCCCCTAACACATTTGATTTAAGACTACAAATCTATAGATCATGGGTTTTAAACCTAAGCCAATGGGCAGTATGTTTCTCCTGGTGAATTTGATAAATATGAGATAAAAATGTTAGTAAAATTAGAAGATTGTATAAAAGTTTCAGGATTATTACAAACTGTGACAAGAGTTATATACAAGCTAAAAGAACATTGTTAGAACCATCAATGTATACAATTCCATATGCCAGCAATGAATTTGTGATCTCCAGACAATTCAAATAAAGATGTTCCATTACAGGTCAACTTCTACAAACTATTGATATACACTTCATATGGGAAGGATACTAGCTGCTTGAACTGTGGAGAAGTCATACTTGTATGTCCATATTACCTCCAACCAATAATATTTAATATAATCATAGAAAAATAGTGCAGAATGGAATGGCAGAGTACAATATGAGTGCACATGTAGTGGGTACGGTATAGCTTAGTAAGGTGTATGGCAGAATGCAACATGATATGGTATGGTATTATGTACTGTGTGGTAGAGTATGGTACAGTATGAAAATGCATACTGTGGAGTGGTGTATGGTATGGCAAGGAAACATGTTCTGTGCGGTGGTGTATGGTATGGTATGGTATGGAAATGTGTACTGTGGGATAGTGTATGGAAATGTGGACTGTGGAGTAGTGTATGGTATGGTAATGTGTACTGTGGAGTAGTGTATGGTACAGTATGGAGATGGGTAATCTGGAGTAGTGTATGGTATGGAAATGACTGTGGAGTAGTGTATGGTACAGCATTGAAATGTATACTGTGGAGTAGTGTATGGTACAGCATAAAAAATGTGTACTGTGGAGTATTGTATGGTACAGCATGGGAATGTGTACTGTGGAGTAGTGTACGGTACAGTATGGAAACATTTATTGTGGAGTAGTGTATGGTACAGTATGGAAATGTGTACCGTGGAGTAGTGTATGGTACAGTATGGAAATGTGTACTGTGGAGTAGTGTTTGGAACAGTATAGAAATGTGGACTGTGGAGTAGTGTATGGTATGGTATGGACAAGTGTATGGCCTACGGTGGTGTACTGTATAGTATGATATGGTGTAAGCTATTACCTATGGCCAGAGTAAACTTGCATGTATGTTAATGTAGGCTTACACACCTAAGAACAAAGCAATATATTATGAACATTACACTAAAATAAACTGGGCAAATATGAACTAAGAATTATCAAAAGAAAACATGATTACAAACTCAGCATCATTGTTTTTTAATAAAGTACTAGACTATGTCAATAAAACTGGACTTATTGTCTAGATACATAATAATTATAATATTCGTCCAAATATGAACATAATAGGCACTTGAAATTAATTACAATTATTTATAGATAAAAGTAATGCACAATCTTAATACCACAATTATTACAAAATTCTTATTCTATTTCCATAAAAATGAATATTTTACCTTAAACAAATTTCCCCAGTAGATCTTATAAAAATGTCCACAAGAATGCAAAGTGACTAGAATAATTCATAATACACATAAAACAATGATAACAATGTCACTAGATTATGTCATATTTCTCATGGTATCAGAATACTGATATAACCATTAGTTCAAACCAACGATATTATCTAACATTTCCGACAGTGATCCAAATATTTAATGCACACAAATGAACAAAATCGTGACATCAAAATGGCCCGAATGCTTAAAATGTCACTTATAAATTTCTTGTCAACAATCAACTCATTTATAAGTGCACACAACAGTTGATCCGAATTGATAAAACCCTGCAAAAACCTAACATATGAACAGTTTCAACTTAAAGGTATTTGTAACAGAATACAAACAATTATTTACCTTTTCAAACAGCCAAACAAACAAAAAATAAAGCATTAAACGACCAAAAATACCCACACAAAGTTTCACGCCATCATATTTTTAAAAAATGACAAGATTTTTCCTCATTAATACATATGATTGAATGAACAAATTCAACTTTGTATGAATGAAAGAAGACTTTTATTGTATCAACAATTATGTATTGTTCAATTATTAATTTATATTAATAATTTTCAGTAGTTTACTAAAACTTGAAGTCAAGTCACTTTAAAAACATGTGAACATTTATATTTCGATCCCTTATATATTACTATAATTTTCTACCAAAATATCAATAATAAAACCAGTATCTAAAATCAATCAATAGAAAAATGTCTTTGATGTATCGATATTGTTTTGAATAAATCTCATAATATTAGTAATTTATTAAGTTCTGAAATTCCCACAGTTGAATATTATGATACATATTGTATTTATAATAGTAGATATAGTATATCATAGTCAATCCTGTTATACAATCAGCACTACAGATCTAAACCACTTCCTATATCATAGTACTTAAACTGAGTGTCACTATAATGTAACAATTCATTATAAACGTCTCCGGCACTGGCCATTCATTGCAATAAGGTTGTAACTACATACATTGTATATGAAGAACACATTTCAGCTTTTAATACAGTGCACCCTCTTTAGAGCAATACCCTGTGGGAGCTGCAAAGATTGGCCGTTGTTTAGAGGTTGTTGATCTACAGAGGTTAAATTTATAGTAAATATCAGTTTAGGGTAATTTTGAAGGTGTTGTTATAGAGAGGTTGTTGCTCTACAGAGGGCCGCTCTGGAGAGGTTGTACTGTATATTGTTTTAATTAAGCTAATAAGTGACAAAAACTTAAAAAGTACCGATATCAACAATGTTTATTGTGTAGCTAAAATATCTGATCATAAATAGTACCTGGTACCAGTAAGTATTAACTTCTGGTACCAATTGTTTCATCATGATAATTCAAGACCAGAGTGAAAAAAGTCTAGAACTTGTACCCATATACAATCTAAACATTTCAGAAGTTAAACAAACCATACAAAAAAGTAAAAAAGTATGACCAGGCTAAAAAATCTTAGAAATAACACCAATTGATACAAAAGAAAACGCTAAAATTGATGACCAGACAGCAAAACTCGTCTCTACAAAGTCTCTACAACTAACCAGTCCGGAGGTCTACAAAAGTCTACAAATGATATCAGTCTTCTTAAGTCTAACCAGATAAAAAAATCTATAAATGATAATTTAAAGTCCACAAATACTTAAAAACCCAAAACCATTCCTTGATAATCGGAGAAGAATAACCAGCCCAAAAATGTCCAATAATTATCATGACAGGCCTTGATCAAGATAAATCATAAGAATTGGAAAGAATATACATGTAAAAATATCAAATGGCTTTTAAAGAATGTCCTTATGATGACAGACATGATATAGACATGATATGTAATGATTTGTAACAAAAACAAGAGCATTAAAACTGCATTATAATTTATGTATATACAACCCCTTAAAGCAAGCACAAAAAGTCATCTGTGATGGATTAATAGCATTTAAGAAATAACCCATATCAATCTATAACAAAAATATACATAATACTAAATAATAATCAAAACAACAAACCACAACCTCCTACTGTAGTTATCCATATCATTAAAATGCTACTGAACTATTATACACTCTCCGTTTTTGACTCGATTAAATACCATGTATTCCCTAAAAAACTCCCCAATCCTAACTAAGAAAACTGAAATGACACAGACTAAAAACCCTAATAGACTTTTAAATTACATACACACAATGTGTGCATAAATTATTCAAGCAGTAACTCAACAAATTCAAAGAAAAAATCTGTAAAATGTAACACCTCTTGGGCATATATTAGGTGTACAATTAATTTGTTTAATACTTACCCCACGCCTCCCATTTCATCATGTCAAAATTTTCTATTTTTTCACAAACATGAGGAAAATACCACATTGTTATGTTTTATGTGAGATGTACAATTAATGTCATTTTTCAGGAAATACTACAAGTTCCACTGAACCATTTTAATTGATTTTAGGAGTCAATTAACACTGGCCTATGTATTCAACATAATTCATCAGGTGTTACATACAATACATACTTAATGACGATAAATCAAAAGAACATTAAATGACATTAAAGAAAATGTAAACTTATTGACCTTGTTTGTATATCATTATGATACATCAAATTAAAGGGAAACAACTCAGACAAGAAACTAATTCACATAAACTGTTTTTTTTTGCTTTTGTTGAATTACCAGTAATTTGTCAATTAAAATCTATGATAATTATGGTATAATGATTCTAAAAATACTGTTAAAGTTCTGAGAGGTCCCTAACCATGGTCAAGTGGTTAGAGCGCTATATTGTAATCTGGCGATCCAGTTCGATTCCTGGTCTTGGCAAGTCATACCCTTCCATGTAAATTAGTCAAAAGTGATGATTTTTCTTAACTTGTGAAAAAGTCTTGGTTTCCTTGTGGATGGGTAAGTTTCAATTTCAATTTCTTTATTGCATTATATAAGGCCACCGGCCCACACACACAAACATGACAATAAGTACATGGTAATAACTATACACAAGTACCAGGTACATTTATTTGTAGTGTTGATTTTCTACACGCTAAACAAATCATAAATATAGTAAGTAGATTATGGACATTTACTATGAACTTTATCAATATAAATAGAATTAATTTCAATCATACAATAATTTTACATATTGATCCCTTATTTTAAATGCATGAAAAATGAACACAGCAAGATTACAGGCAACTTGTTTGCATGTTAGTACTGGTTAGAATAGCGTCCACCTAACCTTCTTAGGTGAAATAACTGCCGTACATAACTGAAAAATTATTGTTGTACTTTTTTATTGTTGTCTGAACTTGGAAGACTGTTAAAATTGAGTATTGTAACATCCTATTCTAATCCAGTTATAAATACTATTTTTTATAAACATGATAAAATTTGTTAACATTGAACAAGACATGAGAACACAAGAAACAACAATATTTTTAATATTGAAATCTGACTCTGCGCTGACTTGAGAAATGTGGAAGTATGGTATATCATGCTTCTAGATTTAATATACATTTTTTATATTTACTGGTAACCAGTGGCATAACTTTTTGGTAAAATCATGATCATAAGAACTCAGAGGTGGCGAGGAATCATATCTGATTTTAGCGATCTAATCATCATAATTATTCGGTGTATTGGTTACATGTTACAGTCCTTTTAATAATGAACTTCAGTTGTACATTAAAATCAGGACATAAAACAAGAAGCAAAAATTCAACATTCAATTAGTAACTGTGGTAAATGTGACAAAAACACAAGGCTTTAAAACAGTACAGTTCCTTGTCAGATGACGGTACAATCAGTCATGTAGTCTCCAGTAAGGTTAAACAATACCATAGTGTCAAGTGTGTCATACAAATTTATCAGTATCATACATGTGTGGGAGGACTTGTATTGACAATAAACAAAGAAGAGAAACATCTATAATAATGTCAAAGAAAGTTAGAACAAGGCTGAAACTTTTAAAACTGTCCATGCAGCATGTTAAATATCACCACCTACAACTCCTATTAAACATCAAATAACAATGATTGATCAAGTTGTAAACAAATGAACACTTTTATTAATGTTATAAATAAAACACTAGGATAATAGAGAAATAAATTACAGATGATGAACAAAATCTGACATTAATGGTGTATTAATTGTTTGAGAATTGCCATACTGACTTTATTTCTGACAAAGCTAAATTTCAAAACAAAACTTCGATGAAAGGACTGTGGAGGATGTTAACTGTATAAAACATGAAACATGTGCTGCTGAACCTGTGTGCAAATAAATATCACCAAACAGAGGAAACATGTACTACATGTACAGTTTACCTTTACTTAGATGTTTATAAATGTATTGTATTTATTGTATTATTTGGTCAATAATATTTATCTTGTTTATAATATTAATCAGCATAAGCCCATGAGAGCCTATTTCTCACAAGTGACCATTATTAATTTATACGTGACATTATTCATAAGTGACTATCATTCATAAGTGACTATTACCTGGTATTCATGAGTGATCATTTTTCACAAGTGATCATTATGCACAGGTAATCATTGAATTAACCTTAGTCCTAGATTTAACTGAACTTTGATTTGTCAATATATTAAACCAAGACAAGGTAACAGTTACACAGACCAGAATTATCATCAAAGCAAACACTATTTGAAAGTATCTGAACTGCATTTATTTAAGGTTTGAGACACCAGCCCTAAAATAATTTCTTGACATTGGACGATTTTGAAACTGACAACTCAGAAACAATCAATCAATCAGATTGCACTCAGATATCAAAGATACTGTGACTGTATACAGTGGTTACATGAATGAATGATTTTAATACATTACCAAGACTTAAAAACATTATTTTGTATGAAGAAAATCCCTTGCTTACGTAACTAAAATAGTGAAATAGAGCACATACCCTATTCCCTATTCCCAAAAGGGGGGCGTTTATTGTGACCCTATTTTAAAAAAAAAAAAATCTGGAATACCGTATCCAAAGATGTTCCGGAGGTCAAATGAATGAATTTGCAACACTTGCCATCGAAAAATATCGTGGTGTTAATGCAATATTAATCAACTGTCATTCCCGGCGCGCTTTACTACGATAAATATTATAGTCAGTTGCACCAAGGACTTATATACATACATACATGGATTCGCAACTGCTAAAAATAGCTCAAACGATATCGTTCGACGATCCCACAATGCATAGCTAATACTCGGCAATGTCTGACAGTTGTAAATTGGGTGTTTACAAATTTTATTATACTAAAAAAACAATTGGGCACGGGAAATTGGTAAAGGATGCAACAAAATCCTTAAAGATATTGAGATACATTTATAATCCACAAAATCTAAGTGTAAGCATTGAAAACGGCATCTGTCGAACATTTTAAAGTCCAAGATGGCGTACATCTATTATAATCCTTTCGTCTCCGAGATTAAACATTCGGAATACCACGGATATTTTCGCTGTTATTAACATTCGGATTATCACGGATATTTTCGTATTGTCGCTTTTGTAAACAATAGCATGTATTCCCGTTGATTCACGTCTTATTATCGCGGGATTTGATTACTTTAAACTGTTAATACGGAAGTTGCGAATCCATGTATGTATATAAGTCCTTGGTTGCACTAGTTAAACTACATGTCAGATATGGTTGTTAATCCTGATTGCGATTCGCATCGCCAACTTCGCACCTCTAACAAATGAGATTGCCGGGAGGCATATATTGCACTTTGTCTTACCCTTGTTTTTCACAGTTGTTTATGTTGATCTTTCCAAATTAAGCACGTAAATAACGGATTAATGAAAATGCGCATTGTAGTTTTAGATCGACCAGATGACCTAAGTAATCATGTTCAGAAAACTTACTTTCGCTTTAGGTACCGTAATGATAAAGTCAAAACATTGCCGAATAAAACTAATTAATAAACATCACCGAATGGTCCATAGATCTACTGTATTACTGTACGAAAATGATAGAACTAAGATTGTTTATCACGCGGTTTCGCTAGTTTTTAGTTATTGTTCACGTGTTAATTTGGATTAATACAATTATTCAAAGTGGATTTAATTGTGTTTATCTTTAATAAAAACGGATTTTACGTCATAAGTCACAGACAGACACTTAAAGCTGATAAGTCCTTACGACTTTTTTTGGCAAAAAAAGGGTGGGGGGCGTTTATTAGGGGGGGGGGGGGAGCGTTTAAACGGGGGAATACGGTATTCTGATTTATTTATTTATCTGTTGTTCAATGGCCTGTTAGACAGCTATGGTGATTTCAGGGCTGCTCAGATAGTTAGAAGAGAAGATACAGGAGAACTGGGCATTGTATCCCTACTCTTATCTCATACAGTTCTTCCTGGTCCTGTATTGTGCCTGGCGTAAAACACTGATACACGCCTCACCAGTTTCCAGTGATTTTCACAGCACAGAACTTGGCTCGATAGTTGGGATGATGGCACTGAAAAAGTATCCCATAAAATTTGGAAGGAAGAGTCAAGATTCAAACCCACAACCTATTGTTTAGTAGTCCAGGATGCTACCACTAGACCACCAATCATCCCTACATGTATTCAGAAATAATGTACTATTTATCAATGTCCCGGTACACAATGTATATCCTTTTCATATGAAGAGAATTACAACAAGTTACAATACACAATAAACAACACACTAAATATTTCAAAATCGTATCAATTCAATGATGCATTTCTACAACCCAAAAAGAACTTAAAAAGTCAGATAGTATATTTTACTTACAGGTTGGTTTCCATAGGAACAGAGACAGGAAATATATACATATACTTGTTATAAATGTATTTCTCCTTGTTTTAACATTGTCACATCTTGTTTTGGTGCACATTCATATACTGGTAACCACAACTAAACATGTCTTTCTTGCATATAATTTAAACTGCTTGTTCCTTAACAAGATGACAAGTGTCTGACAACATTATGCATTCACTGAACATGGTACAGCTGCAGTAAATTCATTACAAGTTTATATGGATTATTTCATTGAAGCTTGAATACTAATAAAGAATGCAATTATATGTGTATGTGTTCTTATTCAGGATTGTATGAACAGTCTTCGAATTTAGCCCCGGACCGAGTCCACCACTGGCTTTGTTAGTTATATTTTGGATATAATTCCTTCAAAACATTGTATAAATATATAATTTGTAAAAGTAAGACCAAGATATTTTGCTGATCATATCTCACACTTTCAAGTATTTGATTATGTAGGGTGTAGGTGACAATAATTTTGGCACTGGGCTGTGATGGTTTGTAACCCTTAAAGTGTGACATTTGAAGGCATTGGATTTCATAAGCCATACATGTCTATTCCCAAAGTGCAAGCCTGTTTACATCTTCTTGAAGTGTATTGCAATCAGCTATATTATTATATTCCTATAAAGGACACAGTCGTCAGCAGAGTCTACAGAGGATCATAATTATTATCTGGTAGGTCATTTATATACAATAGGAATAGTACAGGGCCCACTGTACAGAGTCCTGGGGTACATCCGAAAAAACCCTGCCTAGGTTTGAAGACTCGTCATCCAGAACAACATGCTTGGTCCTGTATGAAAGGAATGATTCTATCTATAGGTTGGTCAGTGGTCTATTGAAGTTTTTTTATCAAGAAATTGAAATTTGGATATAAATTGGCATATTTCAGCTTAGTTTGAACAGGGACTTTGAATTACTAATAGTATAATCTTGTGTCCCAGGTTTGAACAATAAAGAGTCAGAATAGATTCAACAAATTTTAAAAGTGAGTAGCACACAATATCTTTACCTTTGGAGTATAATACTTGACTAATAACACTAAACAAACCTAATAACTCTAGTGTTATTCATCACTGATAACAAAATAAAAACATTAACCATATGATGACATGAAGGCTAAAAGAGTCATGAAGACTGAAATTGACTGTTGACAAAATGATACAACTACATGTAACTGGATAATGAGTGCATTGGGGTTTCATATAACAAAAATAGATTCCCAGGGAAAACCATGAAGATAAAAGCACACAATAATTAGAAACATACACGAAACAAAAATAATAAAAAACAGACATCAACGTAGGTCATCAAGTAAGAGCTCAAAACTATTATTTACCTAAATATTTTCGTTTCCACACATTTTCCTGTTTACATTGGAGAGCATAAAAAGCAGTATCCGTAATTCCGGCCTAGTTTCACAATGCGCTAAAGTCACTTTTTTCCGTTCCGTGTGTGACCGGGATTTTACCGCAACTGACTGTGTTGATCATTCTCTCCATTTTTATGCAATATATATTGAGTGTACTTTCTGGTGAGTATTGTAAGAACATCAGCTGCAAGACAGATTCAAAAACACAGTAGTTTCAGCAAATATCCATATCTGTCCATAATAATCTCTTGAGATATGTGGCAGCATAGACAGATATTATATCCTTAGTCATTTATAATATTAGACAAATTATAACGAAATTGCACATACATAATATTATATATCAGTTCTGTATTTTGTTTGTTTATGCATATTCCATCTGAATAAAATGAGTTCTTCTAAACCATTTCCAGTTATATTCCAAAACACAGAGATTTTCTTCTAACCAAGCAATTTACATCACAAAATCCCATACATGTATACATAATCCACTGCGTTAATTCTGCTGCAGGCTAAGTTTGTCTTTCATCTCCATATCACAGGAGCTTCACAGATGTCCTATGTATATATATCAGGCCTTCAGTAATCAATTAAAGTGAGAAATTGTAACATTTGACATTCTAAACCAACAAACTTACCAAGTCTGGGTCTGTATTAAACTGTACACAGGTTGTGCACTTGTATGAGATAGGGAAGGTGTTTATCTATTTGATAATGCATTTCTGTTGTAGATGAATTCTTGAGGCAGTGAACAAACATATCATTACAGTGCTATTAGTAATCATGTGTTTTCTATGTGATAAATGATATCAGACATGTGAAATATCATAAATCTGGAGATAAATTTATGCTTGTGTACTTCAGACTGCCTGTTTGCAGTGCATTCTGTAGACAATGCAACTTTGCATCCGTCAAACTTTGAGTAAATTTTATGTGCATTAGAATCACTTTAAAGTGTGCAGTGTGGAAAAGCAATGTACATGTGTCAATATTAGTGTGAGATTTATGCCTTATGTTGTGTATAAGCTTGAAGCTACTCAATATCTCATATACATATCTGCTCCATTTACGGATACAAATCTTTTGCTCCCATGATACTCATTGGCTTATATTTAGAATGCATATAATTCAATGAGATTTTCTTAAATACACTGTAATCTCCTCACAGAGAAGATCTGGCAGCTTTAATTAATAATAACCAAAGTGTACTGAATATATCCCTACAATCTATTCCTACAATATACAGCTAGCATATTTCTATATATGGAAGGACAACTCTTCCATAAAACTAGAACAAGAGGGCCACAATGGCCCTTTATCGCTCACCTGAGAACAAAGGCCAATAATTAATGACAATGTAATACAGTTTCCATCTCGTAAAATTCATTTTTACGTAGATTTTGAGATCAAAACCAACAATGAAGGTATAATACTGTTAAACAAGCTAAAACGTAGCAAATTTTCTAATACAAGGGCCCATTACTCTTGAAGTTGTGGTCCAATTCCGCCCATATTCGAACTTGTCCAAGACCTTTTGGTTATACTCATTTACTGAAAATATTATTAGGATCGGTGAATAAATGAAGGCGCTAGAGTGTAAACAAGCTAAAATATAGCAAATTTTCAAACTCAAGGGCCCATAACTCTTGTAGCTCTGGTCCGATTTTGCCCATTCTCGAACTTGTCCAAGATCTTTTGGTTATACACATTTACTGAAAATATTATTAGGATTGGTGAATAAATGAAGGCGCTAGAGCCCATAATCGAAAAATTAGCCGAGACATTGTGGCCATATACATTGTGAGCAAGTTTAATCATGATTCGTTAAGAGCTGCGGTTGCTTGAGTGTAAACAAACTAATTGTGGACGTACGATGGACGCTGGACATTCAACGATCCTTAAATCGATCCTGATTCATCAGGTGAGCTAAACAAGAGGGCCAAGATGGCCCTATATCGCTCACATGACAATCACTGTTCACTCATTAAAACATTGTTTTGAACCGGTGACCTAGTTTTTGACCCCAGATGACCCATGTTAGAACTTGTCCTACATATAAATAAGACAAACATTCTGACAAAATTTGGTGAAGATCCAATCAAAACCATGAAAACTACAGCATAGACAAGGTTTTCCTAAGATTTGACCTCGTGACCTAGTTTTTGACCCCAGACGACCTATGTTCGAATTTGTCTTACATATCATTAAGACAAACATTCTGACTAGGTTTGGTGAAGATACAATCAAAATTTGACATCTACAGTGTTAATAAGGTTTTCCTAAGATTTGACCTTGTGACCTGGTTTTTGACCCTAGGTGACCCATATTTGAACTTGTCCTTAATATCATTAAGACGAACAATTTGACAAGGTTTGGCCAAGATCCAATTAAAACCATGACATTTAGAGCTTTTACAAGATTTTTACCTAAGATTTGACCTGGTGACCCAGTTTTTGACCCTTGCTGATCCATGTTCAACCTTGACCCACGTATCATTGAGGCAAACATTGACTGACAAGGTTTGGTGAAGATCCAATTAAAACTGTGACATCTACAGTGTTAACAAAGTTTTCCTAAGATTTGACCTGGTGACCTAGTTATTGACCCCAGATGACCCATATTTATGTTGGACCGTTATATCATTAAAACAAACGATTTGACATAGTTTGGTGAAGATCCAATAATAACTGTGAAATCTACAGTGTTAACATGGTTTTTCATAAGATTTGACCTAGCGACCTAGTTTTTGACCCAAGATGACCCATGTTCGAACTCGTCCGAGATATTATAAAGACAAACATTCTGACAAGGTTTCATGATCACCGGAAATGACCCATTATCAAACTTGACCTACATATTATTAAAATAAACATTCTGACAAAGTTTCATGAAGATCCAGTCAAAACAGTGATTTCTAAAGTGTTCACAAGGTTTTCCCTTATTTGGCTTGGTGACCTAGTTTTATACCCAAACTGGCCCAATATGGAACTCGTGCGAGATTTTGTTGATATTAACGTTCTGACCCAGTTTTGCTAAAATTGAGCTAAAAATGTGGCCCCTAGTGTGGTCACAACATAAAGTTTGACGACGCACGACGCCGGACGGAGAGTGATCCTAATAGCTCACTTTGTCACTTTGTGACATGTGAGCTAAAAAAAGCAGAGATATGGGGTGATTAATCAATATATATTAAACACAACTAAGTTTTGCATAAGTATATATATATATATTTAGATATTTTTTATTGTTAAACAATTGGAATACATATACATGACAGGATCATACTTATGGACACGTCAAGAATAAAACAAATGAATAACATATTCTCCTACAACACTAAGACTTCATATTTTCATTTAACTGAAGCAAATAACAACAAACACAACACCATGTGACCATCTTCAGTTTTCAAGAATACTGCTTTATTAAGTCTTTAATATTTTTTATTTATTTGGAATTTACATCATTCTTCAACCAATTTTCAGTAACATGCAGTGGCTGATTGACCTTACAAGGTTTCCTGGATGGTATTCTTACCAGTAATAACTTACCCTTTCACAAGGAACCGGCAACTTTTCTGCATCATGTGGAAGAAAATTTATATTTTTGTCAAATTTTCGTAGACAAACCTGCCGTGACCTGGAATCAAACCTGGATTACCAGGTTATAACTCCAGCACACTAACCACTGGACCACGGCCCTCTTTAAAAAAGATACTGAATGAAATAACATACTGACTATGTATGAATAAATAATACCAAATCAATTTATTTATTCAGCATTATACTGCAGTTTGTACCCTGTTGTTTAAAACAAGAAATAGCTTGCTCTATTATAAATTGCTGAGTTAAATGAAAACATAAGACAGAATTCAAGAGAAAACATTAGTTGAAATGACAGGATGTAACAATCTACAAGCAAAAGGTGAAATGACGGATTCTACAATAACACATCTTACACAAATCATTTATTGAATAGAAGCTGTTTAATTTTGTTAATACCATAAATTACTTTGCATGAAAACAATGCAGATCAGACTTTTTTCTACATTTTACCAAACCAATTTTCAAATAGAAATCCTATGGCAATGAAAATGATCATATCTATGATTGACAAATGGCTTTTCAAATAAACCTTTGGAAATGAATCCTAACTGTTATTTTTCAAAGATGGATGAATATAAATTAAAAGTCAGAAAATCATACTACAGATGAAACGTTGGGAGATTTTGCGGATAAAAAGAACACGAAATAAAGAAAAATATTTTGAACAAGTTAAATAATAAAATAGATCAAAACATGTCAATGACATAAGTCCTACCAATCAAGTGAAATTCGAAAATTAAAGCAAGAAAAACTAAAATTTTTACGAAACTAAAATGAACAAAGACAGGCGATTACCTTTGACTTCTGCAATAAAGACTGACATAATGTGAAAGCTCAGCACCTGATAAACAAATCTTAGCCCGAAAATCTACGTATAAACTCAGGAAATCAATACAGTGAATACTTGTATCTGTGACACTAAGGCATCTATCATAAACAACATACACAGAGTGGACATGAAAGAACAAACATGTAACATAGCATACCAATAAAACAACAGTTTTCAAGTACAAAGAAACTGCATAATGTCACAAAGATTCTACAAAATGTACGTCTATCTATTTATAATTAATAATCACATTTTGTACAAAAGCATATTTACTACAGGTGATGCCCATTTCAATTAGCAGGTACATGTATATAGACTTCTTACAAATATAACAATCTGGAAGCCAAACATGTCACCAAAACATCCAGAACTTACAATGATAAACATTAAAGAAGAAAATATTCAAAGTAAAAAATCTGTTTGAAAGAGCTCAATAGTTACAGTCAGATCAAGGCTTTTTGACTGCATAAGACATTTATTCAATACAATGTAACATTTCAGACATAAGACATTTCCTAGTTTAATTAATAAAATAATAATTAAAGAATAATCTATGATCAGCAGCATATCAAGTCTAATCAGGAAATCATTATAGGATTATAAGTTATACCTAGTAACTTAATCTGGAAAAGAACTTTTAATAATGATTATCTTCCAATTTAAAAGTTATCAATTTAGTTAAAACAAGTATTTCAAAACTTGATTTAAACAGTTATGTTGTTTAAGTACAAACTTGGAAGATAAATTAAAAATAAGATCGCTTGCAATGAACAAAAAATTCATAATTCAGCAAAACTACTAGTCTTAAGGTCTACAATGTATTAGATATAAAGTACAAGTCACTGTCATATACAACCTTATTAGACACAATACATATCGTATGTAAACAATATTATTGTTACGTTCAATGTTCTAGAAAGAGAAAAATAGAGCTAACTTCAACATCGGATATAAAAGCAACATTTAACAATTTGCTGAATTGCTGACTAACACATGTTTAATTATAGGACATTAATTATCCATTTTTTCACCACTAAAATTGTAAACAGATTTTTTTCAAACTTTTCAGCTACCATTACTCATCAGAACACCACATAAACCAATCAATCAATGTAAAACACTTCTATAGAGTGAATATATGGTAATTGATACATTCACCACACTTGGTTGCATCATGATTTTCTTACATTCCCTTATAAAATGCTTAAAACTTCCTTCCAACATGTTTACCAGCAAACAGTAGAAAATATGCCTCAAAAAGGCTTGAACCATCCATCCATCCTTATTTTGATTCAAGCATAAAATTCAAAAGAAATAATCAAATTAATAACAAAATATCTATTAACTTTATATTGATTTAAATTCTTGAACGCAAAGTAATTACAATAAAACACAATGTTGAAGTAACAAGATTCAAAATACAATGTAACTGGTATGTAACAATGCATATTTCTACTATATGGACAACAGGTTGCAATTTTGAAAATTAGACATATGTTACCCAGTCATGGCCTCATACCATTTATTTGTTCATATATAAAATATATTTTGTTTACCAAAAATATGTTCAAAATTGACTTTTTGATAAAATATGCTTAACAATGCATTACATTGCTTTTTTTCACATTGCAAACTTTTCATAAAATTTGTGCAACAAAGATTGTAATTCTTTCTTACATTAGGAGAGTTACAACCTTATTGCACTGAAATGATAAATTAAAGACAAAACATGAAAGCATTAAATCACTTCCAAAAATTATTGAGCAGAAATATATATACATAAAAACGTTAATATTGTATTGATACATATTTTGTATAAAAGGACTTGCAACAAGGGAAAAAAACAAACAAATATTTTTTGTCGAATGCAAACATATTTAAGATTCTTAATGCATATTGTCCATATAATCTTAAGAATAGTGAAAAGAAAGTTTTGTCATCAATAAAAATGAGTCCTAGGATAACTTTAGTCTGGAAGCAGTTTCCTTAAAAATGTCTTATAAGAAACAAAACCTCAGAGAATAATATCAATGTAATTAAACAAATCTATTCATGAAATTTAACCTGATTATAGTAAACAGACTGTTTGAATACACACAAATAGAACAAAACTGAACGTTTCTTCACAAGTTTAGTCATCATTAACATGCATGCCTTGTATTGAATACATATGTATTCCACTAAACAATAACTGAAATACCAAATACTTTGGTAAATACTTCAACAAGTTCAGATCAATGTAAATTACATCTTGAATAATTATCAAAAACAAAATAAACAGCAAAAAAACTACCAATATGAACAGTACAAGTTACAATATTTAACAAAATGATAATAAAAATAAGCAGGTAGCATGGTTTTTATAAGAATTAACATTTATAATGTCTTACACTACAGTGCATTCAATTATTGCTCTTATACTAAGCCAAGAAACATAAGGTTGTAGACAAATGTGTAAAACCACTTCACTCTTGAAAGGTATCAACATTATGCCCTTTTAGTGATCCTTACAATTATATCTACATAGTGCATTTACCTACCCTTTTCTTGCCTTAAAAGTTTTACCATATTCAGAAAATATACTTGATATGCCAATAATACCACCACAATGAAGTAAAATAGTACTTTTAAAAACTTTTCTTCAAAAATAATTTTTGTTCATAATATGACTATAAATTAATCCATATTCTATCATTCTTTAATCAACAGATATTGGTTATACACTGTACAATTAAAGAGCAATGTCACATCTTAACATTGGTATAATGTGTGTGTTTATTAACTTATTGAAAAGTAGTAAAAAAATAACACACACTTCATGAAGTAACCAACAATACATTAATAGACTAAAAGCAAAACACTCCTTATAATGTGGAAAATTTCATTAACTTTGTAACCGAATGCGTTTCTCAGGTAGTTGTAATATAATTTGCAACTTATAACATTTTTTTTAAATTCTGATTATTAACTGTATTTGAATACTAAACCAAGGCAAAAAGTTGTGTCATAACTTTCATAACAAATGTATAAATCATCTAGCATACTCTACATCATGTACAAACAAATAAAAACAGCATGTGAAAGATGTCAATTCAACCCAAGTGTATTATGTGTGGCACTAAGACCTAGCAAGCTATATATTTGGTATCAATTCATATACAAGGATATGAAAAATGAAAATGAGAGTTAAAATGTGATCAACTTGACGAAATTGTTTAATGCATTGACCCAGATACCATCATCATACCTTTAAAAAGGAAGAGAAATAAATTCCTCAAGCAACAAAAGAAATGAGTTTTATCACTAGATTATTCAGATACTGACGTTATTAATAATTAATCAGATCTTTTTCATGAAAAATAATTTCTAACACAAGTTTTTAAACCTCCATTGAATCCATAAGGATGTATTTGTTCCTACCATGTCCATTCTAAAATGCATACTATAAAGTCACTTTATTGTTTTCTTTCAACAATATGTTTTGCGGGGACAAAAATCACATTACTAATTTAATGATGTTACCATAACAATAGCATTGATAAAAAACTTGTTATATTTATTTTTTCCAAATTCTTGACATAAAAAAAATGAAAACCTTCCAGTTAAAATTTCTATATGACAAAAGAAAAACTTATTCTATTTATACAGCATTGACATTATGTAGCTACCAAGAAAATTAAATTAAAAGGAAGCATAATAAATCAGAGTCAACAATCAAAAAAATAAAATAAAGCCATTAAATATTCATTGCATAGTATCCGCATAGTATCCACATAGCATGTGGTTAAGATATAAAGCGACCAATCACAATATACTCCATCACTAAGTGCAGTATTCGGTTCAAAGGACATTTATAACAGAACCATCACAGGTTGTTTCTAAGTCAAATGTTTCATTCAGATATTTTTCACTTGAGGAGAAAAGGCTACAGCAGAGAAGTATCAGGTTTTCGTCGACTCTGTTGAGCACTGAGACCATGTTATCCAATGAACGTGAAAAAAGCTGCGCTAGTAAGAAAAGCTTTATCTACATATTAAAAAAGCATGTCTTGTATGCATTTTAGGACAAACACAGCTTTTGTCACTTTAACACAACCGCATGCATTTTATATGCATTAATATCACACAATGTGGCACCATAGTTCAAAATGTCAAGGTCACACAAATGTATTATCCATTGATATCTCTACTTTTTCTTCTGAGGGCCTCTAGGTGGTGTTATTGGTCGCCCGGCATTCATACCTCCATATTGATACTTGGCTTTCTTTTCTGATGGTTTTAGAATCTGAGAAGGTACAAATGAAGAAATAATTAGGCTTATTAGCTAAACTATTTTCCAACAATGTCATATTTTGACATTTCAATAAGTAAGTATATGAAATAGGCAAATTACAAACATTAAGCTACTTAACTAAAACTTCAAAATGGTTTGCTCTGCAGTAAACCATCAATTCTGACCAAACTTACAAAATGCACCAAATCTACTAAAACAAGGTTTAACCTGTAAGACATTTTACATCCAAACAATACTGCATAAATTTGTAAGCTTCTCATATGACCTTAAAATCCTTACGTCGAATAAAATATTGCACAAGGCATCGTAAACTCCACTAGTTGCATTTGAGGTTTGTAAGTAATTTCTTGCTCACATTTTGTCACTGAATGGGTGCAAAAATTACATGTTTACATCTCAGCGCTTGGAGTTAATTATTTCCAGCCAGAGTAGAGGACATGGGAAATAGGTTTCCAAACAAAATTAATGTCTTTATAGTAATATCTGTTATTCTTAATCTGATTTTAATCATTTATCAGAGTTTGCCATCTATTTAAAAATATTATTGCCATGGAATAAGATTTATTAACTTCATACTCTGAACCAACAATCAATCAACACTCACAGATCTAAAACTGACATTCAAGTCTCCATTGATAAGAAATGATATAATTCTATGAACATTATAGCCACCATGTAACTTTGCAGCTTAATCCAAATCACAAAAAAATCATGAAAAATATCCTTCATAGACGAAGTTTAACTGCTATATTCTGAATACCGAAACTTTAGAGTGGAGATTTCAGAACATAGATTTTAGTGCATGATAAAATAACTCTGATTTAAAGTCCAGATCATTTCTTTTTGCCATACTGGTCTCAGTACACTGTGAGCCAGCAGTCTTTTTTACTGAGGTTTAAAGTTGCAATTACAACTAGGGTCTTTCGACTCGTTTTACAGCCTTCACAGTGGAGGAAGACACCAACGTACACTGTATATAACCTTCTGTAAGCTAGCTGGACAGCCTTTTTCATGAGTGAAATTTGGTCCAAGATGGAATTCAAACTCCAAGCAGTCAGGAGCTAGTGATTACTTAATTATACAGAGGCTCCTTGCCAGCATTGTGGATCAGTCTGAAAATGGACTCCAATGGAAGAAATCAAAATATATGTAAGACTTACCTGGAAAGAGCACATAAGAGTTTCATCTACAGACATCATTCCTCCAGCATTATCAAACTCACCACAATAGTTAGGGGCAGAAAATAATGTTACAAGCTGTCTCTTTGCAAAGAATTCATACCCATCTTCCACAACCTAAAAAACAATCAATGATCAATGCACAGCTATTTCTAACGATATGAGACTTATCATTTAAACAACACTTATTTAAACTGACTTAAAAATATTATATTCATATATCATAGACTTCAAACAAACTGTAAATTATAAGTCTGAAAATAAAAAAAGATACAATGATTATTTTTCCCATTTGATAAAATTCCTCAATGCAATAATCTAATAAAATCATAATTTGTCGGGGCATACTAGTTTAAAATTTATGTACTACATGTTTACCAGATCATTTCTTAAATTTACAGCAAGCATGATTTCCTGGCTCAAGTTTAAAGATTTTATAAACAAATTTATTATCAATTGAATATACTTTACCTGGTGAGCTCTACAGATCAAATCTAGATCATGTCTGTTGAGGAATTTACTCACAACATCACCACCAAAGGTAAATGATACACCTCGGTCATTCTCTCCCCAACCTTGAACATCTTTGTCAGGATCAGACCATAGTAGATCACACAATAACCCTGAGATCAGTAATAAATGTTTAATACAGTATTATAGCATTCTAGCAGATCATACAAACTGGACATTAAATCAGGAAAAAAAATGTGTTTTTAAAACACAGCCCCCTTAGTGTGCCCATGACCTTTGACCTGAAAATGCACAGATCCTGTAGAGGTTGTCATAAGAAACCAACATTTGAAGTCTTTCATAGGTGGAAGCATTCTGATTTTAATAGGCGAAGTTTAAGTTTGGTACAAACACACAGACAAACGGACAAGCCAAAAAAAAAATCTCCCAATCTACAGATATAGAGGCATAAAAATTAAATAATTAAATCATCTGTTACTTACAAACATACTGGTTATCACTGCAAATTTGTTTTACCCCATCTTAAAATATGTTGGTTATTGCAAGAAGTCAAAGCAAAATGTATGTTTTATGCATAATATAAACATGGCATTGTCCACAGAAAAAGTATAGTCTAAGTTACAATTATTTCTATAACTAAGGTAGAAAGAGTTCATCTAAAAGGTATATGCCAATTAAGGAATACTGCACTATGGTAATTGAACTCTATAAGAATCTGTTCAAACTATCCATATTGATATCAATAAAATTATGTAGAAAAATATTAATGACTTCAGCCTAATCCTAAGTAATCAAATATGTTTTGGGCAAGATACAACATTAAGGCTTATATGCATTCTGTGCAGTAAAACTGCAATATAAACTTCATCCTAGTTTATTTGTTTCATGAAAAGATGTTTCAAGTGGTTTGCAAACATATCATTTTTATCTTGAATACTTTTTCATATTCTTTTAAAATTTCACACTCTTTGCACAAGTGGCAATCTATACAAAGATTAGAAAAATAAGTGATATGAAACATAATATTCCTTTTCTTGTCACTTAAACCAATTTTGTAAGAAAATGTTCTTATATCTATAAGAAAACAATCTTCCTTATCATGGGGAAAATTTTGTATAAACAATACCTGTGTCAGGTACATCAGTTGGTCTCATGATTCTTCTTATTTGTTCCATAGATTGTAAATCTGGTGAAAGACCTGTAAGTAATTTAAATACATACTTGAAACAATCATTCTCATATATGTACATAAGTCATTACATTAAATAACATCCACAGCAATATAGTTCTCACATATCATTTTAGTTACTTTTAAACACTATTTAATTTAGGGTGCATACATGTACTAGACTCCTGAAGTTGAGGCTAAAAATGACCTTAGCTGATAATAACTTAAAGAGTCAACAACATTTCTTATGAATGTTACATTAAATTTGCTAATTTCAAGAGTCAAAATGCCACTTCAAGGGTCAAATGGGAGCCCTGTTTTAAATTAATAAGTATCATTTATTCATAAATATATCAATACTTTCTTCCTTTCATGATGTATTTAACTGAGTCAATCATTTAAATGTAAAGATTTAAGAGAAATAATTACCGCCGTGACAACAGAAAATTTTCTCGTCAATAATAGCTGCTATTGGTAAACAGTTGAAACAATCAGTAAATGTCTTCCACAGTTTCACATTAAATCTTCTTTTGCCTGAATAAAAAATATGTTTATTCATGGACATGAAATAAAAAAAAACAAGAAAAATCATCAAATCTTTAATGGCACTTTTTCACATTAATATTAAAGAAAATGTTGCACATAATATAGGATACATTTTTTTAATTGATAAATATTTTATAAATAAACGTTTTGATAAATTGGAAATAAAGATATATAGAAAAGTGTATAGAATTGTGTGTGTTACTTAGTAATTTGAACTAAAATACAAAGCTAAAAATTCTTATTCAATTCACCGTTACTGTAGTAAGCATCTCGCAGCAAGTAAAGGGCTAACAAATGTTAACAAATATCATGTAAGTTTTCCAACATCAAAGAATAAATTATCATTAATTGTTCTGTCAAAATATTTTAATCACATAGCTTGAAATATGATTAACAAAAGCTACACCAACTTGAAAGACAAGAGCTATGTACAACAAAAGTCTGTGACAAACAAATTGACTCAACCATTGAATTGCAGTTCTTCGTACTAAAGAACTGTAGAATTTTACCATTCCGGACAACCAGTTTTGAAGTCAGTTACACATTGTAGCTGTTTAATTACAGAAGCCTTCAAAATATCAGAAAAAGCTAATTCTGATGACAAGTACTTACATTCATCATAAAAACCGTATATTCTGTTGATACTGGCACATTCATGGTTACCACGGAGGAGGAAGAAATTTTCTGGGTATTTAATTTTATATGCCAATAGTAAACAAATAGTTTCCAATGACTGTTTCCCTCTGTCAACATAATCTCCAAGAAATAGATAGTTAGCTTCAGGTGGGAATCCACCATACTCAAACAAGCGCATCAAATCTGTGTATTGTCCGTGTATATCCCCTATAAATATATAATAAAGATTTCAACAGTGAAAATAAATCTAAATCAATTGGATGCATCTATCTAGAATAAAGCTCTAATGACCATTCAATGGCATTATGTTATAACCATGTTTGTTACTGACACCAAAAAGTTATTCTTGCATTTCTTCAGGTCAATTTCACAACCTTTTACACCAAAATTTAAATTTCAACTGAAGAGGATTTTTACAAGTATGATGGATAAAAACATAGCATTCAGACTGGGGAATGGAGTCAAATGTTGGCCATAAAACAGCCCCACCAAACAATAAAGAGTAAAACTAACCACATATTTTCAGAGGTGCTTCTAATTCAAGTAGAATTGGTTGGCTAAGAAATATCTCTCGAGATTTCAAACATAAACCTCGTACTTCAGCTTCTGTCATTTGAACTGTTTTTCCAGGACGACATCCTCGAACTGAAAATACAAAGGGAACAGACATCAAAATCATACAAAATTTATACTTCATATAAAGCATTTGAAGTTCAGTGATATTCTTTTTCCTAGAAAGAAATGTCACCTACTCAAAAAGTATCCTCTCTGACAGATTTATTTTCTCTTATTGTCAGGAAATTTGTGATTCAATTCTACTGAGTGATAGTTCTTGACCATTGAAAAAATGTTTACACTGCTTGAAGTTGAAGAGTATCTTCCCAAGTTCTAACTTCTAGACTGTTGTCTGATGGTCATAAATTATAATAGTAAAGTTTAAAATATGATGGCAGTATCAATTTGAATTGAATTCAAATGATGGTAACTGTAAGATTAAGAAAGATAACAGGGTGTTCCCTAGACATTTTATAAGTCAAGAGTCAATGACCCTTGAGACAAAATTTTCAAGAGTCAAAATGAAATTTTCGAGAGTCGTGCAAGTGTTTCCAAAAGTCAGTGTAAACTAACTTGGGGGGGAGAAGAATAAAAGAATTTCTTGAAATTTGTTCTTTTAAGTGCCAATGTCATTCCTATACAGTCATGTATTCTGCTTTAATATATTTACTTTATATACTTTATATTTTTAGTTGTTTATATAGTTTTCAGTGCCTGTATTACTATTGAGGTCATTTCATTATTTCTGTTGGTATATACTTCTTGTCATTATTTTATTATGTTGTCACTATTCATATATCACATACAAATGAATAGAAAAAAAGTTTACCTTTTTCCAAAATTCCACATTAGATACACATGCACATAGTTAACATTACCAAGCACAAATGTGTCAATCATAATCAAAAGTAACACAACTTATGTTTTAATTATATATAAGTTACTAAACAAACTAAGAAAACGACACACAACAGCATTTAATAGAACTTAATGTTTATTTCAACGTTTTTTTCGTAAGATACGTCACCGTATGACTACCGGACTGTACAACTGGCGTTTATTCGTTATTATTGCAATTAGCTTAAAGCTAAGCCGGGACCCACGCTTATTTTCGTCACTACCGTCAATCGAAAAGATGGCGAGGTCACTACCTTGGAGTATTTTATACACTCAATAAGGCAAAAAAATGAAGATTTTTCTTTCGACAAATTTGCTGTGTTTGATGGGTGAAATTGAAAAATATCGTCTGTAAACTTATTAAAATCACGGAATCGAGTGCCTATGGTCCATATTGGGGCACCAGTCTCCTTACACTTGATACGATATTGATCTCTTTCATTTAAATTGTGGAATAATTTCTGCACCTGACCTCTAGTTACAGAAAAAAGTGAAAAATTAAGGAGAAAGCAAAGAATTAAGTTATTCTGCAGCATTTAAAAGACATAATACTTTTGTTAACTGCAATTTAAGCGACCCTTATTAGCTAACGAGTATACATTTCTAGACAGTGAATATTTCAATTGTAGATCACACTACAGTACCGGTCATATAACTGTCACATGACTATTTAAAAATAGAGAGAGAGAAGGCGTTAGCTGTTCACTTTATTTTTCATTGTTTCGCTAAAAATATTTTGCTTCAACATTTAAGCTATAAGAAAAATACGTAGTCTTCCAACATTTTCGCTCAGCAGAAAGCGCTGTTACGTTCGCTTGTTATTTCCTGCGGGGATGACGTCACATGATGATACAAAATCGAAAACGAGATCAAAACAAAAATGGCGTCGTAATCAGTGTGCGTCGGAATAGAGTACCGGAGGATACTACTGGACGAGTAGCCTGTATCAGTCTGCGAAATAACTTTTCTAGAACATAGGCCATTTGGGCCTACAACATAGGCCAAGTTATAGGCCCGAACAGATTTTCATAAGCCCAAAAATTTTCCAAATTACTGTTAAGTATGTACTGTTGTGAAACAGACAAGTACAAAACTAACAGATATAGGCTTTTTTTATCAAACACAAATCAATGCCTACCTTTTGATGTTGATACTACAGATCTATGCTTTATTTTACATGTGAATAATTATGATATACACCAGGGATGCTATAGCATCCCTGTATACGCATAATAAATAAATATTTATAATCTCTTAAAACATATTACTTTAACTATTTTTGGCCACTTGATAAGAGTTTTAAGTGTGTCCAGTGCCTGTATTGGAATCATTTATATGTGTTATACTTGTTATTTTCATATATTTTAACTATTCTGATGTACCAAGATTCACACACTCTATACACATAAAAGCACAGAATGTCAATCATCTTCAAGAGTAACACTTCTTATTTTTTAGATTTTATTTCATTCATTAACCAATTAAAAACTAGGCACACAACAGCATGAAATATTTTTGTTTTACAAATGCATTTCTAAGACAGTTTTTCCGTATGATACGGAGACTATGATACGTCTCCGTATGACTATCAAATACCGGAATCGGACCGTGCAGCGGGCGTTTATTCACGATTATGATAATTAGTATTATTCGGTGGTGTTTTGACTATATCGCTATACATCGATAAGTAAAGTCAAAGAACAACACACGCATACACATTTTCATTTATCCGTCATTTACATGCTAAACTGAACAGATCAACCACAATCAGGCAAAATAAGAGTAAGACAATAATAAGAAAATAATTAGAAAAGCCGGCGAATGTTATCACAGCGGCATTTTCTATATGCCCGGAAATGTATCTATTTTTAGTCATTACTTAAACTTAGACTGTGTCGCTTTTTTTCAGTTTACCGACGTTGCTCGGAGCTGTAATCAATAAAACCAGTCCACTATTTACATGTAATATTATTTCGCGATGTGGAAATTTAGAGACTTCAATAATAAATATGATTAACAAAAGCGTATCAACTGACAGGGCCCTCATTTGACGTTTTTTGGGGCCGAAATTCGGCCCCATTCCCCTCCTAAAATAATATACTTTTTTCCCCTATTTTTGAGAAAAATTCCCCTCCAAAAAAAAAAAAAAAAAAAAAATTTAAAAAAAAGGCCATTTTAAGCTTAAACTGTTTATTGTTGGGTTATAAGGCAGTTTTAAAAAATCCCCTGAAATTCCCCTTTTTCCTCAAAATGACGCGAAATTCCCCTACCTGAGGGCCCCGGGCCCCTTCCCCTATAGTGCAGCTAGGGCCCTGACTGATTAAGTTCTCAGTATTTACTTTAATAACGAACATTTATTGTTTGTTATGACAAAACTGACATTGTCAATTTTACACGCCCGTCGGGCTTACGATTTTCTTATTATCGTAGGCCCAAAGTGGATTTTACCGCCCGGGGCGTGTGGCTTATTTCGCAGACTGCTGTATGAAAAATTATCGAACCCTGATCTGTAGCAAACATACCACACACACAATTCTTACATAGTTTACATCTTATTCATTGTAGTTTAGCTTCAATCATTCAAAAATCACTGAGAGATCCATGCCCATGCGCAAATACTTATAAGTTAAACATTAAAGATTGACTTCATTCTATAATGATGAATGGCTTGAAATCTTGAGTGTGCACATTACGAGGGGTAGTGATCACATTAATTTCTAATGAATATAAATAAGAATGCATTCAGACGAAACGAACATAATGCAATTCAAAGTGCAGTCTGATTTAAATGAACACATAGACGAAAACGAAACCATTCACCTGTCAAACTGGAAGTTTGGGTCAAACTTATTTAACAATCAAGACGAACCAATCACAATCAACAGAAAGCTAAGGAAACAATCAAAACAACTAGATGAACAATAAGACGTAAATGGTTTGATTACAGTTATTGAGAACATGCGTACCTTCTAAAAGTCGAGAAATTAAGCTGTCAACATTTAGCTCAGTCTCCGCCATATTTTTACAGGAAGTAGTGTAGTGACGTCACACGACAACACCTATGACCCAAAGTTAATAAACATTCAAAAAAAAAATTGTGGAATAATATTTCGATTGAAATGATCAGATATTATAATATGCATGTAATAAATTGAAAAAAACATGAAAGTGTGTGATTGTATGCGTTCATCGGCGTATTTGGACTTTTTCTATATAACGGTTAAACACCGATAAATTTTTGTATCAGGCAACTAAATTGGTATGGCCAAAATGTACCCGAGTCAACACATAATGGATATATACATGGGCTGTTTGGTCTGGGACCAATACAAAATTATGTGTATATTGCTGCAAGATACAAAACAAAATACTTACAGTCTGTAAAGATATAACAAAATAACATTAGCTATGTACAGCTATTGTCCGACACAGTTTAAATGTTATGTAATATAGAATCTAGTTTAGTAAAATGATATATGGGTATATTGGTATCTTGGACTTTTCTGATATTTCATTTATGATCCTCAAGATAATGAATTCAGTTAATAAAGAATACAGTTCACTTTTTTTATACATTTAACCAATTAATGTTCTAACTACACATACTGCATGACTACATAAATCTGACTTTCGAGATCTCGACCTCTCAACCGGAAACATAATAACCTTAGAGAGTGTCGGTCAGTTTAATTGAATCGTTTTGACAAAATTATGCTACCTGTAATATGAGAAACAGTGACGTTCTATGAGTGCAAGCTGGAACTCCTTCAATCATACCAAGTTGTCAGTAACTAGTACAAACTAGGCGAATTACTTCCTAGCATCGTTGCCTCATGGACAGTATGATACCCATAATGACCAAAATTAGTGTATCAAAAAGGAGTAGATAGCTCAGTTTGAAAATATAGAGCTTATCGTAAGCCCCATGTGTTGATGACTACGTATAAAGCCTACTTATAAGCTCTATATACGTCAAGCGTATACTATGGTAATTTGACTGACGTATATAGAGCTTTATGCCGAATGACCATGGCAGAGTTAAAGGACGGTATTCATATTTCATTTTTTTATATTTGGATTTAGATTTTCTCAAAAACTGTAAAAATGCGAAATTATCAATGAACCTTCCCAGAATGATTATATATAACATTATTTGGCTCTCGAAAAATAATTCCAAGTTTTTGGCCTTCGCTCAATTTAACATTTTTATGTTCCTGTACATAACTCATTTTCATGCGTATTCATCCAACCATCTCAGAATAGAATATAACCAAATGATGCAGTGCAAAACGTTTAGATTTTTTGACTGGACAAAGTTTGTCAAAGTTGTTGCCCTTTATTTAATATAAAACATATAATTATATATATGCTTAATTTTAATTACACGTTTGTGCATACATTTTTCATGCAAATTTCCACAAACCTTGGCAAAATTATTGCTTTCTTGCGCTAATTCGCAATCTTTTGGAATGTATTAATATCTGAAGGAGTTACGGCCCTTTTCCTTTTTACACATGGCTTGTATGTGTCATCGTGCTACTTCTAAGGAACATTTTATACTATCAAGTTCACAAAACCTTCACAGGCTGATTATTTTAACAATTTGTTACAGCACATACTGTCAGCTTTTGCAATTCAACCTTTTTGGACGGAGTTGTTGCCCTTTGCTCAAGTTTACTATTCAATGGTTCTGTGCGCAACTATACTTACAATGTTTATGCGGTTTTCACCAAACATAATGATAAGAACCAAGTGATGTAACGCATAATTATAACATTTTTATGATGATAAGGATGATGATTACAGCGATGATGATTACAAAGACGATGATGACATCATATGACGAATCGGTTACAACATTATAATTATTTAATGAAAACAAACTTCAATATCATGCACACATAAGTAAGTTGTATTTATAAAGTTCCTCACTGTCCACTTTTCTACAGATAAGCTCTATACGACAAAATATTGAATACTTATTAATGTATATGTATAGAGCTTTCGGTAAGTTGATTTTTTTCATTCGTTAGAGAAACCAATAATCATCCTCTTGACAATAATGGAATATATTGAATCGTTTGCTGTTGAAGGGTAGTTGTTCAATGAAAGTAAAACACAAAACAAATGACATCATATTATGGAAATCTGCTAAGTTTAAATTTCTCGTACGAAAATGTTGTTCAGAGGACAACACTGTGAAAAGAAAAGGAGTACAGTGATGATTTGGAGTACTTCAGTTCTTTTCATGCTATCTAGAGTTGCCATAAACAGATATTATCTATTGTTGGTAAAAGAAAACAACTCGGACAGATTAACGAAAAAATGTTTATTTATCGTACTTAATTAAAAATAGTTTTATCTCTCAACGAAATATCCTCCACTTCGTTTATTCTTCGTCATTCACCACCTGTAACAACAACAATAAAACAACAACAATAAAACAACACTTTACATGCTGCTATATAGATTACTGAACATGGTATCCTAGAAATTGACTATTGCAATTATTTTTTTACTCGGAAGTTTCGAATTAAAACCTTTAGTGGTGTTCCGGGTTCGTATTCAAACGATTTCATGAAATCATACTACTAATATATAATGTAATGACAGTACAACATCTCCAAAGCGACTCTCTCTTGAGCAACAACCTTCTTTCAGCAACAGCATGATCTTTTCCCAATTTCCCGAGTTAACTATTAATTTAACCACCATAGAGCAACAACCTCTCGACAACGTCATAACTTCCAAGGGGTGTTGCTTTGGAGAGGCTGCGCTGTAACACATGTAAACACATAGCAAAACTTCGAATGTACCCTTATTCCATAATGAATATCTTTGATTAGAAATTATAATTAAAGTGTTAGGATTTTAGAACATGCATATGTATGTTAAGACACAATTATGTGGAGCATTAGTAATGAAGCAAACTTGGTTAATTCAGCCACGTTTTTGGGAGAAATAGGCTAAGTTGACTGTGCGTATCATATGTTTCTTTCGCGGTGTCTTCAAAGCTTGACCTGTTGAAAAGGTCTGCCAGGGGACTTTAGAACTTTCTATTTATATGTAGTTATAAGGTGATAATATATACGTACGTACCGTACAGTTGCGTCGATTAACTGTCAATGGATGACTTACACATTGGTTAGCACAATAATGTGGACACATCGTTTGAAGGGTCGGGTCAGAGCATATACATAATTCTTTCTGGAGAAGATCGCATTTAGAAGGTGACACTGAATCTCCACAATCATTTTGTACATCAACTGAAGTTGCAAAATTATGAGATTCATTCGAAAATATCAACCTACCAGTAGTAAATACAAATATAACAGAACGAACGTCAATTAATTAATCATTTTGAAAACCAATCAGTTAATCAGATCAGCCAATTAATCATTCAATCAAGCAGTTGTTTAATCAATTAAATAAATAAGTAACCGAATCAACCAATCAATGATTAGTCACCTAGGCTATAAACCAATCGACGGCATTTACTGCTCATAGAAAGTAACTCTATATTGAACATCAATTTACCATCGATGGTGATAATTACTCCCATAATCCCGGTGTTTATTATATTATTAAAAGGAACACAGTACATCGACAGTAATTTATGTAGATATTATATGGTAATTGCATAAAATTCTATCTTCAATGCAAATGTAAATTGAACAGAAAAAGAAAAATCTAATGGAGATATTTTTAGATAATGTTACAAGTTTGTCATAGATTATATATTTGTTCATGTTTTATATGAATTCATCAAGTTATGAATTATGACCATTTATTCAACTGTGCGTATTAAGCGAATTTGGAATTCTATTCCAATGTCATTCAAGTAACGCATGCCTCATACACCCAACTATTGTGTTTTCGTGTTCCTGGGTATAAATAATTCCGAGACTTAATTATAATAATTAGTATATGCTATATGAGTAACGATACAAACACGCCAAAACGGCCCCATTAAATGGTCAAATACTACAGATTTTCGAAGAACGTAGAACAGTCGCCATACTCGTGGAGAAGCTGAGGACGCGTAGAGACACGTAGACATAATTATGTACTAACATGTCTTACCATCACATAATCCACACGACTTCCGACAATACTGCAAAGCAACACTCCACTCAGCACAGATCATTTCTAAATTAGAAGATGTACAGCCATTGCTACCATCAGCATTTACATGATCCTGGCATGTCTCTGACAATGATAAGCGAAAACAATTGCATTTGTCAGAGATGTGCAACTGCATAAAAATGATAAAATTTGAATGGTTGTTACTGCCAACTTACTTGTATAGAACTAAGACGAATGATAAATTGACCAGACTCTGTATGATGTCCACTTACATCGTATACAATTATTAAGAAAATATAAAGAAATAATGCAGAGAATTTTATGGATACAGTTTAAAAAAGATTAAATCTAACTTTACCATTTGTTGACTGTGTAGTTGATGCACTGGTAAACGCAGACGTAGAAGTCGTTACTAAAATCAATAATACATTGATTGATATAAACAAAATTAGACCTACGAGCAAAGGCCTACCTTGAGACTAGCACAATGTGACCTTTATGGACGGGTCGATCTCCTATATTCTGAGGTTATTTTGTTACAAATAATCAACGACAATTTTTGATGGAATAACCTTTATTCGCAGGGTGACGTCCACTTGGAGGTGGCCACTAACACAGGCTTGACTGTATACTTTCAGTTGCAACCTGGTAATTTTTTTTATACATTCAATACGTTTGAATAGTCAGTAATGTAAGAATAATATACCGTTACGTGTGGTTTTGGGACACACTTTATACTGACAATATTTTGGTGAAGGTGAATAAATACACAAACATTTGGCTTATTTTCAATGTGGCCTTAAGCTTCTGAAACATGCAAAATTGCATTCAACCATTAAATATATGAATGATAGAATGAATGAATATTTAAAAGAATGAATAAATGAATGGTAGAATGAATAAATGAATGATAGAATGAGTAAAAGATTAAAGTGGTATTGGTTTGATACAAGTCATGCTGATGTAGTGACCACGTGCTCACCTATTATTGTTCATTTATAAAGCATATCGTAAAAGAAACAGTAATATATTTATTGTTGCTGAATCAAAACGTAATAAGGAAGCAAACTTCATTATTTCTGTCAAATTCAAAATCAGACCAGTTCTTGAGCGACACACACTCCTATCATAGCGAAGAAATATTGAGGAGCATTTTAATGGATTTATAAAGTTTAAAATATTAAATGTAACTTTACCAACTGGAAACTGTAAAGATGATGCGCTGGTAGACATAGACGCAGATGTAGTCACTGAAATGAA
Organism: Lutraria lutraria; assembly: GCA_964023205.1. NCBI lineage: Eukaryota > Metazoa > Mollusca > Bivalvia > Venerida > Mactridae > Lutraria > Lutraria lutraria. The sequence goes on along the minus strand of OZ026834.1, from coordinate 18,812,251 downwards.
AAACAGAAAAACACATTGAGTAGTAAACATACTTTTAATTGCTTTATGAGGAAATGATTTTGTACACTAAATGCGTTTAAATCATCAGTTTTAAGTGGGCTTTCAACGTCTTTCATGCGTCGGCTGGTTCACCTAACTAGTTTCCCGGGACTGTATTCTTACTTACCCGTCCGCAAGGAGCCGGTATTCTCCACTGAGGAAACAATCAACATCTTTGTCAAACATTTCATAGAAGGGTATAACCTACATGTGTGTGAAGTTGGCAATGCAATCGACAATCGACAATCGACATTCAATGTCTAGCTCGACAATCGACATTCATCTCGACATTCGTGAAACAGGCTGTATGGCCATCATAATAATGTAAATTCCGAATGTCTAGCTAGACAATCGACATTCATCTCGACATTCGAAAAACGAACTGTATAGCCGTCAAAGTAATGAAATTTCGAATGTCTAGCTCGACAATCGACATTCATCTCGACATTCGAAAAACGGACTGTATCGCCGTCAAAGTAATGAAATTACGAATGTCTAGCTCGACAATCGACATTCATCTCGACATTCGAAAAACGAACTGTATAGCCGTCAAAGTAATGAAATTTCGAATGTCTAGCTAGACAATCGACATTCATCTCGACATTCGAAAAACGGACTGTATCGCCGTCAAAGTAAAGAATTTCGAATGTCTAGCTCGACAATCGACATTCATCTCGACATTCGAAAAACGAACTGTATAGCCGTCAAAGTAATGAAATTTCGAATGTCTAGCTAGACAATCGACATTCATCTCGACATTCGAAAAACGAACTGTATAGCCGTTAATGTAATGAAATTTCGAATGTCTAGCTAGACAATCGACATTCATCTCGACATCCGAAGTTACGACTGTATCGCCGTCAAAGTAAAGAAATTTCGAATGTCTAGCTAGACAATCGACATTCATCTCGACATTCGAAAAACGAACTGTATAGCCGTCAAAGTAATGAAATTTCGAATGTCTAGCTCGACAATCGACATTCATCTCGACATTCGTAAAACAGACTGTATATAGCCGTCAAAGTAATGAAATTTCGAATGTCTAGCTCGACAATCGACATTCATCTCGACATTCGTGAAACGAACTGTATAGCCGTCAAAGTAATGAAATTTCGAATGTCTAGCTAGACAATCGACATTCATCTCGACATTCGAAAAACGAAATGTATCGCCGTCAAAGTAAAGAAATTTCGAATGTCTAGCTCGACAATCGACATTCATCTCGACATTCGTGAAACAGGCTGTATGGCCATCATAATAATGTAAATTTCGAATGTCTAGCTCGACAATCGACATTCATCTCGACATTCGAAAAACGAACTGTATATAGCCGTCAAAGTAATGAAATTTCGAATGTCTAGCTAGACAATCGACATTCATCTCGACATTCGAAAAACGGACTGTATATAGCCGTCAAAGTAATGAAATTTCGAATGTCTAGCTCGACAATCGACATTCATCTCGACATTCGAAAAACGAAATGTATAGCCGTCAAAGTAATGAAATTTCGAATGTCTAGCTAGACAATCGACATTCATCTCGACATTCGAAAAACGGACTGTATCGCCGTCAAAGTAAAGACATTTCGAATGTCTAGCTCGACAATCGACATTCATCTCGACATTCGAAAAACGAACTGTATAGCCGTCAAAGTAATGAAATTTCGAATGTCTAGCTAGACAATCGACATTCATCTCGACATTCGAAAAACGAACTGTATAGCCGTCAATGTAATGAAATTTCGAATGTCCAGCTAGACAATCGACATTCATCTCGACATTCGAAGTTACGACTGTATCGCCGTCAAAGTAAAGAAATTTCGAATGTCTAGCTAGACAATCGACATTCATCTCGACATTCGAAAAACGAACTGTATAGCCGTCAAAGTAATGAAATTTCGAATGTCTAGCTCGACAATCGACATTCATCTCGACATTCGTAAAACAGACTGTATATAGCCGTCAAAGTAATGAAATTTCGAATGTCTAGCTCGACAATCGACATTCATCTCGACATTCGAAAAACGAACTGTATCGCCGTTAAAGTAATGAAATTTCGAATGTCTAGCTAGACAATCGACATTCATCTCGACATTCGAAAAACGAAATGTATCGCCGTCAAAGTAAAGAAATTTCGAATGTCTAGCTCGACAATCGACATTCATCTCGACATTCGTGAAACAGGCTGTATAGCCATCATAATAATGTAAATTTCGAATGTCTAGCTCGACAATCGACGTTCATCTCGACATTCGAAAAACGAACTGTATAGCCGTCAAAGTAATGAAATTTCGAATGTCTAGCTCGACAATCGACATTCATCTCGACATTCGTAAAACGGACTGTATATAGCCGTCAAAGTAATGAAATTTCGAATGTCTAGCTCGACAATCGACATTCATCTCGACATTCGAAAAACGAACTGTATAGCCGTCAAAGTAATGAAATTTCGAATGTCTAGCTAGACAATCGACATTCATCTCGACATTCGAAAAACGGACTGTATCGCCGTCAAAGTAAAGAAATTTCGAATGTCTAGCTCGACAATCGACATTCATCTCGACATTCGTGAAACAGGCTGTATGGCCATCATAATAATGTAAATTTCGAATGTCTAGCTCGACAATCGACATTCGTCTCGACATTCGAAAAACGAACTGTATAGCCGTCAAAGTAATGAAATTTCGAATGTCTAGCTCGACAATCGACATTCATCTCGACATTCGTAAAACGGACTGTATATAGCCGTCAAAGTAATGAAATTTCGAATGTCTAGCTCGACAATCGACATTCATCTCGACATTCGAAAAACGAAATGTATAGCCGTCAAAGTAATGAAATTTCGAATGTCTAGCTAGACAATCGACATTCATCTCGACATTCGAAAAACGGACTGTATCGCCGTCAAAGTAAAGACATTTCGAATGTCTAGCTCGACAATCGACATTCATCTCGACATTCGAAAAACGAACTGTATAGCCGTCAAAGTAATGAAATTTCGAATGTCTAGCTAGACAATCGACATTCATCTCGACATTCGAAAAACGAACTGTATAGCCGTCAATGTAATGAAATTTCGAATGTCTAGCTAGACAATCGACATTCATCTCGACATCCGAAGTTACGACTGTATCGCCGTCAAAGTAAAGAAATTTCGAATGTCTAGCTAGACAATCGACATTCATCTCGACATTCGAAAAACGAACTGTATAGCCGTCAAAGTAATGAAATTTCGAATGTCTAGCTCGACAATCGACATTCATCTCGACATTCGTAAAACAGACTGTATATAGCCGTCAAAGTAATGAAATTTCGAATGTCTAGCTCGACAATCGACATTCATCTCGACATTCGAAAAACGAACTGTATAGCCGTCAAAGTAATGAAATTTCGAATGTCTAGCTCGACAATCGACATTCATCTCGACATTCGAAAAACAGACTGTATATAGCCGTCAAAGTAATGAAATTTCGAATGTCTAGCTCGACAATCGACATTCATCTCGACATTCGTGAAACGAACTGTATAGCCGTCAAAGTAATGAAATTTCGAATGTCTAGCTAGACAATCGACATTCATCTCGACATTCGAAAAACGAAATGTATCGCCGTCAAAGTAAAGAAATTTCGAATGTCTAGCTCGACAATCGACATTCATCTCGACATTCGTGAAACAGGCTGTATGGCCATCATAATAATGTAAATTTCGAATGTCTAGCTCGACAATCGACATTCATCTCGACATTCGAAAAACGAACTGTATATAGCCGTCAAAGTAATGAAATTCCGAATGTCTAGCTAGACAATCGACATTCATCTCGACATTCGAAAAACGAACTGTATAGCCGTCAAAGTAATGAAATTTCGAATGTCTAGCTAGACAATCGACATTCATCTCGACATTCGAAGTTACGACTGTATCGCCGTCAAATTAAAGAAATTTCGAATGTCTAGCTAGACAATCGACATTCATCTCGACATTCGAAAAACGAACTGTATAGCCGTCAAAGTAATGAAATTTCGAATGTCTAGCTCGACAATCGACATTCATCTCGACATTCGTAAAACAGACTGTATATAGCCGTCAAAGTAATGAAATTTCGAATGTCTAGCTCGACAATCGGCATTCATCTCGACATTCGAAAAACGAACTGTATCGCCGTCAAAGTAATGAAATTTCGAATGTCTAGCTAGACAATCGACATTCATCTCGACATTCGAAAAACGAAATGTATCGCCGTCAAAGTAAAGAAATTTCGAATGTCTAGCTCGACAATCGACATTCATCTCGACATTCGTGAAACAGGCTGTATGGCCATCATAATAATGTAAATTTCGAATGTCTAGCTCGACAATCGACGTTCATCTCGACATTCGAAAAACGAACTGTATAGCCGTCAAAGTAATGAAATTTCGAATGTCTAGCTCGACAATCGACATTCATCTCGACATTCGTAAAACGGACTGTATATAGCCGTCAAAGTAATGAAATTTCGAATGTCTAGCTCGACAATCGACATTCATCTCGACATTCGAAAAACGAACTGTATAGCCGTCAAAGTAATGAAATTTCGAATGTCTAGCTAGACAATCGACATTCATCTCGACATTCGAAAAACGGACTGTATCGCCGTCAAAGTAAAGAAATTTCGAATGTCTAGCTCGACAATCGACATTCATCTCGACATTCGTGAAACAGGCTGTATGGCCATCATAATAATGTAAATTTCGAATGTCTAGCTCGACAATCGACATTCATCTCGACATTCGAAAAACAAACTGTATAGCCGTCAAAGTAAAGAAATTTCGAATGTCTAGCTAGACAATCGACATTCATCTCGACATTCGAAAAACGAACTGTATAGCCGTAAAAGTAATGAAATTTCGAATGTCTAGCTCGACAATCGACATTCATCTCGACATTCGAAAAACGGACTGTATCGCCGTCAAAGAAAAGAAATTTCGAATGTCTAGCTCGACAATCGACATTCATCTCGACATTCATGAAACAGGCTGTATGGCCATCATAATAATGTAAATTTCGAATGTCTAGCTCGACAATCGACATTCATCTCGACATTGGTTTTACTTCGATCCCCGTTGTGTCATATTGATCTTCGTTGTTAACATCATGTATCTGTAGAACCCCTCTCCCCTCATTGAATAGCTTACGGTAGGTACCAGCGCACCTATATGAATTTAGAGCTGCCGCAATCTCTAAAGGCACACCAGTAAGAAACTAGTTGTTTATATTTACATGTATGTAAAGCCGTTATAAATAATGATCATAAAATAATCAAATATACATATGATTTTCTCGTATTTGTCGCCGTTTAATTGACGTTAAGTTGGTGCAGAGATGCTATGGCATCCCTGGTTGGTGCAACATTGGCGTTTAACTATTAAGGGGATATACGAGGGATGTTCGATGTGTATTGTGTGATATTTAAAAAGAACCGATTTAATGGTGTAAATGACTTTCCATCATCTCTAAGTATTTACCGTGGTTAGAAATACAAAACTGCAGTCCGCGAATACATTACTGAAATGCGTCACGGATAGCTGATATGGATGCTCCTCAAAAACACTGACAAACAGACGAGCCAAGGTCTGGAGTGATATCGACGACCAGATAAGAACTTTTCCAGTTTTTGAAAACGAAAAAAGTCACAGGGAGTAAGATCTGGTGAGAACGGTGTGTGCGATAAGACGGTCACCATCTCCGACTTCAGAAACAGGTTTACAATGTCAGATGAATGTGTGGGAGCATTATCACGGAGTAGGCAAACATATTGAAAGCCGTCCACTGCACGACGGTTTGATAATATATCTTCAACTTTTTAAGTACAACATCACGGTTATACCGAATTGTGCCACGTTTGCTATTAGGCATAGACATGTGTTTGGCTATTCCTGCGCATTCAAGAAGAATATGGCATAGATGGCCTTCTTTGCGAATTGCCCTTTTGACAACTACAGGCCGTTTTCTGCGTTTAATAAGCCATATATTGTTTCCAGTTTTCCTGTCTTGATAGAATGAACCCAAGTCGCATTGTCAGTATTGATGTTTGCAAATTGTCTATAGCTTAAACTTGGGAACTTTTTGAGCAATTGTTTTGTCGTTTGAACGTGTATCCATATGACATTAATAGTACGTACTTCATAAATAGAGCAATGCATCTATGATCGACCCTATTAGCTATAATAGCATATACTTCGTTAATTTGTCATCTGATTTTCCACAGAATTTTACAATTTGAAAGAACGATTATTATTAGGAAGTTCCAGTCGCTGCGCGCATTAGCGGCAGAAACTACTGGTGAACATCGTCAGGCCAGGTATGATATATTATTTGGTTAATGTGATGAACGAAAGGATGATCAAGGAATGATAAGGACTGATATTACAAAAAAACGCGGGATATAATCATAATAATATGAACACAAGTAGAAACAATCACTGGCAATACAATACATGGACGAATACATAACACACACACAAAGACGTGGATTTCAACATCACGACATATATACAAAAATGTAGTAATTTAATTCATTTAATACACATAAATATGGCAAGAAAAAATCCTGGTTTAAACAATAAGATCCGAGTATCATAAATCAAGGCGAAAATATCACCAGGTTACAAACGAAGCCAACCATGAAAATATGATCAGAGCTATAGTACGATACATCAATCTGTCTTGAAACATACATTTTCATTTAAGACCAAAATAAGAATCAAAGTACTGAAAGTACTGTCGGACTTGATTTTTACCATACGAGACAAAAGAGAGAAATGTGTACCCACATTGTTCGAGCCCATACAAATATTTTAACATTTAAAATTACGGACCGATTTTTCATTCATATTGTAATGCATAAGCTAGGGCTTTACTATAGTCCCTTTGCTAAAATTTTAAAATGAAAAAGCCTGATATTGGAAAGTTTAATGATTAGCACATTAATTGAGGACAATTTAATTGCATCAAAAACTCTTTATTGTACAAAACTAGTAAACAACACTTCAGTAACAGTAAATACAAACATTGATTCTTCTGGTTTTAACACAACAGAACATCGTCGCACTGAACACATTCAGGGTCACTCAAATCAAAAGGTCCTGACACAGTAGAGTAAGACCTATATGACCTATAGTTAACCCCATGTTGCATGAAATTCAGACGTGATTATGTAATTCTAAATAATCTGGCGTAAAAGGAACTCTTAAACAGTAAATTTTAAAAGTACGTATCCAGTAATTTACGTTCGTATTTAGCGACTCGAATTATTATTCTTAAGCCCAAGGACTTATATACATATATGTATATAAGTCCTTGTTAAGCCGCAGTTTTAACATTCAACCTTCGATAAATCAAACTCCCCACATCGGTTACGCTTTGCTACTAGCCACTGCGGGGAGTGAGTCTATAAATAGCGATTCCGTCATCAAAATAACACTAGTTGGTGTGAATATCACGGAATACGATTAAATGAGAATTCGCTTTGTAATATTAAGAAATGTTAGAAAGGCACAAAATACACATCGATGGTAGATTGTTGCAAATGCATGAATACGTCCGTGGAGATTTTTCTGAACTATCGAACGAAAACCGAAAGTAGAACTACTTTTACGGCAAGATATTTTATTGGACAGTGAATATGCGGTTTTAATTCTACGCATTTGAAAATCTCATGTATCAACAGACAAGCACTTATTTAGATACATGACTGTTTCCATGTAGTTACAATAGAATGATTTGAAATGTATTTAGATCTGACACACTTAATTGGGGAAAGATTCCAGATACTTCTATATGAACATACCATTTAGTTGCGTACTATTTCCTTTATGTGGCATTCTTTTAACCAAGCTGTTATGGAGTCCAGCGACAAATATAAGTCAACGATTACAAAGGACTTGATTTTGATAAAAATCAAGTCCAAAAAGACAGTGCCATTGACTGAGTTCGAACCACACACATCTGCTTCATTTTGTAAAACTGTTATGTATGTACAATGTACATGCCACCTTATCCAATATACCATGACTCTGGTTCAAGTGAATGACACTTTACTACGGATTTAAAATAATTTGGGCAATCAATTTACAGTGACTACCTTTACAATGGTATCGTCCAATATTCGACCTTGACTATAAGAAAATTGAACTATAGTAACTGTAATGTTTTTGTATGGATTACAGTGTACGAATAAAAAAAACAAATACCCGATGAATTATCCAATTAGCTATACTGTATATATATATATAACACAAGGAATGAAACATTTTCCCGCCGTCTGTCAAAAAGAACATGAGTCCAATTTTTATCATTAATTGGATTTATTTTAGGCTATAAAGTTTCATGTCAGATGTAGATAATATACTTGACCTATGGCGGTAATTCTGAAATGCCGTAGACACCATTGCTGCAATGTTGGGGAATTCACTAGTAACTATTCCGCACTGAATATAAATTCCGAGCCGGGTACGAAGGGAAGTAACTCATGCACCCTGTGGTTTTTGGGGATCAAGAGTTACTGTTCGTGTTTACCTTTGATGAAATATTATTTTGTAATAAATCACTCACAAAAAAATTTAGAACAAAGAACATACAATTATTACATTAAATGTGGTACATCGTACGAGTATGTAGAATTATTTGTCTAGATACATTTTTATATTAAAGGCTAATATTTTATTCACTTCGGTGTTTTGTGTTTATAAACCGAATTGCATGCAGAATTGGAGAAAAACAAGGATGAGACATGTCAGCAAGTTTAACTAGTTCTCGTGGTAAATTTTAGTTTACTTTTTGTAAATAATGCTACAAGTTTGAGCATTCATGCGTAATGATACCAGTTTTACGCGTTCCTAGTGATTGGGCTAAGAACGGGTTTCCATTCCTTGTGTATATTATATACATATATGAGTGATTTGTTGTAGCAAGTGACATATATGGATAAAATTTCAATCTCCTGTGGTTATTGTAACTCTTGGGGCTAAAGGTTTATATACTGAGGTCCGCAAAAAAACAGCCGCACCATAAAAGTGCGATAACTTAGTACAATGTACATACAAACGATATGTAGGCCACTTTTGGCATACAATAGTATTTCTCTTCTGTAACCTAATGAAGCATGAAATAGCACCTCAGTCCTTCGTGTTTGCTATGGCTCAATGCACCTTTTGTCCGTGCGATTTCCTCACGTGGGTATGGCAGTCAAAATTACACATGTGTATACAGTAATTGATTTACAACCAAGCAGTCAAAGCAATATTTGGAAAGGCTAAATAACGAAGAAAGAGCAAGGATTTTGGACACGCTTGAAAGTGGACTTTCTCAAGATCGACGGATAACGAATGAAATTGCCCTGTCACACGGGGTGCACCGGGTCGGGGTCTATCAGACGAGCTCCCTGTTGCGTTTATCCGTCGACCTTGGCTAACACCCGATGCTAACAGTTGTTCAAATTTGCTTCCTTGATTATTGCTGGTGGGATTCTTCTATGACGCTGTTTAAAGGGTGTGGGATCAATTAAATCTATTCTGTGTTTTATATTATTGCATTGACCTATATCTGTGTCGCTTGTACTAAATATCTCTTTATGTTACATCAGGACTTCTTTAAGTTTCTTCCTTTTGTCTTCACTCAGCGCTGCATTTTTGTCTAGTAACAGGGAATGTTTCTTTTCTAGCTCAGTTTCTTCCAATTTATTCATAACATCTTCGGTTATCTCTACCGGTTGGAGTTCGCAGATGACTAATCTTGGCGATATAGCCACTGTATTCGTTGACAGGTTCGACAGTGTTACCACTACATCAGTATGTCCATTGTAGTTGTAATGAATGAGACTGGGTGTTACCTAACATACTCCGGTAACACTGTATCATTGCAGCAGTTGGTTGGTTGTCTACGTTCTTGTCTAAAATTCCTTAGATGTCTACTGTCTCATTAGGCTTCAATAATACTTCAATAATGATGTACAGCGCTTCTTACTATTCCTAATCTATCTTTGTTCTTCTTGAGTGTTCTATCCCTAATAAATTAAGTCCTGAAACAAGAATACCATGGATATGTTAGTTTACTTTCCTGTATTTTTTTTCAACAAAATGTTGTAAACAATCCTGCTGTAACTCACTAAGTATGTTGGTTCCTATAATCACTGGTGTTGAAGATGAAAATGTGTTGTATGGACAAACTAAAAATAAAGCAAGTAGCTTCTGACTATCAGGAACTCCATACATTGTATCTGTATACACTTCTACAAGTCCTGAATACGGCAACATATTCCCTCCTGCACATTCTATATGTAATACATCAGTGACAGGTTTGAGTGCTACTTCCGATAGATGTTCTAAATAAAAAGATTCAGATATAACGCTAACTGAACTTCCTGTGTCTAATAATGCGTCTACTACTTCATCATTAATCTTGACTTCGGAAATGTTGGTTTCTCCTACTACTTTAGGACCTTCATTGATGTGGCTCTTTACTGGTCCTTGGGAAAGAGCACTTACTTGTTTAAATGGTCTGCTGCTTGACAATCCCTGGCATAATGTCCAATTTCTCCACAGTTTTAGCACTTTCTTGGTTCCGCTTAAGAGGTACAGTCCCTGGCATAATGTCCATTTTGTCTATATCTGTAACAAGCTCCTCGAAACAAGTTGCCCGCAAGAGTTCTGTATCTTCTTCCTCTATTACTCCTGTACCTTCTCGATGGCCGTCTAAATACTCTTCCTCCATAATACAATTGTTGTTGTGTTTCTGTTGTGTCCTCCTTTTCTTTCTGGATGAGATCAATCCTTTCTGTAACATTCTGACAGTTTTCTGAAATTCTGATAGTTCCGTCCTTACCTCTACCTGCTGTGCTGCATGACATACAGTTTTACTGCCTGGTTGTGTCATATCAGCTTCAAGTTTTCTTAATTCTATTTCAAATATGTCGTAATCTAAGTATCGAACTTGTATTGGGCCGTTTGTTTCAAATCCAATCTGAGGCCTTGGTATAGAACCTGTTTCAGTAATACTTCATTTCCTCTGTTGATGGCTTTCAGTTCTATCGCTTGTGAGTATAAGTCTTCTGATCTTTTTGTTGCATATAGGTTAAGCGGGTCATTCCTTGATATCAAGTTTTGTCACAACGTGCGGAGAATTTAGATAGGTATCTCTCTGATGCTTTACAGAAACTTCAAACCTATGAAGATAAGAATGTTATACAACTTGAAGGTGGTAAATCAGTCACTGGAGTCCCTAAAAATAAGTTTGATAAGATCCTGTCTGATCTTGATGAACAATGAGAACTTGCTACCAACAGATTGGCTGAGTTAGAAAAACTACAAAAACATCACCAGAAAGCATTGAAGGATATAGAACAGTTAAAGCTTGATCTGTATCATTTACCCGAGAGTGTCATCATAGAGACAACAGAATATAAATGTTTACAGTCACAGTTCTCCGTTTTATACAACGAGAATTTACAGATGAAGACACAACTGGACGAGTCCAAGACTCTCGTCCTTACTAACAAAAATGCTCATCTGAGACAAATTGAACAGATGGAGAGCGATGAATTGTTAAATCAGAAGTAATTAAAACGAAAGTCATCCAGTTAGAAGCACTTGGTCAAGTTAAAAAAGCTTATGAAATGTCACGAATAGAGTTTCAAAAGACTTTGGCTGAACATGAACAAACGGGATCCATTAACCAGGAAATGAGAAATCTTATACAAAGTTTTCAAAAACATAAACAACGGTTAAAAGCCGAGGCTAAAAGACATAGACGGAAAGTTAAGGAATGTCAGGTCGAAATTAGTTGAAAGAGAATGTCGAAGAGTTAACTGGTGCAAATAAAGAATCGAGTGAAGATTCTTACAAACAGCCGCTGCATCAGATACTAACAAGGGTACATCTCCTAAAGGTGAAGCAAGCTAGAAACTTTATTTTAACTTCACCATGACAAACATCCAAGAGCAGTATAAATAACAGTCAAACTTTTTAGTAGTTTCTCTCAAAATAATACAAGAAGAAATATAGAGAATAGGAACCCACTGCTCGGGCCAAGTTATCAAGTCTGTGGCTTTAACAAATATGTGACAAAACACCCCAGTACGTAACACACAGAAACATGAATATAAGGTATGAATGTGCTATATCAAGTGATGTGAAAATACCGCCTTGACAAGATCAGTCCAGAGACTGAGGGTTTGTACCGTTTGTAGACGCTTGTTCAAACATCCATAAATATACAATCTATTTATATTTACTTATTTCATGTGAAACTCAAAATGACTTACAATTTGTTTATGGTTGTTTAGGTGTCTTTAATGTCGGGATCAAACAAACGACAAGTTTCTTCTTTACATTTCACAGTAACATACTTGTGGTCCTCATCACCTTGGATAAATGATGTAACCTGTATATATATAGAAGGGAAAGAACTTCGACAATTCGAATCTATAAAGAAAGCGTATATAACTCTTCGTTTTGGTGAATGCGTACCACCTTCACAAGACGAAAACTTATAACGCAATGCGGACGAATCCTTCAAATAAAAGATAATAGAGGTTTCGGGTATATAGTTTTGCACAATTGAGACCAAAACGAAGTTTCTAGTCCAATCTGTTGTCGAGAAACTGACAAAGAAACGCTAGAACTTGACCCGATTCCGTTTGTCCGAAAAAAATCCGAAAATCCGGTCACACCAAAATGGGCTAATTTCACATAATAGTGCAAGATAATCAGTTAACCGGCATTGTGGTACACCTACTTTCTAGGGATTGCCAATTAAGGGATGTGAGAATGCTGGTCATCGTACCTGGTGCCTTAGAGTACTAATTAGTCATTAATATAGCAGCAGGCTTTTGTACAGACTCTAGATATTTTATCAATATCTTTCCTTAAATGGATCCCAAGTGGAAGAGGAATATTCTAGAGTTGGGCGAACTAGAGTGTTATAAGCCGCAGTTTTAGTTTCTTTCGAAGCTGAATTCAAATTACGCTTAAGAAACCCTATTTCTTGACATGCTTTAGTTGTAACTTTATTTGTGTGTGCTGACCAGGAAATATCAGAAGTTATGTCTATATATCTATTATAGCTACACTACTACATACTTCTAATGTCTGCCTATAATATCTACTACACCTAAATACAAACGATATATTTTACATATAACCTGATATAATGAGCAAAAATACATGTTAGAAAATACAAACAATTTATAAATTGCAGCAGTTAATCATGTATAGCACTAACATGAATTCAGTGTTACAGACATTAATCTATAAATACAGCTAGTGTCACATGTAAAAACAAAGCATACCAGCGCCTATTTATTATAGACACCATATTATCAAGAAACACAAAAAAATATTAGCATGGCAATTCAATATGATACTAACAATAGAACATATAAAATCAAAGAAAGCTAGACATGCAATACAATTCGAGGACTCAGCGCAACACAGTCGTAACTTGTTCTTATTTCAATATGAGTTACGACACTGTTGCGTTGAACCCTCGAATTGCACCAATCTTTCGGACTCACACGGACTAATTAACAAGACATCTTACTGCACCATTATGAATTTGAACCATGTAGTTGTTTGACGCACAACTTTGATTTTTTTTTCAAGGTGAAAACAGCATTTTATCTTTTTTGTTTACGTTTTCGTGTCCAGGGAGGACCCTTTTAACAGGTGCACTATGGCGTAGTATCCTACTACTGTCACTGCACTATACATATTTATTCATCAAATCTTGTAGGAGTCTTATTTGTTCTTTTTGATTTTCTTAGTGGTACTGTGGGTAATTTACGTCTTCTTCTTCACCTGTCACTATCAATTTCATCATCGTTGTCATTGGTAGTGTTATGGTCTGAATCATCGTTGTCATTGGTAGTGTTATCGTCTGCATCATCGTTGTCATTGGTAGTGTTATCGTCTGCATCATTGTTCGTCTCATTTCCTTTCCATTCGACTCCGCCTGTGGTTTGTGGTGTTCATATGCGTCCCCATGTTCAGTTGTGCCTGGCACAATATAAAATCCACCAAACGCATCATCTGAGTCATCAGATTCTTCACTACTAATACTGGATGCATCCTTGTTACTTCTTTCTTCAACTTCCTCTTAAGTCTGTTCATGCTGCAATACGTTCTCTTCTTTTACATATTAATCAATTATTTCATCCCGGCAGTATACTGGGAATAAGTGGTTGCGATGTAGCGACTTCTCAGTACTAGACTTACTTCTAACTCTATACACAGGGTTACGTTGTTCAATGTCCTCGTACTTCTCCTCTTCAATTTTGTCTGCTAGTTTGTGTTTTCCAACACCGTGAGATAAAATTCTCACTAATACTTGGTCACCAACATAGATTTTGGTTCTTCTTGTCTTGATATTATAGTATTTCTTCTGGCAGTCGTTCAGTCGTTGGCTTTCTGTATAACGTCTTTAACATTAACAATGTTCCTGTCTTTGAATACGTCTTTTCTTCATCTTGTTCAAACATGACATCCACTTGCAAGCTAGGTTTTCTACCGACCATAAACTGTAACGGGAGCATCTTGTTGTATGATGTTGAGCGCAGTTGTATGCATATACAAGGGAATCGATGTACTTCTTCCAATCCTGTTTTGCGAATTTTGTAATGTTCCAAGCATTGATGATAATCTTCTATTGAATCTGTCAGGAACTGCATGTCCTTGTGGATGATACACTGAAGTATAAGATTTCTTCAAATTAGTTAATTTACATATTTGTTTAATTATTTCTGATTCAAAGTTTGCTCCTTGATCTGAATGAAGGCGTGTTGGTATTCCATATCTAAATATAAATTCATTGTAGAAAGCTTCCGCGGTTTTCTTAACTGTTTGATCCCTTATTGGCACTGCACTTGCAAATTTAGTAAAATGGTCTGTTTTTACGAGTATATCTATTACCAAAACCTCCCTTTGATGGTTCTAACGTCAGTAAGTCGAAACTCATGTCTAGTTCGAATGGATATGTTGTTGTTACATTTATCAGTGGTGCTCTTGCATTCCTGAGTGTCAGTTTTTCTACGATGACATCTTTCACAATTTGAAACAAAGTCGTCAACGTCCTTGGCCATGCCTGGCCAAAAGAAACATTCTCTTATCAGTCGCACCGTTCTGTTACATCCAGGGTGTGCTACATCTGTATGTAATCCTTTCATTATCTCGTTCTGATAGTGTTTTGTCATGGGGTGACGAGTTTCATGACTAATACATCGAAATACCCTGATTCAGCTTAGAATTCAAAAAGTTTTACGTTCATGTGGTAAACAATTAAGAGCATGCCTTATATTTTAACGACAAACTAGCAAAATGCTGAATGTCGATACGGTTGAAGCACATTAACAATTAATTTCATTTATGAAATACTAAAATGTAACATCGAACACATTTGTAAAACCATAGGTACCCGTATTGGCAGAAATATTTCGTATTACAAGTAACATACAAGTTAAATGTTTGTACGGCGCAAAATCGCATCCGGCAATTCAATACTAGAATGTGGCCTATGTAGCATTTTTTATCAGGATGTGCGAAGTTTCAGATCAAACGAATTTGTTATTTTGACTTAACTGATCCCGAAACTAAAGTGATCATCTACTCCATCAAAAATACAAGCCGTTGATGTTTCATGAATCTCATGAATCTGGTCATATGGTTCTACAGTTCACGAGGTACTCTATATGTAGTCCCTGTTTCCACCCTAAAATTAAAATCAGGGGAAACTATCACCTCGATGTATCAGACGTTGCAATATCTGCTGGAATGCATATAAAATATTTAATAAAGTCTCCAAAAATAATATACTCCGTTGTCTGAGGGTACGTTGTCGTAAAAACCTGGTATAACGGTCCCAAACATAGATTTTCAACTGTAAAGTGACCATCTATATCGAACCATAAAGTGACCGTCTATGTCGAACCAATTAAGTCATCATTTCTCACCTGATCGGACATTTTTTGTATTGAGCTCCGAAATCGATATTTAATTAACGACAATTGCGTAAACAAGTCAGTGTCCACGCTCGCGATTATAAAATTAGTCTGTGTGGATATGTTTATAATGTTTTAAATACATCGAAACGTATAAATACCGTGTTCCGTATCTTATAACACGATTAAATGATTACTACAACACACCGATAATAAACACAGCGAATTTCTCTAATAATTTATACATCGAAGTTCATTTAGATCGAACAATTTTTCCTAAGTCCTTTGATATAAAGAGTTTCGGCTGCATTTATTGACAGATGGGCAGATTCATTCCAGTCGTTGTTTATCGAGCTCGCTCCATTCTTAGACTATAAATAGCGACTGCGTCATCAAGCTAACACTAGTTGGTGTGAGTAACACGTGACCTCGCTCTATTTCTGTTTTGTTTATATCACGTGATGACCATTGCGGATATTTCGGAATATTTCGGGAACTGTCAGTAATCTGCTTCGCGCAAGAAATTGCGATTTTGCATTGCCACTTAAAAATAAGCATACCAGAGTGTACGGCGGGCTTCCGCCGCCGTACAATAATTGGGATTCTTCGAGAGGGGAGATAAATCTTAAATCTTAAAAAAGTATTTTTCCCGGACAAAAATGAGTTATCTATCATTGAAATTTCCCAGACTGCCTTAGTTTTGTTGGTTTATAAACGTTCACATAGATTTATATCATTCAGTACACAAGATCACCGACACTGGTTAAAACATGACGCAGTATAAATTGATTTACTTTAACTCTCGCGGGGCGGCTGAACTTTCTCGGCTCCTGTTTAAAGTTGCCGGTGTTGAATTTGAGGACGAGCGTATAGAACGTGAGAAATGGGAGAGCCGAAAACCAGGTACGTTGTTTATACGTGTTTACTCTATCAAATTATAATTGTTTGCCGACAGTTTTCTACGAGTTTTACATATTATAGAAATACACGAGGAATGCACAAGATGTATGCATGCTGGTACAGTTTTACGTGGATTTTCTGAAACTATTATATCGAGCGAGTGTTTGTATATATAATGACTCTATTCTATATAGTGTGTCGTACCGTATATGGAGTATACATGCATGTCTAACCACAGGTAACTGTATCATGAATAGATAATAAAAATTAAAAAAAAAAAAAAATTTAAAAAAAATATTTAGTAATATATTAACAAGGTATATTTCAACGAAAATCTTCTGGACGATCACTGAGGTGACTTTTGTTTTTCAATTTCATCAAGGATTCCGGTGAATTCATGCAAATGAATATACTTTTTACGGCCGTAATTGAACAAAAACATATTCCTGCATTGAAAGCTTTATTTATTTACATTATTTTACCTTCATAACATGTAATTCAACGTTTAAATTCCGATTTTATCTAAATATCAACGTAAAAACTTCATTCTGTCGATGACTCTAGAGAAATCCCAGTGTATTTTGTAACGTTCGTTTTCATTGGCCGGGAACCAAATACGTCATTTCACCTGGGAAAACCCCTTTGAAATCGGCCAATGAAAATCGTTGTCACAAACTGGATAGCACGCGCGTCTTATGAACCAAAATGGAGTCTATCGGGGATAAAAATTAAAGCCGAAAGTTTGTTTATTGCTTAAACATTCACATGTAACGAATTTACAAATTGTCATGGGGGTAAATGTGTTCCAACATTTGTGTTTTCTAAGTGTAGCTGTTCATTATGTTTGTACACAACGGTTAAGACTAAATATCGTCTATTTTATGTAAATTTAGTGGATGTCAAAATCACCTCAGTGATCGTCCCGAAGCATTGATTTACATTTTGTGGCATAACTCGTAAACTAGGCGACGGATTTCTCTGGGATGTTGCATGAATGTTGTTTTAACGATATGTTTTATGAATATAATCGATCACTGGAAATATCTTTAGCCAAAAATTTTTTTTGATGCTTTAAAAATCTTGGGATTTTTGTTGTAATATACCTTGTTAATATATTACTAAATATTTTTTTTTAATTTTTTTTTTTTTAATTTTTATTATCTATTCATGATACAGTTACCTGTGTGTCTAACAGGAATGATATTTTCTTATGTCCAATGTTCTTGAATATACATATGTTTGCTATGATGTCATCACATTCTTTACAATTGCTGTGTATAATATTCATGTATGCGAGTTCGAATTAAATCGTATTAACTTGTGGCGTAAAAGTTGTGTCGATTTATTCAAATATTTTCCTATTTCACGTGTTTCGGTATAAAAAATTTAACAAAATTATAATAAGTTTGGTTGGCATATCTTACACATAAGTAGTTTTTGCGCTTTGAATGAGCATTTGTTTGAAATAAAATTTGAAGCAAAAGAAGATTACGCATTATGGCTCTGATATCCAGTGGACTACACGATGTATACATAGGAGCAATATATAATATGTACAAATGTACATGTAGTGTAATGTAGTAAGAGCATACTGATAATGTACGGCCATCCTGATGTAACCATACCAAGAGAAATTTCAGTGGTTAGGCAAGAAGGAATTTTTTGTTCAATTTAATTTTATATTGAACCCAAAATATTTTCAGAATTCTATTTTTTTATTCAAATCAATTTTTCTACCTGAGAGGGTCAAACAGTTGAATATTGATGAGTGGGTAGCGTTACCGCAAACAAAATATTTTTAAGGAAGGCCTAACATCTGTATTTGATGACCGCGTATATTTCTATTTCTCGTGAGATTGAGTATTATATAGGATAAATCTGTCACATGCACATAATAATAAGTGTCTACTCATTAAAATACGGCATCCGTTCACGAGTATGGAATATGTCGGATCTAATTACAAAAGTAATGTTATAAAAGTCAATAAATGTTCCCTGGAGATAAAGTGAAACGTAAACACGCGAACTTTGATCATGATTAATTATAAATATACGTTTTTATGTGAAATGTTTGCGTTTCAAGGTGAAGATTGAGTATAACCTCAAACTATCAAGGTTCTGTAAGGTCAGCATTAAATGTTTGTTTAGGACATCCTTAAAAAATATAGTGTTTGTGCTAACGTTATCTACTCACTAAAAAATGCTCCTATATATGCCTCTCGGGTAAAAAGTAAATAAAAAAAAATTGGACACGTATTTTGGGTTCCATTGTAAAATTTTTTTCTACCAACTGAAAATTCTCTGGGTAGGGTTAATGCAAACAATTTTTGAAAGGATGGGTATACGTGACACAGACTTTTATATAGTAGGAAGGTATAGGTTAGTAATTTTGTGAGTTTGTTTGATTATACCGAAAAAATCGTCTAGAATTACGTAAGTTTAAGTGGGTTATGTGAATGTTTAATGAGCCGCTCGCATGACAGCAAACCAGCTATCTTTCTGGATGACCCTGATGAATTGATCTTTTTATCGATGTAATCTACCTGCCATGTTCTAGAAAAATAAGTCAGTGACATGTCGTGTTGTACTGATATAACTCTATTATTATCACTTAGACCACATCAAATCCATCGTTTGTTTCTCAGATTCCCCGCACCTAAACATTTGAAAAGAAATGCGCCCGCATCTATAAAGTACCGTTTCTAGGTTTATATGAAAGCTTATTAGTGTATCATTTAATTTAATGTTTGATACTATTCTATGCTTACAATGGCCACATTGAAATTATTGTGTATGAAGACTAGTTACTAGTATGTATGAGTTTGCTTTATAAATTACACTATTCATGATTTGTACTATTCTATGCTAAAATTAACGCATACAGGTATTGTCTCATATACATGTAACTTAAAGAACTGAGGGTCAAATATTCCCATTGGCTGATTATAATTTTAAGTCTGTGAGCACATTTTTCTACTATTGTAATAGAAAATTTGACCAATTGGTACCATTTTAAGGGTCAAATGAACGCCCTGTATAATAATTATGCAAACAAATGTACATTGACCTGTGCCATTTTGTTATTGTACAGTTACAATTTTTAATTGAAGACTATTCATTTTGTAGTCTTTTTATATTTTCACTAGCTTATAAAAATACCTTCAGGAGAAAATAAACACATTTTTTGTTGCTCGTTCGCTGGTTTCAACTTTAATGAAACATATATCTGTGGACCGTATAATAAATGTCTTGTGGCCTTTGAGATGTTCTGTATTCTAACCCGAGTGTGTGAAAACGTCCTACTTTACGACTGGATCAATTATAGCGGCAGAACTTTATACATGTATATACACAATGTTCACAATGAACTATGTTCTATGTTATACACATGCACTCCGTATAATCTTATACATAATTACAATATGTGTATTAATACAATAACATTTAGAACAGTTCATATATTGCTATCATTGTACACTGAATTTAAAGATATAAAAAAGAATGTAAGCAAACAGTTCATTTGTATTTCTATATGATGAGATATCTATTATCGGCACCTTTATACGGGTAACGGAAAAATGGTAATATTTGACCACTTCACTATATCAGACACATATAAAACATACAGATATATAAAAAATATAGATATAGGTCTCTGCCTATATATTAGTTTTTTCATTGTTTTATGATTCGTCACATTAATTTGTATATCACTTAATACTACTAACTGAATATAATAAAGACATTCGGACCTGCTGAAATTCGCTGTCTTATGTGAGTTTATATAGTTATGTATACTTTGTAATCGAAGTAAACTATGAATTCTGGCCGAGTAACGATCAACACGGTGCCTACGAAGGTTTTAAACTGTTCTTGTAACCAGATCATGCAACATTTCTCCGATACAGTTACCAGAACAGCAACAAAAAATTCAGTACAGCCTTCTAAGCTCTGTATCTCCACAATCCAATCAAAGTACTGAAAGTACTGTCGGAAAGTTGATTTTTCCATGCGATGCGAAATGAGAAATTTTATTTATGTGTACCCACATCGTTCGTGCCCATGCGAATATTTACACTAACGGACCGATGTTTCATTCATATTATAATGCAGGCCATATGAAGGACATACGCTAGTGCTTTACTAGTCCTTTAGATTTTGCAATTTTATAAAACTTTGGGTAAATTTGATCAAAAATTATTTCTAACTCAGTGTCGAGTTATAAGTTAAGAAGTCGTCAAGATCCTCAGTTTGTCTGTTTACCCGTCTGAATGTTTGAGGTCAGGTAGCGTTTGGTACAGCTAAGGCACATTAAAGTTTGACCAAACTCGAGTTAGATTTAACCAATGGTGCTGCTAATATATAAAGTTGTATATTGTACATACTTCTTACAAGAATAAAATCAAATTGAAATATATTACAGAGATGCCTCTAGGCGCACTTCCGGTTCTTGATGTGGATGGGTATAAGGTCACACAAAGTGCCGCCATTGCTCGATATCTCGCCAGAAAGTTCGGTAAGTTATATATATATATATGTGTATTACTTTACTAATAAGCTTTATAATTCGAGTTCTCAGTTTGTACTGTATAGCAGGCCATTCCTGTCCTGATGACGTTTTTATAGCTTTAAGGTCATACCATGCGGTCCAACGTCGCACCACCAACCAATGTCATTTGGCGAGTTTTACTATCTTTAACGGGACCCCAAGCGTACACACATCTGGGTAGAAACAGGGGGTGGTCAGCTTCTTTTAGTGGTGACATTTGTCGTCGTGCGTTGTGTGTCGTGCGGCGTCAAATTTTGCCTTGTGAACATAACTCGCTCAGAATGTTTGTATTGACAAAATCTTGGACAAGTGCGTAAATTGGTAATTTGGGGTTAGAAATAATGTAAAATTAAATGAAAACCTAGTGAACACTCTAGAGGTCACTGTTTTAATTTCATCTTCGTGAAACTTTGTCAACATGTTTGCCTTAATGATGTATTATTGGACAAGTTCGATAATGGACCATCTGGGGTCAATAATAAGGCCAGAAGGACTAATTGCAGGAACACCCTACGAATTCTTTTGGTCACATCTTTCATTGGATTTTCGCGAAATCGTGTCAGAATGTTTGTATTAATAATAATAAACACCTTTTTAAAACCCTAGATGTCACAGTTTTGACTGGATCTTCACCAAACCATATCAAAATGATTGCGTTACAGACAAATGTGACAATTTCGAACATTGGTCATCTTAAGTCAAAAAGTAGGTCACCAGATCAAATCTTGGGAAAACGTTGTTATATTTTGATATGGTTTTGACTGGATTTTCACCAAACCTTGTCATAATGTTTGAACATAAGTCATCTCGGTTCAGAAACCAGGTCACTAGGCCAAATGTTAAGAAAACCTTGAAAACAACAGACCTCATGACACATGCTCAAAACAGTGTTTTTACATCAGCAAGCAAAGATATTCATGTGAGAGATATGTCTAAAATTCCTAGTACGAATGTAATAAATTGACGTCATCTAAATCCGTTGAAAGACAATCATTATGCGTAAGTAAACTAAGTTTGTCTGTACAAAATGTAATCATAATTATTATTTTATTTCTCCTCTTAAAAAAGGTTTATTGGGAGCAAATGACATAGAAGAACTAAAGGTTAACGAACTTCATGAAGTATGTGCAGAAATAATACAAAGAGAAGTGATGAAGTTCTTTTACGAACAAGATGCCACCAAGAAGGTCAGTTACCATTCAATTCAAATACAATAACCTGTAGTGTTTGATCTATCCAATTATGACGTATGAGTGTCCATTATTCATAATAAATAGTGTACAAAATGGGCTATGGTACCAAATGATACAACTTACGTGCACATAATTGTTCCGAAACAGTATTACTATGTTTAGAACCAAAGCACTGGGAGGTCTATTGTGGTCAGGCCTTGAATTAATTTTAATTTTCCCTTTCTGAAGCCTGGAACACTATGGCAAAAACTGAATGGAAATCTGCCTTCCTAAGCATGCAAATATATAAAATACAAGCTAAATAGTATTTGATTTATTTATACTGAAATAGAGCCAAGTGGCCTGTCTACCTAGGGGGGGGGGAGGGTTAATAACATAATACGCTGGTCATGTTCAAAAAGTGTTCACGTAAACATTTAAGACACCGAAAAAAACACAATTACACATGTACTTAGATATCGAATATACTGCTTGCTTGTTCTATGTTTCTAAATTAAGCATAGTTTCTGTATTAATTCCTAGGGCCTTTATTAAATTATTATTCAATATAAGTCAATAAATAAAGAATTTTGTTATAGATATGTATGTATATATGATGTCCCTGTTACAACTTAGCTAACAGGAAATACTCTCTATATTACAGGCTGAACTTGCTAAGGTGTTCGTAGAAGGTCCTATTCAGAAATATTTTGACTTTTTTGAGATGCGCCTGAAGCAGAATAACGATGGGGCTGGATTTTTTGTAGGAGATAAGGTATCCCCCCTAGCTTGTTGTCACATTTATCTCACCCTGTTTGTTTTACATTATTTCCTCACAAATTGGTTCATTCCATGGCCAAGAGACCACAAACAATATTACGACCGTTTTCTGTCGATAGAGAAAAATACAATAAAGTTGGTTTTTGGGAAAGCGTACTTAGAAAGAGCCCTAAAACGTTTTTCAGAGCAAAAATGTCGTATTTTAGGACAACGACAGTCCACTCTGTGTTAGGAGCTTATGATTAATGTGACTTTTACTTTATATTCATGTCTTGTCTTATTTGTTATTAATAGAATGTACTTGAAAACCTAGGGCATTTTAAAACATTGTCAAAAAATATAATTTTGCAAATTATCGCGGTATTAAATGAATTCGTTTGGCTAAAACACCGCACCATATGTGTAGTATAAAAACTATGGAACGCCATGGTCATCATCTTGCAGTGAATAGATGTCTATATTGTCAATGAAGGATGTGTATATCACAACAATGTTTTATACGTAGTGTTTCGGTATAAGAAAAGTAGCGGCGTTTCATATGAACATAAGTGCTCTAAGTCAATCAGTTTTCAATAAATATCAACATTTTATTAACAAATAAAAAAAAGAAAATATGGTAAGTGGCATTTAGTATATGGAGGAAAGTACCGAACTATGCTAACGTACGTTATTATGTATTATGTAAATAATAATTATACGTACATTTGTTCTAATTACGCAAAATATTATCTTATCACGTTACTGTAAATTGTGTAATTACTAGTATAAAACTATGTGCATTTTCTTCATATGCACAGACATTTTGTTAACATAAACAAAATGCGATATACATTAAGTCTTTCACCAGTTACATTGAAACTCTGTTGAGAATATTTCTGTGAACATTTTACTGAAATATCATAGTTATATTTCACAGGTGGCATTACCTTGTAACATAAATTATGCTCTTATTTAAAAGGTGGCCTTGGCTGACGTTGTCTTGTATCATAGTTTATGCTTATATTTCACAGGTGACCTTGTCTTGTATTATAGTTTATGCTCGTATTTCACAGGTGACCTTGTCTTATATCATCGTTTATGCTTGCATTTCAAAGGTGACCATGGCTGACCATGTCGTGTATCATAGTGTATGCTTGTATTTCACAGGTGACCTTGGCTGACCTTGCCGTGTATATAACCCTCACAATGATTGATGAATTTATGAAGACACTTGGTGCGGACACAAAATTGTCTTCTCGTAAATTAATTACATCCCTGATAGACAGAGTAGAAGCTGTGCCTAATATTGCGAAATGGTTGAAAGAACGACCGGTCAC
The DNA here is from genome assembly GCA_964023205.1 of Lutraria lutraria. Lineage (NCBI taxonomy): Eukaryota > Metazoa > Mollusca > Bivalvia > Venerida > Mactridae > Lutraria > Lutraria lutraria. The sequence goes on along the minus strand of OZ026834.1, from coordinate 18,787,532 downwards.
AGTAATGTAGAAGAACTGTTGAACATTGCTAAGCAACTCTTGTATTTGTGTTCAGCTGAGCTCGTTTTGCAAGAGGCTTTACCTGTTTTCTAACTTTTCTGTACCAGACATCGTGGCCTGATTCTCACACCACACAGTGTCAATTTTGGACTGTTGGAAACTTAACTACCATCATTAATAAATTGTGAACGTACGGTTAAATCCTTACAGTCAAAAATAGACTGTTGTTCAAAATGTGTTCGATTTCCAAACTGACAGGAGTGATTCATATAGTGTTGAATATGTATTAAATGAACAAATGACTGATTACATCGGTTGTATAATATATAACTGGCTTGAACAAATAAACAATATTCATGTACAGACTTATTACTATTATATTAATTTGAAACCCTTTTGATGAACACAAATACACAACTCAAATGAGGAATGTAACAACAACTATTACAGACATGAACCAAAATGTTCACACCAAACAATCAAATATTTGATCTATTGTTCAACGGCCCATTCGACAGCTATGGTCATCCCCCCCCCCCCGGAGAGAGGGGAGATAAGATACAAGAGAACCTCCTAGAATAATATACTTTTCCCCTATTTTTTGAAAAAATTCGCCTAAAACAAATATTGAAATTTTTAAATATTATTTTTGCTTAAATGATTGATATTAACGGTTATAAATCTTTGATTAATTGTATATTAATGTATGTTATATATTTAAATACAGCCATTTTAAGCTTAATATGCTTATTGCAGGATTATAAAGCAGTTGAAAAAAATCCCCTGAAGTTCCCCTTTTTCCTCAAAATGATGCGAAATTCCCCTACCTGCGGCCCCGGGCCCCTTCCCCGAAAGTGCTCATAGTGATATGAACTGATAGTAAGTTAGTAGCTAATCTAACCCTAAGAGGACGTTGTCACCAACGTCTGAGTGGATACAGTCGCTCAATAAATCCTGTTTCTTCAAATAATAGACCTTACAGTGGTTTATGCGCTGGACTTATGGACCCGACGATCCAGGTTTAAATCTCGGTCGCAGCAGGCCATACCCTTCCATGAACATTTGACAAAAATGTCGATTTTTCCTCCATATAAGTAGGAGTTGTCGGCTTCTTGCAGGATAAATTAATACTGGTTAGAATGCTGTCAATGAATACTGGTGAGGTAAACCGATGACCAACTGACTGAAATTGTTAAAAAACGGCGTTAAACCACTGACACACTGAAATGACACTTAAATCAAGTCGCGTACTCGTTCTTTACTGGTTGACATAGTGACCTCGGTTACTGTCTGATCTTTATCTGAATGGGATGAAATCATGATTAGGTATGTTGTAGTAAAATAGAAAACTACTGAACTGGAAAGTTGACAGTTTAGATTGGTTGAAACTTCATTCACAGCACGTCAGATTTGTGTACAATATTAGACCTAACACCCCCCCCCCCCCCCCCCCCGATTAATTCATTCTACACAGATAGAGTCGTGGGTTTTATGTGGGAATGTAGGCAGTTGGAGGATGGGAGACTAGTACTGGTTCTTCCCAGGAGTGATGGTCAGGTGATCTGTCCGGATCCTCATTACGGGTACTTGACAATGAAACCAAAATGAAAGGTATCCAATTGATATGCTTAAACATTTGTAGCTTTAAAAGTACAGCTAGAATGGAATGTAAGTCAATATCATTTCAGAAAAAAGTATACTGATTACAATGAGGTATATATACTAGTAATACGCCATAGAACTTTATGTTAAACTTATTTGGTGCGGAAACTTCGTAAAACTTATATAATGCATGAACGTACATGTATATGACAAAAAACTTTGGTCCAAACGGGTATTTTAGATATCAATTTTAATACACCATTATACACCATTCATTCAACGTGCGAACCCGGCCCTTTATGAAAAACACAGTAAAGAAAACGACAAACATTAGTAATTTTAAGTATTTATTCGAGAACAAAATATACTTCCATTGATTTATACTGCGACATGAACAATGGGTACCACGTACTAACAATCCTATTGTTCAGTCAGGCTTAGTGCGTACTTCTTTATCTATTGAGAAGAGGTTGTACCCGTGACATTCAAGTTTAAACTAGTTTCTGTTGTGTCTGTCTGTACCCAGATGTGTCTGGTTCCCGTTGTATGTTGCAGTGCACCATAATACAATATTTACAGTTGTTTCAAGAAAGTTTTGTGGACTTTGAAATTTAAGATTTTTCTCTCACCTGGGACACTTTATTACACATGAAATATGGCTCTACATGACACACATTTTCATTAATTTTATTAATACATGCATATAAAACCCAAAGAATAATTAAGAAACATAAGACACCAAATTTTCACCATTGTGTTCACTAAAATGAGGTCAAATATATTACTAGAATATAATATACATGTAGTACATAATATAAATGATATCCATGGGATACTGGTGTTATATCAGACCTCAGTCATTATCTATTATTCAGACAAAAGAAAAGCACTGAAAACAATTGATTTAGATTAAGACAAAATCAAAACTTAGTAATCATCTTAATTGATACATCATTTTTACTGATTAAATAACGTGTTATAAGATAGGAATGATTCAGTTGTTTATGAATCCAGTTGCTTTAATCGTTGTAGAAGTTTAGTCCTTATATTTGCTGCAATACCCATTTCGGCCAGAATGTTGTCTGCATTGGGTTGCCCTGCCACCATGCTAGACATCTCCTGTAGAAAGCAGACACGTAATCGGATTTAGTTGCACTTTTTGTCTTTTGAAAGCACATTAAGAAAAAGGGTTCAATTGATAACACTAGTTGGTGAATACGATTAAATGAGAATTCGCTTTGTAATATTAAGAAATGTTAGAAAGGCACAAAACACACACATCGATGGTAGATTGTTGCAAATGCATGAATACGTCCGTGGAGATTTTTCTGAAATATCGAACGAAGACCGAAAGTAGAACTACTTTTACGGCAAGATATTTTATTGGACAGTGAATACGCGGTGTTAATTCTACGCATTTGAAAATCTCATGTATCTACCGACAAGCACTTATTTAGATACATGACTCTTTCCATGTAGTTACAATAGAATGATTTGAAATGTATTTAGATCTGACACACTTAATTGGGGAAGGATTCCAGATACTTCTATATAAACATACCATTTAGTTGCGCACTATTTCCTTTATGTGGCATTCTTCTAACCAAGCTGTTATGGAGTCCAGCGACAAATATAAGTCAACGATTACAAAGGACTTGATTTTGATAAAAATCAAGTCCAAAAATGAGAACAAATTTAATTCCCCCAGAGAATATTGGAAGTATATTAATTGTCTAAATCCTAAGTCTAGTCAGGTTGAGGTTGACATCATGGAAATATTTTCTTGGTTACTACCAGTTTTTTTAACCTCACAGTTTCATATGTATAGCTTGACATTCGAGAATTCCCTTACTATGACAGCGATACAGTCGTAACTTCAAATGCCGAGAAGAATGTCGATTGTCGAGCTAGACATTCGAAAATTACATTACTTTGACGGCAATACAGTCGTAACTTCGAATGTCGAGATGAATGTCGATTGCCGAGCTAGACATTCGAAATTTCATTACTTTAACGGCTATATACAGTTCGTTTTTCGAATGTCGAGATGAATGTCGATTGTCGAGCTAGACATTCGAAATTTACATTATTATGATGGCCATACAGCCTGTTTCACGAATGTCGAGACGAATGTCGATTGTCGAGCTAGACATTCGAAATTTCTTTACTTTGACGGCGATACATTCCGTTTTTCGAATGTCGAGATGAATGCCGATTGTCTAGCTAGACATTCGAAATTTCATTACTTTGACGGCAATACAGTCATAACTTCGAATGTCGAGATGAATGTCGATTGTCGAGCTAGACATTCGTAATTTCTTTACTTTGACGGCGATACAGTCGTAACTTCGAATGTCGAGATGAATGTCGATTGTCGAGCTAGACATTCGAAATTTCATTACTTTGACGGCTATATACAGTCTGTTTTACGAATGTCGAGATGAATGTCGATTGTCGAGCTAGACATTCGAAATTTCTTTATTTTGACGGCTATAGAGTTCGTTTTTCGAATGTCGAGATGAATGTCGATTGTCGAGCTAGACATTCGAAATTTCATTACTTTGACGGCTATATACAGTCTGTTTTACGAATGTCGAGATGAATGTCGATTGTCGAGCTAGACATTCGAAATTTCATTACTTTGACGGCTATACAGTTCGTTTTTCGAATGTCGAGATGAATGTCGATTGTCGAGCTAGACATTCGAAATTTCTTTACTTTGACGGCTATATACAGTCCGTTTTTCGAATGTCGAGGTGAATGTCGATTGTCTAGCTAGACATTCGAAATTTCTTTACTTTGACGGCGATACAGTCCGTTTTTCGAATGTCGAGATGAATGTCGATTGTCTAGCTAGACATTCGAAATTTCTTTACTTTGACGGCGATACAGTCGTAACTTCGAATGTCGAGATGAATGTCGATTGTCTAGCTAGACATTCGAAATTTCATTACTTTGACGGCTATACACTTCGTTTTTCGAATGTCGAGATGAATGTCGATTGTCGAGCTAGACATTCGAAATTTCATTACTTTGACGGCTATATACAGTCCGTTTTTCGAATGTCGAGATGAATGTCGATTGTCGAGCTAGACATTCGAAATTTCATTACTTTAACGGCTATATACAGTCTGTTTTTCGAATGTCGAGATGAATGTCGATTGTCGAGCTAGACATTCGAAATTTCTTTACTTTGACGGCGATACATTTCGTTTTTCGAATGTCGAGATGAATGTCGATTGTCTAGCTAGACATTCGAAATTTCATTACTTTGACGGCGATACATTTCGTTTTTCGAATGTCGAGATGAATGTCGATTGTCTAGCTAGACATTCGAAATTTCATTACTTTGACGGCGATACAGTTCGTTTTTCGAATGTCGAGATGAATGTCGATTGTCGAGCTAGACATTCGAAATTTCATTACTTTGACGGCTATATACAGTCTGTTTTACGAATGTCGAGATGAATGTCGATTGCCGAGCTAGACATTCGAAATTTCATTACTTTGACGGCTATACAGTTCGTTTTTCGAATGTCGAGATGAATGTCGATTGTCTAGCTAGACATTCGAAATTTCTTTACTTTGACGGCGATACAGTCGTAACTTCGAATGTCGAGATGAATGTCGATTGTCTAGCTAGACATTCGAAATTTCATTACATTGACGGCTATACAGTTCGTTTTTCGAATGTCGAGATGAATGTCGATTGTCTAGCTAGACATTCGAAATTTCATTACTTTGACGGCTATACAGTTCGTTTTTCGAATGTCGAGATGAATGTCGATTGTCGAGCTAGACATTCGAAATGTCTTTACTTTGACGGCGATACAGTCCGTTTTTCGAATGTCGAGATGAATGTCGATTGTCTAGCTAGACATTCGAAATTTCATTACTTTGACGGCTATACATTTCGTTTTTCGAATGTCGAGATGAATGTCGATTGTCGAGCTAGACATTCGAAATTTCATTACTTTGACGGCTATATACAGTCCGTTTTACGAATGTCGAGATGAATGTCGATTGTCGAGCTAGACATTCGAAATTTCATTAGTTTGACGGCTATACAGTTCGTTTTTCGAATGTCGAGATGAATGTCGATTGTCGAGCTAGACATTCGAAATTTACATTATTATGATGGCCATACAGCCTGTTTCACGAATGTCGAGATGAATGTCGATTGTCGAGCTAGACATTGAATGTCGATTGTCGATTGTCGATTGCATTGCCAACTTCACACACATATAACCTACTGCGACCTGATTCGAAGCTAGATCGTTGAATGGCCATCAATTAAGAATATACATACCATTACATGCGTCATTGGGACACACTTTTAGTGAGAATGAGTCTCCATTACAATCATCAAGGGAACCGCTTGAGCAGTTTCTATACCGTGCATAAAAACAATGGTTTCCATTATAAACACAATACCATTCCTTCCATGGTAACCAGAATGGAGACTGTGTTGTTGTTGTTTGTGGTGTTGTTTTATCATTCGCACGTGTCATAGTGTCTGTACTTTGCAATGTTGTCTCGTTTGTTGTTGCTGAAGCGATAATACTACATACTACTGTATAATGAATATTTATTTGTGTCGTGGTGATCGAGACTGGAGAAGCTTGTAGCTTTAAAAAATATAACAGACAATGAGTTGTCGTAATATGGCTTTTATTGTAGAAAGCCGTAACATCATGTTTAAAACACAGTAACATATATTTTTTAAACTATCTAAAATACATTTGTTGTCCTAACCTGCGTGATTTAATTAAGTACACACGTTTTGCATTTGTCATCATAAAAATATCTCAAGACAAAACTACATCAACTGTATTTTCTTTAATTGATTCTCAATAAGTAATCTTAACGATTGAAATAATGAATATGAAATACATTCTGATTATTGTCATTTTCATTATGTAAACAGGATTACAAATATTTCTGGGTTACAAAAATACATGCATTTTTAAATGTTCATCATCTCTATCACGCATGTTGGTAATTTTCCAAATAATGTACCAGACCGTTTACTGATTTTGGTATTTAGCGATAATAAACATTGAAAAAATACACGAGGTGTAGTAATTCTGCTGTTTATAAAATAAGGACATCTTCCGGTGTACAGTTAAACATAGACATTAAGACCAACGTTGGAATAATAGGAAATTGTCTTATAGTTAAATTGGTGGTCTCATTGCAGGTTGAACTATATAAAAAGAGAAATAGAAACCGGCCAAAACATACGTATATGGTCGTTAAATGAGGTGTTCTCGGTAGTGTAAAGGTCGCCTAGTGAGGTATCAGTGTATAATTGTATAACTTAGCCCAGATATTCTGTCTTTCTTGTATGGTATAGATTATCCTCCTGTTACAACAATGATATATAGCAGTAACGTAAAGGCTAACAAAGTAAATATATCTTTCGCTAGGGTACATACATCTACAAGCACCATTTTCACACCCTGACAACGTGTAGTAACTCCCTGAACAGTCGTTTTTGTTACCACTGGAACAATTTCTTAATCGTACATAGTAACACGTGGCATCATTATGGATACAGTCCCAGTCTCCCCATGGTGACCAGAATGGAGTCACAGTTGTTGGTGTTGTCTTAACAGACGTCGTGATTGTTGTCGGTGTTGTTGTATATGCTGTCGTTGACTGAGTACTTGTATTGGTGCTCTGTGGCGCCGGTGAAACGTTTATCATCAACTGATCTTTAATTTAAGTACAAGGTATTATGCCATTGTTTTCATTAAGATAGCATTTGTACTAGTTCGTATAGTACGTTACTTCTTTTAATGCGAGTTTTCGTTAAGTCGCGGTTTCTATAAATCGAATAGAATCGATGCTTCATTTTTCTTAATTTTGAAATTCCTAACAAATGATAAAATATATATATTGGAAGTTAATAACGTTACATTTGCTCTAAATATGTACATTGTGATTGACGATTTAAATGCTGAATATATTTTAGTCAAGACTTGAATATGTTTATTTTACTAGATTACCTGATGAGATATTCGTGAAAACTCTAATTATTACACCCGTCGAATAATTGTGATAGTACAATGTATGTATATGAAGCCTAAAGGTAGCCTAAACTAAAAGAAACTGGAACATATTTAAACGTAGATACAAGGGTTGTCCGCGAAGTTTTGAGACTGTAGGAGTATTTTTGTAAGTATATGTAGTATGCTAGAATCTATAATGCATAACAGCTCATATAATTACATTATTATTTTATGTATCTAGTGCATAGAACATGTTTATATCGCAGTGTTGGTATTTTGCTTTGTCTCAAAACTTTACGGACATCACTCGTATTAATTCCATTCCAACATTGCTAATATAAATATGCAGAAAAACAATCCCAACACTATCGAACGATAAAACAAGTTTGCTGATCTATTTTATGCTTCAGATTATAGCAACTTCAACGTTATAAGTTTTTTTGTAAATTATCATCTTACCACACTTATTGCATGTTAACGTACAGAACTTAACACTCGCCACGGGGTCGTTACAAATGTAGGATTTGAGGAGTGCACAGTTTATAGCAGGGTCATCCAAACATGGCACTAAATAATCACAGAAAAACAAAAACAAAAAACATTCATGTAATGTATGTAATAAATACTGAACAAAATATAACACCTTATTTAGATATGATAACACCGTGATAACAACATTTTTGGATTTTATCAAGTTGGAATTGTTGGAATTTTCATTTTAATCAGACTGCAAGTGAACTTTAGTGTACTTGTATCTTCCGTCAAATATGAATATCCAGTCAATTTTAAAAAGTACTCTTTCAACAGTAGGTAAAGTTTATGCATACGTTTAGTGAGACATAAATCTTGTGAACAAAACAACAATAAAACAAGAAGCAATTACACACTCTCATTATGGCAACATTTTTCATACAGCATTTTCCCTGTTTTATGTTGTATAAACAAACGTTACTAATGATTAAGAAACACCCTGATAGAAACGTCTTAATTACCGCATTTATTACAAGTAAGAGCGCAAAACTTCACACTAGCTTCAGGATCTTGACAAATGTAGGACTTCAACAGTTGGCAGTTAGCGTCTGGGTGATCAGAGCAAGAATATCCTGATGTTGACGATGCATGTGAAGTAGAATTATCTGATGTTGATGTGGTGGTGGTTTTAGATATAGAAGAAAAAAAGGTTAGAGCAATAAGAATATTGGTACCTGTTAAAGCAGATCTAAGTGATTATTTCATATCTTAAACGAGTTGAAAGGCGCCGATTTAAGTACAATGCGATAATTTTTATATGATGATATTTTAGGTATGCGCCAAGATAGGATAGTAATTTTGAACAAGAAATATCAAGACGAGCAGAACCACCTCGGTTCGACCAACATTCTGTTGCTACGTATCCGTATCCAGGGAAGCAAGTACATGTACATTATAACTCAAAAAGATGTAATCTGGTAAAACTTCTATGTTCTTTTACTAATCCAAATGATATTATAATATGAAAACATCACAAATATTACTTTCAGGTCAATATAACACGTGTTCACTGTAACAAACAAATTTTGTCTTTATGTTCACTACTTTGTAAAAGGAACCGAAATTCATAACAATGGTACATTGAACCAGTGCGCTTTATCTGATATCATACTTTAACCAACTGATCAGTTAAATTCTATAATTATTTTGCCTAAACAGACGAAATTAGAAGCAGCATCTTATCATAAAAAAAACAATTCAACGGGCCTGTTAATTTTCGAGACCTGTAACATGCATATTTTCGAGACCTATTCACTTTCTGTATTTTAAGGTAAAATACTTTTATTCAGGATGTTTCTACTCACCATCATCCACAAGAAATCGTTCTTTGAGTATCTCTAAATGCCCTGGAAACGACGATACCAACAACAATATTTATTTCAACATTGTGGGTGTGTAAACAACAATAGATAAAATAACAATTGTATTAATATGACTAGATATAGAAGGGCACAAGCTTGCTTTATTCACTTCATTGAACTCTAACGATTAATCTTTGCAGTGCTGGTACCAAAACCTATACACAGACTTTGCCACCAGGATAGTGTAAGGTCAACCCATTCACACATGCAGCCCGACCAAGTTCTTTACTGTTGGGTGACTAACTTCGAAATTGTCATTGTGATATCCTTTTAATTAATATTGAACTCTTTCAAGATGGAATTTGGACAAGCAATTTAAGGAAATTTAGCCGGTCAATGGTTAAATATGTCGGCTGAATTGTGCACATTTGATTTATGTGCTGCCGATTATCTTTTCATTCAACTTTTTAGTGTGGTCACATAAAATCTTTTTTGAGATATCGTTTGTAAGTATGAGTTATTGTGGTTGAACCTGCTCTTATAAACGACAGCTTTTCTTTTCAATACAAATGCATTTTATACTTTGAAAAATATTTGACCAGGATGAAAGGTTGGGAAAATCATTATCGATGTCGTCATTATTATTATGATCATCATCACCATCATCGATGTCGTCATCATCTATATTATCATAATCACCATCAGTGACGTCGCCATTATCATTGTCATCATAATCATTATTATCAACATCAACACTAAATTAAGTGACCCGACTGTATTACGGTATCTTATTATCTTACATGCAGGTATTTTAAAACATAATTATCATTACCATGTCCATTTGGTTTATCTTCAATTCGTCCTTGTACCAAACTTAATAAAATGACAACAAGTGTCGCATCTGCTTAAGAAGAAAAAATACATTCAATTCCAGAAATACCTTCAGTACTGAAGATGATCTACCAAGTGATAGTCGCGTTATTATGTTTTATTTTCTCCTCTGAGATTTAAAAGAAAATACAAAAAGTCTTCATTCGTACGTCATCATTTTATTAAGGAATTAACTAGGAAATACGGAAAGTTTAAGATCTATTATAGCGAACAGAAGTGATTGCTGTGGAATGCTGCTCAGATTAACAGTGACCCTTACAGTTGTCTCAGGCACAGAACACGACAAAACACTGATTATAATAAATTATTACTCTTATACTAGATATCAATACAGTACGTACATAACAAGCAAAAGAATGGAAATATAATGAATAATTACAGTGAAAGACCATGTTTCGTTTAAATCCAAGCACAATGGTATTCCAATCACAGGCGTTCTTAAAACATGTATAAGGATCTGATAAGATATATACTCGACCGGGTCAACTGTACGATGTAAATTAGGTCATTTAATACTTATTTTGTCTTGTAAGATAAGTTTAATTTTTGTGAAAATGAATAATTGAATATGTTCCTGAGATGCCTGTAAACGTCACTGATAACATCAGTATCACATAATTGGAGACGTTGTTTTTTCGTCTCAGTATATGTCAAGGGCACGTTGTTTCCAATCAGAGTTCTGCCTATTAGTGTCTGTATTATTATCTAACCAGCGCTAAATTCACCTTCCACAGGGAGCCGACAACGTCTTCACTTATTGGGTAAAATCAACATTTTTGTCAAGTTTTCATAGAAGGGTAGGCCTATGGCCTGCTTGATCTCCGGGTTACACGTTCAGTTCATTACCCACTGACTGGACCACGGCCGCGGTTAGTCTAAATATCAAGTTTAAACATTGGAAATACTGAAAACTGTATGAGCTAGACAGCCATATCGCTAAATCTATAAGACCTCATGCTCTGTACTATATATTTAATCCACTATCTATAAATACACAAAAACTGAATCATATACACATAATTTTATTACGACAAATACAATACAAATGCATAAACAATTCAAAATATGAAAAGCGAACATAAATTTAAAACATGTACAATGAACAGTAAAATGCAATAACTTTAATGTAGACAATTTGAAATGATTGGATAATATCAATAGTGATCTTTCAGATGTTCATGTACAATGTGTCAGTTTGTAAAGTTATACAAAACGTCTAGACAAGTTGTCATCATGTCCACCATTTTACGCCATTTTAAAAAAATGATACATACATATCTATATATAGAGGATCACGACTGAAGGCCGGTCGTTAATGACAAGTTAAATACATTGGACAGCTACTATATGAGTGACCCCTCCCCCAATCCACATGAGGTCTAATATCCTGTTTCATTGCCCCTTATCTGTATAATCCTGTCTGTAGACTTGACACCTAGTCAAAAATTAGGGTAATAAATTTTATTGATATATGGTGATAATTGATATATGGTGATAATTGATATATGGTGATAATTGATATATGGTGATAATAAGTTTATGACTAAAGTCCTGTTCTGGTGACTGATTATGTAAACAGAAGCTAGTCTATCAAGGACCCTGTTTGTTTTATTGCACACTTACTGTGGAAACAGGGGTGTCTTGCTGGTCCATAAGTCACATGCCTCGCATTCCTGATTCAATCTCATTAACTTTATTTTTTTTGCATTTTCAAATTTTAAAAGCAAGTTCACTTGAAGCATATACTTCCTTCATTAGTGAAACTCAACACAATAATGGCAAAGAACTTTCAAAAACGTTTTTTTCCAGCAGCAATCTTCATAATGATGTGTATGCATGCAATTCATAAAGTACAAAACAAAGCGTCAGAAAAAATTGGGCACAGCTGATATATGAATTGTTGCCCAAGTTCACTTTTGGTAATAAAAAAACGAAAATATATATACTCCTCCATCATAACAAGCATATACATCATACATGTCCATGTACATGTGTATCTATTCAAGCATATTTACACCCATGCAATGATATCTGGTGAAGATGGAATAAATATCAAATAAGTTCTATTGTCATCTTCAAATCAATGTCTTAATCACGAATCTTTGGACACTTCTTTTTCACTCGTTTTTTTTGTTGCGTAGTCTCGGTGGTGTTGCTGGTCGAGCTTTCTTTAAATCATACTGGTATTTGATTTTCTTATCGATTGGTTTCAAAATCTGCAAGTTTATGAAGCAACAGATGGTAACAAATGGTATCAAAAACTTAACCGAGCTGCAATATTCTTGCAGAACAAAGCACTGTCGTTAATATTGAGGTAAGCCCACGAAAATAGAACCAAACGAACTATAGTGCAATAGTTTGTCAGTAACAATATGGGTTTTCATATTTGAAAGGCATTATATAGACATGAAAAATGGTCCTATGATACAGTCAGTACGGTCCACACACACGTAACCGATAACTTCCGTACATGAAATACAGAAGATAAGGTAGGAGACATGTTGACCTTATTGCCATAGTAAAAATAAGACATGTTACCATGGCAGCGAACCTGCAACCTTTAACTGTTATACAGATAAAGTCGAACATTCAATGTTATTTAGTGATTTAAGGAATTTGATACAATTCATAGCATATTGTAAATTGTTTAAGAACCACAGCCACATTAATAGACTTTGGTTTCGTGTATTATCTTGCACACTGTAAAACTTACCTGGAAGGAGCACATCAAAGTTTCATCAACGGACATCAACCCACCGGCGTTATCGAATTCACAATAATTTGGTGCAGAAAAAATCGTAACTAACTGACGCTTGGCAAAAAACTCGTAACCATCTTCAACAACCTACAATGGAATATAGATGGAATGTAAACACCTGAATAAATGTTCATTTTAGAAACTGGGGCCAACAATGAATATATTTGAAGAACGAGTGAGAAAGAATCGCGCGTATTTTGATGTTGTATTATAAACAAAAAGTACATTAGCATGAAACTATTCAAGATTTGCACCGATTACATCCTTTAATATTAACGATGTAATTTCAGACATGGTCATCTTTATGATTCAATTGATATACCTTAATTTTCACTTCCAGAATGGCGAAATAAACTATTTTTAAACATGCGATGTAACAACTGTGCCTATACTTCCATGTGCTATGATATGAAAATTAAGGGGATTATATTTCTGAAGCCATGGAAATGACACCAAACACAATCAACACATATCAACACAAATAATTATCTATGATTATTTAGAATAATATATAAACACATTTACCTGATGGGCTCTGCAGATCAAGTCTAAATCGTGCGTATTCAAGAATTTACCAACAACGTCCGAACCAAATTCAAATGAACAACCTCTGTCATTTTCGCCCCAACCTTTCAAATCTTTCTGTGGATCTGACCACAGTAAGTCACACAGCAAACCTACGATAAAACAAGATAATGTAATAAAGCAGGCCACTTCTGTTTATTAAAGCTCTATATACATTGAGCTCTAAATTTCAAACAATTTATTATACAAGTCTATGTAAAACATGTCACCCCTTGGGCGAGGCATTATTTAGTAACTTTGTTAGAGGGTCTCTAGGTGGTACTCCACGCCAAATATCTAAGCTGAGACCATGTGATTTAAGACAAGAAGAATGCTTAGGCTTTTCTCTGTGGTTGTCAAAGAAACCAGTGGTCTGCGTGGAATGACTACACAAAGACCATTCCTGTGGAGTGTCTTCAAATTTGACACAGACGTGTCAAAGGAGAAGTCGTCCGAAATGTGGAAATGTGTTGACGGACGACGGACAAAGCGCATCCTGAGCTAAAAATAATAAAATAATAATAGATCTAAGTCATAAAATAACCAAGTTGATTTTTGAAATGTTTGAACAAAGTTTTTATACCTGTGTCAGGAATATCTGTCGGTCTCATAATGCGACGTATTTGTTCCAATGATTGTAAATCTGGTGATAGACCTGCAAACAAATAAACAACACAAGAGTAGAATTGATGAATATTAACCAATAACTGAACTAGTTCTGCTTGTTTCAGTCCGTGAACGCTGACAAAGAATTGTTCAGAGTTTCTAGAATTTCCAGAAATCAATGAATGCTTTATAAAAAAGTATTATGTTTCAAATACACATACATACATGTAATAATAGTTTTGAATATTTATGTGTAGTAAGTTAAATCAGAGTAAATGACCACATGTGGAGGAAGGCGATGATGCGAACATTGGTCTCTGTTAAGCTGACACTCACTGACTAAAATAAATCTCCGAACTCAGGCAAAATTATGTGTAAAATGACCACATTTTTTTCTTTGTTGGTCTTTGTCTACAAGTTGGTACATTTGTCACTTATTATAATTGCAAAAAGTTTTCATGCATGCATGTATAGCTTGATATATTTGTTAGGTGTTGTTAAACTTTGAACTTTTGTTAAAAATTAAGAAGCACTTACCTCCGTGGCAACAGAATATTTTATCATCAATGACGGCAGCAACTGGTAAACAATTAAAACAATCTGTAAACGTCTTCCACAACTTCTGGGAATATCTCCTCGTGCCTGAAAATGTAAACACGTGACCATGTAATGTTTATATTGGAGATACTAGATTCAACTCATTGTATTTCTTGATATTTAAACTATATATTACATAATGAAAGGTAACTATAGAAGACTTGCCCGGATCTTACTATATAAGAAAAACATGTAGTGACAATAGATGAATACAGAGATTTGGTGGTTAACGTTGAACGAATCGAAGATCGAAATGAAGCAACTGTTATTGTATAACACCAAGCTTGTGAACAAATGTTTGTTAGAAATTGCTCGCCGATTCACAACAACCCAATAACATAAAAAAGATATGCCGGCATACATAAAGCCTTGTTGTCAAGTTCCAGTTGGTTCTACATGTACTTCTATTAAAGCTTTTCAATGACGATGTCATTTTTATACAAGGGCATTATGTTTTTTTTCTTCACCGTTTTCAAAAAAATCAGATTAATCTTTAGTCTTAAGTTGCGGAATGTTTGAGGTCTTATCAGAGTAGACCATCAGTGCATTTATTTGTACCGAAATAACTATGTCTGGAACAGTTCCAAATTACGTTATAAATTTTATCAAAGGTGATATAAGCATGCCTTTATTGAGCAGCGTAAGCAAATATTATACTAAATGATTATGTAACCCACATCTTATCAAAACTTTTTCATGGGTTTAACGCCGTCTTTCAAGAAATTTCCAGCTTTATAAGGTGGCCGGTTCACCTAATCTGTATTCTAACCAGCATTTATTTGCCCTAATATAAGGAGCCATCAACTAACCCACACATGGAGGTAAATCGACAGTATTGTCAACTGTTATCAAAACTGTACATGAATACATATATTTTGTGATGAATGTGTGCATCGAAGCGGGTACGCTCGGATATTGCCGTTAAGTTTAAGGAATCTTAAAAAAATGATCGATTTGAATTGAACAAAATGCAATAAGAACAATTTTATCACAGATTGGTCAGGCTGCCAAAAGTATGACATTAAAGTTTAAATTGATAAAGAATAGTAATCTGTGTACATTGTTTCAGTCAGAGCAAAGATAATATAATATCAAACAGTCATCCGTATCAGATTTTATTTAGAAAGTATTTTACTTAATCATCTATACAGTAAAACCCTACACAGTCACCTCCTTCATTTTAAGACGACCTCATCAATACGATCGTTTGTTTTCAGGCTATTTTTTAATTATTTGAAGTACACTTCGACATAATAATGGGACCTCAATGGTAAGGGTTCGATATTGACCATTATACCGAGGAAGTCAGTGACTGTTCAAAGAGACTTAAATTCGTGAGTTCATTGCACATGTATAATAAGTGTTATCGTAATTTTACAATCACAGCGGACCTAACGACGTTTATCATCAAAATAAGACAAATTTATTTACAAAGGTAAGAATGTCAAAGCAATATCACAATATAGAAAGTTTGAAAAGTGCAAATAAGAAAAAAAACAGACTTACATTCATCCCAAAATCCATACTGTCTATTAACACTAGCACATTCGTGATTCCCGCGTAATAAGAAGAAATTCTCAGGATATTTGATCTTATAAGCCAATAACAAACTTATTGTTTCAATAGATTGTCGTCCACGATCTACGTAGTCCCCTAGAAACAAGTAGTTGGATTCTGGTGGAAAACCTCCATATTCAAACAGTCGAAGTAAATCATAGAACTGTCCATGGATATCGCCTGAAATAGAGAAAAATGTAGAAAATTTAATACATTACTTTTTTCGAAACGACCGAGATTCAGCATTGATATCCAAATAAAATCAATCTGTAATTAGTATCCTCTTACATCGTTAAACCGTTGAAAACTTGAGTAAAAACACATAAACAAAAGCGTAGCGCTTAAACGAAACAAAGATAACTCCTTCAGTCATAGTTGAACATAAATCGTAGTTATCTCCCTTGATTTTCACTTTTCACTCGCGAAATAACAAGAATATGTTCACTAACCACATATTTTTAGCGGGGCTTCGAGTTCCAGTAACATCGGCTGACTCAGAAATATCTCCCTGGACTTCAGACACATCGCCCTGATCTCTGATTCCGTCAGTACCACCGTCTTCCCCGGTCGACATCCTCTCGCTGTAATGTAAAATGATACAAACTTATGATAATTATTCAGTTTCAAATACATGTATCATCTAATTAATGGTAATAAATTAATTACAAGAATATTATTAATATATTAGATTATAATTGAATACATTACTGAATAACAAATGCTTTCAAGAATGTGTAATAATTTCAAGATGGCGGACTAAGTTATTATGAACGATTTTTACGTAAACTTTTGACTCAGTGTAAAATTACTTGTTGTTAACTGAGCTGTGTTTTCATCAGCGAAATTAATGTGAAATGAATTTTCAATAAAACAAGGGTCAGACCCACTACATGATAAATCACGTAGTTTATAAGATTGACTGATGGACTGAGTAGGGACTCAAACTTGTAGAAAACATCAAGGTGTATTAACCATTTAGAAGACGCTCGATAATGCTGTCGATTTCAATCTCTGCCATATTTGTCGTCGTATTTTTCTTTAATAATTTCGTTGTTCTCTCACGTACAGTTAGCTCGTAAATGACTCGTTATCTGCGTAGTAACAACCTTATATATGACCCGTGACGTCAATGAACGATTTAATCACCAACTTAAGGTGTTGTTCACCTGTATTCAGACACGTGTCACGTTTTTTTTATCAACGATTCTTTACACCGACTTAAATAATATGTACAATGTCATGTATACATTGTGTAACATTATTAATTAACTATTCAATATTTTCACTTCAAATGCTGGGCCGATATGAAGTGCACCAAGACATTATGAACACAAAGCTCGGTCATTATGAAAAAAATGGCCTTTAATTAAACAAATCGGCTATTATGAGAATCGGTCATTCTGATTGGCTGTCCATCTCGGCCATTATGGAACCGCTGCTATATTGTATAGTTAATTAACTTAGTAAAATTGTCAATAAGTGTTTTCATAATTGCCTTGTTATTGGCTTCAGACAGTCATATTAACTAACATATCAGGCTAATAATTCATGATAGTCTTGAGCCAAATAATTTTTAACAAGGTCATTATGAAAACACTTACTTTTTAACATTATATGAAAACTTGTAAGTTGGTCAATTCAGAAACACAATGGGATAACAGGCATGTAGTATAATACAAGTACATCTTGTCTAAAATCTTGAAATCGATCGATGTAACTCATTGGGTTACATTAAACTTATAATGGAGAAAATCTGTCCTAGTTTTAACTTAATGCTGTACAGATTTCTTTTCGTACATGTAATTCCTGTAATCAATGCTGGTATGTATGGGGTTTTAATCCATTACATGTATACCATGATTTATTATTAGGCGTTTAATTTTAAGTTTGAAATTTGAATTGACCGTGATTAATGATAGGCAACATTTAAAATAGGTTCGAATCAGTTTGATTTGACTAAATATGGACACTGATAAATCTATGTTAATCATGTTCTCTAACTGTAAGGGTGTCATACAGCCTTAAAGTATCAGGTAAATCGTTATTAGTCACACGGCATGTGATTATCTGATGCAATAATGTTGAAATACTCGGTTTGTATATACACGATGTACAAGTTGAACTGTTTAAGATCACCGATTAAATCAATGATAAATATATGTAAAACTTGGCAGTTCAACTTTAAATTATTATGTAGTATATAACAGTGTCACGCTGTTAAACCATGATCCGTTAGTTTGTTCAAATATGGGTTGAAGTCCGGTTTATGACTGTATATAGCAGGGCCGTAGGAATTGAGGTAGGGGGCTTGGGGGGGGGGGGGTAGCCCCCAAATAGTCTCAGCTGTAATGGTAATTAAAAGAGGTTAACTATTATACTTGTCTCCCTCCCCCGTTGTCGGATAAAATCTAAAAGTTGCACCCACCGGATGACCTTGGTGTACTGCACATAGGCTAAATCTTGACTGAATATGTAATAGAAGGAGGAAAATAATGAACCCGATGCGGGGGTCGAACCCGCCACCTCCTGCTTGCAAGTCAGTTTATAAATACAATATACCACAGAGCTACACTCCCCCCTTCCTTTTTATTCAAAGTAATTTATCACGACAACTACAGGCTCTTTAGACTAACATAGCCATTGCTTCACATTCCAAGGCTTGCCTCCAAATAGGAGGAAAATAATTTACCCGACGCGGTAAATATAATATACCGCACCGCTACAAATATGCTAACTACATTGTATGTACATCAGTCTCATGTTTTTTAATGAATAAATATACACATGATCGATATTTTTGTTATGAATATCATAATTATGTACATGTATAAATTTGGCGCACAAATCAAGTCAGGTGAACAAAATGTGATAGAAGAAATAAGACACATGATGTATGCGGGCTAGAGCCCGAAACCACAGGCCTGTCTACAGGTCAGATGCTCAACCATGTGAACTAATCGGGCTTGTAAATATTATTAATTTATACCAATACGATATACAATACTGCTACACATGGTTCTAACAGTACGATCGTAACAGACTGGAATAAATATAAAAATAAACATCAGTGGATTCACGGTGGTTAACTTAGCAGAACTAAAGTATGAATAATACAACATGTTGTAGTTATTACATGTATATAATGATGTTCTACATGCTGTATGTTAAATTGCGTGATTGTTATTTTGAACCTTGCTAATTGTATAGTGGACTGTACAGCTGCTTAAGTGGTGTCATGGTAGTGGGGCGGGTACGAGCCCAGTTATCGAATGCTGGTGCATGTCAACAATGTTGTTGAAGGCTAATGTAAGCATTGTTCATGAAGACTGATGTGGTCGAGCCTTATTGATGAAGACTGGTGTGAACATGAAGCACTAAACTTCATGCATACATAACGTACGTGTATTTTCAACAAGTGTACGTTGTATGTCGACATTAGGGCCTTTGATATCGTATCCTTCAGTTCCGCGTATTTCCAGAACTACGTATTACGGAGTCGCTCAATTACCATATATTCTTTCCTGGTTCATATACAAACCTCCACATGACAACACTAATCATACATTTGATGAATAAACAGACTAATGGTTATTAGGCCTTCTATATATGTTGTATATCAATCCAGAATGAAAATAACTCGCAATTTTCTTTAAGCATTTTATTGCAAAGAATTCAAAGAATTGGGAATAACATATGAAGAGTTCTTAAGTTTGAGTTTACCGGATGCCAAAACTCCAATGTTTAGTTTAAAAACAGTTACTACTTTCCATTTCACATCTATAGGTAAAATCAAGTCAAATATAGTTAGAACAGACTGGTCAAAGGGAGATAATTTATTAGATATTGTTTTGGATTGCGGTGGTTATCTTTTAGTTTGACATTACAAATCTTCAATGCAGATCGATATTAAAAAATAACAGCGAACGTAATTTGGTTTATAGTGTTAACATCCTGCAAATAAAATTGGTTATAAATACGTGTGGACGAACGGTCGAAAATGGAAATATGTTGATGATCTGTAGAGTTGTAATAAATTCTATATCTACAAAATAATTTAACCCCAAATCATTAAAAAGAACACATAATTGATGTAATATATTTATTGTACATGTTTCATTTGTACGGAGTTGCATTCAGTGGCAATTTTCTTTCGAAAACTTAGATTCTTGTCTACTGTTGAGATTCAATGTTACAGGCATATATTATTTAGAAAGAAGATACGGAATAAAAAACAAATGAGAATAAAAAACACTCGGTAAAAAATTACACTGTGGAAAAATCGAAAAAATACGTGTTAATTTTAAATGAACGAAGTACATCTATAAAAACTGGCACAGACTTGCCACTATAAAAACCCAACAGGGGAACGTCAATAGAAGATTTGCTATTTAAAACACTATACAAGTGTATCATAATATAATATAATATCATGTTCAAATTAAAACATATAAAACATATATTTTTAAGTACAGAATGTATGTATAAATTTGCTTGGTTTTGTTTCGTTACGTACATAACCACTATAAGAGTATTTCATATGTTATATTTTGTGTTTATGATTCAGCTTAAATCTAAACACATTATTCATATCTCTTCTGATCATCACCTAATCATCATCGTCTTTTATACGGATGTTTAAAGGTTAATTCCTATATTTGTTTCCCTTGCGACCCATTCCCAACAGAAAAAAATGCGGACCTCATTCAGAGAGTCGAACTGAACGTACAAGAAAACTACGGCATGAGGAAATAGGTTGTAGTTTGTATTTACACCAGGCTAACAATGTGAAGGTAAACCACGGAAAACAGCACGGAATCCTCCACAAATGGGATAATTTATTTTTTTGCTCATATTGATTTATTGTCAAAGATATTTTCTGAATAACGGATTTCCTGATCCCAGACTGTGTGTTGGTATATTTTGACTTTGTATTGATAATCTTTTATTCTTTCTTTATCATAATGTTACTGGTCACTGCATGTTGGACATTACTCAGCTGTTTCTAAACCTGACTTGGAGTTAACAGAAAATACCAAACATAAACCACACGTGTACACGCATGCATACACACAACTGAACCAAACACATACATAAACCACACGTGTACACGCATGTATACACACAACTGAACCAAACACATACATAAAACATCTATATCTTTATGCGATAAAAAACGTATTTGATGAATTTATGAAGGATTGTCATCAGTTTGTGTTCCCCTGTCTTCGCACAGTTTTGGATTTTCTTCCAGCGGTTGTAATGGAGCAACTAGCGCCCTCTTCACTCGTCCAGTCACAGTATGTATCGTCTGTACTGTTCCACCTGTTGAGTCTGGTGCAATCTGAACATTATGTCTGATTGCCAAAAACTGTAAGATGATAAATCTAAACATTATGTCTGATTTCAAAAGACTATAAATCAACGAATATTTTTTTAATAAGTTTTTGTTACTTTCTAGATGACATTTGTAATATATTAAATACCACAAATCAATAATTTATAAAATCAACTTCCCAGACAACAAACAAGTTTGTGTTAAATTGGACTTACCTTTGGAACAAACAAAAGCAACATAGTAATGGTGACAAACACTTGTATGGTGATGAATTGAAACAACAGAACCATGTTTGGCCCAACGACTGATATAAACACCCGACTGAAATAAATAAACGTTATTCTTAAAATTTCTTGGTGGTTGACTAATGTTCATTTTTCAATTAAATATGTAATACTAAGTATCATGTTGACAGCGAATGTTCTACCTTAATTACCTAAAATATATTGCAAGAGCTTTAAATGGTCCGCGGGACTCACTTTAAAAAAGTTTGACCCTCTTAACATGATTGAGTAAGAGCTGTGTGAGGTTTAATTTCGACTCTACACACATACATGTTTAGATGTATGAAGACGTGACTTAGATATATAAATATGCATACATTTGGAACAAATCCGATGAGATTTAATATCTCAGTATTATGGAGTGTCTCTTTGGATTGTGTTAATAGCAGGCCAACAACAAAACCTAAAAATCCGACCCGATTCCCAACTAGTATACCAAGTCTTATGAAAACAGACATAGGCACTACTCCGTTACTACCAAACACACAGTAATACACCAGTCACGAATATGATATCTTTAAGCGGGGGCTTTACTGAAAGGTTTGGAGATTGCCGAAATGGGAAAGACGAAGAAAAATACGTACGATAGAATTTTCATGAAGCTGCCGAGAATAATCGCATTATAGACGGACCACGTGATGTGTTTACTCTCGTTGAAGTGAGCTGGAGCTTTCCGTACAGTGAAGCATAAATACACTCCGAATAATAGGAACAGAATCTGTACTGTAATGATGAAAAACGATACGTTAAAATAATCAGACGCCACCAATCATCAATTTATTCCACGTTAATACCTGCATACGTTGTTTTTAAACCAATACAAAATGTCATTTACGATTATTGAAACAAAAAATCTTACTAACAAGCTGTTAACAATTCATGATATTAAGAAGGAAACAGTAAATACTCGCATTATCTAGGTATTCTAACTACACGTGTACAAGCCAACCATGGTTCCATTTATAAATCCTAAACTTTATTGCCTTGATGTGATCAATGGAAAAAGTTGTCTTTGAGCTTGAAAACTTACACATTTGTTAAATAATAATCTAAGAACAATATTCATATTTTGCATAACAGAAACTCGTAAAATTTCATATTGCAACAAACGACTGTACAAGCAATTACATGTAAAACAAATATGGCGCCTCCTAGTAACCGCCTCATGATAATTATGGGCGAATAGAAATTGGCAGTTTCAGAAATCGGGAAACTCAAAATGTGGCGGTTCCCGAAAAACTCGTCATTGAGATCCAATAACTCAATAAATAGAAGTCCATATCAGACTTGTACCTCCTAAGACAGCATATTCCCATGGCCCATAATCGCATATAAAGAACTTCAGATTATCCGATGTCTTCATAGTTTTCACGCTGGGTGGTTGACTACCGTTCCATGCTGCTAAGACGATCACAGACACGACTATGATGATAGCAAGTCTCTGTAACAACACTGAATCAGGTAACCGTATAATCTTCTTCGTTCCTACGGAGAATATCATCGAGATCCTTAAAGAAGAAAAGAATGGGAAGTGGATTTCTATTTTACGCCCATTAGATTTATACCTGGGCTTGTGTTCGTATTTTAAAGCTTCTCAATTTAAGACTTTTTCTTAGATTTTAACTTAAACCCTAAACTCTTTAGATATAGAACTTAATTGGTTGCGTTTCTCATATCTGTTTTTAAATGATTTGATAATCGCAAAAAGGGAGGAAAAAAGGTTCAGTCCCAGGTTATACGTACAATAACATATTAGCTATACTTTTAAAACAGACGACGAAACAATAACCGTCATCTTTAGAAGACAACCAATGCCGTAGAATCGATCATTTCCTTTAATGATGACATTATTTCAGCAGAAATCACAAAAACATCATTTCAAACACTTATATGAATGAACGTACTTAAAACTTTTCTGTTAAAATTGCGTTAGTGTTGTTAGTAATTGAAAGTGTCATCAAAATCAACTTCAAGCGATTCATTGCCTAAATTTCATTCCTTTAGGTGATAAACATTGGTCGTATACGAGGTATCGTATAATCTCATGGTGTTTTATATGTAAATATATACCAGCTTTATTGAACATATGAGAATGTTGATGTATAGGCTAAGTCTATGTATATAATATACATGTAATCTTCTTTAAATAGCTTCCTAATGCACGCTAGCTATAATTATAATGACACGTGGACCTAAAATAATGATCGCCTGAGTTTAATCAGCGTCTTCATTAAAGTAATCCGAGTACAAAAATAAAAATCCGTTGACAGAATATTGACGCAAATCAATCATATAATATTATTAAGATCTAATCTGAATCTAACTGATCAATGTTATTTGTTGTAGGACTTAATTAATGCTTTAAGACTGGTGATTGGGTTCATTAAAATACGTCTTAATAATTACGTGACATTTTTAAAGATGTCTCTCAATCAGACATGGCAATATTAGAATTAAGAGTGATTATAACTGTATATAAATGTAGAAATGACACAAGTGGCCAGTGTTTGTAGGCGTTTAAGTATCATTAAGGAGTTGTATTTGTAAGCCTTTTTCACTTGATTGAGGATCATATGTATATATATATATACTGCTCAAGTTTCGTAATAGGCCAACTTATTTTATTAGATGCTTTTCAGATTATAAAGCGTATAATATCATTTATTTCGATCGATAACTGGAGCATATATTAAAATAATATGACTTTTTACATTTTTATAGCACAGGTACGTGAAAGTAGGCAGTTTCATACGGAGGAAACAAACAAACAAATCTACACAGATATATAAGCTGGAAAGGCACAAAATGATCCTTAATTGCTATTTGTGCGACATTAAACACAAGCTAAAAAACGCAACTAAACATTTAACGTACCTCCAGGTTTTAAGGATAAGAGATCCATACATGATGAAGAATCCCAAATTGATTAACCATATTCTGGCACTGCATACGATAAATGAAACTTCAACAGCATGGAGATAAAACTGAAACAACAACAATAACAACAAACATTTCATTTCCAAAGACATTTTGAACGCATCTGTCAATTAATCAGAATCACAAATGCAAAGGTACTCCTGGGATTGTATTTTCCAACTAAAATCCGGTTTAAATAATCGTGTCATTCATACTTAACTGCAATAGCAGCGGCAAAACTTAGCTACTAAACCAGTTGCGTAAAACATGATCAATTTGATGCATATCATTGTATTTTATAAGCTGTATTAAAATCGGTTTTGTGTAATAATATGGCCGCGGTCGTGGTTCGTGCGCTGGAATTGTACATAGCCCAGCGATCCAGGTTCAATTCCATAATCGCATCAGAGCATACACTTCCATAAACATTGGACAAAGATGTCGATTTTCCTCAACTTTTGGAGAATTTACCGTTTCCTTGTAGAAAGGGTAAATTAGTACTGGTCAGAATACCGTCCACGAAAACTGGTTAGGTGAATCGGTCGCCGTATGTAACCGAAAAATTGTTGTTGGAAAACGGCATTAAGCACAAAGGGACAAATAGTGTTAAAATATCAATTACACATGCTCAAAATGAAAGTTTAACTTCCAGTGCATGTGTCCGAAGGCCTTTAATGAAATTGGACCATAACCGTTATTCAGTTTGTCTACTCTCGCCACCGAGAAAATCATTTACCATCTTTAATATTATAGTTCTTTTTAGATACAACTGATTTACAAAAACAATTTTCATAAATATAATGATATACGAGTATGTAAGTTATTTTAATGAAAGTTTGTATGTGTGTATATTTGTTGTAGAAGTAGAATATTTCCAAAGAATTAGTTTATAGAATCATCGGAAATATCATATTAATACATTTTACCATATTTCTTTTTTAATTGTTCAATTAAAATATGTCAGACATGACATTTCAAATTATTGTATAACTTGCATCGACATTTTAATTAATATAAAGTTCTTAATGAAAAGGAGTGGTTGCACTTTTTTTTAAAGTTCTGTTTCATGTATATACATTGTATGTGGACCAACTTCTACAATATCCGTCATAACATCGTTGATATCCAAGCTTCAGACTATTTAGAAAGATCAACAACTATAACAAGATCTAACACACTTTGCAGTACAAAAGGTTTTCTCCTTCAACCGACCAGTTCAAATACAGCTTCTTTCCAAGAACCGTCCCAACATGGAATTCACTACCAGCCATCGTTGCTGAGGCTCCCTCTTTTGGTATCCTTCAAGAGAGAGCTCTCTGCCCAGCCCTTCTAATGGGGAACACTCCACAGTTGCTTGCATCGAGGAGACGTGAGCTGTGCCGGCGGGAACACTTTCCTGGTAGCGCCACGCAAGTCAGAGAGGTCACACCCAGTCTTGAAGGGGTAAAACAACTGTAAACCCTTTTGTACATATTTCTACTTTTATCTATATAGCATATCATGTCCGACACTTTCATCCACCTTCCTGTCTTTTCTATGATTTCAATTCTTGCGCACCGTAATATAATATGCATTTACGTAACTAAAGAAGAAGATATGTATAGGAAAGCTTCCTCTATAATTGTTTCGATATGAATTTACTACCAGCCAGATATCCATTTAATTTGGATGATTTAAGTTGTTTGATAAAGAATTTTATTCGCGTATGAATTTTACTACGCTATTCTATATCCACCATGCAATTGTTAAACTTGTTTCGTTCCATGTTGCAGTGCATGTACGTTTAGTTTCCATGAGTATCTTCAGTTGTCGAACAATGGTATTCTATTTCCAAGTCAGACTGAAGCTATGAGGTCCGTATGAATGGTTTATTATACGATAACAATTACGTTGTTAGATCATTAGTTCAAACTGAACAACAGCCAGCTAACCATAATAAGTCAACTTTGCTGGTATTTGTTGGATACACATTCATTCTATATATTGGTCAATTAGAACTTATTCGAAGAATGTGATTATGGTTACAAAGTCTTTAATTACTAATAAAGTGATAACATTAAGTTCATGACACAGACATATGATGATGAAAACAATTTATCTTCCTTTAATGGAACAAGCAAGAAAACGTAATTGTAATTCAATGCTCAAAACAATTACGGTCGACATCGAATGTTTTTTTAAATAATTACAAAATGTATATACACTGTACAACAAGACTTTGACGTCATACTGTGTTACCCTAGCAACAGAATTCACAGACTTACCTCAATACACATACAAATACCACCCAAACACATCGTCTCTAAGAATATCGGACTCGCAGATTTAATAGCCTTGAAAAAAAGATTAGTTGATTAAGTGACTACCAATTATTTGAAAATAGTAATGGTAGAGAACAGTATAATTATAACGTGACGTATAGTAGCGTTACTATATCAACATAATTGTTAATATAGACTTAGAGCTTAACTTATATATTATTATTAACACAGTGTCGATCTCAAAGAATATGGGCATCGTTGTCAGGGTTTAACATCTCCTTACAGGTCATTACAATCATTACTTTATTTATACATTAATACTAACCTTTCCTAGAGGTAGACACGATATTATTTATTTAAAAAACACATCAAATTTGTCCTAACAAACCGAAATAGACATAGTTACTATAAAGGCTTATAAGGTAGATCAAAATTACTCCGTTAGTTCAATTCCAGAATATAAGAAATACTTTCGGATTAGCCACATGTTTAAGATAACATCAGGAATACACTAGGCAATCGCACATACACTTTACCCGTGTAAATTAAATAGAATTGTGGACTAATTATAGAATTATGTATCTCACCATCTCGTTTCGTTTCCAGTGAACAAAAGCCGCAATCACTATAACCATGATGATTGTTAAAGAGTTGAGAATCATCAGGGATATGACAAGTAGACTGTAACTCTCGTGCAAACAAGGAGACTCGTCAATACATGTGTCACATCCGGCTGCGCAAGGAACACATCTGAACATACCGGATACAATACCTTCCGGTTTCCGGTACTGATTCTCGATTTCGTCTCCAGTGTAAGCTCTCAGTGGAACGGATTTGTCCGGGAAGTAGAAACCATTTGCACATTCACAAATGTATGCTCCCGGAGTAAACCCCCTCCCAGTGATTTGTACGCACTAAAAATAGAATTTCCTTAAATTTAAAAACATGGCAATAATATCATTGTGACGCCATGTTAGCCCCTAAAATAATCGCGAGAATTAATCAATGCGAACTTAATGTTGTCGGTAACAATCCGTAATGATGCTTATGTTTTCTATATTTGTGCGAAAAGGGACAATGTGAATAGCTTTATTCGAAGTTAAAACTCGAGAAATCACAGCTGATTTCTTAATACATCTACTGTTATATATCCATACAAGTATACCTTTGTTGTAATTTGACATTTGTGTGTTCCGCGAAAAACATCTAGACCGAAAGTAGTCCGTTCGCCATCTTGGTTACACTGGTTGATATCAATATACGTCATCTCTATGTCGATTGTGGCAACACCCCTTGTAAAATATAATATATTTATTTCTGTGTTTAATTATTCATGTTATATATTGATACTCATTCTGACAGACTCCCAGTTCAAACCAATCACGGATACTGTGAAATATTGGCATCTGATAAACTGTTTCCGGTGTATGCGCAACTCAACATTGTAAGCGTATTTCTGTCGTAAGTTGATCTGTAAAAGCGGCAAGAACTTTCCACCATACAATCTATAAATTGACAGACTCTTAAAGAGATGTTGTAAATCGATTTACGAAACTTCTCGATCCACTTCTACCATAATCATTGCAATCTACTTTGTTTTGGAAATTGTGCAAAGTCCATAAATGAAACTTTAATGGCCACAAGTCAAACACGTTCAATGTAATGTTGTTAAGTATTGAAACAAGTGTTTTCAGCACTTTTTTGTTTCAAGAATAATTTTCCATTATTGACACACATCGCCCACAATATCATAATAGACAATCATTGTTCTTGATTATCAATACGAACGGAAGGGTAGTTAACACTTATAAAATGACAAAATAAGTACTCGTAATTCTAGATAGCAATTCAGTTTTACCGAATACTCACCAATTTTGAAATAATATAACTACACGCTTATTACGATGTCTTTATTCAAAATAATGAACACTTATTAAACAAAACGTGGTTCCTAAATTCGCATGCGATGTCCGGCATTTAAACAAAATACACTCCAATTATAGACTATATGAACTGAAAATGAGAATTTAAAAAACTGCAATACACTTAATCATCACTTCAAAATTCTCTCAAACTCTCTCAGAATTTAATGAGTCATTATGATGTGTTGGCGTTGAAATTTAAAAAAAAAATATTGAAAGAAACAAACTTTACTAAGAACAAACATTATAAGAAGGTATTAAGGACATATCTAACAGTTTCCACAATTTTACACATAGGCATATAGGCAAAATAAAAACGTATAGAGATTTTTTAAAAACTTTGCATGATCATAGCATATGATAATATGAAACATTTTAAGATAAACAAAATTGAGGGTCGCGGTGCTTATTTCTGAGTTATCTGCCCTTGAATGTGACATTTTGGCTCATTTTAGGTCATTTCAGGGGCAGATAATTCATAATGTAGGAAAATAAAGTCTTATTTATTTTCCTTTTTAAGTAGCCGACTTCTTTTCATGCAATCGCCCAAAATTTCAAGAACTGCTAATGAGTGTTTTTGTATTTGTTTCTTCCTTACCGTAACCAATCATATGGAACAATTTTGGTCAATTTCCATAAGTAGTCTCCCTTTCGAGATCGAGCTGATTAAGCTGATACCAACTATTGGATTGTTTCCCTTTAGGTCATCTGATAGAACACATGATACTGGTCAAAATTTACCGCATCACCAATATAGCCCCAGGAAATCGATAGGCAATAAAACCGCGGGTGGTATTATACAAGCTTGTAATATACGTAATTATCTGTGTATGAACATAGATAGTATAATTTGTACAACAGAGAAAATGCTAGCGTAGTTGGCAAGTAAAAGATGTTAATGCAGTTATAGAAAAAATACTATTATTTTTTATTGAATTATTTTAAAATCCGAAAATCCATGATTATATTATTTTATTAATTTGGTTGTTAATAGCGTTATACATCACGAGAACCTATTTTCTTTTTCACTAATATTACAAGTATTCGAAAAACGAAAGTTTGTATGCATGTAAAATTTAATATAATTTATTTGTTGCTTATTGTGTCTAAGGCCGTAAAATGAGTAAAACATTGATATATTAATATGTCGTGTATGACTTTGAAATAGAAAGACAATTCGGATTTTGATCCATCAATCATTAACACCCTGAGCTAGCATTAATTTACACTGGCTGTGTGTAATAAGAATATTTATACATAACCTAAATAGTCTAGAACAAAGATCGAGGACTTATACATGTAGTTGTACTTGTTTCTTGAAAAATTTCCTCAAAGTCAAAACCCTTCTCGTGAAAATATGAGGAACATAATGTACAAACAATGGTATAAAACTAGCTCTTAACAAAATCAAAATACTGACTATCAATATTTACATGATGCTCAATATAAAAAATATCTAAATAAAAAATTATCGCTTTTTAATGGCGTATTTCGCACCTTTTCTCGAAACAACAATCAGAAGACCTGCTCAATTCTAATTGCATTAAAACTGTTAATCGACAGATAAACGATATTATGTATAAACTATAGTATTACTATTTACATGTGTATGTCAGTTCGTACTAAAATAAAGCGCAGAAACAATCATGATGAATAGAAAAGATTTTGGTACATTTATTAAAATTAAATATTAGAACTGTACGTATCATCAAAGACCTATACGATAGGTCTTTGGTATCATAAACACTCGTTTAATCATTTAAAAAGTAGAATGCTTTAAGTTTTTACAAAAAAAGGAACTTTCTGTTTAGAATGATTCACTCTTGAGATATTTACTACCGCAGTAGAATTTGTATTAACTTTATAAAAAAAATACTCAAAAATTTTCTTACGGTAACGCCATAATTGTCTACTGGAATCATCAATTTACAATATCTAATCTTATTACAATAGAATTATGGAACTGAAATTGTATTTTAGACTTAAGTATAACAACTCATCGTCACTACAACATACACATAACTATGAGTACATGAAATAAAATTTAAAGCAATTATCTAATAAATAACAATTCAGTACATGTACAATGGAAAGAAATATTAGATCGTATCAAGGGCATATATATATATATATATGCAAATAAATACGGTATAGTCACACTTTGTATTGATATATTGTTTCATGCATCTTTTCAAATTCACAAGAACTTAAATTTACGTCTACAAGGGATTTTCTACCATAAAGCTGTTTAAGGATATATCTACATTCCAATGTGTATAAACCACCCGCTGTGCTAAATTTGTACATGCATCGGTAAACATCGGCCAAACGGAAATTACCGAAGATCGAGCTCAAACGAAAGCAATATTTGTCAAAACATGATGTTTCAAATCGTTAAAAATACTGTACAAGATGTATATTTATTTTATTTTGGTTTATATCATTTTACGGGAAAAGAATTTCTCTAAAATGTCATATGTGGTAATATATTGGCAACTTATGAATTGTTTGTCAATTTTTAGTCTGAAATTTGGCAAAAACTCATTTTCTTCAATATTTACATAGAACATAGAGTAAATTTTGAACCGTTTTACCTATTTCATATAGACGATTCTATTTCCATCAATTAGACCGCCGCCATTGTTTTATCACGTGACCGTCCGCCATTACAGGAGTGAAAGTTCCTAAGAAGTATGCGAGTTGATTACCGATAAAAATCTATAACCGCAAGTTTTTGTCTGTAAAAATGACACAGAAGGAGCAATTTCGTTAGTATTTGCTAGCGGAGTAGTGTATAATAATGAATATATACCTGTAAATAAATGATTTGCCTATCTTGTGTCTTTTATTATTTGTTTAATTGCTAATATGAGACCTCAGACTGTTTCTACCTGCCTTCATAAGCAGAAAACGAATGCTTGATCAGATTTTAATTATTCAATTGAATATCTGGTGCTATATATAGATCCTTGGCTTTTGAACAGACATGCATTAGCGTGTGATGATGATGATGCTCGTCGTAATTTCTTTGTTTTCTTCGTAATGATGGTGGTGGTGATCGTGTGCTGGTTGTGATAAAAACTTTGTTGCATGAATGTGATTGTTTAAAACCACGTTTTCCTTTCAGAACTGCATGATGACAAATTTAATGTGATGTATTCGTTGTCAATTTTATATTCCTGTGTCCACTTTTTGGAATATGTCACATCTGACACGTGTGATATATTCGGTCGAATTTTTCACTCGTGTTACATATTCGATCTGTGACATGTGTGACTCGATCAACAATAGTTAATCAATAATAAACAGCAACAGTTCATGAAAAAAAATAAAACAAAGTAATTTTATATATCACAGTTCTTATAGCTTTTTACTGATATAACATCTAGCTGATAATGATTTTACATTTTATTTTCAAATTATAGACAAGTGACACACTTTGTTTATTTATTCTATGTTGTACGTGTACCTAAAACAATCACCAAGGTCCCAATATGCTACTATTAATCCAATTCCACATCATTAAAACATCAGATAAGATGTCACACGCATATACTGTCTCAGCAAGTTTTATGATACCGAGACAGGAAAACAGGAAATTGACTGCTGACTTCAAAAAGAAGCACCGACACTTAAAGACATTGAACCAGGAATGCGAGGCAAGTGCGTTATGGACCAGCAAGATCCCTGTTTCCACAGTAGGGGGTAATAAAACAGACAGGGTCATTGATAGACTAGCTTCTCTTTACATAATCAGTTACTCTATGCTTATAAAAACAACAGGAATTTAGTCATAAACTTATTATCACCATATCAATAAAATTATGACCCTACTTTTTTACTAGGTGTCATGTCTACAGACCATGACCAGCCAGGATTAATCCAATTAGGGGTAATAAAACAATTAAGAGATTAGACCTCATGTGGATTTGGGAGGGGGGGTCACTTATATAGTAGCTGTTCAATGTCTATTAGATGACTGTGTAATATGGCAAACCTAAGTGTGATCGTGTGATCAATTAATTAGCGACTTTCGGTTGTTCAGTTAAAATTATGGATCACTGCATGATACAAATGATATACTGGGTGCTTATGCCTTATCGTTAATAAAAACTATTTTGTAAAATACCTGCGATATGCGTAAAGACAAACTGAATATCATATTTATTTAAAATCATTGCAATGAACTCTGTACAGTGATTTATTTTATGTATACAACTATGGTTTAGTTTTTAAATCTATAAATTGACTAAATATATATGACTGGATAATAAACAACGAAGAAGTTACTACGCTTTCCTATTCATTTGCTGTAGTTTTCACTATTTTACTAAAGATGTACATTATGTTTGTTTGAATTAATGTTCACAATGAAATGGAATTGTTTTATTAATTATGGCAATGAAATATCGGAACATTGTGATATTAGTTTACTAAATTTTACAATGATATATTGACAATTTAATAATGCTGTACTTCTATAATTTGTGTTAAAATGTATGTCGCTATGTGTGTCTGGCACGTAGAATTTCCCATTCATTTAGTCTTTTTTTTATTGTTAGATCAATCAAACACAACACATTGTCTACCACCACCGCTCTTATAAGGCATTTTTACTGATTTATTTACTATCAGTTTCTTTGTGTTTTCACTCCTGTAATGGCGGATAGGAGATTGAAGAGTACTTTTTCAGGGGAGGTAAATCGTACAAAATTTAAAAATAGAATCGTCTATAAGTGCAAAAATACTGCCCAAGATAGATAGTTATTTTAAATTAAATTACACCATTTGAAAGATAATGATTTTATCTACAATGTCATATGTGGTAATTTATTGGCATTTACCGAATAAAGATTTTATAGCAAATTTTCAATTATTTCCCTATATAATCTATATAGAGTTAAACTGGGCAATTGTTATCTGATTGTGGTTTATCGAGTCATTTCAAGGGAGATAACAACATCGATTAAGACGATTATTGGTTCAGTATTGTTCCATATGGTCAGTTTTCCTAAAACTTGGTTCAATTTTGAAGAATTGTCGGTCTGTTAACTTTAACTGAAAAAAGCTAATAAAAATATTTAACGGAATTGACCAAGAATAAAATGAGAAACATAAACCAAAAGTAAAAATATGGTATTTAAGATTTATGTATGAGTGATCTGCCCTTGTTTATGACGTTTTGGCTTAATTTATGTCATTTCAAGGGCAGATAACTCAGAAACAAGCACCGCCGCGACCCCCATTTTCTTTTCGATTAAAATGTTTCTGTTATCACGTGCTATGATCATGCAAATTAAAAAAAAAACTCTATTCGTTTTCATTTTGCCTATATGTTTAATAGTAAAATTAACGTCACGGATCTCCATGCGCACTACGTGGCGCAATAGCAACTACCGGATATGTCCTTAAGTTCCATGTTGGAAATCTATAATTTAGTGATTTGTACATGAAGTTGTTCGTCTTGACAATGTACCGTACCGCCTAGGTTATATTAGGGCCACTCAACTTCATTGCATGCTTCAAATTAATTTTCCAACAACACATCTTTATGAAACTAACAAAGAACCCATACGTGTTGGCCAATTAATCATTACATTAATGCTTAGATTCTTTGAAAATGGACCAACTTTATGGTTCTCATCGGCCTAAGAAGCATGTTTTATGGATACGGTGTTGTTGTGAGTTGGACCTTACGTATCGCGATACTTGTTTGTATATTCCCGAGAATGCCATTAGAGCGACACAAGGCTCTTGTTATCTAAGTCAAACGAAATTTAAAGCGATGCACATCTAAATGCTTGTAGAATACAGTGACTTACAAGAAAACTGCTTGTCCATTGGAGATGTTGAAAATGGGAGAAGAGTAGGTCACCATCCAGATGTCGCCACCACCACAATCAAAATATGGATTCGTCCAGTGACCATCCGGAAGTTCAGCAATCGGATACACTTCCGTTATCTCCGTTAATGAGTAGTTTTTCTCTCTATAAAAGTACACAGTACATAAATATTTGAATTTACCTATGACGATACTTTGGGATTCATGAATGGACGGCGGTGGCCAATCATTGTTTTTTATAATTATACATTGTAATTAATAACAGTACATTTGTATATTCGCATGGTATAAATTATGTGTACGTTTCATGATTCTAAACATGCCCTGTTGTTTTACCATGAAATTACTTAATTCGAAATTACATCTAGCGATAGGTTTTGACGGATATCACAATTGGTCACAGTCATGTATCGGCAACACTGTTTTTTTAATGAGAGAGGATGGTAAGAATTTCATTAATTGGATGACGTTCGTGATAAATTAACTTACATACTGATTATAAGTACACACATATATAATTGCTTTTGAAACATATTTACAAGTCTGCTGTAACCTTTGTACTTTTTACTCAACATGTGGAGAAGCTGCCGACTCCCTGTGGAAGGGCGGCAAGTTAGAACTGGTTAGAATAGTCAAGAAAAACTGGTTAAGTGAATCGGCCGCCGTACATAACTGAAAAACTATTGAAAAACGGCGTTAAACACAAAGAAAAAGAACAATATACACAGATACATGATCTAAAACAAACCTGTACATTATTCCATCAGATACCATGGTAACGTTGTCCCATGTCTTAATTTTGAGAGTGTTATACCATTCGGTAGTGTTTGCTAGATAGTTGTAATTAATGGAAATATCATGTGCTCGCACTGTATTGTTCTTCTTGTAAGCATACGGACAGAATCTGTCATATTTACTGTAAAAAGGAGACAATGTGTAATTACCACAGCACTCGTACATATGTCAAAGTTTCTAGTCTGGTTAGATGTTTGCTATTGAAATATGTAAAAAAGCTTTATGACACAAAATGTGCCTCAATTACATGTATCGAGAACATACTCAAGAGATAATATCAAATAGATATTTCGCACAACAATCGATGAGCGAATAAAGGATCGCACTAGAATTTTTGTAACTAATATAAAAATGCGCTTATTTTCGTCGCGAAAAAATCCCTTTTAGTGGTTACGCAAAAACTCACGGCAGTGAGAATAAATCATGGTACAGTATATCGTAAAATGTTTTAATGTTTCTTTAACAACACCTGCGCTGTTTGTTTTATGTTTTCCGAACAGACCATTCATAAGATGGAACAATTCAACACAGAAAAGTGGTGAAGTGAACTGAATAGAACAGGAATTGACTTGACTTGACAGAGCAGATTATGAACAACTAAGTACTATGCACACTAGACTTCAAAAGTTGAGAGTCAAAATGACTACTGGCTGATAGAAATTTGAAGAATCAACAAATTCCGACTATAATGTAATTGTACATTTGACCCTTGGTTCCAATTCTCAAGAGCCAAAAGCTTTGATTTGCTGATGATTTCTAGAGTCAAAATACCATATAAAGTGCCATTGGAGAGCAATGAATATTACATAACGGAGAGGAATTAATGAAGAGATGAAATGTTTTGATATGTTTAAGGATTCAAGCTAAAAAACAAATAGTATGTGAATAATGTTCGTACGTACAAATCAAGAGGTGAATTCTTACCTATATACTCCTTTTTCTACAGCAATGGCTGAACCAAATATCATCGAATCTCCATGGACATTATTTCGTACCATAAGAAAAAACATCTCATCGCTCAAAGAATTCAAACTTTTATCCTGGCTCAATTTAATAATCTTAGACAAAAAATTAGCTGTCCTAAAGAGAAATACAATAAAAAGTGTATGACTTAGCTATAACGTGCACACATAATTACTATTGCGTGCGCACATAATATAGCTACCGAGTGACTACGTAGTAGCCCACGCGATAAATAAAATAGTTCCTGTGTCCCCTTTATGCCACCGTATTGAGCATAAACTTCATTCAATTACGGAATTAGGGGCAGATCAGAATGGATTCGTAACCAGGTATCTATAGCAAGAAAAATACCAATTATACACTGTAAACATTGTTGTTTGTGGGACATGGCGTTACGATAACGTCTGAACAATATTTGACCTTGTTTGTTGTGCAAAGAAGTCCACATTTGTTATTTATCAACAAATAACAGAGACAGACTTAATACTCTGATCAGTCACTGACTGCGGAAATCTAGTTCGCGTTTGTTTACTGAGTTAGAACAATGATGATGTACATGTTTAATTTCCGCATTATAATTATGACGATCTTAAGATACCGGTTCGTACACGTATTTGAATTATACCAATGTATGCAGAATTACTTTTCATATCTTGTTAAATTATAGGATCAAAACTTGCCTAGTTTGCCGATATGGTTAATGATTGTTATTGCATACGACAGAGTCTTTACTTACTGGTTTTGACACTAAGTACTTCATCTTGAAAATCACAGGCAATAAAGGCGATGCGTATATCGGTGTTTTACACATATGTATTTAGTTGATTTAAAACTATTATGGAAGTATTATGCACCTGATAGCTGGGTCGGTGTACTGGTTCCATACTGTGACATCAAACTGTAAGGGCAGCACCTCGCCGGTACCAGCACCACAGTTTGTTCCACTGATTGTGAAAACATAGTCCAGTGCTTTCTGTGCTTGGTCCACCTCGGCACCTAAATACAATGTTCTTGCACTTAATTAATATAAGTAAAACCTGACATAGAGACCACTACAGTGCAAACTTTACCTCAGTATAAACTATATTTACAGTAGTTTAGCACCGACTGTCTATATTATTTTATTCTTCAACTTGATCAAGGTGCCACTTCGATAGTTGGACCATCATGGGTATAAAAGGTGGTATAAGTGTCGAAGTTTTACAACTACGAAACAAACAACATCTGAGATAAGATCCAACATCAAAATTAATGTATCTATAGACATTTAATTGTAAACGCATTTGTTTCCCTGTTCACGACAGATCATTAATGTTATACTATTATCCACAATAAACGGGTTGTCATATTTCATTACTTATAATTTGCATGTTTATTTCATCTGATAATTTGCTATTGTAATTGCAGCTTGGGAGACCTATTTTTTTCGGTGCACATTAATATAATCCTTACCGGTGTATTGTTGCTGTTCTAACTGATGTTTAATCTATCTAATTAGAAACTGAATCAAAATATAATACAACATCTGGGTTGTGTTCAGAGAAATACTATACAGAAGGATTGTACAGATTCACGAGAGATGTCATATAAAATAGAAAATAATAACTGAAGTTATATGTATCATTTTCTGTTACGTATATATTTGTATTCAGTATTAGTTATACTGATGTGACTACTGTTGTAAGAAATTGAAATTCATGATTTCACAGAAATATCTTGAGTATTAATAATCAGTATCTCCACAGACAGCAGAAATGGGAACACAGTTCACCCCCCCCCCCCCAGAGCGGCCCTCTCCAGAGCAACAACCTCCCTTCAGCAACAACTTATGATTTTCCCACTGCACGATTTAACTATTAATTCATCCTCTCTGGAGCTCTCAATAACAACATAATTTTGCTACACCCAAAGGGTGTTGTTTAGGAGAGGTTGCACTATATAGCCATGCATTTTTATAACTCAAAGAATCACAATAAATCAATAAGTTCAGTTATTACATACGCCCTTAAACATGAACATCCTAATTTGCTTATCGTCAACATATAGCTAGTTGGGTTCTTCAAAATAATTTGAAGATATCTTTCTTTCAAAGACACGTTTTATATCTTCAAACTTTAAATTTGCCATATATTATTCAAATTTTACATTTTTTACTGTAAGAAAAGAGAAATATTCAAGAAAGCAGGAAATACGTTCCCATTTGGTTGTCCAATATTAACTTATAAATAAAAAAATCTCAATCCAAACTTAATATCACTTTTTAAAAAATCTTACTTTTTTAACACACACACACACAAAAAAACATTCTCAAGAGTATGTCAAATGATGTTTATCATGTATGGCATCTTACCTATGCTTGAAATTCCAACGCATAATGCGAACAAGATAAACATGTCTTTACTCTTCTTCTCCATATATCACTCACAAGACAGAAGTCATTATAAGTACCAATACAGTGAAATTATACCATCTTTTCTCACACAAATTAAAAGAAGCACCACGCGTTGTTTATTTAAACGTGCTGTTTGTTTTATTTCATCCGTAGAAAGTTTAAAACACCTGTCCGCTGATCATTTACAGAATCTAGTATATATGGGTAAACGATTCAATTATTGACAAAACCACATTCTAACAAGCCAATGATATATTGGCAGAAACGTCAATCTTTGTTAAACTTGCTAGCGAGATGGAGTGTTTATCTATCATGCCTGACTCTTCATCAAGTAATACAGATGACTTGAGTATTGCTATGTACATTGTATGACAGGCTACTGTACGTATTCAAATGAGAAAGGAGACGTTTAAGGTAATAAGGAGTATACAAATGGCTTGTTCCGACCGATTCAATTTCCCCCCCGAGACCACAGACGCGAGAAACGGTACCGGCCGGTACTTCCACTTCCTCTCATTTTGGAGACTGAACGGTAGTTCAGCTGTTCATAGCCGTCACTCGCTCAGCGAGCATGGATTTTGATGCGTACCAAAGTACAACGTGTTTCTACATCCGCGATACAGCTGTTAAACTAGTTCACGTTTCATGTTGCAGTTCAAGTCCCTGTATGTTCAGTTTCCATGAGTACTTTCAGTACTTTGTTTACCTTCTCCGTCACTTCCAATAGTACAACCTGATCTACCTTATGTTTAGTGAGCATGCAATCGGAAACAAACACCTTACGCCTTACAGCTTAGTTCAGCATACGTTCTTGTGCAGATCATGTGTCATTCGTTGCTATAGAAACTTCCTGATGAAAGTTGTGACATACCATCCTCAAAATCTTGGGTCACTTGATATTATTATATTATCACCATCACGTGATACTCAACGATGAACATCATGTACTTTGGTGTTATTATTACATGTCAGCAATATGATAAGTGGATCTTGCTATACTGACCGAAGTTTCAACGTCACCAACTTGTTTTAAAGAATACATCATCAGGAAACTGTGCGGTTTATGCACTCAATCGGTTCAGCTTTAAAAAATGTGTGTTTAAACAAGCTTTTTTACTTTATAAATTGAATATTACTGTGGATGATTAGCCTTTGATGCATAAATAGAAATGCTTATATTCTGTTGATTAGAAATCTATATACTTCTCAAGGCATCCCAGTCTGTTGTTTAATTAAGATCAAGGATGAATTAGTTCAATGATTTGACATGAAATTGCAATTAATCACTTATCTTTTCGCATTTTTTTGTTGTTTCTGTTTCTAGATTAAATCACTAATCCCTAAAATCGAAATGCATATCTCGATGATTGGTTCCTCACTTAATACGGAAAAGTGGCTCGAGAAATATAATCAACTCTTGTGTTGATTCGTTTTCAGACGCTGAAGATCTTTCAGTCAGACCAATCAAAATCTTAAGAATCAAAATCAAAATCTGTCAAAATCTAAAATAATGAGCTTCGAACGAAGACCTTTTTTTAAATTTATTTTTATTCTTCATACTCGTACAATCATATGGAATGTTATGTTACATATTGTAACATATGTTTAACATACAAGTTTGTAAAGAATCATCATGCACGTATAACATTTTGTTTTGTTGCAAATATATGATGTTTTCATATGAAGAATATATAAATTTTAAGGAGAAAAGAAATGAAGAAAAAAAAATAAATGAGGGTTTAAGCAATGTAAAAGGTTTTAGAAAGTTTTTGCTCGGAAAAGATCATTCAAAACCAGCCCATTTGGTGTTATGCTGATTTAACTTGTCATTTATCAATGCTATTTCGTTTTCTAATTTTATTCTTATTTTAAGATACGCAACAAAGTTATCAAAATTTAGTGCTTGATTTCTATGTTTCGTTTGAAATATATAATATTTCATGAGAAGTAAAATGAAATTAATTACATTTCTTCTTTTAATATTTTCCTTGTCTATTATTCCAAAACATACTGTTTCTAAGTTCAAAGAACATTTTAGGTTTCTATCGGATAGAAAAATTCCAAGTTTATTCCACAAATGTTGCACATGATTACATTCCCAAAACAAATGCTCTAATGTTTCCACTTGCATGTTACAAAAATAGCATAAACTTGATTCTGAGATCTTGCATTGATTTAATGATTTATTAGTTGGTAAAATTCTCATTAAGTATTTGTATTGAAAACTTCTTAATTTTACATCTATTGTAGCTTTTTGTGTTTGAGAGTATATTTTTGTCCACTGTAATGACTCATTTGGGAATATTGATGACCATTTTGTTTCGGACTTTATTTTTGCTTTAGTTTTCAGCTGTGTCTCGTTGAGTTTTGTTGGGTTCTTTTGATTTTAATAATTTGTCAAATAATTTTTCTTGTTGTTTGTATATTATACCCTCTTGAGTTAGTGCCTTCTTTAGATTTATAGGAACACTGGATATTAAATCAAAGTATATTAAATATTGCATGTCATCTATGTTATATAAATGTTTTCAAAGTTATAGAAGGCTTTTGTTCTATAATCAAAAATATGTTCTAATTTCGTTATTCCCTTTTCATGCTAATCTTTGTATTAAAACGTTTTGTTACATAGTTTGATTTCCGTATTGTTCCATATTAATTATTTACTTATTTCTACATTATTTTCATTTTTATTTATACTTATCCAAGATCGTAATATATCTTCTAAAAATATATTTCCATTGCTTAGTGCTTTTGCATCACTTTCAGATATGTTGCATTGAAATATTAGCTCTCCTCCTTTTTTATTTAGTATTGATTGATAAAAGATTTTATGTCCATTATTGTTCTTATCTATTAATCTCTTTATCCAGCATCCCTTAATAGCATTAAGAAAATAGTTCAAGTTGACCATTCTTATTCCTTCTAATGTATAATCTAATACAAGCGTATCTCTTTTAATCTTATCAGGTTTATCGTTCCACAAAAATTTAAACATCTGTGTGGTTATATTTTGTATAATTTGTTTAGAAGGATTTTGTAGAACAGTTAATGGGTAGACAAGTTTGGGAAGTGCAAATGTTTTCAAGACAGTAACTTTTCCTAATAATGTTAATTTCCTATGCTGCCATTGTTTTAAGCAGTTATTGAAACTTTCAATTTTAGGTATTAAATTTAGTTTAAGATTTTGTTCTTTATCATTTGTAAATATTATGCCAAGAGTTTGAGCTGAGTCAGATGTCCATTTAAATTGTTTGTCTTGACTGTACTGTATGTTAGTGTTTTCCAAAGAACATATTCTTAACACATTTGTTGTATTTGTATTAAGTTTTAATCCTGAGACACATTCAAAAATTGAAATAACACCTACTAATTTTTCAAAATCTAAAATAATGAACTTCGAACAAAGACCTGTCAAAATCTAAAATAATGAGCTTCGAACGAAGACCTGTCAAAATCTAAAATAATGAGCTTCGAACGAAGACCTGTCAAAATCTAAAATAATGAGCTCCGAACGAAGACCTGTCAAAATCTAAAATAATGAGCTCCGAACGAAGACCTGTCAAAATCTAAAATAATGAGCTCCGAACGAAGACCTGTCAAAATCTAAACAAATGAACTCGGAACGAAGACCTGCCAAAATCTCAAGACTTTGAGCTCCGAACGAAGACCTGTCAAAATCTAAAACAAGAGGGCCAATATGACCCTAGATCGGTCGCCTGAGAACAAAGACACTAAATTAAAGACCAGGTAATATAGATTTAATCTCGTATAACCCGTTTTTACATAGATTTTGATCAAAAGCAACAATGAAGGCATAATACTGTTAAACAAGCTTAAACGTAGCAAATTTTCTAATCCAAGGACCCATAGCTCTTGAAGTCCTTGTCCGATTTCGCCTATAATCGAACTTGTCCATGACCTTTAGTTCATACACATTCACTGAAAATATTATCAGGATTGGTGAAGAAATGAAGGCACTAGAGTGTAAACAAACTCAAATATAGCAAATTTTCAGTCAATGGCCCATAACTCTTGAAGTTCTGGTTCGATTCCGCCCATAATCGAATTTGTCCAAGATCTTTTGGTTATACATATTTACTGAAAATATAATTAGGATTGGCGAATAAATGAAGGCGCTAGAGTGTAAACAAGCTAAATTTAGAAAATTTTCAAAGTCAAGGGCACATATAACTCTTAAAGTCCTTGTCCGATTTTGCCCATAATCGAACCTAGCCGAGACATTGTGGACATATATATTGTGACCAAGTTTGATTACGATTAATTGGGAGCTGTGGAAGCTATAGTGTAAACAAACTAACTGACGACGGACGACCTACGCCGGACATTCATCGATCCTAAAAGCTCACCTGATGAATCAGATGAGTTAATAATGAGCTCCGACCGATGACCAGTCCTGACAAAATCTAAAATAATGAGCTCCGAACGATGACCTGACACACACCTTAAGATTCTGATCTCCGGACAAAAACTAAAATTTCTGAGCTTCGTTCGAAGACCTGTCAACCGCTAAACCTAGCAATGGCTAGACTTTAAACATCACTAAAGGCATGAG
The DNA here is from genome assembly GCA_964023205.1 of Lutraria lutraria. NCBI lineage: Eukaryota > Metazoa > Mollusca > Bivalvia > Venerida > Mactridae > Lutraria > Lutraria lutraria. The sequence continues at coordinate 18,743,828 of OZ026834.1, read as the reverse complement.
AAGAACCGATGGCACATTCCTTTATGTTATTCTACAAATCTATTATAGTAAAAAGATAATATTATAATGGCTATGCTACATACGTTTGTGTTTTTGGTTCTAAATAAGCCGATTGCATGTTATTATGATCAACTTGTATAGCATAACCATTGTTATATTTATGTCTTTGGTATATGGTTTTGACAGTACAAATTTGAAATTCTCCTAATCGTATACTAGTATAATCTCTTATATACATGTAGCTCCCTTTACTGGTAGGTAAGTTTACCATCAAGTTTTATCAGTTCATCACGTTATCGGTGATTATATCCCCGGCAATTCAATCACCATCCATTGTTACATTATACATGACATTCCGGTACGGATGATTTATTGACCTGTGAGTGGTGTCCTACTTAAATTAATACCCAAGTAGATTTGATGAATTTTTCTCCAATCAAATCATAGTTTAGTTATTTTATAATAAATGGTGTACGAGTCAATACAAAATAATAATTTAGCGACCTGAAATTCGCTGTGTTGTTTCTGTTCTTGAGCAGAAAAAATATATAAACTTATAGAAACCTCGATGTTCGATCTTCAGTAACCGGCCCGGGGTACCATATCCTCCATAAGTGATCGATTTATGCTTGAAATTTCAAGGTACCATTGTGACATCATATTCTAGAATAAGGGTTTGGTCATATAAACAACAGAATGTTACAGAAGGCTTACAGAGGAAATAATTGTTCACTGATGTTTGGAGCTGAGGGAAGATCATGATTTATAATAAAACATTCTCCAGTGAGGGCTGTACAATTTATCCGAACCATTCTAAAAAAAGACCGTTGTTCTCATCAGCCAATACCATCTCCGTCATGACAACTTTCTTTGAAATACTTTGAACATTTAGTCCGTCACTTATCTTTGCGTGTTATGTACAATTTATCTTTCATACATTAGTAAGATTGTCGAAGTCTACATACGCGAAATGACTGATTTCTCTATTAATCGTTGGTTCAAAGGAGATACTAGTATAATGGTTTGTATAATGAACCAAAGTTGGCGGAGAAGAATTATTGTTGTCAGTAAATAATGTTTCAGGTATATGTATCTTTTGTAGGTAATTGGCCTCGTAATTAGCCTTCATTTAGCTCAATCACTAATACATGTATATTATTTGTGTTTTTCTTTTATCTGTTGTTTTTTTCTGGTGAAATTAAAGCAATGGGCAAAATCGATGAAGCTAACGTACTCGTGGTTATCGGAATTTGCTTGTTTGATGAATAAATCAAGATGTAATGAAAAAATCGCCATAATGATGTTTTTATCTACAGTATTTTTTTTTTAATTCAATTACAGTCTTTTAGCAGACATAAAATCCTAATTAGGAATAATAATTATGTTTATGATATTTCTATTACAAACATGTAGGAATGTGAACTGTGGCCGACGATATTAAATCTGGAGGTCAAATAATAATACTATTATTCACAACTCACGTGTTTTATAACATGGTGATCGTGTTTGTCTCCCCCCCCCCCCCCCCCCCCTCCAATGTTTGGTTGGTCTGAGTGTTGGATGGGTTTGGTACGTTGGTGGGGTTTTGGAGTCCGGTGGAATTTTCCGAGTGGAAGGTAAGATTTTTTCCAGGGGGTCCAGATTACTTTGTAAAAAGAGACGGAACTGTAAGAAGTGACCAAACAACTGAACCACATGACGATTCCATGACTTTCAATTCCTAGTCGTGGCAGTCCATGCCCTTTCCATGTCGATTTTCCTCCACATGGGGAGAACTTAATTGACAGTTCCTAGTGGAAGGGTAAGTTAGTAATGGTTAAGATACCGTCCTGAAAAGTTTGTTAGGTGAATCACCGCTGAATAGAACGGAAAAAATTGTTAAAAAACGGAGTTAAACCCAAAATTAAATAGAAAAAGTCGCCTGAAAGCTTTCGTAACTGCCATCATGCGGCACTCTAGTTTTGTTTTATTTAAAGTTTATCAAATATAGCACACGTGTTTTATGCACTAGTATTTTGCAACAAGCAATAGTAGTTATTGTAAAGCATTCTATTACAACCCTTGATGCCACGTGATAAATTATATTTTACTTAAATTAAAATCAAATCGAATCAGTTTTCAGAATACAAAAGAAAATGCTCAATGAATCTTCAGTTCAGACCAATTAAGACTAGGTTGAGATACTCCAGCCATCGTTTTAATCTTTGTCCTTTTTAGAATACAAACAATATCTCAGTTATTCGTGACCACATACTAGTAGTTAAAGAAACATTGAAAAAAACGTGTAACTTGTCATATTGATAAGAAAACTAAAGTACAAATTGCCAACACCACCACATGGCACTAAGTATGCTGAAACTGCAATCGTGTCCTAGAATGATATAATATGCTTTGTTTCTGTTTAAGTTATATGTTGTATAATGTGATAATATACAATACCAGTATTCATTATTTATGTGTCAATGTGTGATAGAAATAACAAACCGGCATTACTGTTCTGTGATGGTTGCCATGGATAGAAACTTATTTTTCATAGCCACTCCCTCACATATAGAATGCAACAATATGAGAATGTTTGCAACCTTAAGAGAAGTAGTAATAATTACAAATAAATCATCAAAGTACAGAAAGTACTGCTGGAAGGTGATTTTTTCCATACGAAGCAAACACGAGAAATGTACCCATATTGTTCGTACCCATGCAAGTATTGATAACATTTACACTAACGGACTGACTTAACATTTACATATAATGCAGGGCACATATGTCTTTGACACTGGAGAAGGGCATGTGCTTTACAACTCTTTTAGCATTGAAAAAGAAAGAAATCAATGAAAAGGTTAACGGCACATTAAATCAAGACTATTAATGGAATTGCACGAAGAACTCTTTGCAAAACAAGTGAACAACATGTAAGTAACAGTAAATATCAACATCAATACTACTGTTTTTTACACAACAGTATATCACCGTATTTAACTGAAATATAAAAAACCCTGACACAATGATATATGATTACAAGAGGGCTAAGATTGCAATAGATCACTCGCCTGAGAACAAAGACACTATAATTATTAATTAATGACCATGTAATATAGTTTTCATCTCATATAACCCATTTTTACATAGATTTTGATCAAAACTAACTCTAATTTTCATTAATACTGGATGCAGGGAAATGTACATTCTGTGTAAATACGATTATGATTATTGAAGAAATGAATTAATATACGTATTACAATACTGTAAACAAGCTAAAATGTAGCAATTTTTCTAAGTCGAGGGCCCATAACTCGACAAGTACTACTTCAATACTACCTATAATCAAACTCATCAAAGACCTTTAGGATATAAACATTCACTGTAAAGTTCAGGATTGGTGAAGAATTGAAGGCGCTAAAGTGTAAACAAGCTCAAATATAGCAAATTATCGATTCCTAGGGCCCATAACTCACTCACTCACTGGACACGTATAATATATAACACTATGTAACTTGTCCCTGTCGTATCTGACCATTTTGCGCTGATTCGCAAGTTATCTAGACTATTGTTTAAAATAGTGTGCATGCCTATGCTTTGCAGTCTGATTGAACAAAATATTCGACAAAAGCGTGTCGACTCGGTAACATCATTATATCGTAAACTGACTCCCTGCATGCATAACTAAAGACAATATACAGTCAAAATCAGTGAGAACCAATTAAGCGCAACATCTCGGGCATAATTATACTAAGAGAAGGATGATGTCAGAGTATTCCGCTTGATGGTTTTATTATTGTACTGTGTAATTTTATTTTTTGTGGCATGGATCTGAAGAACCGGCGCAAAAAATAGAATAAAATATCACTTTTCACACTTTTATTTTTATTTCATTTTTTTCAGAAATTAGGACCGGCGTGTTTGTAAAACGAAAGATAAAAAAACTCAGGCCTAGGCACAAACTATATACAATCTTCCTGTGTAACTCACAACTAGGTGATAGTAATTGATATAAATGTATACATGTATATAAATACGCATCATGCATCATACTTTATATCACTCATTTTGACAAGCTTGAAGTATTATAGTAATTATTTTAGAGTCAATATGCATAATTAAAACAGAAGATAATATACATATTTCATAGTGCCATCATTATATTGAAATAATATCAATTACATAACAGCTTGAACAAAGACAGAACACAGAGTTTTTTCATACATTTTATTTTACCGGTATCTACAAAGTTTCTGGTATAAGATATTCTGTTATAAGGTGAATGGACATTATTTATAAATGGGCGTTACATGTTCAACAAGAGGAGATTTTTGACATACATCAATTATTCACTAGATATAATCCATGACTATGTAAGTATACCCCAATGTGAACATACAGACTTGAAGTCCTCTACAGAGTGATAGTTTGAAAACACAATAATTTTGTAGTTTTAAACTTTTGCTCAATCTTTGGTAACACCATAAAAGTCCATTTGAAAGTATAGTGTTGTCTTTAATATCAAATTGGACCCAAAATTATGTTAAAAAAAAATCGGGCAGATATGACATCTAAAATATACATATTATTTATAATATAATAACCAAGGTATTGTTTGTCGTACTGGAAAAAAAAGAATAATTCTAACAGAAATTAAAAACTGTAAGAAAAAAAAATGTATATTGCTTTCATTAAATAAAAATCATTGGATATAACATTTAACTAACTTCTGCATTTTCTAATGTTAGTTATTTATGTGATTTATAGCTTAATCAAACAGGAATATGTATTCATTTCAATAGATAATATACTGATCAAATAGGCCTTAGTTTGCATAATTAAAAGTACAAACAAATACTATTATGTTTATAACAAAATGACAAATACTTACAACAGAATCTGACACTATTCATGGCCTTCACAGAAAGTATAGTTGCTTTTAAATGTAATTTGTATAGAGACATCAGGGGTTAAATATAATTATTATATTAAGGTTAAATAGCATACATAACTATCATCTAAATCTAGAATGAAACAAAAAAAGGTTAAATTCTATGCGTCTGTTAAGGATAGAAATATGAATACAATTAAAGACGACTCATATCATTTAAAGACAACAAAGTCTAGCATGGGCTGTCTACATATATACATATATACTCATATCCTATACCTAATACAAGATCTTACAACAAAATGGTCATACAGCTATATCTAGACAATATAGATTAATATCAGGATTTAATGAAAATGGTTTGATATTTAAATAAAAGATAAAAACTTGTTGCAATTTACTACTGGCAATATTAAACTATACTTTGTACATTTAGTTGTGGTAAAAAAAAAGAAGTAAATATTATAAGATAAATTCAGAAATCCATCCTTCTAACAAAAATTATATCAATAAATAAACTAGTAAAAAATATTCTTAAGGCTAAATGCCATCACCTTTCTACACATCTACCGGGTATGTACATTTATTCGTTTAAATACAGATTTTACTGAGCAACTCAGCCTAGCTCCCTAATGAGCTATTCAGTAGTTCTTATCATTATAAATATATATGAATGATTCCAAGTGTAATATCATTCAAAGTAAGAGCAATATTGCCTTATTAGACCATTTTAAATGAATGGCTAGTTAATCATTTACCACTTTTTTTCTGAAAAGGGAAATGGCAAATAATGTTATTTTCATCTTTCATACAAATTGTACTTATCTATTACAAAGTATATTTCCCACCTTCATGCATATACAAAAGTGAGGTACATCCATAGGGGGATAATAATCTGGTAATTAATTTATAATAGTCTTAATTTAATGACGTCCATTAGAAGCTGCCTGTTAGATAAGAGTGAATGTATCATACCATAGTGCATCTATTTACATATTTTACATTGTTTCATACATCAATGAATTACAAAATATACAACAATTTACATTTATAATATCACAGACTTACATAATATTATCAAAGTCACTAGCAGTCAATGAGTCAAAACTGTTTCAACACACATGAGAAGAGGCATTATCAAGCGAAATAAAAATTACTATATACAATTGTGAATACTAAAATTTCCACAATGAGCACATTAAAGGTAACACAAGAAAGAAAAGTGTATTTCTTTCAGCTCACAAATGCAATAAATAGAATTTCAAACAACAAAGATAATCAATTTTATCTTTAACATAAGGATACTTTAACATTCAAACTCTTAATTCTTGACACCATCAGACACATCATAAATCACTATACAAATTTATAAATTTTAATGCCAAATAAATTGTCAGTACATACCAACTTGTACACTAGGCATCATTACAAGACAGCTACTTAGTTATAACTAGAACTCTTAACATACAACTATAATAAGTGAAAACCAAAACCTAATTGTCCAAAAGAATATTCACATGTTAACAAATTAACACCTTTGAAATAAATTGTGAAGGGAAACTTGAACATGATTTGTGATGGTTATGACACATATATGTATAATGCACATCTTACATTGAAGGAAAACAAGCCTTATACATATGGTAGAAGTTGATATCTTTGTATTCAAAACTACTGATTAGCATACAAAACCTATTATATCAACTTTTTAGATAGTATTAGCAAACTAATAAAGCCAAATAATAATTTGTTACCATGCAAAACAAAAATTCTAAATAAAAACAGGACTTAGGCATTCATATATACTCAAGTGTCCTTCCATATCATTTCAACATTGAAGTTTGTATCAATTACACATTAGCAACTATATGGCAGTGGTTTTAACAATATATACAACTATTAATATCCTTTATGTTTAGGTCTTATCATTTTATCCAGTTGTGATTGGCCAAGAGCTGCGGCAAATCTTTTAACCAAGTTTTCATATCCACCTTTTACAGCAAGATCATACGGTGATTCCCCTTTATCATTCTTTAAATTCTGGTCAGCTCCACAACTGGAATATAGTACAACAAAATATACAAATATCTGGTCTATTCACAGTGCAGATGCAAAATTAATTATTATAATAGTGAATTTTTCATACGCATATGAATGATTAAGAAAATATCACTGATTTTCAATTACAAATAATATTACTTTTGAAAGAAAGTAAGACTAAGAAATGGTGAAAATATACCTTAACAAAGTATCCACAACTTTAGCACCAGGTGGTCCTAGATTAACTGCCTCATGTAAAGCTGTATTCCCTTTACTGAAATAAGAAAAATATACCTTACAACTGAATTAAGAAATTCAAGTAAGTGAGAAAAGATGTTTTTTTTTCACTGAAGATTTCTATCACACATACAGTCAGGGTAATTTGACAACACTCCAGCTTTAATATTAGAGGAAGATGGCCAGGGTAGAACCACAAATCTTCTGTAAGCTAGCTTCCTCCCATGTCAAATTTGGACCAGTTTGGGATTTGAACTCACATCAATGAGGGGCCAGTGAATACTTACTAGTCAGAGACTGTAACAACACAACATAAGTCAAATTTCCCAGACATTGATATTAATTTTATCCTCATCCTTTATATATACCGAAGCAGGATCTCACAAAATAAATTTATTTCATGATTCAAACAATTGAAAAGAAATGTATAAAAGTGTGATAGGACTAGGAGGAGGAAAATAATTTACAAAGATAAAAAAAAAAGATAACGATGGTGGAAATGCATGCTGATATTCACCAAGAAAGTGATATAAAAGTGAACATACATTGTTGATGGCCCCTTTTTATCTACTTCAGCCCCTGAATCAACAAGAACATTAATGCAATCTATCCATTTATTCTTGACTGCTACATGAAGGGCTGGAATGTTGTTCTTGTTGACACAATTAGGATCAGCACCCTGAAAAAAGCAATAAATAACCATGATTTTCTTATTAACTACTTATTAATTTACTTATTAATTACTAATCATTTTATTTTAATATCAATTTACTCATTAATTACTTATTAATTTACTTATCTTACATCATTTTCTGATTAACACTGCAACAACAGTTTTTTAATTGAAAAGACAAAATATCATTAAAAAAGACTAGATCTATTTGATTTAAAAGGATGCTAGGTAATGTACTGATATTTACATCATCAATAAGTTCTTGTACTCTGGAAGAATCTCCATCAGAAGAAGGTCCCAACTCCTTCAGTAATAATTGATCCTCTTTCTGAAATAGATAACAAGACATGTCATACAATCAGTTCTATAAGGTAGTACAACAATAAGAGACAACTTTTCATTTTTATCATGAACCAGCTAGGATTTTTAGAATTGAGATATCCAACATGTATGAACCAGTTATATTGCAATAAATACATGAATACTGTAAAATAAACATTGTGTGAATGAATGTCATGGCAAACATTACTGTCATCACATCATTAAGTTTGTATATCCTACTATACCCAGAGGCAAATTTATACAGAAAAGACATGACTGAGATGGAAAAAAGAGACAGACAGATGGACAGAAGGGTTATCATACTAACTGCCAATAAGCAATGATTCTCATAATATTTGGGAGGTGAAAGTACTTAAGACAATTAATATATTTGTTTGATCGTACCTTGACTTTCTTGACTGGTCGTTTCTTCTTTATGATCTTTTTACCAGATTTTTTGGTACAATCTTCAATAATCTCTTCATATTCTAAATAAATAAAAAATACAAAAGAACATAGAATTACAGAATGATATACAACTCATTAAGGGTTAAATATGAAACAAATTAATAACCATTAATCACTGTCTGTATCAGGTCCTTATTGGGAAAAAAACTTACATGAGTCCACTATAACACAAACAAAAATGTAATACAGAAAGCAACAGCAAATACAAGAGAGACCATTTTTAAGGTCAATTTAACAGAATTTGATCTTACAATGGTCGCTAACAACAACTTATGCGCACAGACCACTAACACTAGTCCAAAAAGTTCAATCCCTTGTTTTCATTGATGTTTTATTCTTTTACTAGGCTTTTAACTTTTTTTATCAGTCAGGACAGAGAAAACAAGCCTAACAAAGGCTGATAAACAGAATCTTATCAGTAAAATGGTATTTGTGTAATAACTACTTGTACATTAAGCTACATTAAATTCATGAGCTTCAGGACAGTAAGTGGCTAAAATGATGTAAAAAATATCCAAATTTAGGAAGATCAGTGCAAAAATGATCATATCATAAATTCAAGACTAAAATTTAGTTTACATGAACAAAAACACACACATATAAAATAATTCAAAATTTTAAAACAATTATACAAGGCATCATTAATAATTATCACAATAAATTATCTGAGGAAGAACCTACCATCAGAATCTGTCCTGTATGTTGTCATGTTATCTTGTTCAGTGTGGAAGCTAAGGTAGTCCCCAGTTATACCTAATCTTTTACCAGCAAACTTATCCTTTCCACCTCGTAAAGCAAATGTAACAGTTAGACTGAGTTCATACCCATCTTCTTGTACTGTGGAGGTGAGTAACTGAAATATACACAGACAAATATGTATATCACAATATAAAATATCACTACCTCTTCTTTGTTATTAAAAACTGTTTTATCTTTCTGATTGCATTGGGGATTTACTGTCACCTGTTAAAGGCAAAAAATCTGAAATGTATACCATTAGTAACATTAACCATGAAATGGGTCCCAGGTGTTTAAATATCTACTGCACAATAGCAAATATTTAAATGCACAATTTCTTTTTTCTACAACCTGCATGTAATAGCATACTTTCAAGTTTCAACACTCTCACTGAAAAACACTCAATTGTTGCATGCATACTCTGATAGAAATAAAAGTCCAAACAAACTTATAAGATAAAATCATGTAATAAACATACTTTGCCCATTTTTGGTTCACCAATTAAGGCCCTAAATTCAGCATCATTTTGTGCGTGAGCTTTGATATGTTGACATATATGTTCCATTTGTTTACGCCAGTAGCCTGGAATATATAAACAGGTATATAAACAAATAATATATACATCTAGATAAGTGGACTGGGCAATGTTTACCTAAAAACATCATAACTGTCATTTATTTATGATTATACAATTGTTCATTAGAAAAACAAGACATAGCACTAAACAAGAACAACTATAACAAAATGTTATAGTTAGACGAATTACAAGAAGCATTGGTTTAAGTTTTTTGTATGAAGTTGCTTTTATTCATTCCTCCATTATGGAGAGTATAACATATTTACAAGTTATAGATAATACACATATTTTGACAATCATGAGTATTTGACAAATGAATACATTCATGTATAGTTCATATGTACATGGTATTACCATACCATACATCAATGGAATAAAGTACACCCTAAATACTACCAAATCCACCATAGTCTGATATGATAAAATCACATTAAACTTGCATCTAATGATGTTCCCGATATTATGCCACGTTAACATCATAGAACGATGCCGACATTACTTATTTGCGTTTCAACAACAGAGCAGACGAACAGATTCAGTCAAACAGGACAGGTAACACGACGAATAGCCGGTCGAAATCACCATTAGCCAATCAAATGGCCAGGATTAGCCAAACTAGTAATAGACAATACAGTAACTACTCGCAAGCAGCTATAATAAACAAATACTCGTAGGTATAATTCGTCTAGAAAAATATATTAATGGCCTTGACCTACTAAATCAATGACTTGAAACAAGAATCTGAGTTCTATAAAGGCATATGTCCCTGGTGGCAGGTTGACTTAAACTCATACAGACAGACAAACAAGATAAAATCATTTGATTGTGAGGTCATAAAAGTATCAAAATGATGTTTGTATACAGCCCATTATATATGTACCAGGTGTAGTTGATGGTATCAACAGTTTACCTTTTCCAGGACTAACAGCAGTAAGTAAGGGTTTTCTGTCCCTCATTTGTTTCTCATATGCCATCTTTTCATCTTCTTTCTCTTTTTCCTTCTCCATACCTCTTGTTGAAGGATAAAATAAACCTACAGTCTGGGTGGCTATAGTATTTGAAGGTTTCGGTGGGGCACCAAGTGGGGTACTTACAGGTAACCATTGTGCCTACAGCAACAAAAAGTAATTCATTTAGAACATGATGAATAATTACAATACATACAAACTTAATTGAAATTAAAAGGATGAAATATTTTAGATTACTTGTGTTATACATTTACTAAAATTAATGAAACTTTGTACTTCAGATTAGAATTTCAGTCATAAAATTACTCTAACATGTGATTGACAGAGGTGCTATTTGTACTAAGTAATATACACCACGGATGCTTCAACTATACAAGTACACAGGGTTATAATGAGTTCATTAAATACTGAACATTACCTCTCTGCTAAAACCATTCCTGAAATAGATATTAAGTGACATAAGATGTTTGATTTATCTCATAATGTACATTGTATGTGCTATGACTAAACTTATATTGCATTACATTGAAATATATCTTTTCCATTGGATACAACAGATTATGTAGCAAAATGAAACTCATATATATTAAATTCTCCATTTGGTGAGAATTTCAGAAAACAATAATAAGCCTGCAGGATCACTTGGAACACCTCAGCAGACTAGGTCTAACTTCAGGTGTACCTGGTAAACTGACTGACTACTTCTGAATATCACAGATATAAAACTGACAAATATGGTGGTTCCATGACGGAACACCTAACAGGTTTGTACATGCTCTACAAACAGCTGCATGTTGTATACTATAAACTGATGAAAGCTAAAGGTTACACTTCTTTAAGGACAATTCTGCCATGAAAACGCGAGACAGCCTTTGACAGATGCCATTTTAGAGCTTAGTTATTTAAGAGTACCACTTCCTTAACAATAAATCTAAAACTGCATCATGAAAGTATGGCCTGTACACATACCAATCTACCAAGTACAGCCAAGGTTAGATGGGGGTACTGAATTGGCTGAGATGTACCAAATGCATGCTGGATATTAAATGACTTACATATCATCAACCCTGAATGGAGCATCGATCTTGACACCACATGACCCACAGAATGTAGCATAGGGATGATTGTTAGCTCTGCATTTAGAACAAGTGAGAGCTGTAGCAGTGACTGCTGGCTGTAATATAAAATATGGTACAAATAAATAATTACAGCATGACATGATCACATAAATTATCAAACATGTTAGGTAAGAAGAAACTGTCATGAATTGCTGCGAGTATAGCATAATTTTAATTATCTTCATAGCTCCATTTAAACATAATCATAGAAAACAGAAGGTTTTTACTGGCTGTATAGTGCTGACAAAAGGCTGTTGGGATTTTTTTCTGCCTGGATAAAAAATTATAACAGAAATGCCATACATCATGTAGTATTATGCAAACTAAAGATCTTTTATATTATTCTTTGGCACATAATGAAAACTGTAGAGGAATAAACAATAAAGTATTAAATTAATCTTGCCTGACATTTTATAGTTTATACACACATTTTTTATCTATATATACTTAATACCAAAGAATAAATAAAAGAGCAATAGAATATACAAATAAATTGAGCAATCCCTAAACAAAAGTATAAAAATATAAACATTTGACTCATGTTTATGAAACATTCTACCATGAAAATTAATAGTGTAGGTATTGAACTCAATAAAAAATTATAAACATAATTAACAATTTCAACAAAATCTATTCCCAACAACAACACATGTGTGACTATCATTCAATGTACTTAATATTGAGAATAACCAGTAAGAAATTGTTCTAAATTTTAACCATATGTTCTACATATCATGCAGCATTTAACCACACATTATTGTAACTAGATTTTATAACATGCATATCAAGGAGTGAGATATCAAAAGCTATAAAATTAATCACATTTAGTATAACTGTACTGTATAAGCAATGTAATTTAGAATTGAGTATTACTGTAAACCAGGAAATTATATTTTGACGATTTTAAGTTAGCAAGTCACTAATTGATGTGCAAACAAACCATGTTCTCATTTTTGTTTGACTTTGTGTCGTAAAAAACTACCTATCTTGTCAAACTTACCACTAATACCAATATTCAACTCCAATCAACATCAACTGGCCTTAAACTTTTCAAATTATATTTTCACTCAAACACCATGAGTCCCGCCGGGGCCACTGGCGCAAACTTTTTATGATTGGCGAATTTAATGGCGCCAACTGAAAATTACCCAGAGGAAACTCTGCATGACCACTAACCAGACAAATTAGAGTTAGGTATATTGTAATGCCATGTCATGCTATTCAAAGTATACATTTCAGTCAAAACATGTTTCGTTTCACAACCTCTTCAAATCCCTGAAAGTTTAATGCTGTAAATATGACTGGGTGCATAAAAACGTGAAAGTTTCTTGATGCCAATGTTTCCTGTTTTACAGTATACTCAAGTAATTGATCATTTCAGACAGATGATGAATATGGAACCTATTACAATTAGGAACACGACTTGCATAGTTGATTAACTTATGAAATATTTGTTATACTGATACAAGCAAGTAGAATTATTAAAATTTTGCAGCATGTCATAAGATAACACAGTACAAGATAACATGGTATAACTTTTATGTTTTATGACATCCTAATATACTTCATGCATATACTATTTGTGTTGACATTCAGTGTAAATAGCATTGGTTCCTGTTCATCAATGATTACTGAACACATAGGTAAACAAGATAAATTTGATACACTGCTTTCTTATCATCATGTTACCACAATTACATGGGTGAAAACTGAAACTCGGTGCCATGGAAACAATAAAAACTGGTCTGATCGAGACCTGCGAAAACAGGAAATTCAAGATTATGCTGGAAATTTTCAACCATGCAATTGTAAACCTGTATTCACATTGATGTATTTCATTAAATGGAAGCACAAACAACACAGTATGAAATATTTATTTTCAATTACTGACTGTTTTTTATGCAGTATCATTGATGACAGAGGATTCTAAGATGTTGATATCATCTTGGTAAATTAAGAATTAACTTTTAATAATGACAGTAAACAAATTTAGAGAAGTTTGCAGCCAGATATAATCTTCTATACAAAAAGATATTATAAAGGAAGCCTATGTAACACTCTCACTACCAGGAGGAAGAAATACTCATACATCACAAATGATCATGCTAGAACTGACGAATGAATGCCTAACAAATCTCAATGATCAAAATACTAATGGAAAAAGTTGTAAATTAAAAAGCACAAGGGAGGTTGAATTTGAACAAAAATACCTTCTATTTGAAAAAAAAAATTACTCGATGATATCAAAACCTTAGATTTAGCAATACATGTAATTTATCATCTACATTAACATAGCTACATGATGTTAGAAAACAAATGACATTTATCATTAAATTTTGACATGAAGAAAAAACAAGCTTCATACAAAAGATGTCAAAAACTTTATAATCAATAGAGGTAAAATATAAATAATCTAAATTTATTAGTAGATAAAATCAAATTCATTTAGATTAAGTAAAATAATAAGTCATTAAAAATCTATGATTTATAAACTGCTGAATAACATTACATCATGCTCAGAGCTGATTTTAATTCATGTCAAGTTATTGAAATCAAATAATTCTAAATTATAATTATCTATCTTTGATATGTAACACTAGCCATTGAACAATATAAGGCAAACATATAAAATAACGAGCATTCACAAACATAAATATATAAATTTATCATGCACAATGGTACACACCGCCCAGTCCTGTCAACAAAAATACAAAAAAAAATACAGAAATTCAGATATTTTGTTGCATAAAACACAAAAACCTGACAGTTGAAAGTTTGAATGACAAATTCAGCATTGGTCTGTTTAAATCCATGTAATAAAAATTATCTCCACCCATAACAAAATTAGTACAATCAATGAATTCAGTCATAATACAACAAACTGTGTTTTTAAAACATAATGCTCCTGTGATCCTGACCTTTGAAATACTGATCCAAAAGGTCCTGTAGAGGTTGTCATGAGGAACCAACGTAGGAAGTTTGATGATTGTAAGTGGAAGCATTTTGATTTTATAGACAAGGTTAAAGTTTGGTACAAACAGACAGACAGGCCAAAAACAGCATGCCCCCAATCTATTGATATGGGGGCATAAAAATGAATCTATAAAGTTATATAAATGAGTAACGTTAAAATGATAAAATCACATGGACTTTATAAAAGGGAAGATTTATATTGCAGTCATTCAAACTTACAAACCACAACAACACATAAATGCAAAATTCCCGAAACTAAAGCAAGTTGTTTATAAATAAAATGCATTCACAGTTCATAAGATTAGAGTTACACATTGTACCTTAAGTAGTTTCTCAATAACCTGGATGAACATGGATATATATTATAACAAATGTTAAACTGGAACAAAATTGTATAAACATAAAGCATTTAAGCTATTAAGCAATAAAATGATAGTAACAAATACTGTAAACATCACATCAATTAAACAAGTCAAGTATAAGTCAAATAATGAACCTGTTAATGATATATACCATTAATCAAAGCAGGATAAAAGTTAAGTAATACAGTGATGAAGATGATGATGATATCATAGATGAAATATGATATTCAAGGATAAATAGAAGTTGACCATAGAACAAGTAACTCAGATATTGAGACTGACAGTAGACTGCATGACTTCAAAAAAATGGCCACCATTATACTACATGACTCATACAACAACAGCTACAAATCACATGACTCCAAAATAGGCTTTATAGCATGACAACATATTAACCAAAATGGTCACTGTTAAATCACGTGACTGTTAAAGATCACATGTCTCATTATATGATAGCAAAACCAAAATGGCCACTGTTAGATCACATGGATATTATAAATCACATGACTCCAAGCATTCACCAGTCATATACCACATGACTTTACAATGATGATAAAAAATCACAAAACTCCAATGAATGACCACAACAACACGAAGCATTATGGGAAATAATATATTTTATATTTCACATAATTCTCCATAATACAGCTTCAATGTTTCATTAAAATGATAATTAAATCAAATGACTGAAGAATGGTACATACCTTTGATCCACACCAGTCACAGAATCTAGCTTCACCACGATTCACACGATTACATTTTGTACATTTCAGATATTTCTTATCTAATCCAGTGATTGGTGGAGCAGATTGTCCATTGTAAGCAGGCTGTGAAATAAAATGATTAGTTTATGAGAAGTTAAATAAAAATCCAGTCAATAAAATGTATTACCTGAACAAATCTTTTTTAATTCCACATCAACTTAAAATCAGTGCTTACCATATCTCTGACAAACCATTTTTTAAAAGGACAGTAATAAACACTGGGACCAACAGAAGATATTGATTCATGAATAAAGTTAGAATTTGGAGCATTCCAAGGTTTTTCCAATTAAAATTATAAAGTAAATATAATAATAATTTTACATTATTACAGGCCAACCTGACAAAGGCTGACATAGTAGCATCTGTTCATAAAACCATTCTTAAGCAGATACTTGATACAATATACCTAAATAACCTCCTCATAACTTCTTTTTTACTAGGTTTTAACATTACACCAACAGTCAGTGTCATTTGGTAATATTCAAGCTTGAAGGTGAAGGAAGACGCCAGCTATACACATGGGTAGAACCACCCTTCTTCCTTAAGTTAGCTGGTCAGCTTCCTCATAAGTGAAATTTGGTCCCAAGTCGGATTTGAGCTCAAAGCAGGCTAGTGATTACTAGCCAGAGACCAAACATGACCAATTGACTATGGAGGCACACAAATATCTGCATAAAAGTCAACAAAGCATAAAAGTCAATGTTTATATCCTTATGATTACCATTTCTCACAGGTTTGACATTTATTTCATTTTTGAGAAGAAAATATAGTTACCTTCATCTGAGCAGATGTTGGAAGCTGTGTATCACATGTGATACACTGTGACAGGTTGGCAGGGTTAGCTGTGCCACACAGTACACATACAACTTTCTGTGCTAATTTGACACTAGCCATTGGCTGGTTCTGGTTTGGTATAGGACCCTCACACACAACACATGTTGATGTATTAAATGGTACACAAGATTTACAGTAGACACAAGTTCCCATCTGTAAGACAGTATCAGTATCTTAAAGTAATTGCTACTTGCTGTATAAATTTTCACATGATTATACTTTTCAATGAAGTTCTAATTCAATATCCAAAAATTCAAATGATTTTGGATCAACTTGAATGGATATAAATTTTAAATTTGCAGAACATCTTCAAAATAACTAGGAACAATGGATCATTAATAACCATATCCATTAATTTTTTTAATTCACAAGATGAAGTTGTTTACCTGTCCGGGTTCTGGTGGTGGAATACGGGTCTGTGGAATGGCGGCAACAGTGTTTCCACATGTATTACAAAACCTTGCGTAGGGATCTGATGGGCGATCAGCAAAACAATACACACATCTAGGTAATTTAAAAACAAGATCGCATAAGTCACAATTGTGTTGGTTGTGGTTTAAAAATAATGTCTTCATCTATACACAACACTCAATGAAAAAGATACATTGTAGTAGATATGAGCAATATATTTTTCAAAAAGTGAACACCAAAGAATTAGGCGGTCCAAATTTTAGAGCAGAAGGTTGAAAGTTGTCAATTAAAAAGCAATATGAAACTTATCAGTTATGTAATCCCCTATCATTTTTCACTGTAAACAACAAAATATATAGAGAATTCACAAAAGACGTACTTAAGGAAGTCTGTTTCTCTCTGTAATCTCATTGCTTGTGTTGTATTATCTGGTAGTTGACGTTGTCTATGGGGACTGATGGTACGATCTGAAAATGGCTGAAATACAAACAAAGGACTGATGTAAAAATATCAAATATACTTTGAACAACAGAAATTAACGTTAAATATTTTGTACTTTATTTATCCTGCAAACTTCTAGCTATAATAAAAATTCAGAATTTTAAGTTTCATACTTGGTCAGCAAATTCTTAGATGTCATGAGCTAATATACCAGTCTAAAATTACACTGTCAACTAAATTGGCAGAAAAAACAGAGCAGTAAAAAAACAGTTCATATACAATGTATGTACATTCCTTCACAGAATGTTAGACCTATGAAATTATGGCCATGACATGTATTTAAAACACTTCCTGATAAAATAGAAATAGCCTGAAATAATGTACACAGTAATAAAATGAAACAGAAAAAAAAGAATTTTTGAGTATAAGAATCCAGAGTTTGCCAGAAAGAATAAAATCTTTACTGAACAAATCCAAGTTCCAAATAAATGTTCCGAATTTTTACATGATTCAGTACGTTTTGTTACCAAATTTGCCAGATAGGCAGACACACAAGGTGTACCAAGATATGATCTGTAGGTATGATAATTAATATTCTTACAAAGCTTCCGCCATTTCTCTCTGGTGATCTTCCTTGTCTGGAGTTCAGGAATCGTGTACCAGAACCATGTCTGTAACTGTTACTTCCCTTCATATCTACATCTGTTGAAGTGATAAATTTGTTACGTTGATTATAATTTAAATACACTATTTTAAAACTGATCCAAATAGTCTCCTGTTTACAACAAGATCTTCAACTATATCATTCACTCCAATTTTTCACAGACCATTATACTGGGTTAGCTAAATTCTTTTCTTACAGCATGAAGTACAGCAGTTTTTAAATGTGACATCTACTGTTTGTCAAGCAAAAAATCATGAGCATAACATACATCTATTTTTATGTAAAATTGACTAATCATCCAATTTGATCCATAAGACATTGAATTAAATGTCATTCATACGATCATCACAAAGATACAATAATATTATAATAAAAATGAGATTTTTCAGACTCTTTACCTGCCATTCTGTCTGTCATTGATCGCATTCCTGAAACATCTGTCCAGGCAGATCTAGATGACAGCATTAGATTTTTCTGAGCTCTTTTTGTGTTCAACTGAAAATGATACAAAGATATGATGCAATTAAACTTGAATGTATACACACATACAATTTGACTGTACAATAGATTCCTACAAAATGATAAATAAAGTTAAGAAAATTTGAAGATTTTGCATTGAATTAATTTTTATTACACAAAAATGAAATTATTAAAGAATATGTTACCATGGTTTTCTGTTTTTCAAGGTCATCCCTAAATTCAAGGTCATCATCCTCTATTGGCATATCAGGAGGAGACACATATTCTACCTCAAATGTTTTAGTAACAACATTGGATTCTCTTATACCATCTCTGTAGAAAGAAAATTTCAAATATATCAAGAATCAATCAATAAAAACTAAAAGAGCCCACCTGGCTATTTCAGTGGTTAGAGCGTTTGTCTACTGATCAAGAGGTTGTGAGTTCGAACCCTTGGCTAGTCCACACTGTCTTGGACAAATTCAACTGAAGATATTACATCCTTTGTTAAATTGTCCTCCATCTTTGAATTATGAGGGGTAGCTTGAATGAAGCTTATGGATAGAATGTGGTTAGTACTGGCTAAGGCCTAAATGAAGTCCAGGAAAGCTGGTTAGGATAACTGACCGCCACTAAATGACTGAAATAATGTTGAAAATGGCATTAAACCCGATGAAACAAACAAACAAAAGCTTAAAACATTAACTCAAAGATGACAAATGGTGACAATTTTTAAGGATTCATACAAATTAAAACTGCCACATCATTTTGAAAAGATTTTTTCTAAAGCCTCTTATGTATCCTTAATATTTAGGAGAGAAATCAGTTTTATGACAAAAATGCAAAATATAATCATACTTTATAAGATGTATTTAACTTTTTCAAATGACGGATTCACATACAAAAAAGGCTACATAAAATATGTTAATAAGACAAAAAATTTACTTACGCTCCCAATGCAACAGCTTTGAGAGTTTGTTTTCCAGCAGGCAAAGTAAATGGCCCCTGGTATTGCATTGTATACTTGGTTTGTCCCACTTTGGGGAAAGGGTCTGGTTTTGTTCCATTAATTGTGTAGTAAATTTGAGCGCCATTACTCTCTGAAATTTAAGACACAAATTTCAATACAAAAAATTGATAGACAATTACTTTCAAATTGACAAAACATTGAATTAAATAACAATTTTACAAACTTAGAAGTATGCATAATGTTTGCCTATTTCAGTCAATACAAGCAAAAATTGTGGTGACCAGTATATGTTACGATTAAAGAAAGAATAAAACACTTAATAGAAAAAACGAGGACATGCTTGGAGGCGAACTCTGAAGAGAAAATTGATCTTTTTAAAAAATATGTTATTAAATACATAAAGTTGAATATTAAACAAGAGGGCCAAGATGGCCCTATATATTGCTCACACTATCTTGGCCCTGTATTGCTCACATGACAATCATTGTTCACTCATTTAAATATTGTTTTGAACCTGTGACCTTGTTTTTGACCCCAGATGACCCATGTTAGAACTTGTCCTACATATAAATACGACAAACATTCTGACAAGGTTTGGTGAAGATCCAATCAAAACCATGTCAACTACAGCATAGACAAGGTTTTCTTAAGGTTTGACCTCGTGACCTAGTTTTTGACCCCAGATGACCCATGTTCGAACTTCTCCTACATAACATTAGGACAAACATTCTGACAAGGTTTGGTGAAGATCCAATCAAAATTTACAACTTCAGTCTTAATAAGGTTTTCCTAAGATTTGACCTCGTGACCTAGTTTTTTACCCAGGTGACCCATATTTATCATTAAGACAAACAATCTGTTTTGGTGCAGATCCAATTAAAACAGTGATATCTAGAGCTTTAACAAGATTTTTACATAATATTTGACCTGGTAACATAGTTTTTAACCCCGAATGACCCATATTCAACCTTGACCAACATATCATTGAGGCAAACATTCTGACAAGGTTTGGTGCAGATCAAATCAAAACTGTGACATCTACAGTGTCAACACAGTTTTCCTAATATTTGACCTAGTGACCTAGTCATTGACCCCAGATGACCCATATTTGTACTTGACCGTACCATCATTAAAACAAACAATTTGACAAAGTTGGGTGAAGATCCAATTATAACTGTGAAATCTACAGTGTTAACATGGTTTTTCATAAGATTTGCCCGAGCAACTTAGTTTTTGACCCCAGATGACCCATGTTCAAACTTGTGCAAGATATTATAAAGACAAACATTCTGACAAGGTTTCATGATGATCCAATCAAAACAGTGACTTCTAAAGTTTTCACTAGGTTTTCCAGCAATTTGCCCTAGTGACCTAGTTTTTGACAGGAAATGACCCATTATCAAACTTGACCTACATATCATTTAATTAAACATTCTCACAAAGTTTCATGAAGATCCAATCAAAACAGTGATTTCTAGAGTGTTCACAAGGTTTTCCCTTATTTGACCCTGGTGACCTAGTTTTTGACCCAAAATGGCCCATTATCAAACTTGTTCAAGATTTTGTCAATATAAACATTCTGATCCAGTTCTGCGAAAATTGAACTAAAAATGTGGCTCCTAATGTGTTGTTCACAAGGCAAAAGTTTGACGGCGCACAGACGCATAACGCCCAACGAAGACTGATCACAAAAGAAAAATAATAAAAAAATATTTATAAATAATTACAGGATTGAGACTTCACATAAAAGCAGTTAAATTATATGTCTGTGGAAGACCTGTACTTATCAAGTCTTATGTCATGATAGCCTTATAATTATTGCAATTTTGGACACTCAACCAGCATTAAATCAATATCCTCTGTTTATACAGTTTTTAGAAGTAATATATTGACACAAGCTAAATCAACAATCAAGACTAAACAAGTTGCTGGACAACAGAATACACTGCAATCTATCACTTCTTGTGTTTAATTACTCATTTCAATGAAAGTCATACAAAGTTGTTAAAACTGTTTTACTTCAAACTTAGGCTTTAAACATAATTTTAGAAAGTCTGTCAAATTAGTTGTTTTTACTTTTTTGTTTAAAACTGTAACTTCATTTGCTGCAGC
Organism: Lutraria lutraria; assembly: GCA_964023205.1. Lineage (NCBI taxonomy): Eukaryota > Metazoa > Mollusca > Bivalvia > Venerida > Mactridae > Lutraria > Lutraria lutraria. The sequence goes on along the minus strand of OZ026834.1, from coordinate 18,721,828 downwards.
AAACATTTTATGAAAACTATGTATGTTAAAACACCTATGAGTATGATATCATACTTTCAAAAATATACTGTAACAGAAATATAATCATATTCACAGAAATAGATCTGTGAATGCAAAACAATTTTGCTTAAAAGGTGATTTCAGCAGTTGCTGTAACAATATAATATTAAATTACAGTGATGATTCACCATAATGATGGACAGGTGATACAAAAACCAATACTGTCATTATCGTGATATTGATTATTTCACACATGAGTGAGAAAACAAGTATCACCTTTCCATCACCACTAACAGACTGACAGACATCAGGTCAAAACTACCAATACTCATTAAGTATTAATGTGAATTGAACAGTTTCTCTAAGAGAAACTTGTAGCAAAAAAGTCAGTACTTATCATCAGTATGATTTTATATGAATGAATTATCCTAAGTCATGTTAATTAGTTGATACACGACATGTAATCTCAACATAACAAGAAATCTTGTGATACTGATACATTGATTGCAAAATACACATATATCAGCCATCTGACACAAATTGATTCCTTAAAAGTTGCCCAAAATATAAGGCAATTAAATTACATTTTGTCTTAAACAAAAATACTACTTTATTAAAATATTTTTCACAAAGAGAAAAACTAATCTATGTAATAAATGTATAATCAAATATCTCCCCAATAAAAGACACATTATTCTCTAAAATGAAATGAACAAAACATATGTATGTGATTCACAAGGCTCAAATTTAACTTTTTCTGCCACTAGCAATTTTTTGCTAGTACACAAAATTTCAACTAGCAAAATCTGAAATCCACAAGCAATTTTTTCACAATAGTTGTTTTTCAGAAATATTCATGTTATAACAAAATAGATTGTACTTTATGTGCATAAAAATAAAGTTATTATGACCCCTTCAGTTCCGTTAGTGCTAGTTTGCTCGTGTTAATTTTGAGCCCTGGATTCGGTGATGTTCATAAGCATACCTGTACTTAGTTCAATTTTTGTGTTTGAATCAATCGATGCCTTGGGTCTTCCAGGGATAGGAGGTCTCAAGGGCACAATTGTTGGTACTGCAATAGATCCTGCAGTCATCCTGCCACATTAATGAGTAAATCTGAAAAATTGGAAATGCTAATTAACTGGTAAATACAAATGTAGTTTCAAACAAAATTGTTAATTCTAATAAGTGGATAGGTTTTTAAATCAGCTATTTTCAGGGGCTAATATATTTGTCTTCATTACACTATCTATATAATGATACTATCAGGCATGATATATTTTTCATGTGCGCAGCATGATATATAATAAACAAAATTTGTGAAAAGTTCACTCTGAATATGTGCAGTAAAAAAGGTATGCTATGTTGGTTAAATCTAAAAACCAGCACAAACAGCAGGTTTCACTCAATAACAAGGCAATAGACCCATATGTCGCTCACTCGGAAAACAATGCAATTGACCAACATATATATACAACAGGCATATAACTCAGTGAAAGCTGAGTTGGTGAAAAGTGGGGGCATGTTATAAAATGTTTGACAGACATACAAGTTGTCCACATACATTTAGCTCCCTGGCCATGTTAACAAGTGGGCCAATTTTTCATCATACACAATCATATATACAGTGCTGCCCAGTGCATATTAAAGAAGGCTTTCAAAAACAAAATGTCTCAGTAAGCAAGTGTTCAGACAGCATTAATGGATTTGTAAGTGTAATAGGAGGGGGAAAATAATATAATGCAGGGCTTGAGCCAACGACCTGCTTGCAAGTCAGATGCTCTACCACCTGAGCTGATCGGTCTGGGGAATATCATAGCAAAATTATTTGTATGAATACTATATACTATCACTGCTACATTCCTCGTTCCTTTTTATTCAAAGTAATTAATTGCGACAAGTACAGGCCCTTTAGGCTAACCCAGCCATTACTTCACCCAAGCTCAAGGATTCCAAGTTGAGTCTTACATTCATGACACCGAATGTAATAGGCAGAGGAAAATAATGTACCTGATGCTGGGCTCAAAACTACAACCTCTGCTTTCAAGTCAGATGCGCTAACAGCTGAGCTAATCGTGCTGGTTGAATGTCACAGTCTGAGTAAATTTATTTACACAAATACTATAAACTGTTATAGGAAGAGGAAAATAATGTACTCGATGTGGGGGTCGAATTAGCTTGCAAGTCAGATGCTCTACTAACCGAGCTGATCGGGCTGGAGAATATCCCAGCCAATTTATAGATACATCATACCGCTACATTCCTCCTTCCTTTTTATTCAAAGTAATTTATCACGACAACCACAGGCTCTTTAGACTAACACAGCTTTTGCTTCACCCTAGCTCTAGGATTCTAAGGCTATTCACACACTCATGACACCAAATGTAATAGGATAAATAATGTACCTGTTGCAGGGCTAGAACCCGCAACCTACTTCTTGCAAGTCAGATGCTCTACTAATCAGGCTGGTGAATATCCCAGCCAATTCATAAATACAACAGACCACACCGCTACAATACCATAATGCTACTGTATGTACAGTAAGCAATCATACCATCAGACAGGAAGCTCACATGTAAGCAATTACAAGACTTTCCAAGTTTAAGCCTAATCTTAGTTTAGACTTTAATAGATATCATCATACTACAAGATAGATCTACATTGTTCATCCACACAGACACATTTTGGTCTTTACCATCAGGTGACATTATAAGCATAAATAAACAGTGACATACTTTAACACATACGTATCCAGAGTCATGACAACATTTAACTTGTACACCCGGAATTACCGAAGTACAGCAAAACATACATAGGCCAAAATTGAAAAATGTCAACTTACTGACTAGGTCTAGAGAGAAGTTACTGATGCATGACAAACCTGCGAGACTAAACGTGTTATTTGGAGCAATACAACAAATTGTGGAAGATGGAAATAATGCGGTCATTGAGCTTTAAAATATACAACACTTTAGATACTTAATTACAATGCAAAATAAGAAACATGGGTAAATGAAAGATGATTTACCAGTTAATATTTTTTCTACAGATGTGTTCGGGCACCTGCATAGCAACCCCGGGAAATGTAACGACGATTCTGATTGGATTAAAATACATCTAATTTATCTCTCAAATTAGAGAGCTTTCGTGTAGCTAAAATCCGTATCCGGATTACGGGACGATTATTGCAGTTATTCCCCTTTAATACTCTTCTTTCATAATAATAAATCCCACCCCCAGATAATGTTTTCATAATTAAGTTTCCTGATCGTTCGAATATGTGATGCTGTAGGACTAAAGACGTAGAAATATGTCTGTGGACGCACTTCTGCGTGATATTCTGTACATTCCAAATCATCTACAGAGACCTATCTCTGAATCAAGGGTGATTTGTCTGGCAAGTATTGCATTCAACTTTCGATTTCATTTTTGATAATTAATTTTAAGGTGTAAAACGAATTGATAATGATTGGTATAGTGTTTATCAGTTAATAATCCTATACATTTGTATTATTATATGCAACACCTACTCGTCAAGCAGCATGTCTGATAGCATCATTCAATTATTAATACAATTGTGAATTTAGATCTGTGACTCTAATTATGCTAGTGTACATATAATTTAAATTATAATATACAAAATTGATGTTGATAGTCTCTCGTGTTGTAATAATTCAGTCCATATGACTACCTCCACATAGACATTAGAAACATTAAATTCTAACTGATAATTACTGTTAAATTTTGAAATTGGCAGGTTGCTGTTGACTCGCAACGCATGGATACATGGTCCTGTCCTATAGTATATATATGCACATTTTTGTTGTGATGAACAGTCTAATTATTGTCATCATTTATTAAATGCATAATTTTACTCACTTATTCAAATGCACATCATTACACCAAATTTATTCAGGCTAATAACAAATCTCACCAAACAGTGATAACTTGTATTCTAAAGAAGAAATTGCTCTTGTCTGAGTGAAAATTATTCAAATATTATTCTATTTTCATTTTTGGTATCATTTATTGTTTTCTATTGCAGGTACATACTGACTGGTTAGTAACATTGAGACAGAAAAGTGTGAAGGGTGATAAGTGGTATAAAGACATTAGTCGTGACGATGCAGCACTGTATCTGGCTCCTTCTCATAAAACATTACCAAAAAATTTGAAGAGGGTTTGCATTAAGATTATTAGAAAAAGCTCTCAACCATGCAAAATGTAAGTAGCTGCAGTTGAGTAATATTTAACACTGCTGGCAACTGATTTTATATACAAAATTGTTTATCTTAAGATATTAGGATCCGAACTCAAAATAGTGCAGACAGATTTTGTGTTTATAAATTTAAAGGTTCCCTTGATGAGATTTTTAAAAAACAATGACATTCCTTTTAACTACTTTCTCTTTAAATTTGCATTGAAGTGAATAGGAATAACCCATTTTTCAATCAAAACTCTGGGCTAAAAGATGCACAATATCAATATAATTCAAAGAAAAATATAGGTCACCATGCAATATCTAATGAAATTTATTTATTCTGTTTCTCAACAAGGACAACAACTCTTACATTATTAAAAAAAAAATATTGTAAAGTAAATTAAAGTATCCGAGGTACATGTAACTATCAAAGAAATATGACAATTTTATAATATTATTTTTTGTGATACAATGTATTTAAATTTTTGTGTTACTAAGCAAATACATCAGAAAAATGCAAGTTAGGATCCTAACACCTTAAACAACTTAACAAGCACATAATTACATTATAGCTAAACAAAACAGACCTTCTCTATGTTGCATATCCAGTTTTGAAAGCTTAAGTTGCACATTGCTTTCGTTAGTTTATTTCTGACCTGATTTTCTCTTTGTCTCTTCAGGCTTCATAATGGGCCACTGACAAGTACTGCACAGGCTACATCTTGTATGGAACATTTAGTACAGAGTGCCAAAGAGAATTATAGAAATTTATGGACTTCAGCTCATGTAAAATATAGTCATCTTGATATGGATATGTTTCATTCTGCTGAGCAACAGGTAAGACCCAAAAATACCATTTAATAGTTCGTAGATACTACCATTTACAAGAAGTCAGTTGATTATGAGACTGTCAGTATCTGTTATTTTATACTAAGCTGTATTCATCCAGAATACTTTTACAAAATATTAGTACTGGTACATTTAATTTACTAAGTATAAACATTGAAAAATATTTAATACTGGCTATTAGCTTTATTGAATTTATGACATTTACTAGATGAAGTGTTAATGAATTGGTTTGTGAAAGTATGAAATGATAAGTGTGTTATATTCCTTTTTTGTTTTTAAATGATAAATACATGTACTAGAATCAATGAAGTTTTTCCCTTCACTTTTTATTTAAGTTTACCATGGTGGTGAGGAGCTATCTTCAGAGAATGAGTCCAAGTGTTTACATCATTATTCCAGAAGAAGCAAGTATTGGTTGTACCAATCAGATCATGTCAGGCATTAGATATATTGGAAATAATGTTATTCCAGTCAGTGCAGTTATAGAGACTGTGTCTACATTCTTCGTTGTACAACCTTATGTGACTAATTCTCTATGTGATATAGTTAGATACAGTCCAGCTATATTTGACACCTCACATGCTAAATCTTTGTTTGTTTTATACCAGATATTACAAGCTATGATTTCATTCCATAATACAGGACTTAGTGTAGGTGAACTTAATTTGAACAATGTACGTGTAGATGATAAGTTATGGATAAACTGTAGTAGTGTTCAGCTTTCTTCCTTTTCGACAAAAAGTTCTGATGAAACTTCGGATGACTCAACTTCTGTAATAAACATCAACAACCGTGATGAACCTAGTACTGAGATGAATGCAGACACAAATGAAAGCTTTACAAAACACGTTTCTGAGAGTTCATGTTCTTCAGAGAATTCTGGAATTATGAGAAGACAATCTGGTGTAAGTGAGTGTGAGAATTATCTTGATGATGCTCTAGATGTACTTGAAACATTTCAGTTCCTGGACATTCGTGTTGAGAATCTTGCTAAACTGACTGAAGACTGGGTGAACCATAGAATTAATAATTTTAGGTATTTAATGTATCTTAATTATCTAGCTGGGCGTAGACTCGGTGATCCAAATCATCATCCGGTGTTACCATGGGTGATGGATTTTACAAAATCGAATTCTGGACTGAGGAATTTATCTATGTCAAAATTCAGGTTAAACAAAGGTGATAGTCAGTTAGATTTTACATTTGAAGCCATGGCTGAGCTAGGTGATGATGAACATATTCCTCATCATGTCTCTGATGTTTTATCAGATATCACTTACTATGTCTACAAGGCTCGTAGGACTCAGAAACATTTGTTATGTGCTTACGTTCGCACTAAATGGGTGCCGAATGAATATCCTCAAAGCATAGAAAGAATGTACCAATGGACTCCTGATGAGTGTATTCCAGAATTGTTCACAGATCCCACCATTTTTACCTCCATCCATGAAGATCTACCTGACCTTGAACTACCTAGTTGGTGTTCGTCAGCTGCAGATTTTATTGAGCGCCACATGACTATGCTTGAAAGTGAACCTGTATCTCTTAATCTACATCGTTGGATTGATCTTACGTTTGGATATAAGGTTTGTTTCAAGTTAATCCATAAATACCAGTAAGAATTCTTGATTCGATGCAGAAAAATGTTAAAACTAGACATGTATTATTTTTGACAATTTCAAATATTGTTTTAAGTTGATGAGTTTTGCTGTAGTTCATTATATATAATGTTGGTGTACATAGTGCTACGAATCTTTGAATAAAGGCCATCTTTGAATGAAGGCATATGTAAATAGTGACTATCTGTGAATAAAGGTATATGTATTTGAAAATTTCATTTATTGTCATCCTTACAAAATAGGTATGGCATTCATGATAATGCATATTTTTAAAACACTATTGTCGGTGGTTTTAAATAGTTACAAAAAAATGAAAAAGGCCATTCAATTTTTGAAAGAAATGATAAATGTACTTGCAGGTATGATACAGGCTCATTTAAAATATAATGTTAACAAAAGATGCATACCTTCCAACCTACCCACAGTTGAAACTTGAAAGCTTTGGTAACTGCAAACCCAACATTTTTTAAAGATGACCTTATGTAGTGTGATATTACTTTAAAACACATGTATTAATGGACATTTGGAAACTTATAATGAAAATTAGCTTTTAAAGTCCAGTATAAAAAATTATTGTTAAGATGGATGTTAAACCTAATTTGAACATGTTGAATCTATTTCATTTCAGTTGAGTGGAGCTTCTGCAGTAAAGTCCAAGAACGTGTATCTTCAGCTTGTTGATCGACATAAAGAAGTATCAAATCATGGTGTCGTACAACTGTTCAACCATCCACACCCACAAAAATTATCTTCTGACAAAACACTGTCTTTTTTACCTGTGAGAGTCAGGAGAACAAAGGTACCTAATTTGACACCTTAATAATTCTAGCCATCAATTTAATCATCTTGAAAGTTTTTTGTAATCAGTGTTTGAAATAGTTTCAGAATTCTATATTGCAAATCACAAATTCCAATTTTTACTTACTTAGTTACTGGTAAGTTATCTTATGAGATATGTAACGGTATAATTGATTCATTTAAAACAGTGCGATAAAGGGGACAATTTTAAAGACTGTTTTCCTTGCCAATATGTACTTGTATTAATTATTATATTTACATGTTCATCAATTAGTAAATGTTAGTATTATTTCTTTCTTGCCAGAGCTCAGATGGAAGAGGACAAGAGAAGTGAGTAAACTATCGTTCTATCTGATAAAATCTAACTCAAATTGTTGCTCACAGGAGTTATTCTCTGAATAGCTTGTGTTTTATGAGATTTTCAGTTACCGGTACATTGTATTTGTACTTACATAATTGTGTATTCTATAAATGCTCGAGGCTGTGACAATGGTTCAGTTATAAATGCGTTCAAATCCCAATTACTGCTGATCATACACTTGTATGAAAATTTGACAAAAATGTTGATGTTCCTCCATATGTGGAGAAGTTGCTGGCACCTTGCAGAAGGGTAAGTTAGTACTGGTTAATATATAGTCCAAGAAGACTGGCTAGGTGAACAGGCCATCGTAAATAATTGAAATGCAAATGTATCATTGAAAATGGCATTTAAGCTACTGAAACAAACAAACAAACATGTAATATTCATCTGCAGTAGACCACCAGACAGTCATGTTTTTGGTGACCTAGTTGTAAATATGTTCTTTTTTTCTGGAAATGCTGTTCACTTGTTTTATTAATTGTCTTAAGTAAAAAAATTCAAGTATTTTTGTAAGTCTTCATTATTTGAAACATTGCAAGAAATGTTACAATGAAGTATATTTACTGTTATGTATTCGTTATATTATGTTTGTTGTGATTTTAGAGATGTTGTATTACCTGAGTCAGAGAGAATCAAGCTTCCAAGTGACTTTGATCCTACAGCTGCTCTGGATCATTTTGAAGCTTTTCATTCATTCACCAGTCAAACAACAGAATGTCTCCCACCATCTACTGTCAGAAACAAGGTAGTGTACATGTTTGTACTTTGAAAGTATGTATGACTTATTATTGAGTTTTTATGTTCGATAAGTAATACATATAAGTGAATCCTTTGGCATCATTATATTATAGACAGAGACTTGTGTGTGCATCTATTAGAAATATCCATTGATGCTGACCAGAATTTTTCTGTAGGTATTTTCACATTCGAAGTGTCCATTTTATCATAAACACATCTGGTCATCACATGTCAAATAACCTGCTTGATTGGGCCTGAAAAAAATCTTTGTTTTTGGTTACCCGACCTACGTAACATTTTCTTACTATTTTTACCTTTCCGCACACTTCCTAGAACTATATAAAAAGACTTCCCTACTTACCTACGTTGCCTTGAATGAGTATGTTAACAGAAGCAAACTTTTTTATACCATTATAAAATGATATCAAATTATCTATCAGTATAATTATTGTCTGGTCTTATATGACGGTATTTTGTGTAGCATTCCTGTAAACTTTGTGCTTGTATTAATGATTGATATGTTTATCTCCAGGAGGTCACCAAGAGGTTTTCTGATATACAGGACAGTGTGAGGATTGTGTGGAGAGACATGCAGCAGTTTGCCTGTCTGATGTGTGAATTATACCTAGCTCCCAAGCTTTATGCCCAGGGAAATGGAAACAGCCTCCGAGAACGTTACAATATCATTGGAAAATTATGTGCCAAAAATAGAAACTTATTACCAAGGTAATGTCCTCATTTATTGACATATATCATTATTCAGTTTTATCAAGATATTAATTAATTTTCGTTTTGTGATATAGACATCTTAAGATTGAAAAGTCATGCATAGAATTAGTAATGTAGATGTTAGAAGGTTATAACATAATGTTTGATAATCAGGGTTGGATTTACAATTTTAATTGATTTTCTGTTAAGTATTTAGTCCTTTATGTTTTCTTCACTGGATTTAGTGTTTCTAGCAGGCTCTGTTTCAACTTAACTAAGGTGATGTAAATTTAACACCTTGCATGGAAATCATTGGATCCAAGTGAGACCATTTCTTTCAACTTGATTGGTTTGGTTTATCATGTATTTTAAAATTCTTGTAGTACCACTTAATTTTGATGATGATTACATTTACAGAATAGTTCACACTGCTGCTGAAGTTTTGCTCAAATTGGATGAATTTACTGAAATTAATGATGCTCATAAGAAAGAAATCAGTGATAAAAGTTTATTGTTTGAATATCCGATAGTTAACAGTTTGGGAATGCAGCCACCTACACCAGCTTTATTAGTACAACCATTCTCCAACCTAATACCCTTCCCTCCATACTTTGGTGAACTTTATAAACTTCTCAACCACATGAAAATCATTGACAAAGAAATTGAAATTGAGACAAGTGACATAACAAAAGTCAAAGAGAAGAAAAAGATTGAAAAAGTGTTATCACGGAAGAAAGTTGAAGTGTTAGAGAATTACTTGAAGAAAAATCGTGGCGCTATTTCTGAGGAAGGATATGAACTTCTTTTACCATACATCAAAGAACTATTTGCTGACCCTAATACAACTGTCCAAGCAGCATGGTCCTTATTAGGGCTCATCGGGAAAGAAATAGGCCCAAGTCAACTTGCTAAAAATTTAATGCCTCATTTAGTGAAACTCTTCAATGGTGAAGGTACGACGCCAAAGCACATGAAACTGTACCACAGATCATTTCTGGTTCAGCTGATGCTGAACCTTGGCTTGGAAACATTCTTGACTCATTTTTCGACATTACTGGTTGAAGCTGTCGCTGGATATAAAAATTTTGAAGTGAATGAAGATCCTGACCTATCCCAGGATGATATTGATGATGTGGATGAAGTTTTTAATAGTGACCAATCACTACAGACTGATCTTACCAGCATGACTGAGGTCATGAAAGTAAAAGAAGCAGAACAAATGGAAGGTATGCCTATGTCTTGTAACTGTTGGGTACTTTTGGATGGATGAAATTATCAAATAACAAATTTCAGTGAATCTGATGAATTGGCGAGCTTAAAATGAAAAATGACCCTTTTAATTTTTAGCTCACCTGATTCATCAGGTGAGCTGTTAGGATCGGTGAATGTCCGGCGTCCGTCCACAATTAGTTTGTTTACACTCTAGCAACCGCAGCTCTTAACGAATCGTGATTAAACATGCTCACAATGAATATGGCCACAATGTCTCGGCTAAGTTCGATTATGGGCAAAATCGGACAATAACTTCTAGAGTTATGGGCCCTTGAATTACAAAATTTGCTATATTTAGCTTGTTTACACTCTAGCGCCTTCATTTATTCACCAATCCTAATCATATTTTCAGTAAATGTGTATAACCAAAAGATCTTGGACAAGTTCGATTATGGGCAAAATCGGATCAGAACTTCAAGAGTTATGTGCCCTTGACTTAGAAAATTTGCTATATTTGAGTTTGTTTACACTCTAGCGCCTTTATTTATTCACCAATCCTAATCATATTTTCAGTAAATGTGTATAACCAAAAGATCTTAGACAAGTTTGATTATGGGCGGAATCGGACCAGAACTTCAAGATGTATGGGCCCTTGACTTTGAAAATTTGCTATATTTTAGCTTGTTTACACTCTAGCGCCTTCATTTATTCACCGATCCTAATCATATTTACAATGAATGTGTATTACCTTATGGATTTGGACAAGTGTAGTTATGGGTGGAATCGGACCACAACTTCAAGAGTTATGGGCCCTTGGATTAGAAAATTTGCTACGTTTTAGCTTGTTTAACAGTATTATACCTTCATTGTTGGTTTTGATCTCAAAATCTACGTAAAAATGAGTTTTACGAGATGGAAACTATATTACCTGGTCATTGATTATTGGCCTTTGTTCTCAGGTGAGCGATAAAGGGCCAATGCTGCCCTCTTGTTTTAGTAATATTTAGTTAATCACGATGCATTTTTTATATTTTGGCTAAGAAGTTTGTATCTAGAGTACCAATGATTTATTTGCAACCATGATTTCAGATAATGAAGATATCCGCCCTGATCAAACTGAGGAAGGTGAAGATGTAGATAGAGCTGTTTGCATTGAGGAGGAGGAGGAGGATGATGAATTTGAGAATAATTTTCCTGTCATCAGTGGTCATGGGAACTCTCTTTCTACAGATTCTATGAGTTTAGATCAGGTAATAAAATGTTGTGTAAAACCATTTAGAGTGTAGTTTTGAGGAAAGTCATTCATGCAAGCCTGATTTTGTTCTGATTATATTTTATACAACAAAAACTTATTTCTTTGTTTGTATTTACTAAATGTTTACTTTCTTGGTCTATTTCAATCTCTTGTCTATCTATGTTTAAGATATACAAGTATGTGAGGAGACCAGTCTGTACTCGAAGTTAATGATATGTTTCTATGAGCATACTGATAAAATTAAGCAATATTTAAGTTCAGTTCAATAACCTTTCCTTCATGTATGGGTTCATAATAATGCAAGGATTTAATGTATTTAGTATTTTGTTACAATTCAGACTTCTGAGAGAAGCAATGGTAGTGATTACACCCAGGATGAAGAATCAGGTCTTACTGATAGAGGAAGTTCTGACAGAGCCTCCATTCATAGTATTTCACATATCATTGAAATGTCTCATGATCAAGAAGATTTAGAAGAAGATCAGTGTGGTTCCTTTACCTCTAAAATGAAGCAAAGTCATTCTGTACATTTTGAAATGAATGATAAACCTGAAACAGAACTTGGTTCAAGTGTCCAATCAAAAGACAGCAGCAGTTCTCAAATGGACCAATCAGATGAAGGGAAACCAGATGATGACCAATCAATGGGCTTAAGGAAATCAAGCTCCATGATACGAAGTGAAACGGATGAATTCAGACAAATATCTCACAGTCATACTATCAATATATGTGATGTTGCAGCTGAAAGCATAAAATGGCTGTCAAATAGACTTGGTCCATTACTTACAGCAAAATATTTGTCAAAGAATTTGATCAGAATGTTAGCTTTATGCTATTTTGGAGAGGAGCAAGTGGTGGTGCTGGAAGATAATGGTTATTTTCTTATACTTATCTGCTTTCAATTGTTCTGTTATGACTGAAACAAAGTTAGATTTAATTAATTGCCTTCAGTCTTTTAGTCTGCTACTTAAACCCTATCTGAATTATGTTTCTGTTGCTGAACTGGATTATAATCCATGGGAATCTTGATGTTCCATTCCTTGTCATTGACAATACTTTTTATTTGCCTGAAGTATTAACTTTAATTGTATTTGTTTCATAAGTAATTAAGATATTATTTCAGTTTGATTTTGTAATGATTATCTTCATTGAGCAGATTCAGGTATTACATTTTTCTGTATAATGATTCTTGTTTAGACATACTGCCCTGTGATTTCTTATGACAGTGAGGCAAACTATTTTTACCATGAGCATTGGCTTCAGAGTTTTCAATTGAATGACTTCATTTTTCAGAGCATGGTTTGTTGAAATCAACACGATTGGTTCAAGGGGACAGGAATGCTCACAAGATTCTAGAATGTTTGACATCTGTAGCATGTATCTATGGTGAACAAGTGATTCTCCTTCAGTATATTCCATGTATAATAGACCTGGTTAGTATGAATGCATATGTTCTAGTTCTTAGAATTCTTAATACACAAGTAAGAAGAATATAGTAATCAGAAGTTTGAGGGAAAATCAGATAAACCTTTTTAAGTTCATCTGTTTATCTGTTCTTTAGCGGCCCCTCTGTCAGCTATCATGGTCATTTCAGAGCTGTTCCATGGAGAGGTTGATAAGATATAAAAGAACCAGGCATTTATATCCCTACTCTTTTTGACCATTGTTTTCCTGGTTCCCTATCATGCCCAGTGAAAAGTACAGATACTTTTCACTAGTCTCTTGTAATTTTCTTAACTCTGTACAAGTACTTGAATCAGTAATTAGGTTGGGGAGACTAAAAAAGAACCCTGAAATATTGATTGACAGAGCCAAGATGCAAACCACGTCCTTTCGTTACTTCTAGATCATTGATCTGCCCCGTAATCTGCTAAAGATGGTTATTTTTTCTCATGTTTATATAACTGAGTGAGCACACAGTAACCATGTTGTGATCTCAAATTGACATTTTACCTGAATATAATACTCCGGATTTTATGAAGAATGTAAAAACTTGTACTAGATTATGTTGTTTCTAGTTGGTTCTCTTATCTTATAAGTTGTATGAACATTGTGTATTATCAGATACATGTTGCCAAGAGAAGATTGACTATACGTGCTGAAGCTGGCCTTGTTGCTGCTGTTGTTTTATTGAGACATATAATTCCTCTTCTATGTGACAAAACATTCATGGAAACATTAAAGGTGAACTTTATTATTCTACTTTAAACATACTAAACATCTGCATAGTGGTTGTGCCAGGTATACTGGATGATACATATACCTACATGTGTAAGATAGCATTCTGACCCTTTTTGGCCGATCAAGAAGACATACTGTAAATAATAGCAAACACCATCACCTGTTAATGCACACTTTAAGGAAAGGAATACTTTAAAATTTATGAAATCACTTATAATCAGCTGATCATATAAGATCACAGAGAATACCAGATTTTTTTATGTTTGATTTTAGTTGATAATGGAATAATTCAATTACGATCACATGACATTCTTATGGTACCCATACTTCTTCATTACATGTCCCTGCAATGAGAATTAACAGTCTTTACATTTGCAATATGTTTGATGTACCAGAGTTATTCATATTTCAAATAGATTTACCACATACAGTCATAACAACATAACATTAGTGTTTAAAATTCACTTGTTAAGGTCTTCCCAACATAATGCCAAAAATTATTATCACAAAAAGGAGCGGACAGATTTTTGAAATATTTATCAGTTTTATAGGTTTCCATGATAGAAAATTATTTACTGTAAGATTTTTAAAAAACAATGATAATCTTTTGAGTTATTGGCCCTTTAAATTTGCATTGAAGTCTATAGGAGTAGCCCATTTTTCAAAGATTTAAGAAAAAAGAACATCTATTTCAATGAAAACTCACTGTAAAAAGATGCTTTAACACATTATCAATTTTAAATTGTAAAGTAAAATATAGGTCACTATGCAATATCTACAGAAATTAATATTTTTATATTTTTCAACAAGGGCAACAACTCTTGCATTCATAAAAAATGTCATAAAATAAATTGAAGTATCTAAGGTAACTATCAAGAAAATAATGATAATTGGGCTGTACTACTTTTGTAATAATAACATGTTCATGTAGCATTAAGAAGATATGTCAGAAAAGTACAGTATTAGGCTGGGAAGACCTTAAGCTGTTTTTAATGGCCTATAAATTGGTTGTGTGTTCATTAAAGATAAATTTTTAAGGTATAAAGGTGTGATAGTAGTTGCTATGGTAACAATGAGAATCTGTCTTTTTCTAGGAATCAGTGATATCCGATGCACTAAAGCCGACATTGAGACTTGTAGCATCAATGACAGCAACGTTCCCCAGTGGTTCTGAAGTACGCAGTGTTATATTGTATAAGATTATTGATGTATTATATGTTATCGGACTACGGCTGGGTTTTGAGTTAACACGCAGATATATGACCGATATTCTACAGTTATTTTTTAAACCATTTGAGCATGTATATGCTAGAAGTGGACACTTGGAGACTGTGCCTGAAAGTGGAAGTTCTAGTGATCTGGTTGATGATGTTAATAAAGGTAATATGTAATAGTTTACATAGTTAAATATCAAAGTACAGTTTGTCTGAAGGTCTGTAAAGGTTTTGGTTGCTAGATAATTAATGAACTAGCTTAGAATGTCTACAAAGCTAAAATCACCTAATATCTATTTGAGGTACATGGTTGAAAATTTTGGTTGAACTTTGGGCTACAATATTTTGCAAGTTCTGCACAGATCGTTGCAGCAAAATGGTATAATGTCTGATTAAACTCTATTGTGTTTGATATATGTTGTACTTATATAGTTGAAGCAAGCTCTTAAGATTTGTCTACTTGAACAATACTTAATTTTACAAATACATGTTTATAATGTAAGTTGATTTTATAATGATGGAATTCATTTTACTACTGTGTATAAAAATCAGGTAATAATAGGGTATGGACCAGGTATGCTGTTTGAAATATTTATGTATTATTTTATCAAATTATTTACAGATTCAACTTCAACAGATGACTCGTTTTTGAATATAAAAATCGATCAAGCTACCAATCAGTATAAGATTGGTTCCCCTGTTAGTTTGAGTGTATCACCTAATCCATCTGATTTCCTGAAGAAATGGAGGACTACTAAATCTAGTTATAGTCTCGCCGACATCAATATGGTGGATGATAGAGGTAGTGGTCACAGTTTGTTTCTGTTTATTCTGTCATACTGTAATTCAATGGGATTAAATACGAAACAGGAATAGTTGTGAATTGATAACTGTATGAAAGTTCCTGATATGTCAACATATTAGTCATGATAAATGGTATCTTACTAGTTTTACATTGTTGATATCAACTAGGAACTGGATGGAGCATGTTTTGAAGAAAAGAACACTTGCGGTGAAAAGAAACATCAAGTTGCTGACCGTCAGAATTTAATTTCGGAATGAACTAATCAATTGTTGCCAATCGCCTGCCAGTCACTTATGCTATAACATCAAATTTCATGATACCTGCTTGATCAGTAAAAGTGGATTAGAACATGTTCTTGAATTCAATAGAATTGCTTGATTTCTGGTATCTACATTGTACAGAAGACATGAAGGAATGCTTGTTGTGTTGCCCAAGAAATGATGATTAAAAAAGACATTGATCAAAATAAGCGTCATGTATAGTAAAATCATGTCATAATGAAATATTTCATATTGATTTGATTTATCTTGTCAATAAATATATTTTTCAGACGAGACAGACTCTCGATCAGCTTCAGAAGAGATTTTACAGTCTGAGTTCCAGCAGACATTTAGTCCAGAATTAGCATTGGCAGCTTATATACCCCTTACCTCAGTCTACGGAAGGTAAGAATCATCCGGTCTTTAATCAAATCTGGGAATGATATCCTTGCATTGAGATTGTAAGACATAGTGTATAAGGTGAACTCTTTTTTGACAGTCACGTTGATCTTAAGTGGCTTGTTACATATCTGTAGCAGAGAATTATACTTTAACATTCAAATGAATAACAGAACAATGATAGAAAATGTCCAGACAATTTAAATGATTCAAAATACCCAAATTCAACTAAACAGTATCTAAAATTCTGACAAATGTAACAATATTTCAGTCCCATTTTCATATCATATGACAGTGGATATAATGAGTAATTCTATAATGTTTTGATTTGTTATGTTTCACTAGTTGTATGTATATAAATGAATGTAATTGCAGTCATCATATGGAGGAATATTTATCTAATGATGATCTGATCAGGAAGCTATGTGCTCAGTATGATAAAGCTTTGTACACAGAAAATGCTGACCCTGAACCTATAGGTAAGTACTTATTTAAATGTCTTGTTGTATACTGTTGCTAAACTCTTTATGTTTAGCGTGTCTGTTTTTGAAGATTAAGTCGAGCTATTGTGATCACCATGTCATCTGCGTCAACGTCTGCATTGTGCAAAAACTTAAATGTAGCTCAGAAACTATAAGATGTAGCCTCTTGAAACTTCATAGGTGGATAGATCTCACTCAGACAGTGAACAGACGAGTGTTGGCACTGCTTGTTTGCACTTGGGTTTATAGTCATGTCTTCAGCCAGGTGATGACTTTGCAATTTTTTAAAGTGGAGGAAGACTCCAGGTGTACATCTGGATTGAACCAATCACCATCTGTAAGCAAACTGCACAGCTTCCTTACATGTGAAATTTAGTCCTGGAAGGAATTCAAACACATAACTGTTAGGGGCTAGTGATTACTTGTCTGATACAATAACCACTCAATCATGGAGGCTCCTATAAAATTTAATATCAAGACTACCTTTTGAACAAACAGTGTGGTTTTAATTTTGTCTCATTATTATGTTAAAATAGTGAAGAAACACAAATCTAGTTTGAAAATAAATGGTCTTTAAAAAAAGCTTGTCTTAATATCAATATTTAAGAATGATTGTAGCTGTTGATATCCCAGTAAACAAAATGGTGACCATGAAGTCTGCCTAACTTTTGTTTAGATAAACCTGCGCAAGAAAAGAAAGTACAGACCAAAGAGAATGGCGATATAGGAAGTAATGTGGCGATCGTTGGTAACCGTATATGTTTACAAGACAATGTGGAAGAAGTCATTCCTGATATTCAGATGAGTCAACAATTCCAACATAAAGGAATTCTTAGAATTGACCCTGATGATACAAAATGGTGAGTAGTTCGTCAGTTAATGTAAGGGACTGGGAAATGCGGAGGATATGATAATTAAGTTTAACCTAGTTTATAAAAAAACATGTGATTGTATATAATTGTGTGCTTGTAGTGAAAGGGAAGGAGGGACTATCAATAATCCACCTTAAAAATGTTCCAGTATGTTTTACTGTTCCGTTTATGATATGTGACAATCATATGAAAGGTTTCATCATTATGTTTTCATGATGATAATTTGTAAATAAAAAGACATTGTAAGAACAAATAATCAAAATGATTACTGGATGTAAATTGAGTATAATATTTCTCCCAATAGACCTTAAGCATATTTATATGTGCATGAGTGTATATTCATATATGTCAGTTTATATACTTTGCCTAAGACTCAAAGGCTATGTTGTTATGTGAGTTATTTCAGCTATTGATAACTTTATAATTTGTTTATTGTTTTAATAATATGTAAAAATCCTAATCAGTATTTTCTATTTACAGTGATGATATAAATCATAATAAACTGAGACATTTGAAGGGTAATTGGTTAGCGTACTGGGAACATGAACTAGGTAACAACACCTTATCAAATGTTTCTGATTTAACTAGATAAACATTCCCACAGTTTTGAGAATACACTTTTTCTTACAAAGTTATTTTTAACATTTACTGAATATTCCCTACTAATTGCCTCTTATTTAGTAAACACCCCCATACTTGAGAAGAAGAAAAACAAGGATCATGATTCACCATAAATATATTATTAGTCCTTTTAGAATATACAATGCATCCAAAGTCTTTCAAATAATGTCTCTACAAATGTGAAAAAAGAAATCTGTAGAATGTGCATTACTGTATTAAGTATTTGATTTATCTTTATTTTAGGTCTAAATGAGAGGGACACTCTGTTTAATTTTAAGCAAATCAAACTACAGACATTTCAAGGTAAGTCCCAGGTTTCACAATACCACCAATCCTTTAAAAAAAGTGTGATTATTCATTGACTCACGTTCTGCTTTACAACAAAATATAGAGTATTATGATTTCAATGCTCAGTAGTTTTTATGCATTATAGGTAAAAATAAGCTGAACACATGGCTGTATGTTTTCTGATAATTCATGTGTTGATGAAGCAACAAGATACTTGTCCATTAATATTATGCCCACCCTGTAATTGCATGAAACATACTTGTATTTCTTTTCTATGGTATTCATTTTGTTTTGATTTTGTTGATAAGTCCATTTTAAAAAATGGCTGGTTTGAAGTACCAGTACATGTAATGCAACATCCCGGACCCAATTTTTTTCAGTGATTTTGACAAAATATGTTTTTATTATTTATTCAAGCTGTAAGTTTCAGTCCAAGGAAATTATGTTAAATAAAAAATAAGCTACCTTCCTACCCTTTATCAAAAGTTTGAGTAGCCACAAACCAACATTCTTTGAGTCGCCTATTATTCATATATTTTCAGCGCATAATAACAGTATACGATCTATCACATGTTTGGACAATGAGAACTCATTCATCAGTGCAAGTAAAGATAAGACAGTGAAACTATGGTCTCTACATAGTTTTAGTGATGGTTCTGGCAAGTAAGTAATATTTATTATTTTCTCTGTTTAACAATATTGACACATATAAAAGTACTTGACACTCTACAGCAATCATGGTATCTTTAGTCAAGCCATTTATTCACACATCCCTGTGGTTTGAAAATACAATGCAATCTCTCCAAAGCAACACCCTTAGGGAGTAGTAAAATTATGTTGTTTTTGAAAGGTTGTTGCTTTAGAGAGTTTAATTAATAGTTAAATAATGCAGAGGGCCACTCTGAAGAGGTTGTACTGTATACTGAAAAACATTTGAAGTAAAAAGGGAAAGACTGCTAAGAAATATAAACTGTAATATAATCTGTGTTGGCAGTATTTTTTATTTAAGTACCGGATAATGTCTTACAGGTCAAGATGTCAATGGTCCTATGAGCAACATAAGAAGTCTGTATTTTCTGTTGCTTATTTAGAAAATATGAGACTGGTAGCCTCCTGTGATAGTACTGTACATGTAAGTTATTTTCAAGCATGTTTTCTGTACAAAAGTTTTAGTCTCCTAGCAACCATTTTATTGATACTGTAAAATATTGAAATCTTAAAATTAGCTCAAGTTTTAGATGTGTTAAGATGTGAAATGTTACTGTTAAAAATTGATCTGATTGATTGTGAAAGTTACAGTAGATGAGTTATCTTTATGATGTGGGGCATTTGCATGGGATTAAAATATGTTGAGGAGCAAGTAAATATTAAACAAGGGTAGGTATGTATGTATACAACATGATACAATGTATGCAATGGTTTCATTATACTGCAGTATTAGGATTATAATCATTATATTTATTGATACATATTCCCCGTTATCAGGAAACTGTTTAAGACTTATCCTGGTCTAAGCAAGAGGCTATGAAAAACTTCTGCTTACTATCAATGGTAATACATGTTATCTTATATTCAGGTCTGGGATCCATACACCGGTGATACATTACGTAAACTGGAGTCCACTCATTATAGTCCTGTTATAGCTCTAACACCATTGTCCAGTCCTAGTACTGTTGTAGTGACTGCTACACAAGATTGTACACTAAGGTAAATATTCAACATCAATATCTAATGTATATGTTGACTTTTATTTGATACAGGAACTGTTCGTATAAAAAGCTTTTAATGTCTTTTCTTAGGAACGTTTTGGACATATTCTTAAACTGGTCATATAAGGGAGTTCTGAGTCTGATATATCCTGATCAGCAAGATGAATGACAAAATCATACAAAAAACATATCTGAAGATACATTTGACTTTTTAATACTTGTAATAGGTCAATTAGATAGACATGTCTAAAAATGGAAAGATAAGAGTTGCTTTGTTGATGTATACTAGGACTATAATATTATACATACCCAGTACACATATTGTAGACATCAGTTGTACCATGTGTAAAAATTATACTTATGTGATATCAATCCTGATATGTTTCTTAGTGGTTTCTAAATAGGTTATTTTTATGTCCAATCTGTTTATCTTTAGGTCACTATGTATCGTGATGTAGGACTCATACATAGTTTATAACTAATATTGGTCAAATAAGTTGTCTCCATTTTGTATTTGTAACATTATTATTTGATTGAGCATAGTTTTATATCAGCATGTATTGACAATAATTAAATTATAATGATTAATGAAATGTGTATGATTATTATTAACTTACAGCTTTTATCCTTATTATTGTAGATTTCTAGATATGAGGACAGCACGGTATGCTCATGAGTACAAGGCTATCATAGGAAACCATGGTATTACATACTTCTGTTTTTACTAATCATCAGTCTTAAAGTGTTCTAGAGATATATGGAACTCATTTCCTTTTAAGTTATTTTGGCATTTTAAACACTAGTTTTTAAATACTTAATTTATTGCGTAATTAATATTAACACATTTATATGTTCTTTTATGTGATATCTCAGAGATAACATGAAAAATAGATCATATCATAAAGAGGTCATCATAAACTCAATGTTTAGGTAAAAACTGTTTAGATAGGTGACCATTACTTGGTAACTTCTCATAACCCCTTATGGAGGGAGCTGGATCTTATCCTAGATATGACAGTGCAACCTCTCCAGAGCAGCCCTCTCTTGAGCTCCCTTCAAAAAAACAATGGCATGCTTTTTTCCACTGTACAATTTAACTATCAATTTAACCTCTCTAGAGCAACAACCTCTCAAAAACAACATAATTTTGCTTCTCCTAAAGTGTGTTGCTTGAGAGGTTGCACTGTAGATGTGTTGTATGTACATGTATATATATTATGTAATGTATGTACAGGTATATATATTATGTAATGTATGTACATGTATATATATTATGTAATGTATGTACAGGTATATATATTATGTAATGTATGTACAGGTATATATAGTATGTAATGTATGTACAGGTATATATATTATGTAATGTATGTACAGGTATATATATTATGTAATGTATGTACAGATGTATATATATTATGTAATGTATGTACAAGTATATATATTATGTAATGTATGTACAGGTATATATATTATGTAATGTATGTACAGGTATATATATTATGTAATGTATGTACAGGTATATATATTATGTAATGTATGTACAGATGTATATATATTATGTAATGTATGTACAAGTATATATATTATGTAATGTATGTACAGGTATATATATTATGTAATGTATGTACATGTATATATATTATGTAATGTATGTACATGTATATATGTTATGTAATGTATGTGCATGTATATATATTATGTAATGTATGTACAGATATTTGTATCATTGTTCTCTTTCAGGTTTGATTCGTTGTATTACAACAAGTCCAGATAGTTCCTGGGTTGCTGTTGGCTTCTCCTCTGGTGTGATTGCTGTATTAAATCTACATACAGGTCTACTGCTGGGATCCTGGAAGGCACATGAAAGTGAAATCCTTCAAGTGGGTTTGCTTCTTGTTCTTGTGAATAGTTCATTGTGTATAATTGAATCTTTATATATCTTTTAAAAGTCTGTTAATTTGTCAGCTAGACCTTTGGTTTCTTATCAATATCTGCAGACTGTTCACAAGTCGATAGAATCTTTCCTTTGAAAGATCGGTCGGTCTGTAACCAAACCATGTCCAAGCAATAACTAGAGATTGATTTGGCCTAAGCTCTCGGATTTGGTTGGGAGGAGGTTGGTCATCGCATGTAGATTATTACCCCTATTGATTTTAATGGGTCAAATATCAAGGTCTTACTTGTTAACTTCTTAACATAACTTCAAATTTTACCAAAGTTTATGCAGGTGGGAACAGGTGATAATGAATAATATATACTGAATTTAAGATTATAACTTTTACCTTATACATGTATATATTCTGTCTTTACTTATTTTCACAGCTCAGGGCATTTAATAAGAACACTTTTTTGTCAACCTCATTTGATTTGAATATGAAATTGTGGAGTGTTGATGGATCAAATGAAATATGTTCATTTAGAGGTAGGTTTGTCTAGGGTGTCAGCATACAGTTCCCAAAGTTCTAAATGTGAATGTTTGATAATAAATGTGAAGTATGAAATCATTAATCAGTCCCGGCAAATTTCCTTCTGTTTTCAATGTACAAATGCATATGTGTTATGATCATGGTTTTAAAGGGAATGTAGTTGCTTCACTGAGATTATTTGAGATCAGTTTTGTCAGTAATCTGTTAATGTGTATTTTATGAAAATCATGTGATTTGAATCAAAATATCTGCATGTCTGTATGTGATATGATGTCCGTTTTTGATGTTGGCTAATGAAACCAAACTTGAAGTGAGTGTATTGGAATCAATTCAATGTCATGTTTATGGTCATATCTCTGCAAATTGTTTGTGACACAAAATATTGAAGAATCATTTATTGTTTTCATGGAAACTTCACATTTTGGTCTCTGTAAAATTGGATGTCCCTAACCTTTTACCAAATTGATGCAAGCATTGATGATTTAAAGGTCCTAGTTTCCTCTACAAAAGGGCTTTTGATTTTTGATTTGAGTTCACTGATTGCACTAGTTTATTCAGTTGTCTAAGTGATAATCTAAGATGAATATTTTACATTATATACATGTCTGTTTTCAGGTCATACAGAGCCAGTGCATTGTGTGAGATTTTATAAGAACCAGATTGTTAGTGCCACAACTAATAACAAAATTGGTGTACATACATCTGTCGATCAACAGGTAAGTGTAGACACAGTCAAACCTATTCCACAGACAATCTGTGAATGGCGACCATATTTCTATAAAGAAATGTATTAAAGATCAGTTATTCTATTTCCAGTGCAAGCATTAGCAGTATATTACTATCTCTTACTTCAGTCCACTTCTTATGAAGACCACTTTTTTATTTTTTCTGCTTAAGGTGGGATCTGTATAGTGGATTGACTTTATAAGTTATTTAATAATAAGCACAGATTTCTCCTGCCTATTGCCATTGTCTTGATAATAAATTAATTTTACTATGTACAGGCAAAAAAGTGTAGACATTGTGATTTATAATGAGTAAATTTATAACGTTATAGTGAATGATTCATTCCTACCCTGAACCATATTTCACATGTAAAGAAGCTGTCCAGCTAGTGCCTTAGAGATGGAAAAGTCACAAAAATAACCCTGGCTATTGGTGCTATGTTAATCTCCATAGAAACAAGGATTGCAGTATAACCTCCACAGAGCTGCCCTCTATTGAGCAACAACCTTCTTGCAACAACAGTATGATTTTTTCCACTGCATAATTTAACTATTATTTCAACGTCTCTAGAACAACAACTTCTCAACAACAACATAATTTTGCTACTCCCAAAGGGGTGTTGCTTTGGAGAGATTGTACTGTAGCTACTTACACATATCGAGGGCTCAGCGCAACACTGTCGTAACTTGTTCTTATTTCAGTATGAGTTACGACACTGTTGCGTTGAACCCTCGATATATTTGTTTTGCTGTATTTTCAGGCAAATTTTTCATCCACCAAGCTAAGATCAGAAGTATTTAAAGGAGTATTGACAAGTATGGAAATCCTACCACTGAATAGAACTTTGTTACTAGGGACAGATAATGGTCTTATCCGACTTCTGTGTTAAATCATGTTCTCAATGTCCATACTAAATTGTCACTGTCATACCAGGCATTGCTATGCACTTATCAGTTCATCACTTTTATTTTTTTAATGGATTGTTTAACCTGTTCAATTCAAGTTTTATACTTAAGAATAGGTCTGTAATCTCTGTCTGGTCTGTGTTTGCAAGAATTTATTGAATCTTCTCCTGACCTGCAGGCAAATGGGTTAAAACAAGAACCATGTCCAGATATACTGAGTTGCATTTTTAAACATATTTTGGTATGTAATGAATTATGTTTACTCAAGAAGTTTTAATTCTTCATACATTTCTGTTCTGTACTTAAATGTTTTTGCACATTACATTTAAAAAGTTATCATTTTAAAAGAATTCTGTTTTCGTTGTAACAGCATTGTATTGCTTTTATCACAGATTGTCTGTATATTACATGATAGTGGTTAGTTAATTTATAATTTGAAAATGCACTCATCATTGATACAGAACATGTTATAGTTTTAGTGAGTTATATCTATAAAAGCATTTCCATGTAATGAGTGGATAATAAAGGGACTAGACTCTAGACTTTTAGTTGATAGTAAACATGATAAATGATGTATATAAGGTATTTTATCTTAAACATCATTGAGTACATTTTACCTAAGCATTTTTGCATTATAATTGTAAATAAGTCCATTGGCTCGCATGATATGCATGTTACACAGTTTATTTTCTATTCAAGAAACAAAAAATCAATTATTTGAGCATTTAGTCTGTTCCGATGAAACCTTGAGATAACAAGGCTTTACTGTATCTATGGTGTATTTTTTGTTGTTTTTCTGATGAAGTTCAAATAATTTTTACTCTCTGTTACCTATGGTGAATTTTTGTATTCTTATATTTTTTCAAATGGCAAATTTATGCTTTAGTCACATTGTTTTGAAAGAATGAATTATTATCTAGATTTCATTTTTCTGCTAATACTGATAATGTCAGCAATATGTGACATAACTGCTGTGTAATTTGCTTTCTTGAATTTCTTTATTTGTTATTTTGTGTGACATACATGATGGGACCAATTATTAAGTTTAATATATATATTAATACATGTCCAATTAATGAATAATTATTAAAAAAATGCATTAATTAATGTCCAGTTAATAGTATTGACTGATTAAGAGAAGAGATTTTTTTTATTTTACATAATGTGTCATATATTCATTGTGCTGTATGCCAAAATTGTGCAATATGTGTAGAAAGTGTGTTCACTGAAATAATCATTACTGATATTATATGTGAATATATGTATGAGTGCTTGAAGAATTGCAATAGATTCTTAATACAAAAATATCTCTTCCAGGAAATTTAATTATTACATAATTATATAATAGGAGTTAGTAATTACTTCATTTTGATCGGTAGTGGTGCTCAGTAATGTACTTAATTATATCAGAAGTTATTTCTCTGCATTGTTTATTTATTTATTTATATTTATTATTTATAAGTGCATGTTTAATGTTGTCTTTCTTGCATATCAAATATTCTTTGAGATCATTATCTTGAGAAAATTGTAGAATCAAATAAAAAATTAAGTTATACTTTGAATTTTTATATTGGCTCAAATATTTTTATTAGAGGTGATTTTCTACTAATTGTTCTGTAAGTGTTAGAACATACTATTAGGTCTTAGTCATATCAGATATAGTGTAGTTAGGGCTGATTATTATCTTTAGTTTATTGTGAATGATATCTCTTCTAGATGAAATTTTATTTTATTATTAAGGGCACATTTTGCTTATCTCACCTGCCATAATTTTGTAGTTTTATTGTGTTTTTTACTTAATTGTTTTTTCATAAGAAGTGCTAATTTTGAATATCCATATACATTTATATATTGTTTAATAGTCTTTAGAATCCTGAAGCTACATAATCCTATAGTTTTATTCTGAATTGACAGTAAGAATGCTTGATTATTAATGTAATGAAGACGCATTTAATATCTGATTTTTGTACGTGACCTGTATAATATTCATGTAAGTTTTTGGCTTGAGTTTTGATTGAATGTATGCTTTGGGTGACAATGTCAGTGCTTTGATTTGTCCATAAAATTCTATTCCTTTTTGGGGATTCTGTAACAGTGACATAAGATGTTGACTTTATTTACTTAAAATGTATGTGGATTACTCCTTAATTTCAATCAAAATATATAACGACCCTTGTGAAGGTCGCTGAACCTACCAGGAAATGAAACTCAATGTGGTTGAAGTAGACTATTAGTGTATTCAATCTGAAAGGTGTGAGTGTGGAGGTCACATTAAACGTGGCTATGTTTATTTGTTGAAAGAAATATAAGTTTCTGTCTGTGATTTTTATCTTTTTGAGTTTTTTCAGGTAACACTTAGACTGGTAAATAGGGTAAAGTGTCGGGCATTATTTCATTGCATAAATTGTGATAGTTAATCACATTATAGGAAATATGTTTTAAAATACTGAGTTGTTTCCCTTTAAGAATGATATTAACTTTAGAACATAGTTGTTAAGTTAAAGACTGACCTTTCTTTCCTTGATTAAATGTTGTATGAGATTTTTCTCTCAACTCAAATATTGAATTTGTGTTTTAAATTGGGACGAGGCTATTAATTAATGCAAATCAATTAATAGGATCATTTACTTAAAGTTAACAAACTGTCCTTAACTTAATCAAATTGCAAACACACATACTGATATTTTAATAATAGAGGAAGAATTTGAGTTACAATACATTCCAGTGATTAAATGTCATTGATAACCATTTTTGAACCATTGATGTTAATTGGGGAGATGTTTTTGAATTATGGTTGAAATTTGAATGTATAATCAGCATTGACATGTTCATGAATGCTGTCTTATTTATCAGCCATAGCCCATTGTTGGAATACAATTGATAAGAAATGTATGTTCTTATTGTAATATTAATAGTTTTGTATATATTGACTTCAAATGTCAAACATAAGAATTTGCCCATTCAGTGAGTGTGGGGTGCTTTTTGTATGAAATGTGCTCACTAGATGTGATTTTAATGATATTAAAGTGTGTGGTTTAATATGATGCATAGTCTGTCTGATAAAAACTCATACATTTCCTGGTTTGTTATTTCTTGTTACAAAAATTATCATAGATAATCAATAAAATATTTAGTGTGTGATGTTTTAATAATTATAATATGTTATTGGTAACTGCTGGTACCACTTTTTTGTTGTATTTTATGTGTAAAAGGCAAAATCAAAATTTGGCTATGAGAATAACTTAATTGTTTATAATATTATATGTGTCTAATTACAATGTGTATAATTATATTAATGAGTTTTTAACATTTTTATGTATATGTGCAAATCTGTTTACATGCACCATTCATATGTATGTAGTGTTCAGAGTGATTTGTGCTATTCTTTTAGTTGATTATTTATCAGTTAACAAGAAAAATGCATTTGCTAACAATTTAGTATGGTGGAACATTTAATTTTTTTTTTAATGTTGCATTCCTAATTAAGTCTATTGTTTGATGCAATACTCTTTTATCTTGATAAATGCTTGAGTTATATTGATTAAAAGTGTGTTTTCTTATGTCATATTTGATCACCATTACAAATGTCAAAGACCCGCCTTCGTGGTCAAGTAGTTAAGGTTGTTGACTTCA
The DNA here is from genome assembly GCA_964023205.1 of Lutraria lutraria. Lineage (NCBI taxonomy): Eukaryota > Metazoa > Mollusca > Bivalvia > Venerida > Mactridae > Lutraria > Lutraria lutraria. The sequence continues at coordinate 18,693,566 of OZ026834.1, read as the reverse complement.
AATCACTGTAACCTCTCACTGATAGAGGGTTGTGGGTTCAAGCCCAGCTACCGACCATGTCTCTTTATGTGAGAAAGTAGGCAGTTGCTTATGGAGGATGGTAGTCTAGTTCTGGTTCTTCCCCCGGACCCCGGAACAATGGTTAGATAAACTGTCTGACTCATATGACTCTGACTGTTGAAACTCAAACAAACATACAAAGCAAGCAAGCAAGCAAGCAAGCAAGCAAGCAAGCAAGCAAGCAAGCAAACAAACAAACAAACAAACACGATACTACTGCATCATTGTTGAATATAATTGAGCATATTTGGAATAAGAAGACTCCTTGAATGTACAGTCTGCTTTGCTGAAATGCAGAGTGAAGTGCTTTTAAGGTGTTTAAAAGATGTTTGCTATTTTGCAGACTTAGCAAGTTTTTCCAAACGAAAACTAATATTACTGTTTAGGTGTCAGCTGCTGCCAACCATAGATGACAGACTAATTTACTGCTGAAACTTACCTTTAAAAATAATTTTTTATTTTAAATTACCAGTTAAGAGACCAACATTTCTGATGTTTTTTCTCTTCATTTAAAGACTGTTGCATATATTTTGTGTCAGTTTGTACTAAAAAAAGACACTAAGAGTTGCTAAAAAATAACATAATGATGCTTTTTATGCTCTAGTGTAATTATGTGGGATGATTTATTTTTATGATATGATGAAAACTTGCATGAAATGATTTCACAATGACAAACATGTTTTGTAAACATGCAAAATAGAACACTCAGGTATACCATTTATCACTGTGTGTTTACTCTTAATTGGCTAAGCATTAATATAACTTATAATTATTATGTCATGGCATGGTATGGAATTCTAGTTGTTAAATGCTTGCATTGATTTTAAAATGACAAATTGAATGTTATCTGTAACTTATTCATTTTTTATCAATGTATACTATTAAGGGATATATTTCCATGCACAAAAAACTGCTGTACAACTGCACTTTAATCTTTCAAACGTTGCAACGATTTGAAAACTGATATACGGCTGAATTTGTTTCTATCAATACCAAAGCAGGAGGTTAATTTAATTTTATAGATTATGTGGTGCACTTGTATGTCTGTTTATTACGTGATTCATGACAACCATCTCATCTCCAGGTGTTTACGTCTGTATCATGTATTATCTTGTTTTCCTTGTGTAAATACTACAACACTTAGTGAAGGTCAAGTATGTTGTATAAATTGGCGTGGAAGATCTTATAAGGATTGTCAGATTTATTAAAATTGAAAAAAAAAACTTCAACTTTTTATCTATAGGATGTACTGTAGTGTTATGTCTGTGCAATATGTCTGACTGTAAAAGAGGAAATAAAGAAATTAAATGTAAAAATGTCTCCAAAATTTTGTTATATTTTCATGTGTATTCAACTTGTCCATTCATGTCTGAATAATGTGTTGGTAAGCATAATAAGCTTTGCTTTCAGAAATGCTGTGCACAAAGTCAGTTATTCTTAGTGAATGTAGTTGTATCACATTCCATAGAGCTATGTGTTGGGTATTTATACTTGTGATATAAATTGTATTGTGATTCAGGTTGACCAAGACACATACATTGTCTCATGATACTCTGTTTCAATTAAAACCTCTTTCAATGACTACTAACTAGTGTGATCATGAAGTTTGAAAATGTTTAATTGATGCATCCTGATCAAATGATTTTGAAAAACATCTTGAGTAAAAAATGATTATCTAAAGCCTACTTCTGTATTTCTTTAATATGTCTATATTTATCACAATATTCCATTTATGCCAATAAATACTTTTACATGAAATAAAGTTGTCTAAGGATTTTTTATACTGATAAACAATGGACTCTATTTGAGAAAGACTTAAAATCTCTGAATTATGACCGAAATAAATTGATGTTGATAGGCTTTGAGTGTTTATTCAATGCTATGTTTTGTTTACAATCATGTATTTTTTCATCATGTTTGTTTGTTTATATTGTCATCAAAGACGAGCTGTGATAAAGTAAAAGGACGTAAGTTGATATTCCCATTTTAAAGGGGAACTTGTAGCTTTATGATGTCTGTCTGGTGGACTGTTTGATATATCTTTATCTTGTGCACATTCCTAAATCATCCTAAAATACCACCAGTCAACTACAGCCTTTACGTTTTCCTGTGGGATTCCAATCTTCCACTTCCTGTGGTGAACATCTCAACCACAGGGACATGATGGTGTATGCAATATACGTGTAGTAACAAACTAATGCATTGTTAAGTGGTGGTTTTGTATAGAAAAGTACGTACAAGGTGAGTTGGAAATTCAACTAAACTGTCTATATATCTTTGTTATACTTTAATACAACATAATTGGTGTATATTTTTCCATAAATGTATACGTGCAGTATATCACAGTGATTACAATACTAACTTCACAAGATAGTGTTAACTCAAAGCTGCCTTGATAGATTGCCATTGATAATACAAACGTGTACATGTATGGTTTACAACATTACTGATTCAGTTTCTCCCTAATTGAAAACATGCTTATAAGAAAGAAACCTTTCAGAGATCAATTCCATGATACTGTAACACGAATCATTTGCTTGATAAAAGTAAGGTAGTCGAAGATCCTGGCTGTTCAAAGAAATGTTTAAAGCTACATAATTGACCCCTTCTACAGAATTAGAAGCTATTTCAAGATATGTTTGATTAAATATGTACATATTATTTCACTTTTGGCATTGTCTCTTTAAACCAGTTTTACTTTATCGATGATGACATCATTTTCTATTCTAAGACAATTGATTGTCTTGCTGCTTAACTTTTGTTCATAGTCCAAGAAACTCTCGCCATTTACTTTTACCTGAAAAAGAAATAAAACGTAATAATAAACAATCATGACGCTTGATCATAAATATGAAGTAAAGATGTTTGAGGGTGATGTCAAGACTGGGGATCTCCCTCTCAAATAGTTATTCATTCTTCATAAACTGTTCACGAAGTGTGCAAGAATAGTTCAAGAAAGATTAATACTTTCATGAATTCCTTTCGAAGTAATAGGAACTAAGAACAAGAAGAGAACTTGATGTTTCTCTCAGTTTTTCACAGGTTAAGAGTTTGTTCTTATGTATGTCATTCAGAGAAATTCAAATAGCCTGAATAAGAAGTGTAAAACGTATACATGTTAGTACTGATTAAACTAAAAAGAAAGTTATCAGTTTATCTATTGTAGAATACTAAATAATTATCTCAAAGTGTCAACCACGAATCTAGATGTAGAGTGGTTAAATTATGATAACAAGAAATTTGTATATGACCAAATGTATGGATGAGTTTTAAAATCATTTCCATTGGTATTAATTTCTTTTTTTACATCATCAGCAGCATATAGAACAGAAGTGATTTTACAAATAAGTTTTTGTGAGAAAGACTGGACACAAACCTTGAATGAATCTTCATCACAAATGATCTTGATCTTAAAGTGTTCCTCGTGGTTGAATGGGAATGAACAGTCTCCATCTTCCTCAGCTTGCCAGTTACCTTCAATCTTACAGTTAGTAACGATCTTATTGTTACATTCACCATAATTAAATCTAGCATCAAACACGAACGCTACCTCTTCGGGTTCTGACTCTGCACCAGTCTGCAGAAATATGGTGAACCTATAAATGTAAACATCATCTTAATTCAATGTATTTAGGCCTAACGTCTTATTTCACTGTGTTATAATTAAGGTTACATTGTTGACCATGGAGACCAGTCTCAGAGTTAAAGCTCCTGATTGATTGGTTCTATGCAAATCCTTCAATTGATCACTAGCAAGGTTGCATTTTGGAACGGGGGTCCAGTTTAGTAATAAAATTACGAAATATATATTTCAACTTATTTTCGTCTACGTTTCTTATGGGATGTGACACTAATGCAAGTTGTAAAGTCAGGATTTTCTAGAGGTGAGAAAATTATTGCTGGGAGACTGTATTCACCGAACGGGACCAAACCCCGACTAGTCTGATTGTCTAAGATATATTAACAACATAACAAATGGGGTTCCATATGATACCTCCAAAAATTAATCGCATTCTATATACTCGGCGGGGGTTGTAAGATTTGTTCAGTTTATGTGAAGTTTGTTGATGATAAGACGGTTGTTTAGTATCGGATATTAATTAACACAGGTGTTATCACTGAAGATAACGATGTTCTATATCAGTTTTCCATATCAAAAGGGTCCAGGGTCGTTTATTAATCGTATGGTTTTGAATACTGTTACACAGGCGAGTCTGAGGGTACTTTTTCTCCCAGAAACAGCAATTATTTCATATTGTGCTTAGGCACTCTGAACAGAAACTCAGTGATGCAACTCTATCGAGCCATATTTTCAGTTATCCCTTTCGATTTAGGGTCTGTTCAAAAAGAAACATTAATTGTTGATATAATCAGTACGATGGTGTTTGTCAAATTTCTGGGCAGAAGTCAACATGCATTCATCTTTACAGAAATGTTTCGGTTTACTTGATGCTCACAAGGACTTATATACATACAAATGTACATATTTATGAATTTACACAAGTCCTTGATGCTCAGTAGCTGGACAAAATGAGATGCGATTGTGCACAACCATGATTTTATAGTTATACTGACCTCGAGGCGCCTTCTGGTGCACGTCCCTTGATTGTAATTTTTTGAATCCATTCTGTATCCATGAAGGATACAAATGGGACTTCCTGAAATTAATAAAAAACAATATTAATAATGACACATACCTTTAATTTAAGTTTGTAGCTATAAACTCTATAATTATAATGTCACTTTCAAGACATTAATAATTGCCTATTAGTATTCAAGTTCTGATTTGTGCGTGTTTTAACTCATACCACGGACTCTATATTGCATTGTAATAAAGTCCCTGTTTATACATAAGACAAACACTGCGCTTCAATAAAGTTATCATAAACAAACAACTCATAAAGATGGCGATCTTTCCATCAACAAATTGCTTGAATAAAGTATGGTCTTTGAAGGCTCTAGTTAACAATGTTCGTATAGTTGACAGCCCGCTTTAGCCTTACAACAAGTACGTGCGCTAGACATTGTTAATGGGCTATAAACTCTGTTTGGTTCTTTTGGCAAAGTTGATGACTAGTCTGGGCAAACTTTCAAGGATCCATTTATCAGACGTGATTTATCCGGGTTAAGAGCACTTTAAGTTGTATGTTTTATCATATCAGCGGCGTGATTCATGTGGGCGGTGGTTTTTTTTTAAGAATGACTGAAACTAATCGTCTCATTCATGATCGGTTCTATCACAGATAACCCTAATACCTGGGTTTGTCAAACCAGGCAAATAAGTCAAAGATAAATTTGGTACCCAAGGCAATAAACTGTCACCTGAAGAATGCGTTTATGACACTCGTTGCATAAAACATATTTGTTTAATAAAAATATGTTATGTTATGGCTTGTCACTAGACAGAACAGATAACTAATGTCCTAACATGCATACGTGCATGTTCGCAACACAGTCAGTATCACGCTCTAAATGACTTCCCAAGCTAGCTAGTACAGAAGGTATTCTAATACATGTATATACATGTGCACACGAAAATATCAAATAATAGGGACGAGCATTCCAGCCCATGTGGTGGATTTGATACTCACTTAATATACATATAATAATATTACAAATCTGACCTGTTACATATCAAAACACTTTTATACATGTGCTTAACTATGTAAAATACCTATCCTTTAACTTATTCAAAAGACATTCCCATAATTGTTCTGATAAGAGCAAAATCACTAATTATGAGCGAGTGTCTGGTTTGTAAAGAAAATGCTTGTAAGCAGGTATAAAGACTTATTGTAGTATTGTGCGTGACTGCTTGTTGTTATAAACTTATTAATCTAAATTCATGACAAGATTAGAATTTTATTTTATTAGCAAATATAGTAAAAACTGGTTGAGCCGTTTGGTAAAGCCCGGTCCACAGCATAGTTATAAACACAAGCGGTTGTTATGAGATGTTATTACTACAAAGACGATATCATAAATTCTTTAGATAAGAATTGACCCAGACAAGGTAGTCAACCATCCTATCTCTGGTTTGTAAAACTTTCCAATTGTCAATGAAAAACTATCTTGTCTCTCTATATAACTGATATCAACCTACACACCCATAGCTTCTATATAAATCAGTAAATAATGTATTTTCTCTCGTAAATCTGCCCAGTTTTTAATTGAAGCCACTAGAAACGGTCTATACCAAGTACCAACGTATATTTTATGTTATGTGTATTGGCAGTGATAATAAGATATTTTTGAATGTATCTCACTATGTCACACGTAGTCTGTGTATGCTGCCATGTTTAGAACCGCTTATGTTTAAAGCATATTTTCAATTAAAGCATTAAACTGTGTTGCTTTTGACCAGGATTTGCCCCCCTGATGAAATTTTGGTCACAGTTTTTGGAGTTCCTTCTGAACTTGATAGTATTGTCGACACGAACAAGTCAGTTGTTACAACGTTATATTATGCTTCTACAACAAATTTTGTTTGTTATTTTGATCGAAACCTGGTATTGACAAGTTTTTGACTCAAGTAAAATTCCATATTGGCAAATACAGTTAGAATTGTCCATCTGTCAGTTTTGACAAATGGAAAGATATATTATTGATTATACCCACGTGTTTAGTGAATGGTGAATCTATCAATCTTGGCTTAGCCCCAAAGTGACTGTAGATAACATAAGTATAAGTTGGTCAATAATACTTGATAAAGAAATCATACACGGCGTGGGTTGCATCACCTAATGGCTCACGTCCAAATTACGGCGATAAATGGTAACTTAGGACAAATATGTATTTAATACGAATCTGCGAGGGGTTTTCATGATTTCGTTAGTTGGCAAATAGTATTTCACATGGTAGTGATCACAAACATTCACTGAATATTATCTATATGTATGTTCAAATCTCAATCTTCACTAGGATATATCCTAGTAACGATGAATAACATGTTGCTTGGTATTTAGTGGATATCTTAATTCAAAGAATACCATGTTGTTTGGTATCTAAAACTACTTGGAAACACACCAAGAGTATGACAGAACCCATGTAATATTTAACAATGGCGATACATGTAATTAGGTAGGCTATGTATAAACTGAATTCAAATAGACAGTATACTAATTTTGGTGTGGATAGTGAAAGTGGACATGCAAGTGAATACATTGTGTATAATTACATGTATTCAAATTCTGTCACAGGTACACGGTCACACTCTCTGCCAAACGTTGATCATTTCATGTGCCTTACATTCTGTTCAGTCGACAAGTTGTATAATTATTGATCAAATTATTAAATAGATATTTATGAGATAAAAATAAACACATTTTATACTTTATTTTTTACTGATCATTCATTTATCTGTTGTTTAGCAGCTCGTTCAACAGCTGTGGTTATTTCAGGGCCGCCCACCAGAGAGAAGGAAAAGGAGACACTGTAGAACCGGGCTGTTGTATCCCTAATCCTATTTCGAGTAGTTTTACATGCATCGCCCTTTCCTGTGATTTTCTAAACGCAATACTTGACTCGCTTGTTTGGATGGGGACACTGAAAAAGCGTCCCTGAGAAATTCGGAAGACGGAATCGAAATTCGAACCCAGTACCTTTCGTTCAGTCCTCCAGCGCGTGGCAACTAGACCACCAATCACACATTTTTACTGATCAAGTTATGTAATAAATATTTGTAAGACAGAAGTTTAAGTTTATTCCTACTTGGCTGTACTGAACGTATTGCAAATTAGAACCATTATCATGTCTGCTTCGTAAAAACACATTAAAAGTGACCATTGGGGAAAGTAATATCGACCTTTGTGGCCGGGCCCAAACTATCAATCTTTATATGTTGATAATGTATTTATTAACTGCTAGATTTGACTATACGAGATTAGATAATCATATCTAACACATGATGTAGAACTCTTACTGGTTATCACATTTAAAGTATTTGTGACGGATTGAAGGATTTGTGTCAACGATGATAAATAGAACAAGATTAGGAGAACATTTTCCTGACATCTATATTCTGATAATTTATAAATCACAGAAGATTTTATTGAAATTTCTTGTTTCATTTTCGTTGATTGGTCACCAGTTCCTACTACAGAGCTTGGCAGAAAAATCAAGACATAGACAATTTGAGAACCGAACCCATATCCATGGTGACAGAGGAGAGAAAAAAACATATAATTTATCTATTCACATTCCAATGATACGTATATTGAGAATAATTAGGATAAAATTATAACACGTAAGACAGAATATCATACACGTTCAGACGACTGAAGCCCATAGTAAACTTGACAAAATGTCAATTAAAACCTTAAATAATGCTAGTAATCCACGCGTTGTTGCATGGTTCAAATCTAATACATAGTATTCTAATTTGTTATTTCAACGAAATAAGTTTTGAAACATGATAGAGTCGTAGTTTGTAGAGCACAACTTTGAGAATGACATTGTCACGTTTAATTTCCAGAAATAAAATCGTTATATCGTTGTAAGCGATGGGTTTTGTGATATGAGTAAAATTCTACTTCATATTTTCAGCTCAAAAACGTATTTGATATGCAAAATGTAATTAAGACACCTGTATTTAGCACATGACAATCGATTTTTGTTATGTTACAAAGGGAGGCAACGTTGCAAACTGTATTTATGTCACAAGTCCAAACATTAGTATTCTTACAGATTACGGTACATAAATACCGCAAAAATTATTTATCGTCAACTTTCCGTTGATAAGGAAACCTGTTTGACACGTGTTTTCAGCGAGTTTAGTAATCTGAATTTAGTCAGATATCAAACTAAATTAATGCCATATATGTAAATATCATTTGTGATAAGAAATAAGTTCCATTCATAAACTTGTGGAAGAATTTGAAAATTCTATCAATTGTAAAACTGTACTCAATACGTCGTATCTCAATGAAATCAACAAGTAGAAACATTATGATGATCATTATACAATGAACTATGAACGTGCTTCATTCCATGTATGAGTTTAATTACAATAATGTCTATGTAAGTGCCCATGTATCTTCAGTTTTAGTATAAAATAATTAAATAAAATATGTATGCATTTGTAATACAAATAATAAACCATTGTATAAACAGAACGGAACAGATAATTTATTCAGTCATGTACAAAGTGCATAGCCTACATCAGAAAAATATTATTAATACATTATAAAAACTTTATAGAGCTTTATTTCAGCTATTAATAGGTCCTACGCCAATGTGACACATTCATTCACAACATAGTAACAAAGATGACAACAGCAAAGCAAACTGGACAAATGAAAGAAACATCACTATACAGTTCCACCGTTTCATTATTTTTAGGAAATTTAAATTTTATATAAAACTATTAGTAATTAATCTGAGGTCTGATTGTTTTCATGTTATAATAATTAAATAAACTATGAATGATTTAAAATGAAATACAATGTTCCACTTATATCAATCTGAATTGTCCCATAATAAAAATCTGTTTTATTAATCGTTAGCTTTTGCAAACTACAATAAACCAATTTGCAAAATCAAAAAAAAAATAGTATTATATTTCTAGAAGCGCAAAGAATCAGTATGATATTCGTTATTTATAATTTCAGTGCAAATGATATTTTTTTTTTAAAAAAGAAGTGAAAATAACTTACGGGGCTTTCGAATTCTCGCACCATGATTTTCTGTCTGTTCGTGGATGATAGTAACAGTGTAATATCTCTTACGGCTTGGATAGTGACGCCTCTTGAATCGATACGAGTTGAAATTAAGCCTCATCTGATAAATGAGGCCCGAACATGAGGTTTAATTTAAATAGGAGGGAACATTTTACAATTATTAAGCATGCAAGCAAAATTTGCAGCTCTCTGGTCCATTTACCCAATTGAATGTAGCCAAGCAGTTAAAATGGATAGTGACGTCACGGACCACGTTTTATTTGTTCTGGGCATTTTCGGGTTATAAAGCACAATCATTTTTGTACATAAAAGTTAGTTTTGCGCTAAGAATAAAAAAGTAAATATATTCTTACATAATTTCGTTGTTTAAAAAAGAAGAACTAAAATCAGTTTCAACTACATGTAAAGGAACTTCACACAGATGATAATGGATACTCGTATGAGGGCCGTAGGAAGCGGGGAGGGCGTTTTCATTGAATCTTTTGAAGTATAGTCATGCGACAAATCAGTACATTTCAGGGCCGTACGGAGGGGGCTGTAATTTCGGGTGTAATGATAATTAAAAGGACTGATATTGCTCCTACGGGCCTTGACCGTACTGACACAAGTACATTCGATCGTTCGTTAGAGTCAAGTCAAGTCAAATCGTTAGAGATTGACGAAGAACACGTACAGTGTTTATTTCTACATGTTGCTCGAGTTATTCGAAAATACACATGTTCAAACATTTACATTACCAAATGGTGTTACACTTGTTTAATACAAAATTAGCATTTACCATACCATATTAACTGGATTTTTCATCATTTTGTCAATCTAATCTGGAACTAAAATAATATATTCCCAAGGATTAGAAATGTAGGTTAATGTATGGGCCTCAATTTTGTATCTAATTTTGTAGTGGGCAGTAAATATTTGACAGCGAGATAAATAATTGGCTTGCGCCTTAATATCGTGGTTTATGGTTAGGAATTTTATATCAATATGTGTTGGCTTATCAGAGTGAACGTATATTGACGGAAATACCTGGGATTGACGACCTTTGACTAAATGTTTCCGAATTACTCAACGGATGTCCAATCTCCGATTTATTTACGGAACATCGACATATATTATGCAGCTTTGGCCATTTACAAATTCCCAATTTATGATGGTCTGGCAAATATTGAACATCAAATCATTTAAATACGGGTTGATTAAAACAAAGACCTATAATGTGGTATAGAATGATATGATGTTTTCATGTCTTACGCAGCAGCAAACGTAGAAAGTGTTTCATGTTTAAGTTCCAGAGACTGGTAAATAAAAAAGTCAGAATAGACAATAATCGATTGAAGCATAGGAACAGTCGGCAAATCAGTTAACACCGGATATTTCCGTAACCTTCCCGTAACCGCCACGTTAATGTCGAGGTACTACAATCACGCTTCTAAAGTACAATAAGAATTAAAAGCGGTTTAAATTCACACTGTCTTAGCATGTTTTTTGCAGTTTAATAGGAGCAACCCAGAAGGTCCATTTCTCGACTTGCGCAAGTTCAATGTGTTTTTTAAAGCGTTGAGTCAAACATTATATATATCTTCTCACTCGACGTCAAAGATGAAAAACACAGTCATTTCTGTATACTATAACACTATTTACTTGCACATTTTTGTTATCCTAGCATATATATAGGGATTCAAGAATGACCACGTCTTATAAAATGCATTGGGATAAATTACTAGATGATGTAAAACCTCGATAATAAGACCATCTATGGAACCTGAAAAACGAGTTTGTCGTTTTATCAAGTTAATATAGAGGAACTATTAAAACTGGCCCGGAAGTAAACGGTCATTGTAATGAAATGGTCGTATTTTGTGTCACTATTATTATTTTATCGCAGACATCGCCACTAGATAAACATAAGGGAGGTAACCCCAAAAATGTTTAGTGTTCTGTGATAAGTAAAGATAATATTAATTATCTTTCATTCACTGAATGATTGAGTGCACATAAAACGCCCACCTAAACACTGTAAATCTAGCATTGATGAATTGTTATGAGAGTATATACATGTAGTATATACGTACGTCTCGGTGACTGTCGAAAATTTTGTAACGCCACTGACGTTTAAATCTCGATCGTGGAAAGTAATAATTTATTTTTTTATTATTAATATAGTGCGCGAAAAAATCCATTAACCTTATAAACAAGACCATAAATTCTGCCTTTCGATGGTCTCGCTTGAAAATGCCAAACCTACACAATGTTGATGTTTTTGCTGAATTTGATTCAGTTCTGTATCCCGCGCAATTTCTGAAACTATAAATAACCGAGCACTATGGATTAAAATGCCATGTGACAAAATGCCGTATCAAATTTAATTGGCCAGAATAAGGTGAAAGAGTTCCGAACCTACACGCTTTGCAGCTTCGGCATTTTTATTATGATGTTTATCAAATAGAAAAATGGCTGAACTATACGAGTAGATGTTTCTTTGTTTTATTATTTAATATCATTTGTACGTTCGGCATTTTCAAACGCGGCCATCGATTTGATGTTGTTTTTTCCGTTCTTTACAAATGTGAATCCAATGACAAAATGGATATTTGTATATATGCTAACAGACATATGAGAAGATTCCTCAACACGTCTTGTAGTACAATTGTGCAGTATGAAATCTATTCATAATCAGAAAAACACATCCTCATGTTTTAGGGGCATAACTCGGCGATCATGAATGCTCGTATTTACTCGTTGCCAACTTTATACTGTGGTACGATGTATCGATATGTGTCCAGTTATAGAAGTCCTTGTGTTCGGTTGTATGTACCTTATTGAAGACGAGCATGCTTTAAGGGGTCACAATTCTCAACTTTCAAAATAATACATAGAAAATAGTCACATGGCCAATTGAAATAATTACTTGGGGAGTCCATACAAAAGTATTGGTAAGTTGTTAAAACATTAGTGTAGACATGTTATATTCACTATTTGAAGGATATAGACCAGCTACCACTGATTAATCAAGAAAACAACACCGTTAAAAACGGTTTATGAAAGTACATTCAAACTCAAAATGTAACGAACAGTTCGTGAACCAAATTAGTTTTTAAACAATACGAAGTAACACTGAACGTTGTACGAATCCATTTTTTGGTTGACATAATCGCGTTTACAGAAACGACCAAACAATCATTCGACATGTGACAAAAATTTCGACAGGACGCCATTTTTTCATTCGTTAAAATGTAAACAAAACAAATATCTGTGCGATTAGACATTTAAAGCTGTGGCAACACATGGTAAGTAATGCATAACGTAGCTAAGACATATGGGATTCTCCATTAAGACGGTAAGTCTATAACACTTCTTTGATTTCTGGTTCTGTCTATTTGAATTATGGTTAATTGTAGAATGTTTACGATCACTTTCATTCTCCCACGGCTTCTGACCGATTCACTGAAAATAATTCGTCCGCGAAAGGAACGGTTACTCAAATTATACTAAACAGGTGGTGGCACGTGCATTTTTTTTATTAAATGACAAGGATTTTTGAAAGAATATCGTTTATTTACCAACATTAGAAAATATACTTATATCCGTGTAAAGATTAGAAGTTTTATTCGCTTAGGGGAAAAAAATAATTAAATAATGGACTATGTTTCCGATCGAAGACATTTCCTTTTCTGTTGTGAAGCAATTCCGCTATAAATTTCGAAAAGTAAACAAAACAAATAAGGAGACAAAAATTGTGATAATGAGTAATCAGTACGCAGATCAAAGTAAGTATTAATGCCAAAACATTATGCTTTCATTTTTTTACTTTTTGTCGTAGGTACATGCCATGTCTTCAACTTTATAAAGGTAAGTGCATGAATATGTGGTTTTACTATCGCACTGACCCAATTTATCGAAATCCCGTGCAAAGCGTACTTGAGATATCAGTAAATAGTATGGTGTCTGTGAAGGGATACTGTAGGAAATAATAATATGTGTAAAGTTCAGTATTAATTGCTATCATAATGTATAAAGTGTCTTGTTATCTCTGGTAACCTTTTTGATTTTTTGTATGTTTAACCAGGTTTTCCAAGACAAAGGCTATTTTATTGGCGAATGTCGGCGCACGGACAGGCGGGCGGGTTGCAGGGCGAACTTCCACAATTTCTTCTGGACGCAACTTCTCCTACAATTCTGAATGGATTTCAACCAAACTTTTACACATAACTATTTTGTAGTACCCCTACGCATTTTAGGGATTTAGTGATATGATCCCTTTTGGCCGATCTATGATCTAGTGTTTTATTGTGTGCATAACCTATTAGTCCGTCAGGGAAATATTTGACCTAGACAAAATTGCAAAAGAATTTATTTTTGTTCCATACGAAAGAACACTATGTAAATAACATACAGAAAAAAGTCCCACAAATTTGCTTTTGTTGTTTTCGAGAAATTTAGACTTAAAGACGAGTTAATTATTTCAACAAGGGAGACAATTCTTGTTTAGATTGGGTCCCGCTGATTCTGACCGCTCTGCAGAATGAAACGGGAACCAAATAAATTTCTTGTATAGTTTTCGGATAAGCAACGTTATCTACAAAAGCCGTAAACGCAACAACAATTTCTTCGCAATTCCGTCTAAAAAAGGGAATTTGGCGAAAGTATACTACGTAACACGAACTAAAATATTACAAGTCTCATGGAAATCGCACAACTGGGTACTGATACTTCAAAAACGTCATTGGAAACTACTATGCAGAATAGCACAATTACCCCACCCACTCACTTGGACAGTTTGGTGAGTAAAGTTATCGTTTTTCTTTTGTACTTGTTTCGTTATTTAAGATTGTTTACGGATTTGTTAGAGTGGTTTTTGCATGTTAAGTCTTAATTTTGCTGAATTTGACCAGATTTTATGGAAAAATGTCACTTGACAGGGTCTATTTTGACTTTGAAACGAAACTGATTGACATGAATTATTAAACTTTTAATCAATGATGTTGAACAGTAGACTATTACTTAAACAATTATCATATCGTTTTTGATGTAGTAAATTTGATTCATAATGCATTACAAGTTGTTGAAGGACTTGGGGTCAATGTTTTACAGGACCCTGTCCACTGTGGAAACATAGTTCTAAAACAAGGTTGTTGGATTGTTGAGTTACTCCGTGCGCCATGGCCAGGAAGATGTTTTGTGACGACTGCCAAAGCCCTTTGCTTTTGATGGACATTGTCAGTGAAAAGAAAAGTGGATTTGGTTTCCAAAGAATAACAAAAGCTGTGCAATGTAGGATATTATATACAGCATACATTTTTCACAAGAACATTTGATAAATGTAATTGTATATAGTTTAAAAAAATATCAATTTTCAGAAGCAAGCTCTGCATAATTTTAGTATGTAAGTGCCATAATACTGTCAAAAATGTAATGTTTGTCTGCAAGCAACATAATAAATGGACAATCTATACACTGTTTTATTTTTTAAAGCATTTTATTTGATATTTTATGTGTGTACATTGTTTTGTAGAAGTAGAACTAACCCTTGGATATCTATGAGGATTGGTTGCCAAGTAGTGAAATTGCATGAGAAAAGACTTAGTAAGTTGTTTTTATTTTCTGATTTAAAACTGATTTTAACATGTTGTTTCAAAGTGTTCTACATTTTATTGTCAATATTAAATCTGAGTGTTTTCAATGTCATGGAATACTAAATGAAAAAAAAATAACTTGATTAGGCAAATATATAAAGAGCTATTTATGAAGTACAGGAAATATATTCTGCAGACATGGCATACTTAACATTCTCCATTAATTTTAACAACAGTAGTCATGTAGTTATAAGTCTAGTTATATTTGTTAGATAAGACATTTTGAGTCCACTCACCTGATCTAACTTAACTTTTGTAACTTTTTTGTTGAATTCTCACTTTTGTTGCAAAAATTATATTACAGATAGGACAACTGTCATAATAAGACTAGAACCCTTACTGAAGATGGCCATAGGATCAGTAGAGAATTAATCACACAAATTCTTGATAGAACTGTGTAAGTATCTATTAATTGATATGCAGAAGTGAAATTAGAAATAGATATGTGTTACATAACTTACAATGGTTACATTCAATTAGATGATTATCAAATTTGCTTAATCTGTTTCTATTGTGCTATATTCTAAGCATTCCACTAAGTATAACTTGAATTTTCTGTCTGTTTAAATAGGTGAAGATGCAGGTGTGTATACAGTGGTGAGCTTCTTACATGCCCTTCATAGAACATAAGGTCAGTCTTAATGTAAGTATTTATTGTAAGAAATTTTAAAGTCCCATTAGCTTTTTGCTATAAAAAAATATATGCAAAAAACAAACAATTGCTGATATTATCCTAAGATAATTATTGCCGATGAAACGAACCATTTTTCTTCTAAAAACACTCATTTCGCTGTGAATTTTGCTTTTGTAAACTTGAAATATATAGAGCGCGTGACGTCACTTTATGACATGTGCATAATATGACTGCGGGAAAACACAGCTGTTCTATAAATAGTATTTTTTTCAATGATGTTGAAAAAAATACGATAATTGTTTCGGAAACATTTTTTCTTGCTATTAAGTATGCACGCGAGGAAAACGCCCCGGATTCCTCTGTTATAAGACAAATAAAAACTATTACGACCAATAAATTTATATGCTTATGGGACTTTAAGATAATAATGAATCTTATTGTACAAAATATGGTGCTTATGATATTGATGAGTCATGTTTAAACACACCAGTTTCCATGTTATGTTTTTGTCTCCATTAAGTGTATTTTAGTGTATATGAGTCTAAGTGTTAGTAAGTTGAGAAGTTATTTCTAGAATATCAACTTTACTGTTAATTTTCAGCTAATACTTTTGTGGTAACTTTCTTGACTTTTACATTGAACCATACTTGTGTATCATTTTAGGATGGGTCAGCTTTGTGCCATATGTAAGAGTAGTGTTCGAGATCAAAGCCTACAGTCTGCACCTACAGTGTCCATTAGATAGAAAAGATGTAATGGGATCATAAGAAAGACAGGCAATTCTATGGCATTGCAGCCATGAGTTCTTGTGCATGTTTAGTGCAGAAATAACTGAACTAGTTGTCTTACAAAGAAAATAGAGAACTGACTTTTTTAATACATGAGATAGAAACTTCAAAATAACTATGTTCTAATTCTGATTAGTTCCATGCTTATTCTGTTCTTTGTCAGTTAAATATTGTTTTTCTGCACATAAAAGATAATTTGATGTTTTTCCAGTATGAAGCTTAGAATTTCAAAATATTATAAAAAGGGATTGTGTTTTTAAGTGAGACTTCTGGATATTAAGAGATATTAATGCAAGGCTTTCGCAAGTGGTAGACCTTCCTGCTGCTGATGTTCTTTATCACTAAGCATGTTATGATGTAACATTAACTTTAGAACTATAATGGACAGTTCCATGGTTTATATGCCAGAACAGAAATCATGAAGTCCAGGGAGACCTGAGGATTGTGATCAGGCCAAAGCATTTTTGGAAGTAATTCTGTACATAGAAACTGTTGATGAATACCAAACACTGACTTGATGGACTTGGTTTAAGAATGGAGCATTGTTATTTCTAAGTTGTAAATATGAATGAATAAGATAAAGCATACATGCTTTCTGTTAGTATTCATGTTGCACTGATTGAAGTTTGTACATAGAATAAAAATACAGTGTATTACAATGGTATTTAGTTATTGATTGATATAATTAGCTTTGAATTTTTAAGTATACATGTACTGTATAAGTGGTTGTATTTAGGGTGTCTAATAATGTTTATACATTTTAAATGTTTCTTGTGTGGCAAACTTGGCAAATATATTAAATATGACTACATACAGGTCTCTAGCTGCACTTTAGGGAAAAGGGTATAGGGGTCCTCCATTAGCGGAATTTCACATCATTTTGAGGAAAAAGGGGAATTTTAGGGGATTTTTTAAAACTCTCTTATAACCATGCACTAAACATTTAAAGCTTGCAGTAAAATGTACATTAATATACAATTATCTTAAAACCAACCATTTGTTACAATCTTTTTTTCAAATGAGCAAAAAAACATTGCTCTGGAGGGGAATCTTAAGATTGGGGAAGAAAGTATTTTATTTGAGGACAGGAATGGTGCCCATATTTTGTCCACCAAGTGTCAAATGAGGGCCCTGTCATATATTATCATACAAGAGGCTTTCTATTGTATGATAATGTATAAGTTAAACATGGAGCTGCTGCGAATTACAGATTAAGTTATTGAAAATTTATCATTCGCGAAAATAATAATCATGATATGAACTTAACCACATATACTGTAAATAAAAGATTTTCAACACAATATAATAATGGTTCTTTAATTATAATATTCACAAAAATCCACTTTCTTTATATTTTTATGTGTTTTTTATTTTGATATTTTTATACAATAAATGATAACAACCTTATTGTCATCAAATTTGTTCTAAGAATTACGTTTAAGCAGCTCATGTTGTTATCCTATATTCGTTACCTTTTAATATCAAAATATATTCTTATCAAAGTTTACTCACATTTCAAATACTAACATGTATAATTTTTGTTAATGCATGTTTTATGAATGACTTAAACCCACTATGTAAATATTTCATAAAATAAGTTATAAACGTAAGAAAAAAAATCAGACGTTAATATTCCATTAGTGGGTGGGGTAAATTAACCCTGTAATTAGGAAATAATTTGGATTTTCATCAGTGCTAATTGTTAATTTCACAGCAAACTTATTTGACATAATTAATTCTGTAATGTATTCAGTAAAAATAAAGAGTTTAAGTGATTTCTGACCCATTAATTGTCTTTCTGTAGTTAATGACTGTAAAGCATTGTTGATTTCTAATTACAGACAGTGGTCACATTCAGAGTGAAATTTCCTGACTTAGGCGCATGCCTCATGTTGGGACTTTTAACACATGAAAGAGTATATGTTGTAGATACAATCTGACATAAAATAAAAACTTTTGCAATTTTGTCTAGGTTGACCCTCTTTTTAGGCTACACTGACTGGACTATATGTGATATATACGGGGAAACTCTACTGGACGCAACTCTTTCAATTCTGAAGGGACTTCAACCAAATTTTCACAGAACTACTATGATCAAGTATCAAATCGTTTTTAAACTTCTTTTTTCTAGTAAACGATTACATGGCCATTTTGCCCCTCGATCGATCTTGTTTATTGTTATTTTATTGATCCTTAATATATAAATTGATTAATAAATACTATGAACGAATATTGAATTTGTGATTATTGTAACTGACATGTATTTTGATAAGTCACAGAACTGGCTCAATGAGCTTAACATGAAAATTATCAGAAAATATGATACACTTTAAATGGCAAGGGGAATTTCTAACTATTGACTGTTTTGTTCCATGGCACTTTTGACCACCATACCTTTTTATCTGTACTACTTTATGAGCAAAACAGATCGTGTTTTTACCTGGTAGTGTGTGTAATAAAATGAAGTCAGCAGTGTTAATTCTCATTATTTCAAATAAATTTCACTCGTACAACATTGATAAATGTTTTGACATTGTGTAGTGCATAATACTTTTTTGAAATATGAATTAATATTTGTGTTTGAATGTACGCGAGAATTTGTTCTTATATCCACATTAGCTTTGCCATTTTTTCCTTTTTTTTCTCCATTCTTGTCAACATTCCTTTCAGTGCAAATATGACTTGAATTTACATTCATTTCTTTTACTTAAATACAAGCCTATTCTTAATTTTTAATTCTTACCATACCCCACCCGCTTTAGATAATTGTCAGAAATTGTGTCCCCTTAAATGAGAAAAACTCTGATGATAACATACACATACTTATTTTCAAATCAATCATGACATGCAATGATAATATATTTGGTTAAACATACTTATGAAATGCTTCAAGTATTTGATATCAACATTTTAGTTGATTTTATACTTATTCAGCGGAGTATTATGGTGGCTGATTTCTGCCATTTCATATCTTCGTGTGTTCGCCCCCAAAAGTCGAAGCACGACGACACGAACACACGAAATTGGCCAATTGTCGTATCTTCGCCTTCGACTTTAGAGGGCGAAGACACGACAAATATAGGGCGCCGATACGACGATTTCATACCCTCTAAGGGCGAACACACGAAGATACGAAATGGCAGAAATCAGCCACCATAGAGTATCAAACTGCACTTAATTCAAATACATTAGTATATAGTTTCATTAGAATTGCTAATCACATAATTTAGAAACAGTTCGCATACATGGATATTTACAAACATATTTGCCATGTTGTTGTCAAGTGAACGATTGTTCAACACTCCGTAGTCGTCACTCGCTCGGCGCGCATGTTTTTTATGCGGACCAAAGTCATATGTTTTTTCTACATCCGACATTCAATTGTTAAACTAGTTTCCATTCCATACTGCAGTGTATGTTAGTTCAGTTTCTGTGAGTACTTATAGTACTTCGAATTTTAAACATCGCACGAACACTAGTCACGTGGATATTAGAAAGTATTTCATCAACGTATTTTGTAGACATTATGTCCATGACTGGACTGTAGACTGGACTGTATTCACACTCATACATCTGCCTCGGTGATTCCTTTTAGTTTTAATTGTTCTTTCAGCCTCATACAGTGGTTTTCCCAGCTGAAAACATGAGAAAATAATCATAAACGTTATTAAATATGACCACTATCCATAATCCATTCACCGATGATATTATAATATCAACTACACTTGTGAGTATATGAGACATTATGCCTTGACGACTTGTAGGAGAGAAGCAATACAATATAATCGGTTCGAAACCATTACAGCACTAGTCCTTTTTTATATATTTCTAAGTGTCTTTAATTTATTAATGTACGTTTAATTTTGATTACCAGGAGGTAATAGTGAGGTTGGGCCTTTAAACTAATGTTATCCCCTGTAGCTTTACAATCGACAAATTTCATGGTTCTATATGCAATGTACATGTTTGGTGGGGATTGAGTTTAAGGGAAATGCAGTATTTTTGAGAAAGTGGGGTGTTTTTTGTAAGTGTGTTTTTTAAAAAAACATATTTTTTTGTAATATTCTATGAGCTAATGTCACGAAATAACTTACAATGTATCATATGTATTTCTATTATCACGCTTTATTGAAAATAAATAATGTTATTAATGCAGATTTAAACTGGACAATTATGGACGTTTATTCATAGTGGCCATTTAGAATGATGAGTTAAACGCACAGATTTAATTAATTCGAACGTGCACAAGGCAATACGCGGCTTCAATGTTGAATTTATCTTACATCCAATGAACACGTGTTGCGGCTGATAATAAAAAAGGATATTGTCTTTACTAGAGGCAAACAATTCATAATAACTTACGTGTCTGTCCCGCTGAAACGAAACGAATATGTTTATAAGTATAATTATTACTGATGGTACGTCTATTACGTCTATATATTTAAACAGTCTAACAGATAGACTATTAACCTGAAATAGGACCTCTGATGACAGAAAAAGTCCTAAGAAATGGAGACCAATCCAAAAGAGAGATTCACATACATTAGTAGTTCTTATTAGTATATTAATATGATTCTGACCAGTCATGTACGTAAGCTTTATGCAACGACAGGGAGATCTAATAATTGTATTCCACAGTATATTTTAACCAGTATTAAAAACATTTAAAATTGTAATGTGACTAAACGATGTGGAAACAAAACAACAACTGATTTTACGATTACATGTATGTACACATTTAATTGGAATTTGATAACTCACTGGACTAAGACGCAGTAAAATATTTTTCCGTTCAAACTGATATTGATATTCATATTGATAGCTGCAATAATATTTCATTGAAATGATATCCATTATTTGAAAGAAAACAATACATTGTACCAATGAACGGGTACAAATTTGGATAAATATGCTGATTAAGACTAGAAGCCCAAGGGCAACATGTCGAGCCCCCTGTATAGCCAGCTTGTGATCTTGACCTTTTTTTACTACAAGTATGGGTGATATTCATGATACATCAATTCATTTGAAGTAAACTTTTATACCAATTTATTTCAAAATCCTTGAATGCACACAGAAGTCAGAGCCCAGACAAGGAAAATATATTTGACCGAATGTGTAATCTTGACCTTTGACCTATGAAATCTGGGTGTTGCCCAAGACACATGGTCTCATTGTATTATGGCAAGTCATTTTCAATTCAATGCATAAGGGAGACACAGCCCTGACAAAGTGTATAATGATTATTTTTTATGTTTGACCTCTAAGTGTGACCTTGACCTTTGAGCAAGAGACCTTGATCTTACGCACTGCACACCGTCTCAAGGTGTTTAACAATTATGCCAAATTATCTTAAAAAGTTTCAATGCATAAGGGAGATACAGCCCGGACAAGGTCTATAATGCTCATTTTTGACGTTTGACCTCTAAGTGTGACTTTGACCTTTGAGCTATAGACCTGATTATTGCGCACTGCACACTGTCTCATGGTTTTTAACAATTATGCCAAGTTATCTTAAAAAGTTTCAATGCATAAGGGAGATACAGCCCGGACAAGGTCTATACTGCTCATTTTTGACGTTTGACTTCTAAGTGTGACCTTGACCTTTGAGCTATAGACCTGGATCTTGTGCACTGCACACTCTCTCATGGTGTTTAACAATTATGCCAAGTTATCTTAAAAAGTTTCAATGCATAAGGGAGATACAGCCCGGACAAGGTCTATAATGCTCATTTTTTACGTTTGACCTCTAAGTGTGACCTTGACCTTTGAGCTAGAGACCTGGATTTTACGCACTGCACACCGTCTAATGGTGTTTAACAAATATGCCAAAGTATTTAAAAAAGTGTCAATGCATAAGGGAGATAACAATTATGCCAAGTTATCTTAAAAAGTTTCAATGCATAAGGGAGATACAGCCCGGACAAGGTTTATACTGCTCATTTTTTGACGTTTGACTTCTAAGTGTGACCTTGACCTTTGAGCTATAGACCTGGATCTTACGCACTGCACACTCTCTCATGGTGTTTAACAATTATGCCAAGTTATCTTAAAAAGTTTCAATGCATAAGGGAGATACAGCCCGGACAAGGTTTATAATGCTCATTTTTGACGTTTGACCTCTAAGTGTGACCTTGACCTTTGAACTAGAGACCTTGATTTTACGCACTGCACACCGTCTAATGGTGTTTAACAATTATGCCAAAGTATTTAAAAAAGTGTCAATGCATAAGGGAGATACAGTCCGGACAAGGATCAGGACGAACACTCACTCACTCACTCACTAACTAACTAACTAAGTCGAGCTCACCGCAGGCGGGCTCAACAATAAAATAGTTTACCAATTAACCGGAACAATCTCGGATATATTACATACACTAATTCAGAAATGATACACAATAATACACGAATTACTTAAACAGTCAAGATTTAGTGCATATTTAATGCATGCCCCCACAATAGGTTTCAATATCAAACAAGTCTACATGTCATGACATCCATATACTGTGGTACCTATCATTCATTTCCGCTGGGCTCAATATTCGTGATGTTTACAAAATTACTGCGGACTTTTTGGTAAATAAATCGCCTGATCGTTTTCTGCCTTTTATATGATGATTTTTTTCTCTTTCGGAACATGACGGAGGTTGTTTTGTAAGTAGCACAATTTTAGACACCATCGATTATTGGATGGTTGACTGATATCTTGACATTTTCATTCCTGGAGATTGGATATCATGATTTAAAATATTAAATCATTGCAATATGGTCAAATTCTGACACATTCTTTTTCTTAATTAAAAGGTCTTTTTAGTTTTTTTTGCGCCTTCTTATCACCACGTAACAAGTACATGCAGTGTTAAATGAACCACTTTGCAAATTAAAGTACATAATTTTATTTACAAGTATTGAAATTATAACAAAGTAAAATATTGTGTATATAATTATGTACATGATACTTACTACCAATATTCCTCCCTGCAAAATATAAATATATTTATTATCAGTAAGCACACCGTACATATTTATTTCAACTTTAAACATAATACTGGTTTTACAACAGATTATTATGAAACATTTGAATGTGGTGTTCTCATAGTGTTCTTATCTTGTATTCAATGTTTATCATACCATTAACTAAACTATAAAAATGATACAAGTGCACCATGCTTGCTTCTTAAATACGAATTATACATGTATTGACAACTAATCTTAAGCAGCAGAATAAGAGCTTGAAATTTAAAGTAATACTTTATGATTAAATACAGGGTGTCCCAAAAGAAAGGTAACACTTTCATACATAATTTCCCTTTAAATTGCAGATGAATACATGAAATTTTACAGATATGTAGATCAAAGATGTAAGTTTTTTGTGTCAGAAAACCTTACGAATACATTCAGTATCTGCAATTTAATACAAATTTGAGAACAAAAGTGCATTTTTCACCCTTGACGTCGTTTTAGTAATTTATGACGTTTTTGATGTGACGACTTTTCATCCCCTTCACTTATCATACACGCAGGATGAAATGTTCAATCACTTAAATACATATGTCTTTGTTGGACTTTCTTTACCTTGCATTTGTTGTGTTTCAATCACTGAAAGACACCGTATCTTCTAAGATGAACGGTCCAATTATACCGTGGAACGACATTGCACACCGCGAGTTTCTCACTCTGTAGTGGTCTCTCCACATAAGAAGTATGTCGCTTTTGAAAAGCAAGTTTGTTAATGTGTTCAAAAAGAAGTTTCCTACCTTACAAAATATGTGGTTCATACAGGATGGTGGTACTATACATACATATCAAGCATTGTACTATACTTTATACACAATAAGTTTGGTGATTGAGTAATATTCAGACGATATCTGGGGGCGAAATATTGCGGAATATCTTGACCCACGCATAGTCTTGACCTCAACCCATGCAACTTTTTTCTTTGAGGATATTTTTTAAGTCAAAAGTCTATAGTCCTAAGCCACTAATCAAAGAAATGCTATGAAGTGTTAAAGTGGCATAGATTACATCGTGTGTGTATGGTAAGTAAAGAGGATCAAAGATTGTCACATCAGAAACGTCATAAATTACTAAAACGACGTCAAGGGTGAAAAATGCACTTTTGTTTTCAAATTTGTATTAAATTGCAAAATATGAAGATATTTACAAGGTTCTCTGACACACAAAAACTTACATCTTTGGTCTACATATCTATACAAAAATTATGTATTCAGCTGCAATTTAAAGGGACAATAAACATGCATGAAAGTGTTACCTTTCTTTTGGGACACCCTGTATAATAACAACGTGATTGTATAATATGTTGAATGAATTTAAATGTAATAGATTAAAACACGTACAACGTATTCCTGAAAAAAAAATCAATAAAACTGAATGAAACTTTTGTTTTACATTAATACGTATGATTTGGTGCCCCCTGAAAAATGCGTATCACTTAATATCGCTGATGTTTTTCTACAGACACTTGTATTCGATTCGTATATACTAATGAAGTTTAATGATCACCCTGTACATCACATGACGTGATACAAACTCACTGTTACTTATTATGTATGGCTAAACACTTAAATAAGCAAAACAATGAATTCTTATAAAACATATTATACATGTTTACATAGTGCAAAATATCAATAACTAATTCTCGAAAGAACATGGATAATGAACGATTAAACATAACCTATCTGGTATAAGTCGTAACTATCGTACAATCATAAAGAACATCAACATTATTTTTGTAAATTATTCCACGATGAAGATATCAATATTTCAACAGCGAGGTATTTTTCTAGAATTCAAGCTATAATAGGATTATAAGATTCGTTCTGTTTTCAAAACTAATGTAAATATGTTGTCCTCATGAGTCGCAAGGCTTAATGGACTTGTACTTCAAATAAACATATAATATATTAACACATACATTTATGATAGCTCTGAGATAATTAAAACAGAAGTAAGGATATCAGAATTTTGATCAAATATTGCAGTAGTCATAAAACAAATCTTACATGTTCATGTCAATTCCGTTTGTAACAATCTGTCCATTAGTGTTAATCGTGAACAAAAGTCTACGATCAAATGCCAGTTTGAGCATATTTGATAAAAGTTGTCCATCTACATTGTTCAGTAAATGTCCAGTCCTTGTAAAGTCTTTATACGGCTTCCCAGGATTAAGATTCAACTTCTGAATAAAAATAGAACACAATAAAAATTGTTTTATCTCACACGAAACGCTGAAGATTCTTTTACCGGAACCTAAGTCTGTTTCCTTCACTTGTCGTGTTACCTTTGTTGTGTTGAATGTTAAAGTATAATAAAAAAATTAAACAAGATACATAAGCCGAAACCAATATTTCTCTACATTTTCCCACAGCATAATACTTAACATGTAAGTGTATCTGACTTTCACACCACATGACACAACGTTTATGTTGAAAGTCATAGTGAGAAGATGACGTCAGTAGACTGATCTTGAAAATTAAATACATTTTAAAAAGTTTACCGTCTGAAATATTAACATGTGAAAATAGAGTACTAAATGTTCGGGACATAATGACAACATAACACCAAATATAAACAAGATGTCTCTTCATTTTATTTGTTTAAAATATCTTGTTCAACAATTGGATACAACCCCTTCATAATTCATCCTGTGTCTACATAGAGAAGTTGGATTAATTAACACATTGTGAAATTAACATGAATTATGAAACAAATGCAGCTGTTACAATGAACGTATTTTTTCGTGATATGAAGATGAAATCTTCGAGTCTTGTGTTTAAATAGTGCTCGTCGGATCGCTTACGTTCAGTTCTGTGGGGTATTAGCTGTGAATGCTATTTTCAGACACTCTGCGATTGTTTTAAATGCTTTAGAAGTTTCCTATAGAGTCACAATGTATTATATATTCGTACAACATATACATATAAATGATAGCTTTAACTACTGTTCAATGAAATAAAATATTAATCCATAAAAAAATCTTGTAAAATACATACTGCACAATTCAATCTTAAAATGTATATAGCATACCACTATCTCTGGATAATACTTGGAAATTGAACGAGTACTGTATTCGCTTGTTGTAACGAACGCTTTGTTCTTGGTCATGCAGTGCATATATCCAGTTTATTTAGAAAACAGTTTAAAACTATACTAGTGATGGAAAGAATGTATGTGCCATGTATACTATTTTTACATTAAATAAACCATCGATTAACAAAGGAGGAGAAAATCAATATAATTTGATAAATCGATTGATTATTTCAAGTTAAAAAATGTACGTTATGCATTTCTTGTAAAATTCATTCCTCTACGAGCGTTAATTAAATTGTTTCTGATAAATAAATTGGATGTATTGTGGTACACTGCATAACTTATACAAAATACTTTTTGTTCCAATTACTCATTTGATAAAAGCACCTGATCTAATTCGGATAAAGCGATACTCTTTCAGTTTTCACCTTTACGTTATGACCCTGTACATCATCAAATCAAATACAATTACGTGTAAATATTCGATATATTAGTTTGCATGTATTTTAAAAGTAATTCAAAACACTTGTACATTATCCTAAATATAAGCCCAGCTTGTTACTTGACGTCCATACTCAATACATTCAAAACATGTATAAATAACATCAATTTCATTGGAGCAGATGCATGTACACCAAAATCACACACTTCATATTGTTAACTACACGATATGTATTCCTGACAAGAACATATATCGCCCATTTGTGACACATATTGATTCGGACGGCGTTAACAATGAAGCCTTAGAGAGATACTGGGATTCGATAAATATCAAAATGTCAATTACTAAATAAGATACGCCGGGTATCATTTCTATATCATTGAATCATATTTATCACAATACATGCATATTACACTTAATTATACTTTTGTGTAGATGCATTCCGCTTAACTGAATAGATGAGAAACAGGTAGCACATGATAATACCAAACCACAGCAACAAATTACTTCTATATAAGGGCCGTCCATAGTACATTCACAGAACAGCTGCGAGTATTTATGAGCACACATATCCATAAATGAATGAAATATAGTAGACAAATCGTTTGTTGCCAAATAAATACGTCTCGTCAGCATTGAGGATGTTAGTTGTATATTTGTGAAGGAAATATGATAGACATTAGCTAGCTATGGGTTTTCCGAGTTCGCACGTGTAAAGATAATGACCAGGATTGACGTATTGGATGTTTTATTTGGTCAGGTGAGAAGTTCATTCCCGTTTCCAAGCCACCCCGAGTGACTGCGTCGTACGGTTTTACCATCAAATTATCCACCAACAAGCAATATCTTTCCACGTGCGTACTCGGAAAACCCAAAGCTAGCTAACTGCATTTCGATATTGTTACACAAAAGCCTGTATTATTCATAATTTTGAAAAACTTGCCTTGTAGACAAACAATATGGGTACTCACAACAAGGACGGAAGTTCCTCATATATTTTTTTGCCGAAGGATAAATTACACTCGTTGTGAGTTAAACTTAGGGCGTGGTAAGTCTCTTTGGTAAAGACCTTAAAACGGGATAAGTTTTAACCTGTGCGTTATACGTCCCGTACTTTTCTTATAAAGGCCAATAAAGTTAACTTCTTTATCTCATTTTTTAACTTACAAAGGAATAACCCGAATGTATATGGTAACGGTTTCTAGTTTGTTTTAGAATACTCAAGACTCAATTTAAGAAATGATACCATCCGTACCCAGAATATTTGACGATTTCTTTTGGAGTAAATTATGTTCACATACTCTTGTAATGATATTTGTATGCGTAATTTCATTTTAGATAATAAGTATACTATAAAACGATTTAATTTTGGCTTCATACGATTTGCAGTAAAGATATTCTGCGCTATGTTTTTCAATTGTATTTTGATACGGTATGTCTTATACCAATCGTTTAAGAAATGTTGCATGGTCACGCAACATTTAACAATGAAACCCTTATGGAAATAGAAATGTAGAGGCTAGCTATCAGCTGGCAAGCTGCTACCTAGTCGCTACTTTATTTGATAGCAAGAACTAGTAGCAGGAGGGTAGCGGGTGGCAGCGAGTCTCTTCTATGTACCTGCTACCTTGCCGATACTAGTAGCGACTTCTGTTTTAGATAGCAGGAACCTGCTAGCATAGCCAGGAGGTAGCAACTGTGTTGTTTGGGTAGCGCATCAAACTTTATATGATAGTAGCTACTTGCAAACAGTATCAGTAAGTCAAACTTTGGTTTAAATAACATAAAAATGTTAGCAAATAAGTGCTACCATAGCAAGTAAGTAGCAAAATGTCAAACATAAGTAGCAGTAGGTCAAACATCTACTGTAAATTACAACAAGCTAGGTAATATAAGCCTTTATAAATCGAATGACCCCCGGGGCGGGGCCAATAATGTAGACAAACTTGAAGGTAGTCCTCTACATATCATATCTAAGCTTTAGGCCCTGTGGTTTCGGATAAGAATATATTTTTAGAAATGTTTCCTATTGGCTGTCATGGCAACCCAGTTTTTAATGAAATTTAATTTTTGAACAACTTTGGTAGAGCTTCATGCAAGGAACATTCCTAAAAGTTTCGTTTAAATTGGCCATCTGCTAAGGAATTAAGGAGATATTCTTTAAAGAAATTGTTGACGGACGCACGTACGCTCGGACGACAGGCAGCACATGAAAACCAAGACTAATAATTAAATTATCCATAAAACAAATGCCATTATTTGCTGATATAAAATATATACAAGATCTGTTGCTTACTTTTTCTGGTTCAGTTGTTTAAGTTAAAGCAATCAGCATTGATCACGTCATCCACGTTGTGATTTTGACAAGGTGTTAATTTCGCAGGAATAAAAACGAAGTTAACACAAAAACACCGCACAATCTTGCTAATTTGTGAGGAGTCAAGATTGATTAGGAAAATTAAACATGTGTATTTGCTCAAATAATTCTCCATTGAATTTATTAACATCTCATTTTATTCATAAAGCATTTGACAAAACTTGGAGAGACAGCATACTGTACAGACTTTATCATCTTGAAATTCGCGGTAAACCATTACGTATCTTAGGTAAAATGCTCAGGGGATGTTCCAGTAGAGTGTTTGCCTTCGGTCATCTTTCATACCAATTTAATATTTCTCAAGGCGCCAGACAAGGCAGTATCTGCTCACCATTCCTATACACCGTTTTCATAAATGAACTCTTGAACGAACTTGCATAGTCACACCATGGTCTAAGGATAAACAATATCCTACACAAGCAGGCGATATAGTGTTGATGTCACTTACAAAGAATGGTCTTGACAG
This sequence comes from Lutraria lutraria, assembly GCA_964023205.1. NCBI lineage: Eukaryota > Metazoa > Mollusca > Bivalvia > Venerida > Mactridae > Lutraria > Lutraria lutraria. The sequence goes on along the minus strand of OZ026834.1, from coordinate 18,663,439 downwards.
TCTTCTGAACATTTGCTGTCATTACGCGAGAAAATGGCGATATGGTTATAATGCAAGCTAGTGTGCAGTCATGATTCACAATAAGAAACACAATCTTCCAGTACTTACGGAACACCAAGGTACAATAATCCCAGAAGTTTCTGAGTTTAGGCATCGTTCAGTGCAGATCTAAGAAAAACCCCGCTAACGTTGATAGTGTCCGTCAGTCCGCTAGGAGTACTTTTATTCAGTCTTAAAGCCTGTGGTATCCTTAACAACGGTATGAACCCTACAACTGCAACAAAACTCTACACCTCTATAGTGCTACCACGTGCTTTCTTCGGCTGCGAATTATGGAACAACATCACTTCAACCGATATGCGTCACCTTGAATCAACACACAATTTCTGTTAAAAGCGCATCCAATCTCTACCTATCAGAACTCGCTCAGACATAGTGAAAGGGTTACCTGGTTTTACTACAGTCAAAGCCTACATAGATATTCAGAAGCTTCATTTCTTTGGCTCCATCTGCAGACTACAATCTAGCGATATTGTTCTACAGCTCTTCTTGCACAGATTGTTTCAATATCACAATAACTGTACCATTAATATCTTCAGTTTTGTAAAAGACATTGTCCGGACCTTGACAAAATACAGCCTCTTTCTTAATTATATTTGTAAACACAACGTCCGTCCCGAGCAAAATGGCTTGGAAACACACCTGTAAGAAAGCTGTATTTAGCTACGAGTAATCCAGTCGGTTGTCAAGAATTCAAGTTGACGTTGAATTCGTGATTTACAGGGTGATACAAAATAACTTGAAAACGTCTAATATCTGGCGCGTAGCTCAAGAACAACCCCAATCTACAGAACTCAGGAACTTTTTAGCGAAAATATTTTGTAAACAGCTATCCAGTGAGTTGAAATGTTGTCCCGGCTGCAACCTGATGTATACTAATGAACTTTATCATGTGCTAATATACTGTAAAACCTCAAACATTCTATTACGCCGCCAAGTCTACATCGAAGAGAAACTAATTGCAACAAGGACTCTCTAATTATATATTTAACCTGATATGTCACTTCTTCTTTTCCTTGGTAAGCACATATTAAGGTCTTGAATAACCTGACAACTTCAATCTTAATTTTTGAATTAACTTAAATATAAAATGTGTTTGCGTGCATATCTGTGAGAACGTGATGGGGTGCGAGTGCGTGTGTGTGTGAATGATTATGTGTACACATTTAGAACTACATGAATCCACGTGTACTTGCATGTTGATGCATATTATGTCATTCTATTTGTCATAATATTGTCATGTCTCCTTGTATATACATATGTGTTTGTTTGCAACAATGGAGGAATAAAAGCTAAATAATACCTTCTAGGTATGCAAACAGGTTCTTGCAATCTATAACAGAAGTCGCTACTAGCAGCGGCTAGGTAGCAGGTACATAGAAGATACTCGCTGCCACCCGCTACATTCCTGCTACTAGTTATTGTTATCAAATAAAGAAGCGTCTAGTTAGCAGCTTGCTAGCTAGCCGCTACATTTCTATTCCCATAAGGGGCTACCTTTGTCAAATTTTGCGTGACCATGCAAAAAAAAACAGCGCGTAAATAATAAGTATCTGAAGCATTGAGTGTTGCTTTTTTGTACAATGCGCTAATATCTGATACTTTTTAAGTATATCTATATACAGTTATGTAAAATACAACAATAAATGTAATTTCCTATGCAAATTCATTTCAAATAATGAAATTATGATCCTTTAATGATCTGCGATACCAGACTTTACCGTATAAAAGGATATAAGCATTACTGTCAAGAAAACCATCAATTTTTAACAAATGGGTGGTCAAACTCTATATAACATTGTCAAATAACATATACGTAAAAAAGTTACAAAAGAAAAAATTAGATTTGACCATCTTCGGACTTTTGAGTGTTAGGATCCTTATACATTAACGGTAATACATGTATAGTTGAGTGCTTACCGACTGTAATCCAGGAACAAATGTAAATTTCAAACCTATCAAATTTTGATCTTCATTCGTTTTTAATGTGCCAAATGGTTGGTCTGTAATTACAAGAACATCAACATACAAATGTACTAAATTCATAAGTACAAATATGATTTAAGATAACACTTGTATCATAAAAAGATAGATACATACAACATAATAATATAATGATCATTGGTGACGGTTAGGTATTCATTGTAACTAAGTAGGTTATTTACGATTAATATCTGTTAAATGCGGCAATAATGCCTATTGTAATCATCGACGTTTTATTTATAAAACGTTTTACCGATACTTGTTATAGTAAAGATTTTCTACCAGTCTCAAAAATAATACTGTAGATATTATATAATTATATTTCCACCTTCTTGAGTATATCATCATGTGAACTATTAATGAATACATACTGTGACTTTACATTTATCTTCATGCATTTATATTTACCAAGAATAATCTTCGGCTGATTATTGGGTTTGAATTTGAATGATAACAACATTGCGAAATATATAGCTGAATTATTGCACAAATTACATGATTATTGCTTGCACAATTTGTAATTGTTTGTAAACTTAGTACATGTACATATATTTATACATGCAATGTCAAAAAAGTAAACGAAACTGCAAAGTTTCGCAAAATATAAGAGCTATTGCAATTACCTAATAGAAAAAAGTGACTTCTATTTCATATTTGTATCAGCAACTGACTCATCTAAAGACTATCACTTTTCAAGTCATGCAATAAATACATACCACCATAGATTATTCCACATGTAGGACACTGAATTGTTCTGTTTTCATTCATCTTCTCAATACTACATTCATGTCCACATAATAAGGTGACTTCCTGTAATATCATAATAATGTAATTAGAGTTATAAGCTTATTTTTGTCATAGATAATGATTTTTACTTTTAATTTTAACTACATACTAGTGTAATAACAATGTACAGTTTTATTAGACAAGCCATACATAATATCTGGATCCACAAATGATCGCTGCATAAACATTCCAATGATACCCCCATATTGATTTATATCACTTTATTTGTACATTTTCTCGTTAGAATAATATTATACACATATTATCAAAATCGTGGTCATATCAAACATGTTAAAATACTGTTTCGAACACATTGCGACTTACAATATAATTCATGCATGACTGAATATCAACTAATATTTAAATCACATACAACTATTTAAACACAAAATTACCGTTTGTATGAGTGAGTGTGCGCGATTCGAGACACTTTGTTCATATAAATAACATTTTCAGCTAAATCGGACATGAACTAAAACTTACCAAACTTTTCTTCCGAAGATCATCATTCTCTACTTGTAGTTTTCTCATGTCTGATGTCATCACCTACCATTTAACGGCATATAAGTGATAAGAATCAGCTTAATAATAAGAATTCATGTAAACATTACTTGATAATTTTTTATTTCATTTGTAATAGTATATCGTAATACATTTGCTAATGTTTGAAACATTGCCGTCGTTAATATGAACCTTGTCAAGCTTTCAAACCCTTACGTAGATAACAACTTTTCTTTATAAGATCATAGTTATATTATAATATATGATACAGTGTAGCCTCAATATCTAATAAAATATTAGGAGGCTACGTTAGCTTTATTTTGCTGCACCATGTAGGCGCACTTGCAACAATAAAGAAACAGGTGTATGTTTTTATATCTCTGTTTAGATAATCCTTGATTGAAATAACCAAGACTGACATGAAGACGTCATATTGTAAAATGAATGTGTAAATTTCACCTGGATGTTCTGTTGTTGAGTGGACAGTTGCTGTTTCAGTTGCTGATTTATCAAACATTCTGCATTATATTTACGTTCAAAATCAACATCATCTTCTGAAATGATACACAAATTATAAAACATGCACATGTCATTGTTTAAAATACTTGTTTTGAGCTAATACTGTGAATTCGTTTTGTAAATGATAAAGTTATTATTCAAAACAATTTCTTTATTTTTTTTCACTGTCTTTACAAATCATTTAAAGAAAAATATTACCATCTTCTGATAAACTGGTGTCTGTCAGCTTGCCAAGAGGTTGTTTCTTTGAAAGCAGAACCTGGAGCAATCTAGTTGGGTGGAATGTGTATCTGTCAATGGCATTACTGCAATCAATGGATGCCAATGCGTCTTTGATTTTGGATATTTTTGGCTTTGTTTCTATGGCCAGTATAAAAAGCTCATGTGTCTTGTCTTCATCATTGACATCAGTACTTATAGACTTGATTTCAGTCCCGAGTTCTTTAAGGTCATCAGCTAATTTCTCTATTTTCTTGTCATTTGTAGATTTTTTTACTTTTGCATCACCAAGTAAACGTTTTTCTTCTTCATTAACATAGGAAACAACGTTCTTCATTGATTGTTGTACGTCAGAGATATTTGTTTTGTGGACCTTGTTGACCAGTTCTCTCTGAGAGGCTATCGAACTTGTGCATTCTTCATGATTGGTCTCCAACATTCTGATATCTTCTATAAAACGAGCTAGCTCTCCATTCTCTTGATACTTTTTGGACGCATCCAGTATGTACTCCCAGTTACATGTTTTATGTTTCAATAATATGCATTCAGCACATCCAAAACATTGATGATCAATACAGAATATTCTAACTTCCTGTTGCCTATGATCGGTACAATTTTTAAAATGAACTGTACTATCGTCTTCCTTGCTTTCAGGAGCATCCTGCAGCACGTGATTTCGGTATATTTTCCGTTTAATATGTCCAACAAAACATGATTGACAAAGATACCCCTCACATCCAGAACAGTAACCAGCTGATGGTGAATTTTCGCACATTTCACACATTTCTCTTTGATCAGACACTGTCCCATCATCTACCTCTAAATCTAACTTTCCTGCAACTGCCATGTTCCTACAATATCAAATAAAAATTGCGCGCGAAAGATTTGAGTGGCATATGATAAATATATATTTTTGTTATTACATGTATATTATAATAGATGTACTTCCATGCTGTATACGATAAATAGCAAATACAACAAAATTGTACAGACATGTTCTCGATTCCATACCTCTAATTTTAGTGTTATTTCTCCAGAAAGAAAATACGTTCATCTACTGTTCACCGACTGAAATAATCGGCCTGACACCGAAAACAAATTTGTTGTATTAACTTGCTTACGTACACAATTTATTATAAAATTTAGAATGCCATGCATTGATCAATTTATTTGTATATTGTTTAACATTTAGAAAAGATTCATCACCTGGAAAAAAGCGAACACAAATTCAATTAATAAAATATGTACATATGCTAATAACGTAAATTGAAAACGTTAAGAAGTTTTTAGATCTAAATTTGCTGTTATCAAACGTATGAAAATTCGATACACGTTTGGAAATAGTTTAGAATTTAGTGAAATGCGTGTAAATTTCAAGCTATGTCAGTCAGTGTTATTGTATCTATACATAACACACACCATACGAAGGCGTAACATGATCAATCATGAATTCGTACTTTCGGTTCCATTTTTCTTTTGCAATTTTTCATTTTTTCATCAGTTATGTATAAATGGTATACTTAGTATATTGCAACATTATTTCTCCAGTTGAAAAACACAATTTACAGTTTTTATACGAAAAGCTACTTTCGGTTTGAGGTCGATCTATATATGTTTCATATTTTACCTTGTAATACAGGATTGATACACCATACAATTAAACCATTGTTATCTCATTACACGTTTTCGTTGTGATATCACGACTTTAATTCACTTTCAAAAAATGCAAACACGTTATAACAAAATAAACTCACCTCCTACTTCTAAAGTTATGGGTATACGTCCAAAAAATACCCCGGATGCAAAAAGTATGTACATCCAATGTAGTTGAATCAGAATAATCTCCCCTGATGATATGGTTTATATTCATTTTATTTATCGACTTTAAAACTTACCCCCACCTTCCTAGTAATCAGTATGTTTACCATGAAATGCCCAGATGCAAAAATGTTTCAGATAATGTTGTCCAAGTAGAATAATTTCTCTTGATGATTTTAGTTTACATTTACATAGCGTGTGGATAGTATTGTAAATACTGTATAACAAGAATACGGGATATTCATAAAATAAGAATTATTCATTTCGGTCACACCCGCTTATATACTCATTTTACCCATTATATGCCCCAACCAAGGACAATTATACAACGCATTCTTAACAATAATTGGTCTGCATTCAAAATAATTATCTGATTTATTAATGATTCGAATCAATAACGTAAAATGTTTATTTACTATTTAATCAATAAAATATTTAATAATAGAATCAGTGGTAGATACTCTTGTTTGAACAATTATGTACTATTACAGACTACTATTATATTGCATTATATACTGTTTAATATGTCAAAATACTACTCATCTAGATATAATTTCATCAAAATCTCATTACGTTTTCTTTTCAATGTATGCAAGGAAGGTGTATATACGACGACTGTCTCTATAGCTCTCATTCTAGGAAATCAAGTAAACTTAAAACATTATTTACACAGTCTTATAAATTAGCACTCGCCCGATCGCCCTGGCGAGTTAAAAAATTATCGGGCGACAACAAAAATCATTTCTGCTCGCCCCACGGACGAGTAAAATTTCCGATTCTCGATCCATTGCACAGAAGAATCAAAATCCGTCACCCGTTTGTTGTACGACATCCATAAATATCGGCAACTTATCAGTCATATTTAAATTGACCATGTAAATGTATGTTGTTTGTTTGCACCTATCAACACCAATTTTAATTGCCCCAAGCGTTGATTCATTATGCAGATGAAAATTTAATCCAATTAGTGGTGAGGTTTTCTTTCTGCATCGTGAGTGGAACTGGATAAAGTTTGTACCATACCGTACAGTCCGTGTCGTATTTTCCGAAAATTGTTAAACACTTCACTTGACAATCACGTTTTGATTGTACTTAGTGTATCTTATGTTATCCAATAAGATGTTTTATTAAGCATTATGACCAACAAAGTATCAAAGACTCATTAATTTTGAAGAACAGTCGTTACACCTATATTCGTAAGTATACGAATTTCGGATAACAATTATTTTCGGATAACAGCGCTACCAATCTCTACCCAGAGTTGTCGTTCCTTTCCAATCCACACATACCTCTGTCAACGTCTCAATGCCAAGATTCTTGGCAAACTACACTGTGATCGATAAACATGCTTTTGTGTATATTTTATAATTATTTGTTAGATGTCATCATGAAATATGTCATATTGTTTTAGAAAAACGCTTCAGGTTGCTCCGTTATAAGCTGTGTCATTAGGGATTATTTAACCTTGTAACTCTAAAAATTATTTGGCGGAATGATTGCGAAGTAAACAATTCAAAACACGGATAATATAATGAATGGATACCAAACTCGGATGTCAGTTTTCTATCATTTAGTTTAAGTATGCGATTCTCTAGTCACTGTAAAGCCGGACTACTTTTTAGACGTTGACAGAGGTTAGTGTGAGCGTAGCGGGAACGACAACTCTAGGTAGAGATTGCAGCGCTACATCATGCAACCATACATCATTTAATGTGTGTTTAATGATAATCTTTTCTAATCATGGTATCTTATCTTTGAAATTTAATCATGTGAGACACTTGTAGGATAAAATCTCTACAAAGTAAGTCTTATGAAAATCTTACCCAGTTTATGTTGGATTATTATTCTATAGGTTATAATGTATAATTTCATAAAAGTATCTCCCATTACATTTTAATAATATTGCAACAACAAGATAAAATGAGTAAGAGCCATAGAAAATGAAGTTACAATCTGTACATTTTCTGATAGAGACAGAATAATGGTTTCAAATATATATATATATATGTATGCTCTACAAACTTTTAATGATTAAAAATGGTTTAATTTAAACACAATGGGTTTCAGATTAACAAATTTGCCCAATAAACTGTAATGGTTAGTGATAAGAGATATATATGTTTACCTCTAAGCGTTAATGGGTTAACAGGGGAAAATATGTCAATATAGGATTTTGTAATTCGGGCTAGTAAATTTGGTTTTGGGCGAGTAATTTCAAAATGCTAATTTCGAAGACTGTAAATTACATAATTGTGATATTTACCTTTTAGAGATGTACACTTGACACTTTATCAATCCACAAAAGTATTTATCTATTCAGGTATTGAAGATAGATAGATATATATTTTATCTAGAAAATTGGGCTTTAAGTCTAGCATTTTACATTTATAAAGCCAATGTATAAACATTGTCAAATTATCAAACATACATGAATACAGTTTAAATAGATTATGTAACAATGTATTAAATAAGTATATAATTTCGTGCCCGTAATGTTTTGCAATAACTTTTCTCGCTGAACAACCCGGTACAGCACGGAAGTGTTACTATGGTAAACAATATTTGTTTCATCACAGATAAAAATATATAACAACGTGTATGTAGAAATAAATCATATCAGTTTCAAGTGACTTATTTATTGTAGATTATTGTATATTACCAATATCGCAAATTGTATAAATGATTAGTTTGTTCGGATAGTCAGATAATATTTCAGCTTTCATTCCTAATCATTCGAGAGAGGTTTAGGAGTTCCACAATCGTCTAATTGTATTGTTTTTGTACCCAAACCTTCCAATTAAGGTTATTTTTGTACGGCTTCTTGAGACTACCTAACACTGACCACTTATAATCTGAAAAGCCACTATTATGTTTTAGATTATCTATGAGTTGATTATAAACATTTTTGTGTAGTATAATATCGTAGACACCAATTATTAGAAAATTGAGTGGTTTTAAAAAAGTTACGTTATGTTAAACCAACTTGGTGCGGATACCGTCATTTTGGAAGTTGTAACCCTTGTATAAGTATATATTATGATAAACGTGTTTTTGGTCCGTATTGCCATTTCACATTATCACAACGTGCTAGCCCCCTGTGAGGAGGACTTACGCCAGTTATGTCAAACTGTTGTTGCGTATAAGTATCATATATAGATCTATAAGAATAGTGTTTGACTTCAAGAAATACGTACAGAAAATGCATAAAATTACAAACAGATTTCCATTTTCATTTTCTCTATATGTATGTATACTATCAAATTAAAGTCCGTCATAAACCGGAGATGTCCGTAATCTTTCGTGAAAACTACGAACGTGCGCCCCCTGGTATCAAAATGTGACCTGCAATTTTTGCAAATTTCATTATGCTTACTTTCTACATGCTTAGTGGCTGATTGCATCTTTCATATTCTGTGATCACATCGTGCATTTTGTTCTCGAATTATTGAAATGTAAAAATGTTGATGCTTAAATACAGTCTCGGCAACGTTGAACTGTCATTTGGCCAGATGAAATTATCATATAGACATCATGCAGGGTCTTAACAGCACGCAAGATGTAACTTCTAGCAAGCATGTTATCATTGTCAACAAGCGTGGTGAAGTTGTCACTATACCAGTAAGCAGTGTCAATGAGTAAATTGCAATTGCAAGCAGGTATCGTGTAATTTTTACCTAAATATCATTCCATAGATATGTTTATATCTGTAATGTATGTCAGTCAGTGTTATCGTATCTATTATATAGTACATGCCATTAGATCATAGCAAGTCGTTACTTGATCGATCTCAAATTCGTACTTTCGGTTCCATTTTTCGTTTGTCAGTCATCTGTTTTCAGCAATTATATATATATAGTATGCTATGTATCCCATTTATATATATACTTAGCATAATGGAACACTAGTATCCAACGAGTTGGGAAACATAATTTACAGATTTTATACGAAAAGCTACTTTCGGTTTTAGATATGTATGTTTCATAATTCTAACTAGTAACAAATGTTTAATACACCATCCATTTAAACCATTGTCATTTCATTACATACTTTTGTTGTGATAACACGAGTTTAATTCACTTTCAAACATGATGCACATTATAACAAAATAAACTCACCTTCTACTTCTAAATTATGAGAATACGTCCAGCAAAGCGCTCGGATGAAAAAATGTACATTTGAATTTGAATAATCTCCCCTGATAAAATTGGCTGCAAAATAGCACAAGAAGAATAATCTCCCTCGATGATTTTAGTTTATATTCAGTGTTTTCAATGAGTTAACATAGCGTGTGAATAGTATCGCACGAATATGTAATACTGAATAATAACAAGAAGACGGGATGATTAAGAAACCTTTATAGTAAAGTGCATGATATAATCTATAAATAACAGCAAATGTACATGAAATATAAGATGTTACTTAAAGCAAGGACTTATATTGTATGTATATAAGTCCTTGCTTAAAGCATGGCAAACTTTCATTAACATTGAATATTAATTTATACTCTGTAAAAAAAAACTTTATGTTCGTTGCATAAATTTTGCAAATACTGAAAAAATTTTTTGTCTATATCTACAAATGTATCTACACCAGTATGAAATTGTGGATTAAGACAAAATGGGTCAAAAGTAGTCAATTTAGTTTCAAGCAGATAGGTAAGCAGCCCAGTGAGGAGAACATTTACAACGTATATAAACAAACATTATGTACACAAACATATCAACAAACATAATATGCAAACACGTCATGTACAAAATGCGGAGAGGGTCTCATTTCGAATATGACATTTAACTCATAGAAACTACGAAAAAGGTTACATTCATAAATTGTGGTATCCCTTCACACTTTTTTGTGCAGAGAAAAAATGAAGAACGGTGGCAGAAAATGTACCAAGGAATGAATGACAAACGGATGGTAAAGGACGAATACACCATGCAGTAGTTCTTTTGAGTGCATTTATGTATATACTTCAGATACACTAATTCAGAATGTAAACTTCGTATAACGACAGATAGATCAAACATTTGTATACCACAGTAGGTATTAAAATATTCAATCAAACAATATAACGAAACAACGATTAAACATAATCATGAACGAAACTACAACTGGTTTGAAATTACATTATGTACAAATTTGACAAAAAGTGGTACACAACTGAATACCAGATATTTATTTTGAAAACACCTTATGGTATGAATGCATCGAAAATATGATTCCGGTGATAGAAGTACCTGTATTTGGTTGTGTTCTCTTGATTGTATATTTAAATGCTTTAAATGGGTGAAACATAAATTGGGTATTCTAAAGAAATACAAAATAAATACTTAACAAATGCATGTATTGCCTAACAGTATGTATTACGAACCACACACTTACACATACACACGTAGATATATTTATCAATAAAGCATCAACATGTGAACATGACGTTTCTGGTCAATGGTTGAAGCAAGGACTTATATACATACATGTATGTATATAAGTCCTTGGTTGAAGTAATGATATTAATTTCAACTAATCTCTTATACAAGGCTGACTCTGATAATATATAAAAAAATCAATTATATATATTCAAAATATGGTTTTGTTGAACATATTTATGTAGCGCAGAGTATTTGGTACTATTCGTATTTTTGTATGATTTTACACGTATTCAGCAGCGTAATAAAGTGGACTTACTTTAAACATTACACACACACATGTATACACATTATAAGAATGTCTGAGCACATATTTCAGAAACAATATGCATGGATATTCTTCCACGAATATTTACAATGGTAAATATTGTTGCTGTCTGTATTTTTAATCATCAGCAAACACAAGAATAGTTAAGTCACATTGTTAACAAAGTATTACATCAACATAGTTCGAAAATATTTATCCATGACTGTATATATTCATACCAGCACATCTAACTCCGTGATCCCTTTTAGTCTTAATTGCCTTTTTACTCTAGTGCAGTATTCCCGCCTGTAAACATGAGAAAATAATTATAGACTTTATAAAATGTAACTTCTATCAATTTACCATTTACCTAAGAAATTATATCATCTCTACTTGTGAGCAGTTCAGACATGGTGGGCCAACAATAATTTATTGTCAGTCTATTTTATGTAGGAGCATAATATTATATAAATATCACATCCCACATAGGGTGATAGAACGTAATGTTCACCCGAGACAAGTAATGTCGACCGAGGCGTTAGCCGAGGTTGATATTACTTTGTCAAGGGTGAACATTACGTTCTATCACCCTATGTGGGATGTGATATTTATTTTATTATACCGAACAAAAAAAAAACAATTAAGAAAGACACTAAATTCAACAAACATGTTAACAAATATATATATATAGAAATTGAAACGAAGCTTCTGTCTGACACCATAGTTACTTTTGCTGTCAAAATGTATACTGCAAAACCGGATGTCAAACTACAAGTATATTCTACTAAAGTGCCTAAAGTGTCTAGACAAGGTTAGTATTCGATACGACAGAGATGGATTAAAATTCGACACCCGGTAAAATCGCATGAGCGCGTGAGGGCAGTTTCGTTATGGCAAGCGGGCCGAAATGTAATGTCAGAGGGTAACATTATATAAATATCACATCCCACATAGGGTGATAGAACGTAATGTTCACCCGAGACAAGTAATGTCGACCGAGGCGTTAGCCGAGGTTGACATAACTTTGTCAAGGGTGAACATTACGTTCTATCACCCTATGTGGGATGTGATATTTATTTTATTATACCGAACAAAACAATATTTAAGAAAGACACTAAATGCAACAAACATGTTAACAAATATAATGAAAACTATAATAGAAATTTAAACGAAGCTTCTTTCTGACACCATAGTTACTTTTGCTGTCAAAATGTCTATTGCAAAACAGGATGTCAAACTAAAATTATATTCTACTAAGTGCCTAAAGTGTCTAGACAAGGATAGTATTCGATACGACAGAGACTGAATAAAACCTGACACCCGGTAATATCGCGTGAGCGCGTGAGGGCAGTTTCGTTATGGCAAGCGGGCCGAAATGTAATGTCAGAGGGTAATATTACGGATTGTCACCCTCTGACGTCACATAAGAGTATAGAGTAAATAAGTCACGTGAGGTATAATAATATCCAATATCTTTACAATGGTACATAAATGAATATTAAGTTCAACACAAAATTGTCAAAAATCTTTATTTGAAGAGAGCCACTCGTTGACCACTGTTGAAAAAAATAGCTTGTTGAGAATTTTTAAGAAATTTGAGCTTACCTAAAACTTCGTAGAAAAATCGGTCATTCATTGAGGCAAATTTTTAACTGTGGTAAGTTTATGGGCCCCCTACGGTATCTTATGTGACAGGTGGTAGTAGAAAAAAGAGATGTGTTACTTGCACGGAGACAGTTATCGATTCTGCAAAATCAGGACGACCAGTGACTGCAACAAGATTAACTAATATCTCCAAAGTCAGGGAAATGATTGGAAGGGATTGCAGATATACGATTCGCGATGTTGCAAAAGCTGTTGGCATTTCACTATCGAGGGTAAATTTCATTCATTCTGAAGAGTATTTTTGAAGTACGAAATACTAATGCCTTATGGATACCCCTTCTATTGACAGATGATCAAAAAGGATACGCGTACAAACGGCAAAACAATTGCTCAAAAAGTTTCCAAATTTCAACTATATACAATTTGCAAACATTAATACTGGTAATGAGACTTGGGTTCATTATATCAAGACAGTTAGGAAAACTGGAAACAAGATTATCAAACGCAGTAAACGGCATGTAGTTGTCAAAAGGGCAATGAGCAAAGAAGGTCATCTATACCATATCCTTCTCAAGTGAAGGAATAGCCGAACAATTTTTATGCCTAATGGCAAACGTGGCACAGGTCGGTATTAACGTGATGTTGTACTTAGAAAGCTCAAGCTATATCATCATAAACGACGTTCAGTTGATGGCTTTCAACATGTTTGCCTACTCCATGATAATGCTCCAGCACATTCAACTGGCATTGTAAACCAGTTTCTGAAATCGGAGAAGGTAACCGACTTTTACCGTTTTCAAAAACTTAAAAAGTTCTTATCTGGTCGTTGATATCACTCTATATAAGCCCTTAGCTCATCTGGTTTGTCAGTATATAATGAGGTATATCCAAAGCAGCCATCCGTGACGCATTTTAGAAATGTATTCACATAAAGAAGTTTTGTATTTTTAACTACGGGAAATACTTTGAGAGGATGGAGGAAAGTTATTTTGACCATTAAAGTCCGTTCTTTTTTAAATATTACACATTACTTATCGAACATCCCTCGTATGGTAAATGTGTTTTTGGTCCGTGTTGCCTTATTAACAATTACACTATCCCTTCCAACATGCTAGCCTCCTACACACCAGAGGATAATATGCTACAATGTACAAATAACCATCTTATTGTTGACACGTGTTGGGTCCAACAATGAAACATGAAATTATCTGAAGTTTTAAGGCAATCAATTACTCACCAGTCTGACATGCTGAAACGACATAAATGTGTTTATAAGAATAATTATGGATGAAAGTAAGTCAATATATCTACAGATATTCATGAAGTAGGATCTCGGAACATTCTGATACTTTTGTAGGATGAGAAAGAGTCCCCAGGAATAGAAACCAATGGGAAGGTACAAATACAAGCATACATCAGTAATTATAATTGGATTATATAGTATATCAGTAATATCGGATACATCAATCCAGAATGTAAGCTACATGTATATACAACGGTAGGAGAATCTAATAAGAGTATTCCACAGTAAGTTTTAACTTTTTAACATATATAACCTCACATGTTTTTAATAACTTAATCTAATAACTGTTTTTAATAAATTGTAATGTGACGAAACAATGTATAAACATATTAACAAAGCTATAATTTATTTAAGATAACATGATTATACAAATTTAAGTTGAATAGACTAATATAAAATACGTAATTATTCACTTCCAATTAATATGACTGAAAGATATCATTAACTTGTATCACGTTTTTAAAGTCCAGTACATTTTTGGCTGCAATAATTTTACATTGAAATGATATCAATTATTTAAAAAGGAACAAAATTGGTATATTTAACAAATAAAAGAGTACAATATCTGACATATTATATGAACTGATTTAGAAATGCTGGGCAATATACATGAATCACGTAAACGGTGGTGTTCATTTTTCTGCTCGTTGAACAGATCAGGGATGTAATGTAGCATCCCTGAATAGATCCTGAATAGATATAGTGCATTCGTGCACACACAGTCGGTAGGTTCCTTCCAAATCAAACAGGTCTAAATGACATCCACATTAATACGGCCCATCAGATTGTTTCTACACTATCATCTAAACCCAACTACTTTGAATTATTTTGTTTTAACTTGGCTTTATAAAGTCATATCAATAACCATGGCCATAGGAGATCACTTCTTTAGGTTTAACAGACTGGACGAAGACCCAAGGCATACAACTTCCCAACATTTTTAAATGTGTCCAGTACGGATGGGATTCGGACTCTTACAATTAAAGGTAAGGGACTTGTGATTAATAGACGGGGAACACGATGGCCACGAAAACACAATTCAAGTAATAAGTGTGTATCAGTAATAAACCATACTGGTATACGTCTTTTTTTAATGATTATGACAATTAGTAGTCTAGTTTTCTTAATTATCAAAATAATTATAATATGGTTTTTCGTTTTCTTCATGTTAACGAAATCTAGGACAATATCAAAACTAAGTCACGTGACCAAACATGACAGCTGCATAAATAGTACATGAAGAAAACGAATGTTAGCGAATAAACATTGTTTAAGTATATACGACTATTGTCAGGACATTTGTTGAACCGATGCGATAAATGTGCAAATAATTTAAAGTTAATGCTTTTCGTGAATTTGTACTGCAAGTGCCGTGTTCCCGAAATTGTCCTACCCAAGACATTTCGGCAGATTCTGTTGATATTTATGCCATTGTAGAGTGTAGGCTACATTTTTTATAGGGAAGCTATATACATTTCTTGAAGGAAAATGTGTTAGCTACACGACGATATGCATTGTTTTAGAATTGCGTTTATGTACAACAAATGCGCGGTGGAAAAGCGGACCTGGTTATTTTCTTGGGCTGTTGAATGGTACTTCCCTTGTCAATATATAAAGTGTAAGGTGATTTCTTTGGTCAAGATTTATGTACCGAATCCCTTTGTTTACATGTAGTGAAATGACAACAAAGTCAAATATTGTGTATAATATGAACATACTTACAAAGCAAACTGCGACCTGCAAAACATCAATATATTATAACATTATACAAATGTACTGTTCTTTTTTTCAACCATGAAATACGATTAAACTGTTTTGTATTTGAGTTAAATGTTGATCATACCATTTCTAACATCATGATCAAGAGGGCCAAGATGGCCCTATATAGGTCGCTCACCTGAGAACAAATTAAGACACTACAATTAATGACCAGGTAATAAAGATTTCATCTCGTATAACCTGTTTTTACATAGATTTTGATAAAAACTAACAATGAAAGTGCTATATAATGCCGTTAAACAAGCTACAACATAGCAAAGTTTCTACTACAAGGGCCCATAACTCCTGAAGTTGTAGTCTGATTTCATCAATACCTAAACTTGTCCAAGACCTTAAGGTCATACTCATTCATTGTAAATATGATTAGGATCAGTGAATAAATGAAGGTGAATAGCAAATTTTCAAAGTCAAGGGCCCATAACTCTTGCAGTTCTGCTCTGATTTTGCCCATAATCGAACTTATCTAATGTATTTTGGTAGTACACATTTACTAGAAATATGAATAGGATTGGTGAATAAATGAAGCGCTAGAGTGTAAACAAACTCAAATATAACAAATTTTCAAAGTCAAGGGCCCATAACTCTTGAAGTTCTGGTCCGATGTCCAAGATATTTTGGTCATACACATTTACTGAAATTATGATTTGGATTGGTGAAGAAATGAAGGCACTGGAGTGTAAACAAGCTAGCTTAATATGGTAAATTTTCTCATGTTAAATTTAATCGAACTTGGCCAAGACATTGTGGCCATAATTACATTGTGACCAAGTTTGATTGAGATTAGTTAAGAGCTGTTGATGCTAGAGTGTAAACAAACTAATTGTGGACGTACGAAAGACAATGTATGCCGGACAATTGATGATTGAATCAGGTGAGCTAAAAAGTGACAAATATGCACCATACATGGCCCTCTTCAGTAAATGTACACAATGTGGCGTTGAGGAGTACTACATTGAAGTTGAAGTACATACAACTTAATTAAGAAACATCAAATCATATAATATTACAATTTGTACATAATGGGGGCTGTCTTACTATTTTTAATTAATCAAACATATTCATAGATCATATGTCAAAATTGTCTTCAATTTTTTTTATCAAATTTAACATATTAACAGAGTTACTTCCCCTTTGGTAGGATTTCAAGATATTAGTTAGTGTAAATCAGTGAAGTTTCTGAGCTGAGATTGATTCTAAGCATTTGAAAAATGTAGAAACTTAGTGTGGTTTTATTGTAACAGTTAGATTTCGGTTATGAAGTTAGAATTCGGTTAGATTTCGGTAAATGTTAGATTTTGGTTTTCCCAAATACCGTTGCAGAAGGTATAAAACAAACCTTACTTTGCTATGTCGATTGCGTTTGTAACAATCCGTCCACTAGTGTTGATTGTAAACAATATTCTACGATCAAATGCCAGTTTGAGCATATTTGATATAAGTTGTCCATCTTCATCATTGTAAAAATATCCAGTCAATGTAAAGTCTTTATACAGGTTCCCAGGGTTAAGATTCAACTTCTGAATAAAATAGAACACGATAAAGTATTTTTTATCACGCGTGAAACCCATGGGATTCTTTCACAGGAATTCAAAGCCATGTTTTCTTTTATTTGTGGTGTATCCTTTGTTGTATTGAATGTTAAAATATCATGAAACACTTAACAAAATACACAACGTGATGAAACCATTCCAGGTCTACATTATCTCACAGTATTATAGCATGTGAGTATAATTCTTTTTTTCCCACCAAATATATATACCTCTAATGTATATTTGTTTAATCTCTTGTGAAAGGATATGATAGAATATGTACAACAGCTGTATGTGAATAATGATGAAACTCTATGCATAATTTTACTTGCTATCTATTATTTTTTCTGTTGTTTAATGACCCGTTCGACAGCTATGGTCATTTCAGAGCTAACAGAGAGAGAGAGAGAGAGGGCAGACAGTCATTCACATCCCTATTTTAATATTTCAAATATTTTAACTGGTTTGCTCTTTATCATGCCCTGTGTAAAGCAATGGTACACCATCTGTTTCCTGGGATTTCTAAGCACAGTACTTGGCTCGACAGTGGGGATACTAAAAAAGTATCGGAAATATCGGAAGTCTGGTGAGAGCTCAATTTCCATTGGTAGTCCAGTGCGTTACCACTAGACCATTAATCCACCCTATTTTACAAGTAAATGTATTTCAAAAGTAAAATTGAATACATTATGTTTTGTAAGCCCAGCTTGTTAGTGAAAATTCAAACTTGGTGCATTCAACAAATATGTGTAAAGCATGCCATTTTCATTGGAGCAGACACATATCTTAATTACCGGTAGCAGCCATTACATAAATGCTCAATATTAATGTATACTTTCTCGAAGACACAGTCACATGATGCTTAAATGACTAGAAGAGAAGCAGACAGCAAAATCTCATTTTATGTTATTTAGAGATTTAAATCTAAATTAAGTCTTTACCGATTGAATTCCTTCAGCAAAGTCAAACTGCATACTTGTCATCTCACAATATTTAAACATTTTCACTTTGCCAAATGGCTGGTCTGTAAATAAAGCATCAATAAGGTACTAACTAAATTCATATGTACATTACTAATTTTATAAAATGAAAACATAATTCATCATTAGTGATGACTGGATTTTTATTGATGTGTAAGACATTAAAATTAGCCCCCCCTCCTCCCCCGATATTTGCCCCCAATGAAGAAGTGGTCATATGGACATTATTTGCCTCCCAGTAGAAATGGCAGGGGGCTAATGTCCGTATCCCCATTTATTGTACATGTATTACTAACTTAAAGGTTATGTATGATTTATGTATTTCAATTTTCGACGGCTCGTTTATAAAAATGTTTTACAAATACTTGTGTATTAACAAATAGTATTCACTTTCGACCAGCCAAAATATCCTTCGATTTATAGTCACTCAACATGTGAACTATTAAGAATCCACATTGTTACTTGTTTGTTCTTCATACATTGAGATTCAACAATGTTAATTTAATCAGCTTATTATCAGGTTTGAATAATTAGCACATAGCAATATATAACTAAATTATTATTAATTCTCACAAATTACAGTACATTGTATTATTGTTTCAAGTATTATAGTTTCAATAAAATATATTATAACAACAATAAGTCATGCAATAAATACATACCACCACAGATTATTCCACATGTAGGACACACAATTGTTCTGCTTTTATCAATCTTCTCAAAACTAACTCCATGTCCACATGCCAAGGTGACTTTCTTCTAGATAACAATTATGTATGATTGGAGATACAGGGTTATTTTTGTCAATGACAGTTATCATAACAAGAGGGCCATGATGGCCCTATATCGCCCATGGGATAAAAGACCCTTAGAGACAAACATTTTCTTTTTTTCCCTATAGCTACATCTGAAATGTCAATTAAAGCTCTAGGCATTGTAGTTTGTGACAAAAAGATTTCTTAAAATTTCCTGTATAAGCCCATGTAAATCAAATAAACCACAGACAGAACCAATTTTGACCCCAGGCCACAACTTGAACAACCATGGTAGAGGTCCACTTGACAATGCTACACATAATTCTAAAGTCTAGGCAATGTAGTTTCTGACATATAGTTTTCCTATATAAGCCTTAATAAAATAAAGTGAACCCCAGGGCAGAGTCAATCTTGACCCCTGGGCAATAATTTGAGCAAACTTGGTAGTGGCCCACTAGACAATATTATATACAAAATATCTAAGCTCTAGGCCTAGTGGTTTTGGACAAGAAGATTTTAAAATTTTCCTATATAAGCCAAAATAAATGAAGTGACCCTCGGGCAGGGCAAATTTTGGCCCTAGGGCACTAATTTGAACAAACTTAAATTTGGTAGAGGTCCACTAAAAATGTCATATACAAAATATCTAAGCTATAGGCCTAGTGGTATCGGACAAGAATATTTAAAAACAAATCCTATATAAGCCTAAATAAAGTGACTACTTGCTGAACTACTTTTTGTGATCAGATGGGGAAACATAAATCAAAGTACTGAAAGCACATGGAACGGGAACAACTTTAACAATTGCATGGTGGGTATAGAAAAGTGTAGTACTTTGGACTGCATCAAAATTCATGCGCGAACTATCATTCAGTTTCCAAAACTCAGCCCAAGACCTCATCCTATAAAAATATTCAACTGTTGACTTCTTTGCAGTTCCGAACAACAGCAGACTGGCTGGCGGGCGTCAAACAGGCGGTGTCCAGTCAATAACTTAAGTTCGGATTGACCAATCTTGACTAAACTTGGTATGTAGAATCCTTGAATGAAAACCTAGCCTGTGATTGTATTTAGGGCCTGTGGGGTCAAGGTCACTTTCACTAAAAATAGAAAATCAGTGTCCGGTCAATAACTTAAGTTTGTAATGACCAATGTTGACTAAACTTGGTATTTAGCATCCTTGAATCAAAACCTAGCTTCAGGGATTGTATTTGGGATCTGTGGGGGCAAGGTCAATGTCACTAAAAATACAAAATCAGAGTCCGGTCATTTACTTAAGTTTGGAATGACCAATGTTGACTAAACTTGGTATTTAGCTTCCTTGCCTGAAAGCTTTGGTTGGGATTGTTTTTGGGGTCAGTTTGGTCAAGGTAACTATACTAAAAATAGAAAAACCGGTTTTCAGTGAATAACTTAATCAAGGATTAAGATATTGCGCTGAAATTTTTTGTGCAGGTGGCTTACATAGAAACCAAGCTTGGGATTGCATTATATGCCAGTAGAGTAAAGGTCACTGTTAACTTATTAGTCACACTGGAAACTGAACCACTGATGAAGCCTAAGTGAAGAATTCTAAAGTGCTGTGGTATTAAAGCTTTTGAAAACCTGGTTTCATGGGACTGCCATGTTTTTTGGGGTTTTTTTTGTTCATTTCAACTCGAGATATTTTGGATAGAAATAGATGTCTCAAGGAGTAAGATTTTTTTGGTTGCAATGGAATCCAGAGTTCTGCAAATTTTTGTAAATGTCCACCCAAAGATCATTCCTGTGGAGTTTCTTTAAATTTGACAAAGCTGTTTCCAAGGAGAAGTTGTTTAAAGGATTGTGAGGCCATCATTAAACAAGAGGGCCAAGATGGCCCTATATCGCTCACATGACAATCACTGTTCACTCATTAAAACATTGTTTTGTACCGGTGACCTAGCTTTTGACCCCAGATGACCCATGTTAGAACTTGTCCTACATATAAATAAGACAAACATTCTGACAAAATTTGGTGAAGATCCAATCAAAACAATGAAAACTACAGCATAGACAAGGTTTTCCTAAGATTTGACCTCGTGACCTAGTTTTTGACCCCAGACGACCTATGTTCAAATTTGTCTAACATATCATTAAGGCAAACATTCTGACTAGGTTTGGTGAACATACAATCAAAAGTTGACATCTACAGTGTTAATAAGGTTTTCCTAAGATTTGACCTTTTGACCTGGTTTTTGACCCTAGGTGACCCATATTTGAACTTGTTCTTAATATCATTAAGACAAACAATCTGACAAAGTTTGGCCAAGATCTAATTAAAACCATGACATTTAGAGCTTTTACAAGATTTTTACTAAGATTTGACCTGGTGACCCAGTTTTTTACCCCGGCTGACCGATGTTCAACCTTGACCCACATATCATTGAGGCAAACATTCTGACAAGGTTTGGTGAAGATCCAATTAAAACTGTGACATCTACAGTGTTAACAAAGTTTTCCTAAGATTTGACCTGGTGACCTAGTTATTGACCCCAGATGACCCATATTTATACTTGACTGTTATATCATTAAAACAAACGATTTGACAAAGTTTGGTGAAGATCCAATAATAACTGTGAAATCTACAGTGTTAACATGGTTTTTCATAAGATTTGACCTATCGACCTAGTTTTTGACCCAAGATGACCCATGTTCGAACTCGTCCAAGATATTATAAAGACAAACATTCTGACAAGGTTTCATGATCATCAAATCAAAACAGTGACTTCTAGAGTGTTCACAAGGTTTTCCTGCAATTTGCCCTAGTGACCTAGTTTTACTACAGAAATGACCCATTATCAAACTTGACCTACATATTATTAAAATAAACATTCTGACAAAGTTTCATGAAGATCCAGTTAAAACAGTGATTTCTAAAGTGTTCACAAGGTTTTCCCTTATTTGGCCCTGGTGACCTAGTTTTTTACCCAAAATGGCCCAATATCGAACTCGTCCGAGTTTTTGTTGATATTAACATTCTGACCCAGGTTTGCTAAAATTGAGCTAAAAATGTGGCCCCTAGTGTGGTAACAACATAAAGTTTGACGACGCACATCGCACGACGCCGGACGGAGAGTGATCCTAATAGCTCACTTTGTCGCTTTGTGACATGTGAGCTAAAAATTGTTTGTTTGTAGTGCTCCGACCCTGATTTCCAGAGGTGGGTAGGTAGGTAGGTATTTTTTATATTATTTCTTTCTGAAATTGCATTGTTGAAATAATTGGCAATTTTTGCAATAAACAATATTTTCATGTAGTCTGCTCTGCATTAAACATGTAATTAGACAGAAAATAAAAAGATAAACAATATGTGTTTTAAAAACACAATGCCCCCCCCCCCCCCCCCCCCTCTGGGTGCCCTTTATCTTGAAAATGCACAGGTCCTGTAGAGATTGTCATGATGAACCAAGATATGAAGTTTGATGATTGTAGGCAGTAGCCTTTTGATTTAATAGGCAAGGTTAAAGTTTGGTACAGACAAACAAAGGGCCATCTGCTAAAAATGATGGTGACAATAGTTCTATCAAAGTTTGGTAAAAATCCCTTGAGAAATTTAGGAGGAGTTGTGCACAGTATTTCTCTATAACATATGCACAAATAAACAAAGGGCCATAATAGTGTCAAAAATTATCAAATCATACAACCTTTACAGCATGCATTGGGTATCTTGATAACAATAGTTCCATGAAAGTTTTATTAAACTTCCTTGAGAATAGAAGGAAACAAGAGTATTTTGCTGTTACAATCGCACGAAATACACAAAGGGCCATAATTCCGTCAAAAATGAGTGAATCACAAAACCCGGAATATATGTGCGGAGTTCTTGGTAACAACAAGTCTGTGAAAGTTTCATCAAAATCCCATGAAAAATGTAGGAGTAGTATCTTAAAAGAAATGTAGGAATTTTTTTAAACACAATGACCCATGACCTTGACCTACTGACCTGAAAACGCACAGGTCCTGTAGAGGTTGTCATGAAGAACCTACATATGAAGTTTGATGAATGTAGGTGCAAGCGTTTTGATTTTATAGGCAAGGTTAAAGTTTGGTACAAACACAGACAAACAGACAGACAAACAGAGAGACAAAACCAATGTGCCCCGATCAATCGATACGGGGGCATAAAAACCAATTTGTATTGGATAAAGGCCATGTATTCCAGTACTTTTTAATGGAAGGGTATACAGATTACAAAAATCAACTTGAAAACCTAAAAAAAAGAAAAGTAGGTGAGTTAAAAACTGTCTTGAATAATTATGCAAGGTGCCGAGAATTTTTATTTATATAAGTTACTTACACTTCTCGACTAAAACTTTCAAAGAGATGAACAATACAACTTACCAAATTTTTCTTCCGAAGATCACCAATCTCTACTCGTAGTTTTCGCATTTCTGATGCCTGCGCCTGCAATTTGAAGACAGATAAGTGATGCAGACACATCTTTTGCATGAAAACCTTTAGTCTACTAATACTTAGTCATGTTTGTTATTATTCTATCCGCACCCACTAACCGTCTGTTGATCAAACATTTTCAACCCTTAAGAAGCATACAACACAATTATACATAATTATATAATTACATGCGGTATAACCTCTCCAAAGCAATACAACATGATTTTTCGATACTATACAGTTTCACAATTATTTCAACATCCCAAGAGCAACACTCTCTCAACATCAACATAATTTGCCACTCTCAAATGGTGTTGCTTGGGAGAGGTTGCACTGCACACATGATGCAATGGAATACAAATAAAAAGTCTAGAAATAGCAAACATGGTGAGATGTTTATGTCGGTACAGTTCGGGGAAGTATATAAATTGTTTAAGTAAATGCGTAAGTTCGCTAAGGGTAAACTAGAGGGCTATGATGGTCCTATAACAGGGCTTTTTCTCAGTATTTTGGGAATATGACCCATACCCTTGGGATTGGGAATTTTCGCGGTGTTTTAATCAAAATTGGGAAAAATTTATAACTACAATTTTTGCAATGTTCAACTTATTCTACTTATTCTCCCATAGAACAGTAGCAGAATAAGGTATTTACTACCAATAGTGATGTTAATGAACTTATAAAATTAATTTTTTTTTTTTATTGGGAATTTTTGTCTGTGAATTGGGAAAAAAAGATTATAAGAATCCACCATGAGCTTCTATGTAGGATAAGGATATGTGAGATATATCCTTATCCTACATAGACTGTCTCATGATGAATTCTTTTTCTCCCACTCATTTTGAGAAAATACAAAACCCTCATGACAACATCGACAAAATTGGTAAAAATCTACTTTTTTACCTTATCGTTTATCACATTCAAAAGTTGCACAGCTGAAGAGAACGGTATTTTAAAGTACATACTAAAAGTATGTACCAAACAATTTCCCCGCGTACAGCCTTCTCCAGTGTGGTTGAATTAATTTACAGTTTAAAAATGTGAAGGTCGCATTTCGTCATCACGAGTGTATGAATACACAAAGTGTAAACAAATATTGAATAAACGACAATGTAAACAATATACATTTATTGTGTAACTATTTATGCCATGAGACACATCCAATAAAACAGTATTTAAATCAATAAAACAACATGTGTTTTGAATATTGAACAGTTAACTGCAACAGTTAGGAACTATTTGATAACGCGACAGTCTTCTTCACTATGAATGCGTAACAAGTCACAAAAGTTTAACGGGCGTGCGACTTTCACTCAGAATCAGAGTCGCTTGACACAATTATTCTTCGTCGTTTCGGATTAGGTTGACTGTAGTTATTGAAGTTAATGTTAAATGTGCAGTTCTTCATCATACTGCCGGCGAACATGCCTTCAACGACACTTGTGTTTTATTTTTATTTTACAAGACTGATTGTGAACGCATGTTTGGACGAACCTGCATTTCTCTCGGCCTAGATGGAGAACGAACTTGTTCACGATGTAATTCAACCTGATTCATTGGATCAATAGAGCTTGTGGAGGGTGGATACGTAATACTGAAAACTATCTTACATGAGTAAAAGTGGGAGAATATAAAAATCCACTAATGCGTGTTTACTATGCAGACGTAGTAGTAGTAAAAGTAGTCCCGTGAAGGTCGGAATGAATTCACGTGCGGTGGTCGCTCATGTAAGAAAGCTGTTGCTAATGTAAGATAGGATTTTCTTATATGAGCTGAAAACCTATCTTACATGAGTAAAAGTGGGAGAAACTATTTTCCATTGGGAATATGACCGAATTTCGGCTATAAAATCGCCCCAAAAAAATCCCTGTATAATCACTCATCAGTAAAAAAGACCTTTAGAGAAGAACATTTTTCACTTTTTTCCTGAGCCTGTATAAATTAAATGAACCCCTGGGCGGGGCTTTTTTTACCCTGGGCCATCATTTGAACAAACATGGCAGAGGCCCACTATACAATACTACTAATCAAATATCAAAGGTCTAGGCACTGTAGTTTCTGACAAGAAGATTTTTTTTATTTTCCTATATAAGCCTACTCATATAAATCAAGTGACCACTGGTTTTTAATGAAATTTATTTTTTTGAACATCTTTGAAAGGGGATCACTAAAGGACCATTCCAGCAGTTTGGTTGCAATTGGCACAGTGATGTAAGAGGAGATGTTTAAAGTAAAAACGGACGCCACTTCACGATGCATGATGGACGCAGTGCGATCACAAAAGCCATTGAGCTCGGGTGGGCTAAAATGACCCAGCGTCCAAATCTAGTTATATGTTCTCAAATGGACTATTTTGGGAAAATATGATTTCTAAAGCTTGGTTATCATGGCAATGAAAATAATGTTATGCTAGAAAATGAAAAAAAAGTAGGACAGACCGACAGCGCGACTACTATATGCCACCCTACAAGGGGCCTTAAAACATTACTTTGTCAAATTAATGTATGTCACCTGATTTTTCTGTTCTTGAGAAGATAGTTGTTGTTTCAGCAGTTGATTCATCGTGCATTCTGTTTTATATTTACTTTCAAAGTCAACATCATCTTCTGAAATAATACACCAAATATACATACAGTAATCATGGCTTAAGATATTGTCTTAAATTAGCAATACTTTTGAATTATTATGAATATTCAAGAAATTAATCGGAACTATTTCATTTTTTAAAACTTTTTTGAAATAAGGTATTACCATCTCCGGATTGAGTGTTGTCTGTCAGCTTGCCAAGAGATTGTTTCTTTGAATGCAGAATCTGGAGCAATCTAGTTGGATGGAATGTGTATCTGTCAATGACATTATTGCAATCAATGGATGCCAATGCGTCTTTGATTTTGGATATTTTTGGCTTTGTTTCTATGGCCAGTATAAAAAGCTCATGTGTCTTGTCTTCATCCTTGACATCAGCACTTATAGACTTGATTTCAGTCCCGAGTTCTTTAAGGTCATCAGCTAACTTCTCTATTTTCTTGCAGTTTATCAATTTTTTTTCTTTTGCATCATCAAGTAAACGCTTTTCTTCTTCATTAACATAGGAAATAACATTCTTTATTGATTCTTGTACGTCAGAGGTATTTGTTTTGTCGACCTTGTTGACCTGTTCTGTCTGAGAGGCAATCAAAATTGTGCATTCTTCATGAGTGGTCTCCAACATTCGGATATCTTCTATAAAACGAGCTAGCTCTCCTCTTTCTTGATACTTCTTGGACGCATCCAGTATGTATTCCCAGTTACATGTTTTATGTTTCAATAATATGCATTCAGCACATCCAAAACATTGATGATCAATACAAAATATTCTAACTTCCTGATGTTTATGCTCTGTACAAACTTTAAAATGAATTATACAGTCATCGTTCTTGCTTTCTGGAGCATTTTGCAGCACATGATTACGGTTTTTCTTTAGTTTAACATGTCCATTAAAACATGATTGGCATATGTACCCCTCACATTCAGAACAGTAGCCAGCTGATGGTGCATCTTCACACATTTCACAAATTTTTATTTGATCATGTACAGTCTCATCTTCTACTTTTATAACTATCTTTCCTGCAACTGCCATATTCCTACAATATCAATTAAAGATTGTGTGTGAAATATTCTAGCTGCATATTATGAACATAATTTTGTTATCGCATACAATGATTGAAAAATAGAGTTTTCGTTAGAAACAGATATTGAAAAATATTGAAGTGTTGGCATTACAAACTTTTACTTCAAATAGGGCATGATAAATATAATTATTAATAAAACAAGTATGAGTAAATGTACAATATCTAAACCAAGAGAATCAGTAACAACAGAAGAGCAAAAGATTTGTTTTGATAATGAGAAGGTACCAATTTTTCAACAAGTATATAGAAATTTCAATTTAGAGGATGATGATACTGAAACACAGGTACAAAAACTAACATCCTTTTTACATATTGTGTATCCAGGTAATACGGATGCCCTTGCATTAAGACTAACGCAAAGGCATGAATTAAAGGTGCTTTATTTTTTTCAACTGTTTGCAAAAGATGCTGTTAATATTGTTTATAAGTAAGCATCTACATGTAGCATCATTTGTATAATCTTTGTGTAAAATGGCATTTGATGCTGTTAATAAGAAACTGTAAGATATGCACTTGAAGTAGTCATTTTTAGAAATTGTAGTTTTTATACGTCTACAAACCTCATTTTGAATAATTTTGTTTCGACACTTACACCAAACAATGCCTAAATTTATATCTGCAGAACAATAGTATTCAGATTATTTTGTTTTTATTTGAGAAATAATGTCATAGTTTAACACCAAAGAGAATTGAACAGAGAAATGCCCTGAAAGGGACCCATTCCTGTATCCCGAAACAATACAAGATGGCCATGGTGGCACTATAATCGCTAACCAGAAAAAATACCTTTGGAGACAAAACATTTTTTCCTAAACGAGCCTACGTAAAACGTGACCCCCGGGGCAGAACCAATTTTCACCCCTGGAGTGCCATGATATTAACATACTAAGCAGAGGTCCACTAGGCAAAGCTGCATCTGAAATATCTAAGCTTTGTAGTTTCTGACAAGAATATTTTTCCTATATACATCCTTACTAAATGGCTCTTTCACATTAGGTGAAACGATGACCATGGTCACCATGGTCTTTCATTGATTTTGATGGTCGATCATGTATTATCATGGTCACCCATCAAATACCATGAATAAAACATGGCAAGGTATGGTTGACCATGGTTAACCATGGTAGAAGTGAGCTTTGCTAGACTGATCATCGTCTACCATGTGAGACCATGGCTCCACTACGGGGTTTTCTTGATTTTACTTAATATGGGCTTCTTTCTATATGAAAATTTTGTCAGAAACTATACAATGCCTAGATCTTAAATATTTCGTATGTAGCATTTTCTAGTAGACCTCTGCCAAGTTTGTCAAATTATGGCAGCCCCCTTCCAGGTATATTCAATGTATGGCCCTGTGGTCAAATTTAGCTCAGCCCTGGGGATAACTTGATTTTACCTAGTCTCGAGAACAAGAAATGTTTTTAAATCTTCTTGTTGGAAACCTCAAGTCCTGGCCTCCAGGCCCCTAAGTGAGGCGTCAATTGATTCAGCAATTTAGTATTTTTTTCTGGTGAGCTTTATAGGGCCATCATGGCGCTCATGTTTTCCAACATGAGCCTAAGTCAAATCAGGTAATCCCCGGGACAGGGCCAATTTTTACCCCAGGACCTTAATATGCAAACTTGGAAAAGGTCCACTTAACAAGCTACATCCTAAGCATTGTACTTTTTTTGTGGTTTCTGACAAGAAGGTTTTAATTTTCCTACATAAGCCTATAGTTACCACTGGGGCAGAGCCAATTTTGACCCCAGGGCCATAATGTGGACAAACTTGGGAGAGGTCCCACTAGACAATGCTACACACCAAGTACCTAAACTCGAGGCCTTCTGGCTTTGGACAAGAAGATTTTTTAGAAGTTTTTCCCATTGGTTGCCATGGCAACCAGAGTTTTAATGAAAATTACTTCTTTGAACAACTCTGAAAGGGGATCACCCAAGCAGTGTTGCATCTAGGCCATGCGATTGCGCGATTCACGCATATTTTTGGTAGATCGCGCAATTTCATTGAGACAATGCGTGCCAGGTCGTGCATCGGACTGCCGATTCTGCTGGCGATCATAGTAAACTTGTCCACCATGTTTGTTTTTGTCTAGTATCTGACTGTACTGTGGGTGTTTATTCATGATTATGTTAATTAGTTCTATTCGGCGATGTTTCGACTTTATCCTCACACATCGATAAGTAAAGTGAAAGTAGACACTTTAGAGAAATGTAAGGTCATCTGGTCGATCCAAAACAACAACATACATTTATATTTATCGTCATTTACGTGCTAAACAGACTAAATCAACAATGTACCATAATCGAGCCCTGTAATTGTGAAAATTAAGGGTAAGACTGTACAATCCATGCCTCGGTATGAAGTCTGTTGTTAATTTGTGTTTTTTTTGTTTTTAGAGCAAATTACACTTTTAAGTGATTGTATTGTTTATAAGTAACTCCAAGTCCCCCACATTTTCTTCAAATCCCCAACATTTTTCAGGTGAGTAGGGGAAAATCGCCCATGATTTTGGAATCCTAGATATAACACTGCCCAAGGATCGTTCCAGCTAAGTTTGGTAGCATTGGAATAGTGATGTGGGACAGTAAGAGATGTTACTTGTTTAAAGGATGCCACATACTTCAAGACGCACTCACAAAAGCTGACATTGTGCTCTGGTGAGCTAAAAATCAAGTGACCTCCGGGACAGGGGCAATATTGACATATATATATAAGCTCTTTATAGGCATTGTAGTTTCTGCATGTGGATTTTTACAGTTTTTCGTATTGGTTGCTATTGCAACGTACCAGAGTTCTGAATGAAAAAATATTTTTTCTGAACAAGTTTGAAAGGGGATCACCTAAGGATCATTCTTGCAAAGTTTGGATGCAAATTAATGCAGTAGTTTCAGAGAAGATGTCGTTAGGAATATTAGAACGGAGTGAGTGATCCTAATAACTTTGTGTCAGGTGAGCTAAAATGCACACAATCTTGTACACATGTAAACTTATCAACGCAAAATTTTTTTATGCCTCCTGCATCTTTGATGTCAGGACATAATTATAGTGATTGTCCTGTCCGTCCGTCTGTCCGTCCGAGGTTAAGTAGATTTTACTGTTTCATCTAGCACCAATACTGCTTGCTAGAACGCTTTGATACTTCTACAGTTGTTGTGTATTATTATTCTCAATCCACCCGTGTCAAGAAAAAACACTTTGACCTTGACCTTGAATTAATTTGGACTTAGAATGATTCTGTAATCTAGCATCAAAACCGCTTGCTAGAACACTTTTATACTTCTACAGTTATTGCTTATGACCATTCTCAATCAACCCATAATTATCAAACACCGACCATGTGTTCAAATGGGCTATTATACTTCACAAGCATGCCATACGCGTTTATTGAATGCAGCGTCTTCTACTTTCATATATCTGCATAGTAGCTATAATAATAGATACTATTATAAATAGATTATAGATACAATGCAGAAATATGAAAATATATTTTGTGTCAAGTACCTGTGATATACATGCATGTACTACATGCAGATCACATGTACTGTAGGCTGTAAAGAAATGATAAATGCACCATGCAAATAAACCGCAGTGTCCTCTCATTGCTTATTTATAGGACACGACTTCAATAAACTTAAAAATGCGTACATGCTAACGAAATTAACTCACCTTCAACTTTCCAATTTGTTTCCAACAAAATGAACATGTGTATAACTGAAGTTAGTTGATTAGAATAATCTCCCTTGATGATATTTAAATTCGAAATCGCTGGTAAGGGATATATATATGCACAAGGCAAAGGGAGGGGCGTGGCTACCAATCTTATTATTTCATTTTGCATGCATGAGTTGTTCATAAACATGTTCAATTTTTGAAAAACGATAATTTATGATTCCTCAACGCCAATATGTTTACTTATAAGCATATTAAGCAACACTGAAACACTGCTGTTATAGACTGAGATCGATCAGTACGTCATCATCATTTCTTAGTTCTCTGATCATTAGGAGAAGGCGGCTGGCAACAACTGATCCCTATATACATCTAACTGAAACGCAATGGGGATTTTACAGAACGAGGAACAACACACAATAACTCAAAACGTGACCATTTATTTCAACCGAATATACCAGGGATGTTGTAATATAGCATCCCTGAATATACGTACCTCACAGATGACGACAAAACATAAGTATATAAATAGCAAGCAGTGCTCCTAAACGGAGACTACGTTAGCTCCTGCTCTCCTAAAGCAGACCACAGTAGCTCCTGTGTTCCTTCCTACAATGGAGCTATACATAAAAAGAGTAAACATGAAACAAGGACTTATATATACATATATATGTATGTATATAAGTCCTTGACATGAAAGGAGTCTCTAAATATTTGCGATAATGCCCCAGAGTGGGCCCTGCAAATTACATGGAAGAAGAAGAATGCATATGACAAAGAACGAAAAGAGTATGGAAGGGACAGGAGTAACGAAGGGACCATGTATACATAGCAAGGAGCATGAACGCAAATTCTTTCTGTATATATATCTGACTTTGTATAGTAAAGGTCTTTGAATACATGCTCCTATAGCTATATATGGCCCTGTAATTCAGGTAAAAGGCTAGGATACGTAGCTTTTTTAACCTTTTCTCGATGTAATATTTGTACAAGGCGAGTATTGGTGCCTGATCTTGATTTAATACATGTACAAGTCGAGGGTATGAACCAAATGTGGATCTATATATTTCTTGAACAATATGCAATAGCCGAGGGTAGGAGCCCAATTTTGATATAATTCATTTAGAAAACAAATTCAGTTTGAGCTCCTATTTTGATATCATTCCTGTAAAAACTGAGGGTATATATATAGGCAGCAAATCATGATACGTGTACATGATGATGGCTGGTATCCTATTTTCATATGATAAATGTAATATGTACAAGGCGAGAGATGTAGAGCTGACACAAGATGTCATACATGTACTTGGAACAAGGCGAATGTTGGTATCCTATCTCGGTATTACAATACGTGAGCGTGGATATAAAAACCATGATACTAATATAATGCTTGTAGATATATATACACGTACATGGCTCAAGTAGGTACCCTGTCTACATATATACTTGTACTAAGCAATGGTAGGTACATCACGGAAGAGAAATCGATCCAGTAAAGAAAGCACACGAGTTGATGTCATGTTGCCGAGTTTATTTGTTCATCTTTATGTTCATTTTTCTGTCTTTAAGTTCATATGTTGAGTTTATTTGTTCATCTTTATGTTCATATTTCTGAGTCTATACTTTCTTCTTCATGTTCATTTTTTTTCATTAGTTCACTACCGGTTGGGCATTGGCAATCATAAGTGACTGATTGGAGAAAGCCTAAAATTTGGAACTGTCCATTCAACGAATATCAATGCATAGGAATTAACAACCATCTCAAATATTGACATTTAGTTATTTAAAGCTTACAAATAAATGTCATCATCCTAGTATAAAAAGTCTGTAAGATATCACAGGATCAAGATTTTATGGCCACAATGTGACTATTTCCATTACCATAGCAACTACAATCTGAACATGAGGTAAACAAGAGGGCCATGATGGCCTTATATTGCTCACCTGAGCATTGTAACACTAAGGGATAATTAGCTCTACCCCTTGAAGTTTTGGACAAAGATATTGTTTTAATTTTCCTATGTAAGTCTATATAAATCAAGTGACCCCCCCAAGGCGGGGCCAATTTTGACCCTAGGGCAATAATTTGGAACAAATGTGGACTTGGTAGAGGTCAACTAGACAATGCTACATACCAAATTTCTAAGCTCTAGGCCTAGTGGTTTCAGAGAAGATTTATGTAATTTTCCTATATAAAATAGAGTAAACCCTGGGGTGGGGCCAATTTTGACCCAAGGGCCAAAATTTGAAAAATTGAAGCTCTAAGCCTTGTAGTTTTAGACAAGAAGATTTTTTTAATTTTCCTATATAAGTCTTTATAAATCAAGTGAGGCCCAGGCCGGGGCCAATTTTGACCCTAGGGCAATAAATTGAACAAACTTGGTAGAGGTCCACTAGACAATGCTACAAACAAATATCTAAGCTCTAGGTCTAGTGGTTTCAAAGAAGACTTTTGAAGATTATCAAAAAAAATCCTTCTGGTTGCTATGGCAACCAGGATTCTGCATAGAATGGAATTCTTTGAACGTTGGTAGAGCTTCAAGCAAGGAACACACCTGTGAAGTTTTGTTGAAATTGACCCAGTGATTTAGGAGATGTTGTTTAAAGAAATTGTTGACGACGGACATAACTCAATCCTAAAAGCTCCCCTTGGCACTCTGAAAACAAATGATGTGCATTAACTACACAATGCAACAAATTCACATACTAAGTTTCATCAACCTTGCTTATATAGTGATTAAGTTATCCCTAGATCCAGTTTTGACAGACAGATAGACTATCTCAACATTGCCACATTCAAAGTTTCATCAACTTAGCTTGAATATCATTAAAGTAATTGCAGGATCCAGTTTTGAGGCAGACAGATGGCAGATGGACAAATAAATGCACAGACAGATGAATGTGCACAACCTTCACATTACCACATAATTACCAAGTTTCATCAACCTAGCTGGAATATTATTGAAGTTATCAATGGATTCAGTTTGAAGCGGACGGACAGACGCACACCAGTTGGAGACTAATTAGTATATTTGCCTATCTCTCACTTTTTCCATGACCAAAAATGTAGAAAATCACCCGACATTAATAAAGAAACAAACTCATTCTTTCAGGTGAGATTTTTATTACAAAAAGTCATTTTATGCTACAAAGATCACTAACAACTTTCAGACAAAACATGTACATCATAGCAAAAAGAACATCAGTTAAAAATGTAACCATTATCATGCATGGATCAGTAAACAACAAAGAAAGATCAACAATACTTCTACAATTCACAGACAGTTCAGTAAGATGTCAGATGACATTTCTGACAACTTCAGATTCAAAGTGAAACAAAAAGAAATGAAGAAAACATGCATCACCCATTGTAAACATTCTTTCAAATAGAATGTTTAATTGTAACATTTTTAAAAGAAAAACATTTAAGTCTTTGATTTTGGGAAAATAAAGGTAACATAAACATGTTAAACATATAATTAATGGAAACAGTACTTTTAATAACCAAAGGAATTACATTTTAACACAGAGTAACTACATAAAACTTTATCATAGTTTAAAAAACACACTAACTTCAGACTAGATAACAGACTTATAATGAAATCAGTAACAAAAGGTATAGCTAAATGACCATCTACAATCAATCAAAGATCTTCAGTTGTGTATCATCACATTATTTTCCCTCTAAAATTGCCGAGATGTTAATAATGGACCAATTTATGTGTATACAGTATCACAACATAGAAAGTAAATCAATGAGTAAATCTGTGACTAAATGATGACTAAACTGAACTAAATACCAGACTGAGGCATTTTTTTTCAATTTGAGGGTTGAAGCAGGCATAAAATGTGAGGACTGAAACTGGCTTATAATATGAAGGCTGAAACAGACTTGGAATAGGAGAGCTGAAACAGGCGTAAAATATGAAGGCTGAAATAGGTTTGGAATTCAACAAATGAAACAATAAACTGCAACAAAAATCATCAACATAATGATTGTATTAATAATGACAACAAAATACTAACAACCAGACTACAACAGAGAAATATGTTCACCACAGTCATTACATACATGAGAAGCAGTTATCTACCACTTCAATGAAAATATAATAAATTCTTTATATTCCCAGCATACCACTAGATGGACATAAAATCAACACAAGTATGTAGACAAGTATCCAATAACAATCTGTAATTTTTGTTCATCAAGAAAATAATTCCACATCCCAATCTTGAGATGTTCTTAAAAATCAACTCCAGTCTTGCCATCTAATACCTGTGGGTGTGTTGATTACTGTCAATGTTAATTCATCACTGACAGAAATGACAAAGTCCAAAACAGGTAACAAACTATTGATCCCAATGCTACACAAAAAGATGAATGTTTGGTGTATACATAAATGACATATAAATACTGTGAAGATGATAAACACATGCTAAAGTTTGTGTCACACAAGTGTCAATATTGCCACATTTCTACCATTTGTACTTGAAGTTCATCTGTAACATATACTTCATGTTTATTTGTGCTACATCATAAACAATGTATCTAAAATATGGTTAAAGAACATAATGATTCATAAGAATTTATACGAAATACATACAGGTTAAACACATCTGTTTTAAAGCATCTAATTAAATATATCTTACTACCACTCACTCATAAGACAATTGATTCATGAGTTGTTAACCACAGTAGCAGCTCATAGTCATATCTTAATACAACATATATAATAAACAACATATAAGTCTTGCTAAAAGTAAAAATTTTAAACATCTATCTTTTCACAGCAAGCAAAAAGATCCACAAAAATATTAATTAATAAGATGATTTTCTTTATTCTATTAACAAACAGTGGCAAGTCAAACAGTAGTGCTACCTCCACTAAAGTGTGTCTCTGCAATGATATGCTCTATAATAGTCTCAGGAGTTTTAGCGTCGCATTAACAGCCAAGGTCATTGAATGACCTTCAAGCTTACACCTTGGTAGAACCACCGCCCGTCTGTAAGATAACTAGACAGCTTCCTTACGTGAAAGTTGTCCGACCTCGGGTGGGATGCTGGGTAATAATTCTCATTCCAGTAATTATACCAGTTGCCTGAGGAAGTACATAACGAAACGCGTAGCAACTTTATTTGAGTTATGTTTTCTTTTTTACCATAATAGGGTAATAACCCAGGAATCATTAAAATCAGTATTCATAGCTATTCCTAAAGTTTGTTTGTTTCATCGGGTTTTTTACGCCCCTTTCCAACACTCATCATATGAAGAGGACAGTTCACCTATTGTTCCGGGGAAGAACCAGTACTAGACTCCCATTCTCTGTAAGCAACTGCCTACTTTCTCACATAAAGGGACATGGTCAGAAGCTGGGCTCGAACCCAAGACCCCCTATCAGTTAGAGGTTACAGTGATTTGAAGTCAGCGACCTTAACCACTCGACAATGGAGGTGAGTCTAGCTATTCCTAAGAATGGGATACCTAGTATAAACTCTCCTATTCTTCTATTATCTCTGATCCTACAGTTGCCACTGGCAATCAATAATTCTAATGAATAGAATGAACAACCTCATGTAGACTGAGTACAAATCTGACTAATTTCAGACATTCTAAGAAACCAAAATAAGAAGTATACCAGCACAAGTAACCATATAAGATGCACATTCAATAAACATATCATGAAAGGATACTCATTGTACAACAGACTGGAATATCCAATATCAGGTTTTATTCCTTTGCCAAGTGGAATCTCAACGCCATCTGGTGTTTTATAAGCTTCTTTTGGATTTGGTGCTGTCATACCAACACCTGAAATAACACAAGAAGATGAATCATCAGTGAACTAAACAGAACATCATTCATTTCTCTTATAGAGCTGACTTTACTCTTATAAATCTCCCTCTTCATCAATGGTCTGGTATTGGTGGTGATATGTTAATAGGAATATTATAATAATACAAGATCATAAGCCTGTCAGAACATCGCACATAATGTTAAGTTTAAATCTAATGCCGTAATTAAATCAATCTTTAAATGCTTACAAAGAAATATTTCAATTAAACAATATTATACAGAATAAGACAGATGGGAATCTTGAATGAACCTTACATCAGACCTTATTTTACGAGGCTAACATAAAATTTTCATGTTAGAAAGAGTTTGCAATATATTCAATAGCTAACGTAAAGAAATACCTATCTATTCCAAAACGAACAAGATGTGTTTCAAAAACACAATGCCCCCTCCGGGTGCACTTTATCTTGAAAATGCACAAAATAAACAAAGGGCCATAATTCTGTACAAAAATGATCGAATCACAAAACCCGGAATATATGTGCGGGGGTTCTTGGTAACAACAAGTATGTGAAAGTTTCGTAAAATCCCATGAAAAATGTAGGAGTAGTATCCTAAAAAAAATGTATGATTTTTTTAAACACCATGACCTTGACCTTTGACTTACTGACCTGAAAATGCCCAGATCATGTAGAGGTTGTCATGAGGAACCTACATAATGAAGTTTAAGGATTGTAGGTGCAAGCCTTTTGATTTTACAGGCAAGGTTAAAGTTTTGTACAAACAGAGAAACAGACAAATAGACAAACAAAGAGACCAAAAATAATATGCCCCCGATCTATCGATACAGGGGCATAAAAAGTATGATGTCAAAAGTATCAGTAACAGTCTAGCCAAGCAGATCATTTCTTTGGCAAAATGAGATTTTTTTTAGGTAAGATTAATATCAGGATAATTTTATTTATGTTAGTATAAAAACTTCACATACCTTTACAACTGTGTTTTCCTTTAGGAAGTTTGTTAACAAACTCAGCTTTATTACATTCGTACCTTTAATAAAGAAGAGTTTACATCAACTCATGTAATTCATGCTCATAATAAGAAATGTAGAATAACATCTTAAAATGAAAAAATTGCTTTCTAGGTAACTGTTTATCTAAATTTGACAATGCTTTTTCCAGGTAACTGTTTATGATGTTAACTGTGAAGAAAATATTTTACTGACAATCAATCTGTAATGATCCATTTCCACTGTACTAATGTTAAATCATTGTAATCATTGCCTTTACAATTTATAAGATCTCTTTTTAAGTATCTCATTTCGTGCAAGTGAGATATTACGATGAACCGTTGGAAACTTAAGAACAGACAAACGGACAATACTCACATGTTACCAAGGGCAACTTCACACAACAGCATTATTCCTTTAGGATCAGCTTTAGAGGTACGACAATAATTAGCACTCTTAGATACCATGTCTGCGAAGTACACACCCTTGCCGAACATATAACCAGTCTGAAAAAGAACATAGAGATCTTTCAAAAAAATTCTCAGCTTCTTCTTGCATAACACATTCTATATCATCACAAACTAGAGCTGTCACAGAGGTGACTAATACCCCGCCGCCACTTTGACACTAATAAGCAATAGTACACTTTACGGCTAAGTTCAAGGGGACATAATTCTGATAAGAGTGAATCGCTGGACATGAAAATTGTGTCCTGCAGATCTACACTTGATGGTGATAACCTATTTTAAGTTTCATTGCAATCGCTTACAAAATGTGGAAGTAGTTAGCTCCACAAACTTTTATGCGGACGGACGGACCGACCAATGACCGACCGACAGAGTGACTCCAATATACCCCCTTTCAAACTTTGTTTGCGGGGGTATAATTATCAACAAAATACCCCAAATTTTAAATTGAACATCATGTTTTTCCAGTTTTATCTTTTTTCACAACTAAAAATTTTAAAAATGCACACTTCTGAAAAATTAAAAATTTGAGCAAAACAATATCTTCTACTGTAAAAACTACATACTCTTCTACTTGAAGTAAGCCTGCGTCCCTCAAAGCCTTTCATGTGAAATAAATTTTGAACTTCAGAATTTGATCTTTGTCCCAGTCACAAAAAATGTTATGTCATAAGTAATACATGGGTAACACAATACATGGGTAACACAATACATGGGTAACACAATACATGGGTAACACAATACGTGGGTAACACAATACGTGGGTAACACAATACATGGGTAACACAATACATGGGTAACACAATACATGGGTAACACAATACATGGGTAACACAATACGTGGGTAACACAATACGTGGGTAACACAATACATGGGTAACACAATACGTGGGTAACACAATACGTGGGTAACACAATACGTGGGTAACACAATACATGGGTAACACAATACATGGGTAACACAATACATGGGTAACACAATACATGGGTAACA
Source organism: Lutraria lutraria (assembly GCA_964023205.1). Classification (NCBI taxonomy): domain Eukaryota; kingdom Metazoa; phylum Mollusca; class Bivalvia; order Venerida; family Mactridae; genus Lutraria; species Lutraria lutraria. Next base: position 18,623,914 of record OZ026834.1, on the reverse strand, counting down.
CAATACATGGGTAACACAATACATGGGTAACACAATACGTGGGTAACACAATACATGGGTAACACAATACATGGGTAACACAATACATGGGTAACACAATATGTGGGTAACACAATACATGGGTAACACAATACATGGGTAACACAATACATGGGTAACACAATACATGGGTAACACAATACATGGGTAACACAATACATGGGTAACACAATACGTGGGTAACACAATACGTGGGTAACACAATACGTGGGTAACACAATACGTGGGTAACACAATACATGGGTAACACAATACATGGGTAACACAATACATGGGTAACACAATACATGGGTAACACAATACTGACCACTGGAGCTTCAGGAGGAGCAATTCTAAGACCTTGAGACAGAATACCACCATAGTTAGTTACACGTGAACCATGCCATAATAACTGACGATTGTGAAGATCTCTGAATGGCTTATATCTACCATACTCTCCTTCTCTCTTAATCTTCCATATCTAAAATGATTACAAATATCAGTAATTGATTGTTGAATTAGTACTTGTTCAAAATAAGATGAAGACTTCAGCAAACTTGCTCTCAAATTACAATATTTTGCATAATTTTTTATGAATTTTAGCACAGCCTCTATTAAAACGTTTTGAATAAATTTTTGTTACATTCCACGAGTTCAGAAACATTGTGAAACAGGTATATGATAATTAAAGATGTGGACATATTAAGCCTTAAAACAGGAAAACAAACTGAACACAATATGCAGAATATTAAAACAAGCACTAATTAAGTCTGCTAAAAACTATGAAACACTTTCCTCAACCATAGAATAAATTAACAGATTAAATATAACAGCAACATACAATAACCTTTTTATGTAGGAATACACTCAAGACTCATCGGATGTCATAAAGATGAGTAAAATGATATTGAGATACAGTTCATAATTACTACTACACATAATAAAGTCTCTATAATTAGCAACCAACTTATTTAACAAATCTACACATTACAAACCCTACAATCATGTCTTTTACATACCTCTTCAACCTCCAGTTCGTACATATTGTGTGTAGCAGCATGAGTATTCTGTACATAAGTTACCAATCTTTTGTACTCATCACCTGTTTTAGGCAGAGGCTGAAATAAACAAAATCAAAGCAAAACTGTAAGTAAGAACAGGTTGATTCCCACGGTCTTCAATACAAGAACAATTAATTGCAAAATTCATCAGATATAATTCTGTATAACATTCAACAGAAGAATTCTAAAACATCTTTAATTTGTAACATAAAGAAAGAAGACATAATGATGGAACAAAGCTGATCTAGAAATGTTATCTTACATAGCATACACATAGACATATGTATACATATTTTTGTTTTAATTTCAAGTTTTTACGCCAGTCAGTCATATGAGGTGGACATCGCTCTAAGGAAGAACCAGTACTAGACTCCCATCCTCCATAAGCAACTGCCTACTTTCTTACATAAAGAGACATGGTCGGTAGCAGGGCTCGAACCCATGGCCCACTATCAGTGAGAAGTTGCAGTGATTTGAAGTCAGTGACCTTAACCACTAATCCATGTTGGTGGGTGAATACACATAAACATACATGAATGCAACATACCTCAATCGCAGTCTTGAGTTTCTTATAGTGAGCATCAACCGGATCTTCACCTTCATCACCACCCTTCAACATACTGTAGGCAACCTGTTAATAACACACACATATACTATACATCTATATAAGTAATAAATGAAGTGATTGCTTATCATATACGACCGAATGTTCTCATTTTTGACTTGGGCTTAAGACTTTCTGTATACTTTACTCTTTAACATCTTCCTATGGTAATTGCTCCTTAATCATTCTTAGAGAAACAAATGTCTCCCATAATAATTGCTTTTACTATATTAATTTTATTTCTTTTGTAAGGTACATGTGGAATGGGTCCCCGACCCTCATGCTATCTATGACATGGACAATAAAGTTCAATGTATATTTTTTATTTCTTCAGTCTTTGTCTTATTTGTATGTATTGATACATAGTGTTCTTACATATTTCTAAAATAAGTGATAAGCTGATACAAATGTAAACAAAACATTAAAGTCAAAGCTAAAAGTACCTGTGTAAATTAAGGATAGAAGCCAATAAATGAAAACTGTAAACCACAGTGTTAAACTTTAAAATGTAGGTTCTCAGTTCAGGAAATGAAAATTAGGTTGAAATTACCATTAATTGGGTTTCCTGTGTAGTGTTGATTTTTTTCTTATAATCTAGATTGTGGATTTACTGTCTATAAGGAGTTGATTTTAACCAAAAGTTAGCCTTCTAATTATAAATGCTAGTATAATGATACATCTAATTTATCCAGACAGACTGTCCAGTCAAGACACTGTAACATAATAGACCTTACCTCAATCTCAAGTAAATTGTCCAACATTTCTGTTTTACTCATGATAATATCAGCTGTATCTAACATAGGAGGCTTCATCATACCAAAGTCATGTGGTATCAATGTGTAGAATCTATTACTGGCATCTAATACTTGAGTAGCTGTTCCACCTTTCTCATTGATCTGTAAACAGTAATTCTTCAACTATGTACATGACTCAATAATTAGAATAACTTAAACTATAATTTATAACACTGTTATACATTCTCTTTTATTTTAATCAGAAACATAATGTAAACGCCGATGATCCTCCTATTTTCTGTCTTATTCTCCATTTCATAAAACAGCAACGTGAACAATTCTCAAAACACAAAAATTGATGAAGGCAACAATGACATTGAAAGAATTATATTTTATCCTCTTTTCAGATCAAAGAAGAAACATCTCAACATGTGGAAGACAGAGAAATAGCTAAATAATAAAATTAACATATTCATATCATCCACATTTTGATGCATTGATATATAAAAGAATGAACTAACTAAGCTATTAAATTAATACAAATTATCCACCAAGAATGGCATGAACATGTAAATAAGGTATACCATTTCACAATTTATCTTTTACCTTAAAGAATTACTTCTTTTGTAATTCATTTTTACCTGTTCAATACAGTTTTACCTGTTTAAATACAGTTTTACCTGTTAAAATACAGTTTTACCTGTTTTAATACAGTTTTACCTGGTTGTAACAAAATTTTACCTGTTGTAATTCAGTTTTACCTGTTGTAATTCTGTGAGAACAGCATATGCTGACTGTATTTGTTTCTTGGACAGTTTACCCAGTGGCATCTTCTTCAGATCAATCTAAACAATAAAATTATATGACAGGGTCAGACATGAGAGCTGGTAAAATCACGCTGTATACCAATATAGAATATCTAAAAGAAATCATGTAATTATGCTTTTTAACTCCAATGTATACAAAGTTTTCACCTATATGAAATGGCTAGTGCTTTACTTCATACAGGTTCCAACCAACAACAATACCATTTCACAAGCATCTTTACAAATGTGTTATATAAGCAAAATTTAATACATAATAATTGTAACGCTTTTATTCTTTTGTCAGGAATAAAACACAGTGAACAACTCAAATCACAGGTTCATAAATGTATTATCCCTATTTGATAACATGACAATTAGTAACACAATCAGTATTCCACAACTAGACCCTAAGATATAACTCCTCACTAAGGTACCGTAACAACTGCTGCATGTATGACTAAAGTCAAGCACTTATATACAATACAAGGATCCTACTGTTCCTTTAAATCCGTAAGTCCATATAGTTCAATACATCCGGTAATTCCACTGAATCAAAATCCGTAAATACAAACAATAATAATAAACAACTTTATTGATGTTTATATTGACCATATACATTGACCAGGTAACAAAATAACCAGGAAGTAATTTCACACATTTTTCATGATCCATTCGGCTTTAATCAAATATGTCCTTACCTCAAATTCCATCATAGTTTTTTTCATGCTTTCTACATCAAAAATCATACAGACAAGATCTTGTACAGATTTCGGTAACTTTGACTTAGAACCAGCAGAACTTATCTTCTTCACTTCTCCTTCATCATCCTACAAAAACAATCAATCAACCTAATATAAGGAAGATAGGTCTAAATAATGTACGGAATATCTAAATCACACATTGTTCACTAATTATCTCCACCCAAGTCTTTCTGAAATTCTACACTGGTGTAAATATAATTCTTGACTAAGTAACAAAATGAGGAAAACCTGAAGTGCAAATCTGAACACATATTAAACAGAACCTTATTGAAATTTTCTCAGATTGTTTGTTTCAAAAGGTTTAACCCCATTTGTTCAACAATATTTAATATTGGCAGTCAATTAACCTATCCAGTTTTACTGAATATATTCCAACCAGTACTTTCTTAACCTTCCACAAGGAGCTGGCCACCTCCCTGGAGGAAAATGCAACATACTCAAAAATACAAATTTTCTTCAATTAATCATGAGAAATTAAGCACAGATATCTTTAATAGTGTACTTATCCTTACTAACGTACCTGTCCATAATCAATATCCAATGGGAAGAATTTGTTTGGATATTTCTTGAAACTATCTCTATTTTCCCATTCATTGTTAGTTTTATCGAGATACAGTCCCTTGAAATGACTGATTGCAGTCTGTCTAGATCCAAATCTCTCAACTTTGTTACCCCCGACTGTTGTTCCAACACGCCCCCAGGCACGAAACACCCACCATCTAGAAAAATTCAAAGTTTGTGAAGTAATGTTCTGATTGTTACACTGTGTAGTACAACAGGAGAATTCAAGAGAGTGTATATTATCATCACACCTATAAGTCGGAGGTAGTTCAGCAGGAAGCAGTACATTATGGCAAATACTGGAATTCATTCAGAAAGTGACAGCCATAGAAAGGAGAATTTACTTAAAAAATTTGCCACTTAATAACACATCCCACATTAAAGCAGCAATATCTCAGCACAAGCACAGTAATATAATAAAAATATGACCAATTTGCCAAAATAGCCACCAAATGTTTTGAACATAGCATGAACGTTATGACTAATAATATGAAAAGCTAAACAGCATCTTCTACCTTTAAGATCAGAGTAAATAAGTAATTGCATTTATTTTCACTGGCCTGAAATAAATTTTGATGAATACATTCTTTATTTAGATTTTAATCTGAATTTAAGTAACAATACAATTATAATTCTGATTGATACATAACTGATGAATTGGTTTCCATATCAGAATAATCAATGAATGCTGAAGGTCACTTTCAGACTCTACTTACACACTCTTTGAATCACCTTCAAGTGCTTGGATCTTATAGTAAGAGTTAGTTCCCCTGACCACATCAACCAGTCCAAGAACTGCATTATAGATGGATCCCTTGTCTTCAATAACATGAGCTGTGCTGGCCACACCTGGACAAATTAGATGAATACTGTACTGTGTAATAAATAGCATAAACACTCAAAATTTAATTCCATGATTGATTATTCAATTAAATATTTATAAAAAGATTTCAACAAACATTTCTGACCAATAAACTTGTAATCTATTCCTTTTACAACTGTAATTACATTTACATTTAGACAATGTGGTTAAGTTCACAATATGTGTTTAGTTCCAAAAGAACAGACTACTTGATATATCTAGCTAAAGAATCTCTCAGTTTGGTAATAAGAAATCAGTAATTTATTAACAACTAAATAGTTTAAGTCCTATAAGGCATGGCCTGTTTTTGGCACATTTTTATACCAATACAGAAAGCTGAACATTACAGTTCATTACTTTCACCACGAAGACGAGTTCAGTGAGTATAAAAAATTATCTGATGAAATAGAGTAACAAATTTATCACACAAGATTAAGTTTATCAAGAATCAATCATTGATTAAATAGAGACCTGGATGACATAAACTCCTGCAATATTAACACATATGTTACCTGAGTCAGGATCTACAGCAGCTCCACCCTTCACAGTCATCTTCAGTTTATCAGGAAGATTCTTAGTGAAATAGGCCTCTATAATAATTAAAGAAATGACAGTTAACAAAATCACAACTGTTATATCATCTGGTTAGCTTTCTAAAACCAATACATTAAAATAAACAAAAGATTCATTTTGTAAACAAAAACAAGTTACAAAAACAAATTTGCTTAATAAGGATGGCAACCAATACAAAATTCAATATTCGAATATTCTGTCACAAATAAGGAGAGTAAAAAAAGTGTTCAATAATAATTTAACTTTTTTCGAAATATTCAAATAACTGATTTGGATTCGAATGTTTAATGAATGTTCCAATATTCATTGCCATCCCTACATATTAACAACCTGTTTCTTCTTCTTACACCAACATTTATAAAGCTACATGCCACACTTGTTTGTTCATATACAATGTAGATTACATTTCAATGCACACAAATCAAGAAAGACATATCTAATCAGACTAATCAAGGAGATACAGCCCACTCCCTACAGACATGTTTGTTTCATTATTAAGTTGAGTATAAGAAACGTATCCACCCCGTATCTGTCCATAGGAAAAGCTTGAGAACCTATGGTCATCAGAAGGTGTTTTTCTGTAGAAGTTTTAGTGATAGACTAGGATTATCTATTCCATAATCTATGTATCAACTTCCAGAGGGTTTAAACAAAACATAAACTTGTACATGTCATATATATAAAATGTTAAAATATATATACAGTGCAATCGCTCCAGAGTGGCCCTCCCTTGAGCAATAACCTTGCTTCAACAACAGCATGATTTTTCCCAACTGTACTATTTAACTATTAGTTCAACCTTCCTACAGCAACATCCTCTCAACAAGTACATGACTTTCCTTCACCCAATGGGTGTTGCTTTGTAGAGGTTGCACTGAATATGTATAATATGTTGAGTTTTCTTGCCAAAAAGAAATCTGTTTGTTTCCAAACAGAAAATAAGTGTTAGTTCCTGATTTATTTTGTACCATTTAATTCAACTATTATTTTCGGCTAGAAATTATTTTGATTAATCACAAGTTATTCCTGAAAAAAGCTCAGTACAGGTGTTTTAGAAGAAAACAAGAAAACAAAGTTCTTCCTTACACAGGTATTTGCAATTTTAAAGGATGGGCAGTCATCAACAACCACATCATTTCTCCATGTTTTATCTTACTAGATAACAATTAATAGATATTCCTAAATCAAATGAAGTACCTTGATGCAGAAATACAAAAAAGTTTGACATATGACAGTCAAATCTCTTTCAGGACTTTAACATAAGAACAAATAAGAGAACTATCACACATACCATCTTTCTTTGATACAGCAGCACTCTTACCAATACTCTTAGTAACAGAAGTTTGGGCAATTCGTTTCTCAGGCTGTAATGTAAGTATAGAACATAAACCGCACAGTCAATTATAACAAATTAAGTACATCAATTAATGTCAGTAAGATGAACATATTAACTCATGGACAATGATATAACACAAACAGAATTTAATGTAACCTACACTATAAATGATTTTTCAAATAAATACAATTAACAGAAAGTACAAAAATTATTTGTAAATGCTACCAGGATGTTTTTTAAGTAATGTTTTTATGACTTCTTTTCAACCTTGGCCTTTCACCTAATATTCAATGGACCTATATAAATATGCAAAGAGATATTATTTCCGAAGCTGGCCATTACAATGTACTAAGTTAACATACATCAGATCCCCATGATGAAATACTGTGTTGTGTTATCAATAGCGCTGCACCACCTTTCTCTACTTTATTCAGGAATGCCTCATTAACGACATGTACATCAGCTGTCTTAGCTTCCTTGATAGATTTACTCATTTTAACAACTTCACCTGTAAATAGAACCAATAAAATCACTATCATGATTACATAACAATGTTTGTTTGTTTGAGTTTTACGCCCCTTTTCAAGAGTCATATGAGGTGGACAGTTCACCTAACCATCGCTCCTGGGAAGAACCAGTTCTAGACTCCCATCCTCCATAAGTAGCTGCCTACTTTTTACACATAAAGAGACATGGTCTGTAGCTGGGATCAAACCCACAACCCTCTATCAGTGAAAGGTTACAGTAATTTAAAGTCAGCAACCTTACTTCAGGTAAGTGAGATATTTCCTAGATTACTTTACCTATTGTACTGATCACTGCAGTAGTTTTCCCATCACATTTCTTGACTACCGTACCACCCAGTCTGGTTACAGCTTTACTCAAATCAGCCTTTGACTTTAAAAAGTTTCCAGAAACAACAAACTTCATACCTTCCAAAGGATGAAAGTTTACACTGAAATAAAAACAGCTTTCTATCTATAGTATATATATCAGCTATCTAGTAATTAATGGTACAAGGGCAAGAAACCGTGTTTTTTCCAAATTAGTATACAACCAATAACTAGAACTATCACTAAAGGTGATGAATACCCCCAGATGCGGCCTTGACACAGTTATTGTTACATTTTACAGAGGGAAATATAATGCATTTTCAGTTTCTAAATATACATGATATAAAAAATAACAAAGGGCCATAACTCATTAAAATTTACTTGGACAAAACCTATTGTGGACATGCACAACTTGGCAAACTACTTATCACTTCTAAGAAGTTTCACTGAATTCCTGCATGTAGTTGCTGAGAAATGGTACGGACAAAATTTACCTAATTGTATAAAACAAAGGGCCATAACTCAGTAAAAATTAATCCAAACAAAACCTGGTTATTGCATGCACAACTTGGCTTACTTTTTATAACTTCTGTGAAGTTTCATTGAATTCCTATGAGTAGTTACTGAGATATTGTATATACACTGTATAAAAACAACAAAGGGCCATAACTCAGTGAAAATTTAACCAACCAAGACAAGCTTAATGCATGCACAACTAGGCTAACTACTCATCACTTCTGAGAAGTTTTATTGAATTCCTGGCAGTAGTCAATGAGAAATAGTCAGGACAAAATTTGCCTATTGTATATACTGTAGAAAAAAACAAAGGGCTATAACTCAGTGAAAATCAATCCAAATGAAAAATTATTTAAGCATGCACAACTAGGCTAACTACTTATTACTTCTGTGAAGTTTCGTTGAAATCCTGTGAGTAGTTGCTGAGAAATTGTCCGGACAAAATTTGCCTATTGTATATACTGTATAAAAACAACAAAGGGCTATAACTCAGTGAAAATTATTCCGAACGAATAATGCTTTAAGCATGCACAACTAGGCTTACTACTGATCACTTCTGTGAAGTTTCATTGAGATCCTGTGAGTAGTTGCTGAGAATTTGTCCGGACAAAATTTGCCTATTGTATATACTGTATAAAAACAACAAAGGGGTATAACTCAGTGATAATTAATCCGAACGAAAATTGCTTTAAGCATGCACAACTAGACTTACTACTGATCACTTTTGTGAAGTTTCATTGAGATCCTGTGAGTAATTGCTGAGAAATTCTCCGGACAAAATTTGCCTATTGTACATACTGAATAAAAACAACAAAGGGGTATAACTCGGTGAAAATTAATCCGAACGAAAAATGCTTTAAGCTAGCACAACTAGGCTTACTACTGATCACTTCTGTAAAGTTTATTGAAATCCTGTAAGTAGTTGCTGAGAAATTCTCCGGACAAATTGTGTCTACAGACGCACGGACCGACCGACCAACCGGCCGACCGACCATCAAGCGTGAATCCAATATAGCCCCCATATATTTCATATCTGGGGGTATAATTAAGTAATACAGTAAAACCTTGACCGAGCTCAGATAATCTGAAAATCCGGCATTATCCGAAATGAATTTTCAGTCCCAATTACTCCCAATGTATCTTAATGTGAATCGTGTTAACCGAAACCATGGATTATCCGAAATAACATTTCAGTCCCGTCGATTTCGGATAATTGAGGTTTTACTGTATATTTGTACTGTATATTCGTACCTGCCATCTACTGAGTCCATTGATGAACTAACAGGTCCTTGCGATGTCCTAGCAGTCACAGCAGGGAACACTCTTTCACGTTTTGTATACTTGTACTTTTTCCTGGAAACAGATTTATAAAGAATGGTTAGTTTGGAAGACAGATATCAAACTGCATGCAAGAAATATAATTAAATTACATGACTTGAACCCAGACCTGTTAGCAACAAGAATAGCTTGTCACTGGTCTGAGAGTGTTTCATCAATGTCTGTGATTAGTGTATTTATTAGATGGATTAATACAAGGCCATAGGTCTTTTTATATAGAGCACCTGGGGGAGGGGGGTGCGTAGCAGGCAAACTTTGGTTTTGTTACCATCTTGAAAGCTGTAGACACTCGTGGAAAGACACTTATTTCTAGCTATATAATCAATAAGCTCCCAAGTACTCAGACTAGCCAGTTAGTGAATTTAAGCAATGAAAAGACTTTACGATTATTGAAATGAACTTTTTACCCTGAATGACAAATTACAACAGAAAATTTAATATTAATCCGAAGTGCATGGTTTCTACAGCAAAATACACATGTAGTAGTAAATACTGGCAATGCATATAAGAGTTTTAAACATCAAACTGTTCTCTCAAATTAAATATTTTGGCATCAGGAAATGGGTTGCTGTAGAATGGATGACTGAATTTATTCAAGAAATATTCTAGTAGAGAGCATTATTATCTAAATACAGGTCTAAATGTATCTTTCTTGAACAACAATCTATTAAACTTACAATGAAAAAATAAATTACACATTAGTAATTATCACATACCCGTGCCGTTTTGGCCGTGCCGTAAAAACGATATGGCACTGCCGTGCATATAATATGTAAATGACGTCACAAAGTGACGTCATGAACTTGATTAAGCATAATATAGACGCTGATTGATATATGTTTTTCAAAATGATAACTTCACAGGAGTAATGTTGGATTGATTTTAACAATTTGAGAAAGCAAAGACACTGTTTATATTGTAAGATATGTTCACACATTTATCATTTACTGTATATGCTCGACTATAAGACGCATTTTTGTGACTCAATTATCAAACTTGACAAGGGGGGTGCGTCTTACAAGCGAGACACACAGGAGAGGTAAAAGAATTTACCCAAAATCTTATACTTTTGACAGAATATTTCATTTTATCGACCGTTGATTTCGTTTTCGACGACGCGCCCCACCCACTCGTTGTCCAACAGTTAAGAAAAAAAATCGCAACATTACCTACTGTATACTATGTTATCAGCATTAATAACTTTCTGTTCTTATCTTATCTAACAGGTTCATGTATTATTTCCTAATTAAGAACGAGTTAATCGTGTAAAATGTCGGCATCCTTTGATGTAACAAAATTTTCTTTGACACTTTCTGTTACGACTTCTGAACAATTCACTGCCTTTGATCGATTAATTCATCCTTACTTCTAAGTAGGTCGCAAATCCAACTCAACTTATGCCCAAAAAAAATATTTTATCACACTTAGACACAGAGGTTTAAAGTCCGCAAAATATGTGCACATTCCCAGACTTGTAACTATATTGATTTTCTATTTTTAGCGGTGCTGAAATATGCCTAGGTTTAAGGTTAGTGTAACTGACGTCATAAATGATGCAACCTGTCAATCAAATGATCAGTTTCTTGCTCTCTGGTTAATATTTTACTCACATAAATTGAATGTGAATGTGACACACAATTATGGATATTTTTTGTGTAAATAATTTGTTACTGGATTATTTAGTAAGGTACGAGATTAATACAGATGTTATACGTGACAATATAGTTTAATTAGTAAATCATTAAGAGTTTTATTTGAGTTAATGCACATCTTGGTGGCTTTTGTTTTCTTTGGTCGCGGATTAGCAAGTTTGACACATTGTTTTGTTTGTGTTAATTTCTTTTGTATCTACCAGTGAAATTAGCACCTTTTATATCTCAACTTATCAAAAACACAGTCAGTATGACATAATCGTTGCTGATTGCAATAGTTAAACATTTGAATTAACATTACATGTACCTGGGGGCATTTCAGAATCACAGATTCTCTTACTGTGCATTATAAGATATATATTAATAAACAGTCCGTAGAAGTTACTCCCCTTTGTTAAATTCTACTTTCTGTTTTAAACGACTGTCGAGAGCGATGCAATTTCTGCTTTGAAATAAAGCAATAATTTACTCTTATTGTTTGATTTTAATCAGTTTATATCAGAAGATTAACTCCCTCTGGAACTTATAACTATCCTCGTTTGATGTCAAAATTCGACAGCGTCTTATGGAAGGGTCAATGCTAAATACCTCAGATTGCTAGTCCATATTATAGGTGCGTCTTATAAGCGCATGCGTCTTATAGTCAAGCATATACGGTATGCTGTTTCATAATGGAACTATTTTTGTGCTTCTGATTAAATAGTCTTATATTACGCCTGTGTCATGTAGCAATGTCAAACAGGTAGATGTTGTTTTTCGCTGTATTTTTAGGGTATGTGATAAAAAGAATATTGAATGAGTGTTGATTCGGTCTTGAATTTATTGAACTCGTGGAATTAAAACAGTATGAAGCTCGCCAGAGGCTCGCTTCATACTGTTTTATTCAACTCTTTCAATAAATTCAATACAGAATCCACACTCATTTAATATCCTCTATTTATTACATTTCTAGATTAATTATCACCAGAATCAAAGAGAAGGAAAGAATTGTAAAACTCACAAACAATCTGCATCATGGTATTCTTTTGGTATTTTAAATGCTTTTCTTTTCGGTGTCTTTGTTTTGTACATGCATTTTGTCCATTCAGTCATATTACCAGTACAATGGTATCCATCAGTACTAAAATGTAGAGAAATATTACATTAATATAAGGAATGATTAATTTTAAATAAGGATCATATGATAGTTTGTGATGTACTTCATTATGTTGATATCTGATAATCACATGTTACAGCTAAGAATTGAGTAAAAACATTATAATTATAATGAAGTTCTGACTAGAAATTTTGTCAAGTCTAGTCTTTTTGCTTGCCTTGAGTCCCATATGGCTTTCAGGGCCGGTATTCAATAAACATCTTAAGTAACTTTTTAACTTAAGTTATATTTTTCCTTAAATTCGACTTTTTCCTTAACTCTTTTGTACTAATAAGGGAGGAAATCACAATAATATGATTTTATCTTTTGATAATTCATTTTCACACTTTTGATGACTGGTTTACAAGCTTTTACCATGAAATAAAATTTGACTAAAGTAAAAATTTCTACTTAAGTTAAAGAAAATCTTAAGATGCTTTGTGAATACGGACCCAGAATTAATCTTTTTTTTTCATGGGAGGTTAACATTTTAACAACAGCTATGATTCTTTGACAACTTTTCCATCTTTAATGGTGATAGAAGGCTCTACGTGTACACCTAGGTAGAACAAGCACCAATTGGTAAGCTTGCTGGACAGCTTTCTCATCTGTGACATTTGATTCTGGTTGGGATACAAACTATGTGATGAGAAATATTTATTATTATGACACTCATGATGACAACTTACGAGTAAACAAGTTGACCATCTTCACATTCTGGACATTTGTCGAGAGCACCAAAAGCCATACAATCAGCAACTCTGTCTAACAACTACAATCATAGCAATAATCATGTTATCACAATTAAGTTTAATGATTTCACCTGATTAACATGTTAGGTAGCCAGTTTTATTAAAGCCTAATTCAATTAGCAAAAGTTGCTGACAAGGAAAAGATGAATTTTAATAGTACAAAGTTAACTTAACATAGTTATACAATAAATTCAAAGGTCAAGATCCTATATGCACTAAGTCCTGTACTGGCTAAAACATTATCATAACAAATGATCTTAATTGGACAGCATGGTATTTTCAATATTGTTAAATATCAATCAAGTGTACCACATTTGTACAACAATTTAGTAAGAAGACAATTGACTCAAATTTTGATATGATCTCAACCATTCTGTACTTCATAGAAATGAAATGACACTCAGTACTTTTAGGTGATAAGCTTGACGAAAGACAGCTGACATTCAATACTTACTTTGCTTTCACCCGACGGTATATTCTGACCATTTAGTTCCAACAACAGTTTCAATGCACTGAGGTTTACTTCTTTCTGTAAACCATCTCTGTACTTCCATAACAGTTGACTTTGTTCCTTAAAAAAGTAACATATCAGGATTAATTAATAAACAAATCTTAATTACTCTTATTGGGAGTAATAAGTCTCAATTTAAGACGTAGAGTTTTAATTACATACGAAAGATGCTTAGATTTCAATAGTTGTCACAATACTACAAAATATATTCATGTTTATTATTTCCATAAAAAAAACCCATAAACATGTGGAGAAATAAAGTACCATGTAGTTTAATACCATGAATTGCATTTATATCCTTAGTTTTATTTCACACTCTTCATTGTGACCAATGTAAAGCATTGATACACACCTCTACCTTTTCTTGTGATTTTCTTACTACAGTACTTGGTTCGGTTATTTGGATGGGGAGCCTTTGAAAAGTGTCCCTGAAAATCCTGAAGACATAGTCAAGATTTGAACCCTGGACCTATCATTCAATAGCCCAGCATGTAACCACTATACCACCAATCATTACTATTTCAAAGTCCAGGATGTGATAAAATGTAACATTACCCTCAAAGCCTTCTCCTCTTCTGTCTCCTCAGTCTTCTTTTTCTTCCCACCTGAACCTTTGGCGGCGTCTCCTTTTCTTTTCTTCCCACTGTAGAGTTAAATAACTTCACTCTGACATTTAATACTTAACATCCTGTACAGGATTCATTTTAACAATACTAAAACTGACCAGAAGGGGCTCGACAAAGTCAAGGAGAAAATCTGTTTCAATACCACTTAAGGGTGATCACTCGTGAAATCGAAAAAAAAATTGTAACAAGGATGTTTCGATTCTTATCTAATTTTGAAGAATAACATGTTGTCATTCTGTTTTTAGTATGAAAAGTATATGTCCATGATTTAACTTTTTCGTAAAATTACTTTTTAGTGATATACCCAAAATCGGTAATTTTCTTAATAATGGTTTTGAAAAAGGGGTGTGGGTAGATAAACAAGAGGGCCAAGATGGCCCTATATCGCTCACATGACAATCACTGTTCACTCATTAAAACATTGTTTTGAATCGGTGACCTAGTTTTTGACCCCAGACGACCTATGTTCGAATTTGTCTTACATATCATTAAGACAAACAGTCTGACTTGGTTTGGTGAAGATACGATCAAAATTTGACATCTACAGTGTTAATAAGGTTTTCCTAAGATTTGACCTTGTGACCTGGTTTTTGACCCTAGGTGACCCATATTTGAACTTGTCCTTAATACCTTAATATTTTGAAATCCTAGATGCAACACTGTGTATGTGGATGGAATGTTCATATTATAGAAATTGCCAATCATGCAGTATACAAAAACTATTCACCATGACAAATAACCATGAATTAATTTCACATCTTCAATTTTTCACAGCAATATGACAAGAAACATTCCCAAGTGCTCATCTGACAGTTCAGGCAATGTTTTGAAAATTTTATTTTTTTAGTTTTACGCCCCTTTTCAACAGTCAGAGTCATATTAAGTGGACATTTCAACTAACCATCATTTGTGGGTGGGAACAAACAGTACTAGACGCCCATCCTCCATAAGCAACTGCCTACTTTCTCACATAAAGAAACATGGTAGGTAGCGGGGCTCGAACCCACGACCCCCTATCAGTGAGAGGTTACAGTGATTTGAATTCAGCGACCTTAACCACTCAACCATGTAGGCAGGTCAAAGTTGTTTTTTTAAAAATCACAAATCATGTTTAAACGATAATGTGATACAAACAGATTTTTTCAATATAAGCCTAAAAATTGGCTTTGTCAGTTACTAAAATGGTGATGCTTATCAATAGTGTTTACGTCCCTGTATATTGTTTTGTAAGCACAATGTCAGGCAATGTTAATCATATCAGTTATTTGAACATCTGTTTTATTAACATACCACTTTCTTTCAACAGCACAATAAATTCATCCATCTCTTTTATGAACTTACACATTCATCGCAGACATTCATATTACGTTACCCATGAAGTTGATTATAAAGTCTTCTCATAGAAAAGAACATACTGCTGCAAAATGTAATAATTTTTCAACAGTGGGTCCAAAGTTCACTTAACTCTTTCCAACATTCAATCAATTCTGTTTTTAGAAAAGTGAACAAATTTACCTAGATTCTCCTTTGCCAAGTTTTTCAATCAACATTTCACGATCTTCTTCTTTCAATTTAGCGTAACCATTTATTCTGTAAATACAATGCAACAAACCATGTTTACCAAATTTTAACTGAAAGTACACTGTAAGAACTATTTTTTTTAAACTATATAGTATTTTGACAAGAAACTTGTTAAATGAACGTGTAAACTGTGCTTTAAATACATTTTCACTTTGATTATTTGTTACAAGCATCTTCTAGATTTCAGGTGATTGACAATGTGTCTAGTCTGAAAAATTAAATATTTATTTATAGGGTAATGTTCTTCAAAAGTTCATCTCCAAACAAAATATAAAATCTGAATATTTTTGGATGTTTATGAACTACATCGGCACTAAGTCAGTGACTGCTGAGTCATGATGGCCCACAGCCAGGACATTTACGTATTAAATTCCAACAGTCTCAAAGCAAAATACTATTAACGGGTAGATGAAAAATCTGTCTGCACTCTGCACATACACTTACTGTCTAATACCAGTGCAGAGAAATATACTTTACCTGCAGCATTATCAACTTATGTGAATGTTATAACTACTATACAAGAGAACAAAATGAAAGAACTTTTACTCAATTCATGCTCAACACTTATAGGTATTCAAAACTCAAATGCAGCACCATTCTGGAACATATGATACCGGATATCAAAAATTGTAAAATTATGTTTATTTAACATGAAATGTGGCAAACATCAGGTAATTACCAGTTGGGAAACTGACTGTAGTTTCAAATTATTTCATTAACACTAAATGGCAGCATACTAGAACAGCAGGTCAAGGAAAATATGAATTATGATAATTGTAAAACATGATTTACAAGTTTTAACTCTATTATGAAGACCTGGAAGCACTCAGTTAACAGATATAATGGACATATCAGTACTTAATCAAAGCTCTGAAGGTTCCATTGTTGTTCGGAACTACAAAGCAGTCAAAAGTTGAATTTCTTCGTAAGGTGAGTTTTGGAAAATGAACGACAGTTTTCGCATGAATTTTGATGCAGACTTTAGTACTACGAACGCTTTTCTACACCCGCTATGCAGTTGTTACAGTTATTCCAGTTTCATGTGCTTTCAGTACTTTGATTTATGTTTTCCATCTGATCACCTCATGTAGTTTAGCAATTAGCATAATAATATACAGTCTACACTACCTGCCTCTTAGTCTATCTTTGTATACTCAACTTATGCAGAATGTAATATATCATACATGAAGACATGCTCGAAGAAAAAGTTACACTTTATAAGCATTAAATTAATCAATTAAAACTTCTCAATGAATCACTTTTTAAAATATCTGGTTGACTCAGTTATCATCGCATCATCCATGAATTCAATAATGACTTCTATACGTTTACAATAGAAGCTAGGAACCAGGCTAAATTAGCATATATAGCACAAGAATTATGACATCATCCTTCCTTCAAATGTGTCTACTGATAGTAATTATTGTAATATTAGTATTGATAGTAATTATCCGAGGGAGAGGATTGTTTAGATTTTTACAACTGATTTGTATTGCTTGTTTACGATATTGCATAGCCATACGATTTGTATATGACTTATATGCACTTGATATTTGAATTTGTATTTAGCCATTGAATTGAAATATCGGAACTATATTCTAAGGTGGAAGCTAGGTTAATGGAAGCTGTTCGGTATGCAGAAAAAATGAAAATTGAGCGATTGTTGAAAAATGGTAATAACTTCATTGTTCATACCGAACAACAAAACCTACACACAACAGTTACATAAGATTTAGTTTTGAAAGCTTGATTACTTTTTGTATAACTTATAACTCCCTAAGCATGAATCAGATCAACATAAGTTAAATAAAATAATGAAGCCTACTTCTGAGGGTTCATATCAGTGCCAAAGCCAAGTTCATCTCTTTTTTCAACAAAACAATCAACATGATGCCATAGGTCCTGTGGTCCATACATCTTGGCTCTAGTACTTTCAAAGTCCTTTTTAGAGATTCGTACTTCATCCTAAAAGAAGTAAATAAATGAGAGATAATCAAGAATACGGTTTGTTTAGCTCAGTGAACATTACAATGAGTTGTAGACCAGTCTCAGATCACAATCAATTGATTGGTTGGATTTAAGATTATTCTGAAACTGACCAATGACAAGGTTGAATTCTGTGTCTAATCTCAAACTTACCTATGACCACAAACTAACAACCTATTCTAACATCTAGAATACTAAAATCATAATTACAATTTACATTCAATTTCAAAAAGGTGTTCGTGAAACAGGGTGCCCCCTAAAGGCCAACTGGATAGTAAGACATTGACATTTGACATATTGGACCTAAAATCGATAGAGGTCATTTACATGCGATGACCAACCTTGAGGACCTAAGGTCAAATTGTTCTCTAGTTATTTGTCGGACAAAGTTTTTGTACTGAAGGTCACACATCTGGGGAGCTTAGGCCAAATCTTTCTCTAGTACTTGGCCGGACAAAGTTTGGTTACGGACGAACCGACGGATGGACCAACAAACATGTGCAAAGCAATATACCCCCTTTTTCTTCCAAAGGGGACATAATGAAACCACCTATTATGTATTGTTTTTCATGTTTTATCAGGATTGTAAATTTCTAAATAATTTTCAATTTTTGCAATCAGATGATCGTATATGATTAAAACATAACCAAAATATGAATAATTGTCATTTAATTGAATGAATTAGTTCATATCTTTCATATTCCTGTCCAAATGAAGAAAAACACTTGAAATACATTTCGTTGGAAGGCAAAAAAATTATACAAGCCATTGCCTCTCTAAAATGGTACAATGAACAGGTAATCACAACACTGAGTAACAGATTTACCTTAGCAATTTTATCCTCACAACCTCTACATGTAGACTTGCCCGATTTAGCGTATTCTGTGTTATAATCACTTCCAGAGGATCCTGTCCCACTTCCACTAGCCCCACCTCCAGCTGTTGATGTAAAAAAGCAATGGATTACATGAGATGAATACAACATATCCAAAACCTTCTGTGATAAATAATTAAATGACACACGAAATGTAAAATATTTAGTCCAGACTATTTACAAAACAGTCCCTACAAAACATCGTAAGTAGCATTAGATTTTGTTTGACAGGTTTTAATCAAAATTGTTAATCAATAGTTTCAGTAATGTACAATTTTAACTTTTTAAGTCAGTTGGCCAACCAACCACTATACCATAGGAAGCCTCCATGGTCGAGTTAGTTGTAATCACTAGCCTCTCAATACATGTAGCTGCAAGTTTGATTCCAACTATGATCAGACAAACTTCTCATGACGTTGTGAAGAAGCTGTACAATTAGCTTACTTTCTACCCTGGTAGGTGGGGGTGTAATGTTTTCTGTTATGGTAATTAGAACCTTCAATGGGCTATGTTCTGTATTATTATAGACTGTATAATTTTGCAAACCTTCCAGTTTTTCCTTAATCTTCTGTTGATCTTCCCATCTAAGGCTGTCATATCCAAAAATATCATGAGTACCTGAGACACGCGCTCTCTTCCAAAAGCAGGCATAATGGAACCAGTTAGGTATCTATAAATATACAAAATATTTTGATAAAAAAATAAATAAAACAAATGACAAACAATATGGGAGTGTCAAAAGAGGAAAGTAGCTCAAAAATAGAGAATTGCTTCTTAGTTGCATACAAAATAAGTAATTATCATTGAAATTAAAGAAAAGACAATTACTCAAAAACTTATATACTGCAGTGTTACATGTCTTGAACTGAACTACATCTCTTGCATTTTATTTAAAATTGAATGTAAATATCTGTAATAATCTGCAGTCAGAATACAACTACAAGTATCTTCAAAACTGAATGAAGGGCAATATAACAGATAAAGTAGTAGTTATGATAACTCAATAGCAGCGCCCTGCACTTCTATTCATTGTTTCAAGTTTCAAATAAGTATCTGAAATTGTCTTAAGTATGCTTTCACAAAATTTACCATAGAAATTCCTCTTTTCTCCCAATTTGGTCAAAGAATTTCCGTAAGACACAATATTGTACTTCCAAAAGCTGACCATATCTCATACCTCTCACTAGTCTTAGTCTTTCTCTGTAACAACACCTTCATCATGCACAGACATAATAATTGTGAATCATATGATGTCCTGTATCAATGTTTATTTTTTTTTCTGATTTTTTTACTGATGAAACTCTATTTTTGTTTGTTTGTTTGTATCAGGTTTTACACCCCTTTTCAACAGTCTGAGTCATATGAGGCGGGCAGTTTACTTAGAGTTAGATGCATCGTTCCTGGGAAGAACCAGTACTACTACTAGACTCCCATCCTCAGAAAGCATCAGATTCTGCCTACTTTCTCACATAAAGAGTTACGGTCGGAGCATGGCTAGAACCCACAATTCTCTATTTTCTGCATGTTACATGTAATGATGTATGTAGACTGCCATTGATGAATCCTGAAAATCAGTCCACAGTACCCTTTTCCCAATTTGGACTAAATCATGCTTGCATTTCCAAAAATGAAAGGCTTAGACCTATTCCCAATTTACTGTTATAACTTAAGTTATAGCAGAAAGCAATGTTCACCTTTAGCTATGCTAGAATTTAAGTTACCCATCAAAAACTTTAACATAGCAGTCCTGAAGACTGCTAAATTTATTTCTTCTTTTAGGAATAATGAAGTAAATAAATATAAATTGTTCTATAGCTTAAGTTAAATATATTATATATAATGTACTCTTTACAATTTATTAAATTTATTAATTTATTTATTACCACCATTATTTTCTGTTTTAGCCTGTGACCCATTATTTAAAGATCCGATTGGACTTCTTGCATTATATATATTCAGAGACAAGGGGTTTTTAAGAACAAAGAATACACTTTATGTTAACAAACAAGATTGCAAACCACAAATCTCAGTAATGATGATTATTCATACTCGATTTTTCAATTTGATTCGTGATTATTCGAGCACTCAGATACTCACACCAGCCCTAAATATCAGATAATGTGCTCACCTTTCCATCAAAGACTGGCGACTGAAATAGAAATGTGTAATAAAATAAATAATGTTCATGAATGGTATTGGTAACACTAAAATTGTTTAACATGGAATGAGTTGTAATTTGTACAACTATAAATAGTATAATGAATAAATGATGCAGAATGATTTTACATAGCTATATTATAAAACGCAGAGAAAAATCTATAGTTCTCTCTGTAGATTGAGCCCAAGACTCTAGCACTGTAAGCAGACACTCAATCAGGTCAATGACATCTCTAAAGACTAATAGCAAGGGTTAACCAAACAGCAAGGCGGTTGAAAGTGGAAAATATTCCTACTGTCACTACAACTTACAAGTATGGGCGAAAGGGAATACAAATTAAAACAAGTGTAATACTACAGATGAGAAATAAGATTGGTCATAAAACCATAACTCAGGTAGGCATCACTATTCAGCCATAAGAAGCATAAATTATGTTGTTATTTGACCTGTTCAAAGTAACTTGCTTTAGTTTAATCTATAGCAGTTTTCAGTTTAACTTTCGTTTTAAATCAACATAATTACTATAACTGCACAGAGATGCGTATAATATCCTTTTTTAAACACAGAACTCTAGACACATTAATAAAGGATGACATTGTGAATAACAAAAAAACACATAAATGCCAGCATGTTCTTTGCAGATCTATGGTCGCGAAAACTGAATACATTACAAACCTGGACCATAATGGCCAGTCTGAGAGAATCCTGACTAATCGTCCCCTTGCAACCTTTACATGAAGCTCGAGAGCTTTTCGCATACTCAGCCTTAAATCCTAGATCATGATGATCACCCATGTTGACGAATTATAAATTGTAAACAATCCAAAAATGCTGAACTAGTGCAAAATACGGCGCGAAAATAATAGACTGTGATTCACATTTGTTGTCTATGTTACTCTCACCAGCGTTTAAAACTGAGATACAGTCTGCGTATAAGTATATTGCATGAAAATCCGTAATATGTCGTAACCCGTTGAATTAAGTCGTTAGATATTCATTCAAATATCGTTTCATTTGAACCTTATATTTATTTAGACAGAATAATAAAAACAGCACTTGTTTTTTCAAGCTGTCTTGGAACAACAAAAATCGTAATGGTAATGAGGCGACATAAGCGGTCCCAAGGACTTATGTATGTATATAAGTCCTTGGCGGTCCGTACCATAACAATTCGAGCCGCTGGTATTTGGAGGCGTACTCTTTCGAACCAATATTTCTCGTGCAGTGTTGATAACCTGCCTATTGCCATTTTCTGTTTTGCATGAATTGGTTTTATTTTATGTCGCTTAGTTTAGAATGATTTGATAATGATTTTTGTTGGGAGGGAAAAGCTTAAAAATAATAAGATCTCTAGTGGTCCCCGTTGTCTGTGGGTGCATTTTGGCATGCAAACCCGTGTAACTCGGTCCATATTTCACATGAGTTCTCCCCAGTGAGACGAGTAACAAATTTAGACCGAACGCTTATCGATTTATGTTTTAAGAATGATATGAACAACACTGCTTTTACAGCATTTACAGCATATATATATATATATTTATACCCGTGAAGACACACGCATTGGGCGTGTCACACTTCAAGAATGAAGCGCTATATCATGTAGATGGCACGCTCACTCTCCGAGTATTCCAAGTCACACGCATTGCTTATTAAACCTCAATCAAACAAAAACTATTTATTTCTATAGGAATCACCACGGAATTAACAACATGTACAATAAATTACTAGTATATTTTATCAAGGACGTATATACACGTATATAAGTGCTTGGTTTTATATAGAAGTTAGTTGGCTTTTCTGTCCAAGGCTACTGATATATGTTATGAATCAGTATTCATTCCGGAGAAGTATGTCTATTTTGGGTTGAAAAACTCATTTCTTTGTGATGGTGTCTCCGGCTTTTAGAGGGGGGGGGGGGGGGGGGGGCGGGGGCTTTCAAAATTGCCACCATTACCCCCACGAGGGGCTTGCAACCGTCCTTAGCTATATATAAGCTTAATAAACCCCTGTGATCACACTCCCCTCTTTTCAGACTCTTGACAGCTGTATATATATATATGTACGTATATTTAAAATTTCAAGAGAAAATGTTATGGTCACTGTGCTTTTTATATAAGACTTTATTCAGTATTTCTCTACCAACTTTATAATGGTGTCAAGTTTTAAACAAATAATAATATACTCTCCAAAACTATCATATAATTTTTATGTGATTAATTCAACCATCGATCAATTGATCACGTTTCCAGTCCATTTATGTATGTATGACTGAAGTTTGTGTGAGATCTCTTGGTGAAAATCATTGCTCTCCAGAACGATATGTCGTTAGTTGCCACTATTTTGAATTTGAAGTTTCAATAACTTCGGATAAATCACTCGCCCGGCTCTTGGAGGTAGGTAGTACTCGAGTGACTCGACTTTCATTGCCCGGGTTACCGAGTTATAACCAGGTTGATTCGGGTTAACACGAGTATGTATGTCGAACGCGCCCTGTCTGTACTTGAATTACCGGTCCAGTCTGCAGTGCACTATAGTCTGGTTCCTAGTTTCTATTGAAGACTAGAACCGATGATAGAAACATATATAAGATAGACATTCACAGGGGGGAATACGACTCTGAAGTATCTGAAATATTTGAATTAAATGTAAACCACGCTACTATAGGAGGCATAAATATAAGTTGTATATAAAAGAATACATAGGTTTACCGTTAAACCAAGGAAGTATTACTTCCGTGGTTTAATAAATATAAGAATATGAGCACGGTTTTTCTGTCCAGCACTTTTTGTTACATCACCAATTCCTTGGTGTCCAACTTTTTTAAAGAAATTAAAGATACATTTTATTACTTAATTTCTATTGATATGACATGTTTTATTGAATTAATAGGTGTTTCCAAAGTAATATTAAGAAATCTAAAGCGGTTTTAAAGTTATTAACAGTTTAACTTCAACATCATTTGTGATGTAACTTTGGACAGAACCCACAAAACCCCATTAACATAAGAATAAGTTAATTTTCCATTATCCGTGGTTGTCCTGTTAATGAAGCAGTTGTATTCCAATGCTGTAAAATAATATATACCTTTTACATCAAACCAAAGGTATTTTTTGCCTAATATGTTGGTGATGTAACAAGACACAAAATGGGCAAAATTTTGTTGGATATTTTTGTATTTTGAACAAATATGAATACATTCTTAAATGTTTCTTCATATTTTAGAGTGTGTTAAATTTATAAGCACGTAGAAGATATAATTGGGTACATTTCTGCGGCAAAATATGTCGTTAAATTTTTTTAGTGATGTAACAATGGACACAGAATTCTAATGTGATAAAAAATCCTCAGAAACCAGACTCTATGCTTACATTATATGGCTCATTATCAGATAAATGAAAATGTCTGTTAAATGAAAAAATATACATAATTCAACTGTATTTTTGTGTTTTTATAATGAAATGACTGTTCTACAAATATAACCAGAGATTTGTTCATGCATTTTGAATGAAAACTGAAAATGTCTGACCTCTAGTGTGAGATGTCACAGTGACAATTTGTTTGTATGCTTGCATGTAACATTAGATACGAAAATCTAACTTCTTTGTATCATATATATAATTTTATGTAGCACCTAAATCTTTCTGTGTGAAAACTTAATGTAACTTTTCAATTAATTTTACTGAAATTCTATCAAATTTCCAAACGTAAGTTTTCTTCAATTCACTAGAACTTAAATATTCCAGATCTATGTTATATTAAGAGAAGAAGTACAGTTATTTAAATGAAATATAATGTTTCTTATTTAACACCTCACTTTCTTGGAATTCAATAAATTTAACTGATAAATACATTCAGTGAATGCTCCACTGTGTTGGTGAATGCACTGTAGATGCCCATAACCCATTAACTACCCTCCGCTGTATGCTATGGTGTTTATAACATGTCAGCATGGTAGACGGACATGTAAACTGGTTCCCGTTCCATGATGCAGTGCACCAAAGGAACAGGTACGGTCTAAATTTTCCAGCGTTCTGATTGGTCAACCCGTTTTGGCTATTTCATTGGTTGCTGTTCATTCGGAAACATCGGGGATTTCCGTACATCTGATAATGTACGCGGAGATGTTAGTGCTAATGTTTGAATATCTCATGGATACCCTTTATTCAAAATAAAAAAATATAGATACTAGAAGTTATTATGTAAATATTCGTTACAGTATAGTCATATAACATATCAAAGATACATATCATGAAAATATCAATTAATGCCTTGATTTAATTTTTTTATTGTTTAAGATTTTCTTTTTTTTAAAAAGCATATGTATAAATATATATATGTATAGTTCGGTCTAATATGTATTAATTCCTTTAAAACATATTTTTCTTTATTTACAATTAAAATATATATCTTATACATGTACAAAATGTATATCAGTATATATGTCAAGTGTCGTTTTAAGTAATTCTTTTGTTACTTAATTTTTTCACAGAACTAAATTAGGAGTAATTAAGATTATGATCTATGCTGTATATTGTAAATTTAACATGGTATCAGGCACAAGTGCTAAAGAATATATTGACCCCCTTCGGTGAAATGATCCATACAATATTTCTGCCTTATAAGGGTCCAGGAAGTGAGACGGTCGTGTTACGTAATATTGCATAACAATTTCTTAATTGGCTACTTATCTTGATTTTATCAATGCATGTATTGAAATTGAGACAATGATATATACTGGTCAATTGATGATCAACTATACTGTTTGCATTAATTAATTTTAAAACACGTAGTCCAGAATCAGATTGGGCACAACTTTTAAATTTATTATTGGCATCGCATATTTATATGAATTTTATAAGAATATAAAATCAGGTTGTAACACTCAAACAAAAAGTTGCGATTGTGTCCGGTGATTAATGTTATTTGACAGTTCAACGAATAATTATAAAAAAAAAAAAAAATTATAAAAATCTACATAAGTGAAAAAAATTCTCCCACACCGACCGTGATCGAGTACTCGATTTTAAAAATATTTCTTAAATATATTTTTTTAAGGGTCGGTATTCTATTTCAAAATACATTTAAGTACGTTGTGTGTATTTAAATGCTACTTAATTAAGTGTTCCAACGACCAAGATCAGAAAATAACTATCCAGTTCCCTAATCATTATCTATTATTTAAATTACGCGCGAAATGTTCGTGGATAATGCAAAGTCTCGCGAGATCCCCCGGGCAGAATTCTGCCCGGATTCCGATCGAAATTGACCAATCAGCGTCCTGGAAATTTTAGGCCGTACCTGTTGGCTTTGTACACACAAGTCAACGGGAACCAGTTTAACGGACATGTATACATAAATTTATGTTGTTGTGCTAGTATATACAGGTGATTGGTAACTACTTTGCATTAGAGCTAGATTGTAGTGCATTTAGTCATTATGCTTGCATATATAACATAAACCATGCACATTTCCCGGTTTGGGCTGAGGTATTTTCACTATCCATATTGTGTTCCAACTTTTAACACACAATATTATTTTAATATGGATGCTAAAAAAATGCCTCCCAGTAAGGCCAAAGAAAAAACTATTTCAATTCTCATCCAGATTTTAAGGAGATGGATGGCTGGGTTTTAGTACATAAAATTATTAAGTTTATCATTTAAAATGTTTAAATTGATCATTTACGAATGCAGCTCATATATATTATAGTGTCTATAATATTTTTGTTTAGGTTTACTTTTATTTAGTAAAAGATGGTAGACAGAAACATGGCGGATGAGAATCTAAAATATTTTTCTCTGGCCTGATTAACCAGTTAGCCAGGCAACCAAAGTGCATTGGACCTGGGGGCTCACCATAGCAGTTGCATTAACAAAATATTATCCTTTGTCTTAGTTTATAGCTAATAAAACACATACATGTAGTTTAACCATCAACTTTATTACTGATAAAGAAAAACAGTAAAATTTCAGAACTTGTCACACCTCTGCAGTCACTTCAAGTCTTCATGCTAAAAAGAGAAAAAAGAAGTGTGATAAATGATGTTGATACACATAACAACTGACATTAGAGTCACAGCTATGTTTAGTGAAATAAAAAAAGAAACATTTAAGCCATTGCTTTATTATCGTTATGTTTCTTTCAGTGCACCTCTGCCTGCATTTTACAAATTGTAACCCTTTTGTCACTTATCCCCCATGCTGCTCTGCAGCAGACCGTTCCAAGGCGGTACTCTATTTATGTTTAGTGTTTTACATTTGGCTGCATTTCCATGTACATTTGCATTTGTCAGATAGCTAGAATTGCACACATTTGTTTATGTTGTTTGTGAGTGAAATGTTGAATTATGACCATGTTTAGTCTGTGGGTGAATTGTTTTGTCTTGTCAATATTTTGTCGGTGTTCCTTTTGTGTCAGGTTTTTGTGGGTGGGTAGGTTCTTAAACTGGTCTAGGTGGGAGAGTTTTGTGTCATGATTGTACTCCTTACTTCTTTTAAATTGTCCTTGAATAAATGATTATCTATCATGTAGTTTATTACAAAGTCATGAAAGGACCCAATTTAGTAATAATACACACCTGAAATTTGTAATAAAGACGAGAACCCGCAGCACACATTTCTGGGGTGTCCATTTTTTTACAACATCTGTCAGATCAACAGTGTACTTAATGTCATTTAGTAACCATAGGCTCTTTTTCTTCCTGAAATACTTAACCCAAGGCCATTCATCAATCTGAAATAGGAAAACAAATTTGCTTAATACTAACTTAATTAACACTTAATACTAACTTAATTATCAAATGACTGATAAATTACAATTAACTCTATTTTAGCATTTTACGTTTTTAATTGAATACATAAAATTATCATTGGGATGCATATAGGCACTTCCAAACAGTTACAAATACTCCTGATTCTAAACACTGATGATTACTTTATCTAAACATAGTTAAATGGAATTCCTTTATATTACATCATGGAAGTAGTAACAGTCTGTATACACCAAATGGTATTTATTTGGCATTCAGTTTCCTTTGGTAACTACAATTATATTATATTGTACTCTTTACCTCTTTTTAAAATTAATAATAATAGAAAATATAGAAAATCAACATTCAAAAGTTGTCAGCAAAGTTTGGTAACATGGACACTAAAATTTGTGTCAAGTTACATCACAATGTAATTTAACAAATTTTGATGAAAAAAATATATTGCCATATAGATATATATATCACATCAAAAGGTGAAACGGGAGGTCTGCTTTAAAACTGTGGCACTGATATCGTTTAACAACCTTATAGTGCCGATATTATCTTAGATGTAATTGTGATGTATCTAGGACACCATTGTAATGCATCAAGATGTATCGAGGACACTGGACACTCCTGTTTTGTGTCTCTGATTGTCTCAGTACCCTATCTAATAAAATAATAATGGTAGACTTTTCAGACATTAAGTACCATCAGCAACAATAATTTATAAGTAATTTTATGTTCATTATTTTATATTGAAGATGGTATTTTTTGAAGTATTTCATATTACAATCCATGATGTAACACTGACAAAAAACAATGAAACATTTGGATGTCTAAATTACATCTTAGCAATAATATTCTAATTGTGGGATAAATAGCCTGCAATATATCTTAATATCCACCTCTGGAGATACCCAGCCTGACTTAAAGCATGTATGAATCTGTATTTTGCCGGCTGTTCAGTTTCACGGAAGTTATCTATCAAATTGTAAAAAGTCACTGGAGCGGTTGTGGGTGGGGTACTTTTCGCCCTGCTAACATTATTTTTCCTTCTCTATATATGGCGAAATAATTCAAGATGAATGCAAAAACCTTCATCTATTAAACCAACAATATCTTCTCTTCATTTCTACAGCAAAAATATAAAAAATACGGCTTTTCTCTGCAACTGGGGATGTAACAATTCTATAAACTTACCCCATTGTCATTTTCCGTTCTGTCATTTTTCACGCTCTGTCGCTTACGCCTTCAAAAATAAATATCGACCGCCTAATTCACTAATAAATTACTCAACGTATTTTACAAACCTTGAGAAATTATCGTTATGTTAATTTCGTCCTTTGTATAAATTCTAGGGATGTAACATTTATTGACCCGATTTTCATACCGCTTTCTGCCGATGCAATTATTAAAACAGCTTATGGCATAAGCGACATTGATTCGTCCCTAAGGTGTTTCGTACCACCGGTAGCCGGTATTAAACCTTTTTTTTAGCATGTTCTCAAAGAAATAATGAATTTATATGGATTTTGCCATGACGTAACTAATTGGACACAAAGTGTTACATCCCAAACCCCTAAACATAAATGATATTTTCTAAATATTAGTAAGTGTTTGGGCATTTTGAAAGTTAGAATGCCAAACATTTACCTATCCTTGAAATACTCGAAGGATCCATATGAATGAAAAATCACCAGATTGATATAAAAGACATCAAATTTTCCATTGGTGCAAAACGTTTACGTTTTTTGTCCAAGATTCTGGCATATATTGAAAGATTTCTTAGCAAATAATGATTTGAACCAAGTATTTGTAATATTTATTTATGTAAGGTTAGTTCATCTTCCAGTACATATTATTATTGGTATTGTCATATATACAAGAAAGGAAATATTTGAGTTTTAGGGATGTAACAAAAAAAGCTGGACAGAAAAACCGTGCTCATATATTTATTTTGCTACCGATCGCGAGTTTGTGACATTTGTATTAACCTCCTGATAGATATAGTGGAAGCAAAGACAAGTTGTGAATATGTTAAGTCGAAGAAGACTTGACAAATTTCTAAAAGATCAGCACATGTTATATAACTTTATTTAAAGTTCCAATAAAACTGGCCGGATGTGTCACTCTTCTATTTTTACTTCTTTAAACGTATATATACACACAAAATCCCACGTGAAAATATTCATTTTTAAGTCTTTTCAGGCAAGAGAAAATTTAAAGTTAGGAGTATGTGTCATTCTGAGCTGATAGTAACACGAAACGTCGTGCAAATTTTAAACAAAACAAGGTGTAAGTCACAGTAATTAAAATACGATCTTGTCGAAAATAAGACTGAGTGATCCGGATTTAGCTTGTCCTGTGAACAAGAACATTTTTTTACATGTGCATATATCTATATATGACCAGCTCTACCGGAGAAAAGGGAGGGAAACGTTTGTGACACAATGCAATAGCAATTTCTTGGACACAACTGCAGACAGTACGTCAAATCATACGTATATGTTTGTTTGTCTGACCATTGTTTGAGGCGGACAGTTAATCTAGCAATTGTTCCTGGGAAGAACCAGTACAAGTCTCCGTAAGCAACTGCGCCTGCTTTCTCACATAAAGAGATATGGTCGATAACGGGGTTCGAATCCAAAACCCTCTATCAGTGAGTGGTTACAGTGATTTGAAGTCAACGACCGTATATACAAAATGTATAACCACTCACCCACGGAGTCGGGTTACGTCGTCGACAAGTTAATTACTATATACATGATATAACTTCATCACAGTTGATATTATTACCCCTCACTTTTTTCGTAATGTTAATTTCCCATAGGCAAACAGGTAACATTTTTACTGTTACATATACCACGTGACTGAACATTTTTTTACTGTCACTGGGTGATAGTAAATTTTTGACAGTATTTTTTACTGTCATGGGGTAACAGTAAATGTTTAACAGTATTTTTTTACTGTCACATGGGTGATAGTAATTCTTTAAAAAGTATTTCCTTGAAGTAATAAAATAAATAATACATAGCTTACGTTTTTACTGTTACCCACAAAGCTATGAGTTATTTTATATACTATTGTACATGTCTCTTGTTCCATTCTTTCATGTGTTCTTAATTGGTTATTAAATCCAGAACATACAAAGTGGCGTTTCAGACGTGCTTCTCCAACGGGTAATTTGAGGATTCGTTCGTACAAACGTTGCCCAACTTGCTGATATTTTTTCCAATGACTTAGCAGCTTTGAACTAGAAATTTACTATCACCTCATCCTGAACAATGAACACTTTACATTTCACAAATAATTAAAACATTGTAAAATCTTAAAGAGATAAATACCATAATACTTTAACTACAGTTACACATGTGCCGTTTTCGTGACAGCTACGTATAGAATTATTATTATCGAACTTATTATTTTCTTAAGCGACTATGTCATTGAGAACTGTGTGTGGAAACAAATAAACATATTGATTTATTAAGCTTGTAACACATACATACATTTCGGTTTCTTTATGCGAAGGCAATGTATGTATGCAGTTGTCGTCAGAGCATTACGAATACACAGATTGTGGCATGATTTACAGACTAATCTCAGAACGTATCGTCTGGAGTTATTATAAAATCAATCCCCTTGAACCGTCTTTAGCTCAAACAAGTATACTTATTTACATAATGCCAAAATGAAAACAGAATTATGCTTTCTCACACAGGACACACTTGGGAGACAGAATGTCACAGTGTATTTATATATGATCATCCCGGATCAGATTTATTTGGATTATACAATATATACTCGGATTGTTTTCACTGAGATCGTTCGAAAAAAATCCTTTATCTTTTTATTGTTGGGTGTCTGCCGTATCGTTCGGTTTCTCCCAACATTATGTTTATAAATGGGACCTTAGGGGGTTATAACTTTGGGATGTAAGGTGATCGTGTCGTCAAACTGGTGTAATCCTCTGGTACTTAAAATAACAAAATATTAACCACGAAGCCGTTATGTCGCAGATTTTACTTATAGGTTTGATATTTGTTTCTTTTTTTCTTTTAACCGTTTTTTTTTGTTCTTCCTCCCCACACTTTCATTCGTGTGCAGTGAGACTTTACCAAATCTGGAATATGCATTCATTTCGTATTCTTGTACAAGCGCTTGAAATTCAATTGATGTTATTTGTCGCTTAGCTTAAATTCACATATGAAAAATTGTCAGTTAGATCTACTTTCGGAAGTACGAGATGAGATATACCTGGACTATTACACATGGATTGTCCTGGAATATTATCGGACTTACATAATAGACATCTTTCTTGAAAAAAAACTCTACAAGGGAATTAATCCCAACATTCGGCATTGTCTTCGATGTGTATATATAGAGTTGTCGTACTTGAGGGAATCGGTTAAAAAATTAGACTGTTGGTTATTGGGGAGTATCGTTTATGTGAGTGAAAATGATACATCACAAACCGTGAAACAGTTTACAGTTTTCATTTAGAAGCCTACGAAGCGATTAATGCATCTCTCCAAAAGTCGACGTTTGGACGCACATATGATAAATATCATGTGAAGATTTTGTAACAGTAGGACTCGGCCGTTCTTAATAAAACGCCGTGTCTACGAACTTCTGGATCAGCCCTCGAATTTAAGAGGTATAATATCAAGCGAAAAAGAACGAACTGTAATGTCTTGTTGAATTTCGAGAGAAAAGAACTGATCAAAAATAAATAATAACAGACTGATAATTGTGAACACGCTTCATAGTTGATACAAAGTAGTTTTGCAGTAACCATGAGTTTCAAAACTACATGCAATTAATGAATTAAAGACAGTCAATATGAATAGGGGAAAGCGAAAATTGCCAGGACTGTTTTTTGTTGGGAAAGCTTAAAGCAATACCAATCTTTTTTTTACTTTTTCAAAACTTTCCAAATCTCCATTATATATAAAAGTGTATGCCTTTGAAGATACTAGTAATTTAAGACATTTGTTTTAATTAATCAATTAATAAATTGACTCTTGTGATCATCCAAAAATTAAATATGTTTATCGAACAACAAATACATGTATTGGCCAACGTACGTGTAAGACATGTGAAGACTATGATAAACTTATTTATTTCTTACTCTCATACTAAATGTTTATTGTTATATATTATTAATTCGTACCACAACGTACAACGCTTTTTGTACGTTTTATCTTTCCATGGCTCCATTTTTTTTGTTTCAACAACATGATGACTGAATATCACGTATAAAAATAAACTGCTTTGATAATTACAGTTTTGTTTTACGAGTACAGAGTTTTCATTCATCATTATTGTAGTTAAATCTCTTTTTCATGAGGCTCAGATCATATTTAATGCGGTGATTGAGAAATAAACAACTGGTTATAGTGTCAGAATGATGACACCCGATCTGAATCTTAATCGTGCCTGTACGGATTCGTGAAACAACGTCATGATCTTGCACGTGTTTACTCATCCTATTTATCACAGAAAATCACACACATAGTGGATTTATAAATATATTTTGAATCCAGCTTTTGTAAACAATGGCTCATGATTTTTCACGCTGTAAACTGTTACGCAAGAGGATTATATATAGCTACGTTACATGCAAGAAAACAAAAATAATGCCATTGTTACAGTCTATGCTTATTTATGGCTTTTTAGTTTGATGTATAATTTTTGTTTTGCACGAAACCACTATGAAAATAAATGTGTTTACATAATACAATGTACTTACATTTTACTTGAAGAATAATTACTTATCTCATCGTCTAGTGCCAAAATTATTCTTTATGGGCCTTTAATTGTGTAAGCCATTTTCTCCCGCTGGATTTAGGGTGATTTGTGTAATTTAGTTTTATGACAAACATTAGTTTTATGTTCCGTTCTTATTGAACTCTGTCTTAATTGCTATGTTGCTAAAGATGAACTCACACCTTGCTCGGTTGACAATGCTGAATGTTCATATAAACTTTTGCTGAACTTGATTATCTCGATGCTCAAACTCGTGAGTCTAGCTAGTACATGTATTTATTATTGTTTATTATTATACCATATTTATATAGCCCTTTTTCATGTAATTACACGTTCAAAAGTGCTGTACAATCACGATTACGACATGGTTAAAACAATATGTAATGAATACAAACATGTTAGTCAAAAATGATATGGGTAAAATATATACAACTATGGTCAAATTTATAAGTCAACAAATCCACCATTAATGTATGCAGACAAGTAAGGTACACAGTAATTCTAATGATTCAAGTCCGGTTGGCTTCGTAAGCTGTTTGGCCAGTCCACATGCGCATTACTCCACCAGCCGGTGTTCAATGTTCACTACGCAACTTCACTGAATGATTACTAAAGGTACATTTAAATTAATGTTTCAAGAACAGCGTCAAGATACCACTGCTACTTATTTTGAATATTTTGTAGTTTGTTCAGAATGATTTTTGGGGAACCACACAGTAACGAATTGCAGTAATCCAGTCTTGATGTTACTAACGAATTGATAAGGGATTTTGTTGCATCAACAGTCAACTATTGTCTGATTTGACCTATTTGTCTGATCTGCATGGAACACGACCTTGAAACAGAGTTAACATGTTTATCCATGTCCAAAAGTGAATCTAGCATGACACCGAGGGTATGGATTTTGTCTACGAACAACAGTTCGTTCTTACTACATGTACACTAAATTACGGAATCCTGTTAGTGCCATGTCGAATGTCGTCCGTCGACCCACAAACGCGACGCACGACAACGCGATACGACAATGCGACAACGCGATACGACAATGCGACAACGCGATACGACGCTCGACAATGCGACACGACGGACGACAATGCGATACGACATTTGTCAAAATGTCGTGATGTCGAGTGGCCAATTTTGGCACGATATATTACAATGTCGTATCGCGTTGTCGAGCGTCGTATCGCGTTGTCGCATTGTCGTGCGTCGTGTCCTGCATTTCAGCGACATGCGACGCACGACAACGCGATACGACGCTCGACAATGCGACACGACGCTCGACAATGCGATACGACATTCGTCCAAATGTCGTGATGTCGTATCGCGTTGTCGTGTGTCGCCTATGCGTCCATACCATGACATGCGACAACGCGATACGACAATGCGACAATGCGATACGACGCTCGACAACGCGATACGACATTTTGAAAATTGTCGTGCGTCGACCGGTGTTCACTTAAATAAATACCGCCGTTCGCTTCGATCGTTGCAACAATAAAATTTACTCGCACCTGACCTGAACAAAAGTCTAACACGCGCGGTAGGATGGCGTCTGCTAGTTTCTTATGTATGTTACAAAAGTAACTCCATTGGATAAAAAAATATAGTCTTTATTTGAAACTTTTATGTCCAGATAGGTGTGGAGGACAGACAAGCTACTTTATTGGTTTGTTAGCTTGACACATGTGGAGTGTTATTGAAGTCAAACTTTATCAACACACAAAGTTATTTACACATGCATTCATGTTACTTTGTTAATTACTTGAAAACAATACATTAACGAATTCGTTGTTTTCTGATTAATTACTGGCAGTTTGTTTGCATTAACAGTTATATTAACTAGTGATGACTGCCAAATGCATATCTATATATAAACATATATTTTCATGAGGTCAATATACAGGAATCAGCCATCTTTAGAATATACAGCTTCGTCGTGGAAACATTTCTATCCAACGGAGTTACTTTTGTATCTTTGTGTTTGTTCTTCAATACACGTATTAAAACGTTCAGTTGTTCATTACAAACGTTAAAGAATAACGCACACGCGCAAATGAAACTAGCACATGTATTAACTACCACACAAATTACTTATATATCATATTATGACAATTCATCAACTACCCTTGTTAATATAAGAAAACATACATAAGAAACTAGCAGACGCCATCCTACCGCGCGTGTTAGACTTTTGTTCAGGTCAGGTGCGAGTAAATTTTATTGTTGCAACGATCGAAGCGAACGGCGGTATTTATTTAAGTGAACACCGGTCGACGCACGACAATTTTCAAAATGTCGTATCGCGTTGTCGAGCGTCGTATCGCATTGTCGTATCGCGTTGTCGCATGTCATGGTATGGACGCATAGGCGACACACGACAACGCGATACGACATCACGACATTTGGACGAATGTCGTATCGCATTGTCGAGCGTCGTGTCGCATTGTCGAGCGTCGTATTGCGTTGTCGTGCGTCGCATGTCGCTGAAATGCAGGACACGACGCACGACAACGCGATACGACAATGCGACAACGCGATACGACAATGCGACAACGCGATGCGACAATGCGACAACGCGATACGACGCTCGACAACCCGATACGACATTGTAATATATCGTGCCAAAATTGGCCACTCGACATCACGACATTTTGACAAATGTCGTATCGCATTGTCGTCCGTCGTGTCGCATTGTCGAGCGTCGTATCGCGTTGTCGCATTGTCGTATCGCGTTGTCGTGCGTCGCGTTTGTTGGGCGACGGACGACATTCGACATGGCACTAACAGGATTCCGTACTAAATTGATATTAATAACACTCCTGTTTTAAGTGACACCTTCTTTATTTGTAATTTGGTCAGAACAATTATGTATGGCTGGCAAGTCGGAAAAATAGCGAAATAGAAATATAAAACATTTCACGGGCGGAAAATATGTATCAGTTCCGCCTTATTTAATTGTCTCCGCCTTATTTAATTGTCCGGAATTATTATCTAAATCTTCATCAATATGTACGTACCCATAACTTTAATTGTCAAACATTGTTGTTGTTCGGTACGTACGTACAATAAAGTTGAGAAGCATTTCGAACAATCGATCAGGAAATCGGAAAACCGAAGAACTTCCATTAAAACTGTTAAAATAGTTCCAATTTTACAATTATTCTGCATAAAGGCAAATTCAAATACAAAATGTATTATGTGCATTCAAGTCAAAATCATAATGAATAATTATGTTATCGTTGGTTTGGCCGCGCTTGTGCATTTACTTAGAATCGAAAGCGCTTTCAGTAAAATCAGCATCTTTTTACACGCATGCAGTTATTGCTTAGAATAAAAAAATATTAGTATTACTGTAATAATGACACGGTCACTTTAATTATATAACATTGTATTACTACAGCAAATATCTAAACAGGGTTCATTTACATATAATGACTTGCATATACCATTTACATCTGTAGAAAGTATACTAGCTTGAGAAATCCTTAGTCAGCTAAATGTGAGAGAACCATGCAGTTCTTCCGCTTATTTGCGAAGCATTTCCAATCTTGCTGTATTTTGGCAAAGGTGTTGTTTGACCACAGGGACACATAATTCAAAAATATGTTCAGTGAACACGCATGCGTATATATTTATACTGATATAATGTTTAGTCATGCAAACACCGTTTTTTAAAGTCATCAATGTACGTACGTTACGACCGACACACTATGTCGTTAAACTTGAATAAAACCTATAAAATATATTGCTAATGCGTAAGAGATAGCTCATTTTTCATAACAAAAATCATTAAAAGTACCAGTCAATGTGTTAAAATTATTTTAGCAAACATCAATCTCTTGTTTTGTAAAATGAAAAATTAGGTCCATACATTGTAAATCTATTGTTACGTAATAAATCCTGATAGTTATTCGAAATGTTGTGAAGCAGAATACAAAATCACATAAAAAGCTGATCAGCCTTGTAGAGAACATCTCTTTCCCTTATAATTAATCGGAACATGCAAAAGATGTGTAATTTTCTTTATAAGTTGTAATTTTCTTGGAACTTTGTAGCACGCTTGTTAAGTCTGCAACAGAAACTTTGACGTGATTTATTGGTTGATATTAAAAGGATATTTTGTACAGCGTGTAATTTTCTTTGTTAAAAGATAAATCAGATCAACGGATAATGTTTCACTGAGAATTGAGGAAATTTTGTCAGGAGGGTTCTATTGAGATACATCGATGAAGGTACTTTCTAAACCTCGAGGTAAATAGATGGTGTACTTAAAATGATATAGTTTGTTATCACATTTTTATATAGTTTCAATTTGAAATAAATCTCTGAAGTTGTTCACCAGTATTTGTATTCTGTATATAATTTGTATATGTCCGTGACATTATCAAAAAATGCAACAACAAACACTAATTTCCTACACGTACTTGATGGACCCGCCTCCGTGGTCGAGGTTTCTTTTCATGAGAAAGTAGGCAGTTGCTTACAGAGGACGGGAGCCTAGTACTAGTTCATCCCCGGAACAATGGTCACATTAACTGTCTGCCCCATACGACTCTGACTGTTGAAAACAAACAAACAAACAAACAAACAAACAAACAAAAAAAAAAAAAAAAAAACAAAAAAAAAAAAACAAAAAAAAAAAAAAAACAAAAAAAAAACAAACAAACAAACATGTATTTGGTAGCTTTATGAAATACTCTGTACAAATATAGACTGACTCGCTATTAAGACTGAATCGCTATTAAGCCCACTCATTGTCAGAACACCCAGTGATCTTAATAGCGGAATATTACGGTATATATTAAGATTAATAATGCACTACAGCGAGCAAGTAAAGCATAATGAAAGCAGTCGCATTAACAACAAAATCGGGATTAATTCGGAAGGGCCATCCTTTCTGACTAGGGCGGGATGGGACCAGTAAGATGTCTCGACGTCACTAACTGACCTATTGAATGAATACCAGCTGAAGTAGTACTTGTTTCTTTTAAATCTACATGTTAAATAAAGTCCTGGCTACAGGCTTTATTAGAGCTCCCTTTATATTGGATAGAATAAAAGTGTTGACTATATTTTCACATAACGAAATCAAATGTAGCTGGATGTCTATCATTTGTTAAATTCATATTTCTGAGAGGTCGATACTTATGATATATATTTATATACGAACTATTGTTCATTTTGCTGAATCACTGGCAACTTAAAATCCGGATTTTCAATTGAAATCGATCAAATTGTAGGATTTGCGCCAATACACTCATGAAGATGTATTCCATAACATTCAAACTTCTTTGTCATAATGTACTGATTATATATCTTACAGCCTACTTTGCGCGGATGTGTACTAGATGGTTTATTCATTATGTATTTTTCTTGTTTTAGAATATACGCTTAAAATAGTTTGTTTTTTTAAATTTCTTTCACTATGACATACAGTCATACCAGTGAACACATGTCACCCTTAGGAAAGACGTGTCCTTTACTGACAGGCGGTCTTTATTCGGAGTTATTTTGTTCTAAATAATCAATGATGGGTTTTAAAAGACAGGCCTTTATTTACAATGTAGCCTTTATGCGGACGTGACCGCTAACACAGTATTGACTGTGTATAATGCATAGATGATATTTAATTTTCTGTTAATTATTCTTTTTCTTATTTTGAATGACCAGTATTTCTCATCCAGATACTTGTCTTCACGTGTGTCTAGATAGCCAAACTTATTCATGATTATAGAAATCAGATGCTAATAAATAAGTATTCCATGGCGAGTATCTGAATCATCTTTTCGCGAGTGAAGTTAAAATAATTTCTCTAAAAATTGAAGAGGAAATATTTAAGATGTTAATCTTTAATCGTAAATTCATTTATGAATGACTTGATGTTAAATATTTAATAGATTAGGGAATGATTATTTCACATGAAAAACTCATAACTTTTCTAATTTATTTCCTTCCGTTGTGTTTTATGCTCTTTCCCATTGAATTTTTGCCGATTTTTTTGCCATTAATTGAAAGTCATGATAGGTATGCTATGATTATCTGTTATGAAGATATAAACATTATAAAATATTGTCTAGGCTTCTTAAGTGTGAGTATTTGAAGTTTCTAGTAATAAAATGATTCACAAAATGTGTGATTACATCTAGGTATCTGTGTATATTTACATATAATCATTATGAAAAATGTAGTTTGAATGAACAAATATAAATTATATGTAACGAACTGCTGCAAAACGGAAACTGTTATTCTGAATTTACCATTTAAATTAATCGGAACTATAAAAATACGACTTTTTATGTAGTGTTAAGAGTTTAATTTGTTGGTCCATCAGATTTTGTGTGGTTAATGTTTTTTTAACATTATAGAGTTTATAGCACGCTCATTTCTCTAGCAGTTGGTGAAAAGAAGAAAGAATGGGAAAAAGTAAAAAAACTACCTGACATTTGTGATAAAAAGCAATACTAAATGATATGATTTCTAAAGACATAAAATTCATTTCTTGTATAAGATTTTACATCTTAGCTACTATTCCTTCTCTATGTTGCCATGTTTATTCATGATCATTTATTTACTCCCTACCACGTGTTTAGTATTTTCGTGATTTCCTGTTTTATTCTATTGTCGTGTTATCGTAGGATTATCATCTTCACCACAATTCACGAAACATTGATTTGCCAATTAAGATCTTAAGGTCAATGAATTAGACTGACATTTTTTCTCATGGCTTTTTATTTATCAATTGGGGTTTTTAAATGCCACTTTTCGTTATATACAGCGGCTGTATATATCAAGTTTTTCCTGGATTGTATCCTGGCTAATACACTGACTTATACTTGTACTGGGAACCAGCAACTTCTCCACATATGGAGGAAAATCGACATTATTATCAGATTTTCAAAAAGGGAATTATCTATCGTGATCGGGATTCGGACCCGATTACCCGGGTTACAAGTCCAGCGCAGTAACCACTGGACTATGACCGTATTGTAGATGAAAAGCTTTAGAAGTTTTTACCTTCCTATCTTGAACTAGAAAACAACACAATAAAACATTTGCAAATAACTTGAAATGAACTAAATCAATTTTATTGTTTCGTAGCGTTTTTTTAATACCTGCATGATTTATTTATCTAACTCAGCAGATACTACTGTTACTTTTTACATTGCATAATCAACTTACTGGTAAACATAGAATAATTCTCACGAGTATTTTTGCTCAAAATATGAATGTACGCAAAGCTGTTTTTATTTCTTAAGTAAAAATAGAAAAAGTGTAATTTTGATGTAGAGATAAAAATGGAACCCTCCATGATCGTGATGTTATGCCCTGTCTGCTTACTACAGGGCTGTAGGGACCGGCGAGGGCTAGGGGACCCCCTGATGCCATACAAACTTTTTAAATAGTTTTTAATTAGCCCCTTCCCAAACTGCTTCCTTCGTACCAGTACTATGACCGACCGAATCAAAGAATCATAATAAAGTGAGCAATATAAAATCACGACATTTCAAAACACTAACTGTTTCTAGTACTGCACACATTTTTGGTTCTTAGAGTATTATTTAAAATGGTCATTAATTAAAGTTTATTGCTGTAATTATTTATGAATTTCGTCGGTAATGCTTCAGTTTCACTGCTACATGGAAGACAACATTGGTGTTTGATATTTCTATTTTTTTTTGTACTTATAAACAACTTATATAAAAGTTCATAGGCTACAGCAGGTAGAGCATTATAGTTGTTGACTGCTTAATGTATAAATCAATGCATATCAATATAATCGAGACAAAACATATGTCCAAATTTATGCCGAAGTTATTCAACCAGCCGTTGAAGAATCATTGAGATCTTTAACGTGCAGATTGAAACGTTCATCATTGCTTTAACCGTCGACATACTCATAGCACCATGACCTTATTTCACAATATGGCTAGATCGATGTGATGTTCACAATAGTGTACAACATTCAATGACATTTATGAATTTCTGTTGGCAGTAAATAGGCATGCATTGTAAAAGTGTCGAATTTTTTTCGATTTATGCAATGACATGTACACAGTACTCCGCAAAATAGACGTTGTGACCGTAGTTTGAATAGTTTTATGTTTGATATACAGCTCTGATATCATATGATAAATTCAGATTTGTTTTCAACTATCAAATACCATTGTTGTCCTCTGGGATGTCACAGATAAGCTCCCCAAGAATGCTGGCTAGACATGCTCTATGTATTATTTACTTCAGGGAAATATCAGTAAATAATGAAATCTGACAGCAATATGAATGCCTTGCTTATGGATTTATTGTGTATCAGGACAAAAAGCCCCAGCTTTTAGATTATTAAGATGAAACGTAACTGTGTCTCAAGAGGTACTGTTTAATATTTTTGTTTATGCCAAAAGTAAGGAAGCATTATTGTATAAAATACTTGACTCCTGCAGCTTTTGTGTCAATCAACATTTTATTTGAAAAACTCTTGACATACCGAGGAGAAAGGATTTTGCACTCAGTCAAAAGTCAAATACAATGTAGCACAAAACATAAGAAGAATTAATACTACTCAAATTTTGGTTATGAGAACTAGAACCAAACCTTGAAAAAATCTTACAATGCAGACTTTTCACTGGTCGGTTTTAAAAATGTGCACCAAATCGGCCAATCAGAGAAACGGACCTCTTCTATCGACATCT
The DNA here is from genome assembly GCA_964023205.1 of Lutraria lutraria. Lineage (NCBI taxonomy): Eukaryota > Metazoa > Mollusca > Bivalvia > Venerida > Mactridae > Lutraria > Lutraria lutraria. The sequence continues at coordinate 18,581,429 of OZ026834.1, read as the reverse complement.
ACATGTGTACTCTATAATTATAACTGCAGATGAATATTCTCTATATGTAAGCAATTCCTATACACGAAGACACAACTGCATGCAAGATTTATGGATAAAGATAAATACCAATACTAGCTAGTATATTTGGATTTGTGCCCTTATCAAAATCTGAATTTTGATAAAATATAATTTAGCAGTAAGTGTCCGCTGGGATTCTGAAATACGTAGTTTCTCCTTGGCATGTTTTACCTAAATACATTATATATGGCTAACATATGGTAATAAAGCGGTAGTTTAAGAGACAAGCCTTGGAATTGTGATTGTTGCTTTCGTTCTCTTCAACTTGTAAACCAAAATTTCGTAGCCTCCATTTGCATAACTCTGTATTCGGAATCTATTTACCAATAACTGGATGATGTCGATGTTGCCCTCTGGGAAACACTTGTGTTCCTAGAAAGACAGTGCACTACTGATATGTTCAATTGGCAAAACACAAACTTTGATAGTTTTATGCACTTTGTTGCATGCGATTATTTTCGATTCCTTTAATATTGCTAAGAAATCTGCATCTTTAAATCCATTGACTTTAAATGTCAAACATGCTCTGACTTGAGTTTATTTATATATGTTCCTACTAAAGGTTCTGTATCATGCACTTCTGAAGATACATCCGGGGATGGTCAATAGTCGAGTGGCAACCCGCTGGACTACTATTCGAAAGGTCGTGGGTTCGATTCTCGGGTTCTGCATTTCAAATTTCTCAGGGAGGCTTTCAGTTCAGTGTCTCAAGCCCGACTACCGAGCCAAGTATTGTGTTTAAAAAATCACAGGAAAAGGTTGAGGCGTTTATCGGTGTTTTACGTAGGGCACGATAAAGGAACAGGAAAATCTATTCGAATAGAGTAGGGATATAAATGCCCGGTTCTCCTGTATCTTATCTCCACTCTCTTTGGGCGGCCCTGAAATGAACATTGCTGTCTAATGGGCCGTTAAGCAACACATGAATAAATAAAAACATAGAACTTTGCATCTAATCTCTGGACAGAGTTATCGTTCGTTATCCCTCGCTTAGATAACTAACGACAGCTCTGGGCAGAGACTGAGTAACATCTCTGATATTGCTATTACTAATAATTCATTTTGTTTTATATAAAAAATGGTACCTATCAATTGTTGTTCATCTGTGTGTACAACTGACCCGTGTTAAGATAACTTACAATTACTTAGAATCATCAACAATCATCTAGTGTTGTATTATCACTCAATAATCTTGGAAGAACATTATTTTGTGGATATCATTTTCTTGTCAAACCGTCAGCAGATAAAAGTAGATAAAGCCAATCTAGACACCTCATGGTTCTTCTAGCCTTTTTGCAGGATAATAAGAGATTAATTAGTAGTGAACAATGCTTGAGTCACATTTTCCTATTGTTTCTTAATTACGATCATCAAAATTTACAAGTAAATAAAACACAAATTAAATAAGATTATTGCAGAACAATCAAACATCAATTGGTATGTAAATAATGTATGTTCGTCATTTTAGTGGCAAGATGTTTAGATTAAACTATCGCATTAGTGAATATTTACAGACTAGTTGGTAAATAACAATATCTTATACAAGTGCTTTGTTAAGATATTTGCCTATTATTTCAAATAATTTGGCTGATCTAAATTGCTTATTTTTTAGATCTATTATTTTATATGTGTAGTTGATATCTGAGTGGTCCCATATTATTATGTTTGAGTGTGTGTTGTGATAGTGCTCCTGCCATACACTTCAGTTTGGTTGTTCAGTCTTGATGCAATCATTATGTGTTAAATCCTTGAAACTGGTCGTCCATTATCGTAAAAATCAGTTTTTAACTACACTTGTACATATGTAATGCGAAAAATAACAGTTATAAATATTTGGGAACATATGGTTTAAGTTTATGTCTGTTGCAATCAATTCGTGTCTGTTTTAAGACCTAAGCTTTTGGTATTTTGCCCTTAACATGCTTAACCTGATCTGTGGTTTAGAACTAGGTCTTCTTTTCAATTGAAGTATAATATCTAGAGACGGTCTTTCAATTGTACTTTTTTATACACTGTCAATGAATGCCAATTACTTGTTCCATAGATGTACATACCTGTTGAATGGATGAACATATTAACATTTCTATGGATGCACAAACCTGTTCAATCTAAATGTATATGTTGCATTATTTGAGAAACAAGTAATAACCACTTACATCAAACAATCTTTGTATATATATCATTGGTAATTGACCAGCACACAAACTGTGATGATGACGACAGAAAATAGCTTCGGACAATTTGAGCTTTTAAAAGCAACCTTCTTATCGGACGTTTTGTATACTAGGACTATGATGGTGCTCTCTTTTGAGAAGTACGAGCGTATGACTGAAAAATGAAGAACGAAGTGGTGATTGCTTATTAAAACTTCAACAATTTAGAAAGTCGTTACTAATGATGGTTATAGAAGGGAATCACAATATAGGAAGCTTTACAGATGATCTAGCAACTCTTGAATTAATTTTTAAGAAAAAGTTGATCGGTTGCGTAAAATTACTCCGATGTATTTTTGAAGGAGCCACCTTGTATTGATAGCATATTTACTGGACTATTGACAATCTGGGTTTTTGAATGTAGCAAGTTAGATTGATCAATATTCTTAATTGTCTGTACTGTGCAGAATTTGCTCAGAGTGAATTTTGAACATTATTTATTGGCAGCTTAGTCAGACACTAGCGATACATTTTTAAAAACATGTTTGAAATATCTTTGCTTAGTTTAAGACAACATGAAAATATTCTCTGTACAGTCAGCAGTAATTTGTGGGCACATATCCTGCCTCTTAAGTAAATTTTATAATTGTTTTATTTTTCTACGGTTCCTTTATACACAGAAAATTTAAATAAACCCAAAACAGATGATTAAAACAATTGAATTATGTGTTAGCATGATATGAGCAAAAATGCCAGTAAACTACTCGTATGTGTTAAAGAATTTCCTCTTTTTTGGGCATAAGTCAGTCATGTGTAAAAGTGTACAATGTATATTGCAAAGTTTGTATTTAAATCACTGCAAGAAATATTTCATTTTTATAAGGTAAATAGCTAGACCACCCAATGAAAGACAAATTACAGGGCTTCACCTAGAATAGATTGAAGCGTAGTAGTTTTGTCAATGGAGCCAAAAAGCTGGAAAATTAATATGCAGTTACACTAGATATGCTAGTTACTCCCTCGTGTGTGAATGATATCATCAATTCCTAAGAAGATCTAACAACAATGACAATCTGCACCAATAATCTGTGAACAATACCCACCAGAAGCCTGGACCGATGTCTAATATGTCTAATGACCGATGGGGCTAATATTGCCATTCTGGTATTCTACCCTGGCATCAACACAGACAAAGCCAATGAAGCTACAGGAAATACTGCAGTACCTACAGAGCTGAGACAGAGGCACTGTTGAAGGTCATATCTCTTGTCAGAGACTAGAGACAAAAGAGCTCCACGGTCACCTTCCTTACTGACGCAAAGTCAGTACTTCAAGCCCTGGACAACAACAACATCCCTTCTAAACGGTGGCTCTTTCACATTTTTGTGATCTGTTAAATATGAGCCATCGACACATCCGTTATAGAGCCCTCGAGCAAAACACAGGTAAGCACATTTGATAAAAGTATCCGTTTTTAATGAACACGCCTGTTTTTCAAACATCGAAGAATGCTATGCCTCCTAAAATATTTTGCTCGTCATTTTGCATGAATTCCGACAAGAAATACCCTCAAAATGACGTTGCTAGAAATCAACTCATGCGTTTTCTTTCACGAGAAATCATGTCTGGGGTGATTTCTCTTCCACGAAGTGGATGCTGGCCCACCTAATCGTGCATGAAACCATGGATTGTCCCACCCTCCCCTTTGCCTCAAATCAAAATTAGTTCACAGAGGTCGGTTTAAAACGAAATACTCACACTTTTTTCATTTGTGATTGAGCCATCGACAAGGTACTGGCTCCATCGGCAATGTGATGTAGCCAACACCATCACTCAACGAGTTTACTTCTGAAGATCGCCGTCTGCAGTAGATTATGAATATATAATTATGTGTAATGAAGTCTATACATAAATATTTATCGGTATATAATAGCGGGATAATTCCACAACAATAAATTAACATTCGTTAGGTGATGGTGTTAGCTCCAGCACATTGCCGATGGCACCAGCCCCCTGAAGACCACAGAACATGTACTATAAAACTGTAAAAGGCACAACTAGGAGAGAGCAACAACATGGCTTACTGACACGAGATTCATCAGGAACTACATGATGATGTGGACCCAAAGTTCATCCTTGCGACTCCACTGTGTAACAGCGATCGGGAAGAAGAAGATGCACATAGCTTAAACATTCATCTGCAGATTATGTCTTTGACCTATGTTACATCCATCTTCATATAATATCCTTGTTATACTGTAGTCAATCTATATTCATCTTTATAAATGCTGATGAAATATTGTTATTGTTAAATGATCCACGAGACTATTGTTTCTGGTGTCGCTTCATGAGTAGTATTTTACGCTCTTTCATTATCTATAGCTACCTATTTCTGTTATTGTTTGTATCCTCGTTTAATATTATCATGTATGTTTATTTTCAAATTTTACGAAATGTTTCACACTTAGTAGTAATTAAGTTTATTGAACAATACATTGTATTATATATATGTTCATGCACTCCGATATTTGGAGGATAACAAAATATGAATGTATACGTACTTAACATCGAATATTTAGTCCGACTAGACACAAACAAATGACCTAAGTCACATATTGAGCTTAATTTGACTGAAAGCTTCTTTGTTTGATTCTTTCATTACTAAATATTTTTTACTTGTAAGCGAAAACATTTTTATTTGTGATTTTCTTTTACTTTAATCATTCGACACCCTTTTTACCAGCTAAATTAGTAAAATGGTCATTGTTTTGCCAGTTCTTATTGTATGCATTGTTTTATGTCCACATTCTCAATATACGAATTGCCTCCAACCATTGTTTACTATTGGCTGAAAAGTTAAAACATAAGCTTACAAACGCATTGTACTAAGTTGTCTCCCTTACCATGTAGCCGTGGACTCGAAATTTAGCAGTCATACTCATGCTCAGTTTAGAGGTGGTGAGATCACACCCTGTCTTCGCTGAATAGATAATGTTTCTCACCCACTAGCTGGTCTATTTTTTCTCTGAGAGGTATCTTAATTACCTGAAGTTAATTTACAAAACATACTTCTTGTATATAGAGTTCCAGAGGTTACGGGGTTATAACTCATCAGTCTTCTGTGACCCTGTATAGTTTTCAAAGTTGATTGTGTTTTATTTTAGTTTTAGATTTATTTTCGGATGTTTTTGCGGATGAAACAAAAATAAAACAAATTTGAATGCTGAAATGTCAATCCCCATACAAAAAGCCTATGTTTACACAATTCCTGCAACCATTTTACTAATAATAATCAAAAATACAAATATTGCATATTCACTTAGACAAAGGGGCAATTTTTATGAAGGCCCTAGCTGTCTTTTTAAGAAAAAGAACCCAACACAATAACAAAAATGATGATTCGCCACAAACGCCTGGTTGTATTAATATAGTTTGTACACATATGGGATTGATAATTAAGCAAATATTTTTTTCTTCTTTAAAAAACATTTAAATATCATTAAATCTTTATTTTGACTTCCTATAAGGCGAATTGTCATTCTAAACTGGATTATCTGCCAGTATTAAATAGCTAGAACAGTGAATTTCTCCATGAATAATGCATGGCTTGTTCAATTTAATTATGAACAAATGATTTAAATTTCTTGAAGAATTTGTTAAATCTGTCTTCAATTAGAATTGCATTTGTTGTTCATAAAAACAGCATTTAAACCTTTAGAATAAAATGGGAAACTTATTATTATGCTATGAAAATGGGCGATATCTGCAGAGCAGCCTTTAATTAGGCACGTAATTTTATTATAATTAAAAGTTTTCATATTTTCAGTATCTTAAGATCGTAAGACAAGTATACACAATCCCCTCTGATAAGATGCAGCTAAATTAAGACTATTACATTATTAAAAACAACCATTTCATTGAAGATATTTCGTTTATGTTTTATCATCTATTAGAGAAGGCTTAAAATTTTATTACTCACAGTGCCTGTGGTATATCACTTAGGGAAACTTCGGAGCTGCATGATGACTTCACATGAAAATCTACCGTACTTTTTTATTTTCATGGTATTTGAGAGAACAAAAGGAGAAATAAGAGAAAGTTGATTTTACCCATTTTCACCGTCAATGTTATTTTTTTGTGATTGCCTAAGTAATAGGGCCTATGCCTAGTGTCAGTTCATGTTAAATAAATAAACATAATTCAGCATTTATTAACATCATGCGGTGGAATATAATGTAAATACTTCCGTGTAAAAACATAGAAGTTCAGTTTGTAGTAGGTATTTCCTTTTGATTAAATTTGATATAAAAATGAATTTTCAAATAGTTTGTAATGCAAATAAGATTAACAAAAAAGTTTTAATTCTGTTGGATTTTCATTTAACTACAAGAAACTTGCGGTAAACGATCGACAGTTCTAGTCCAATGCAGCAAATATGAAGAGCCTGTCACGAAAACCCAATAACATGGAGTAACACACTGTCGTCTGCTACAGCAAGGAGGTGGTATTGATCGAATGCTGTTTTGGATTCAACTCGCCAGTCATGTCAGCTACTATTCGTTAGACTGGTTCCTCGCGGACACTGTTAGTTGTGGTGATCTCAGAAACCCTTCTATTTCTCATCCAGTATTGGAGAAAAACATTGATTTAATGAATTTAGATATATACAGCTTATAGTGAAAAATCATTTTCTCTGTGTGATGGGTCCAGGCACAACGTAAATGGATTATTCCAGCATTTTGTTCGCTATATCGGGATATTTTACTATTTCGGAAACCTTACTGTGAAGGAATTTCATTCTATTCGTTTGAGTACTTCTTGGATAATTCAAAATAAACAACTGGATTGTCGATATATGATTCTGTTTGAAATGGCTACAGAAATTGTTTGATAAAATCATTTCTGCATTCCATGTTTGGAAGTTGCCCTGAATAGTATGTTAGTGATTGATTTTGGATTCTCTACTGAACATATTTGATGAATATTGAACTCGTGCTAATTTATCGTCTGCTTTTGTGCAGGTTGGGTGCACGTCACCTCCGTGTGTATTAGTCATTTTAATTGCAGAAATACCGTGGCTTTCTTATTCAGAATGCGTCTTCATAATTTTTGACTTCCAAAAAGGATTTTTTCACCTACTTTTTTGGATAAGATCAGAAGCATTTGCTATCCATCATGAATGTAAAATCAGCACTTAATCACCACCTCTTTTTAATTGTCAGTTTAGTTTTGATTGGATTGTGTACTTCATTTAATTTTGATGGATCTTCAAAAAGTTACGGGAAATTCGAAGCATGGAATCCTTGTAACAACGGGTCTGTAAGTTTTGAGTTTAAAACTAAGACAACGAGTGCATTGCTACTGTACACTGGTGGTAGTGGGACAATAAAAGATTACTTTATGTTGCAACTTATAAATGGAGTGATGCATCTCAGTTATTCGCTCAATAACGAGCATAATATGTTAACTGTCAATACCGGACAAGAACTGACCAACAACGAATGGCATTCAGTTGAACTGGTCAGAGATGGACGTTTAACCACATTAAAAGTAGATCAAATTGAGTATAGAAGGAAACTGGATAATTACGATCTTACATATGTCATATTCGGAAGTTCTAGAGATAATTTTGTGTTTATTGGTGGGCTTCCTTTGGAATACAGTCAAAAACTGTCTGATATTGCTCTCCCGAAAGCCGTGTTCGTACCAAGACTTCGTGGCTCAGTACGTAACATCTTCTACAACAACTGTGGAAGCTCCAAGGTGACTGCTAAATTGTTAGATTCTAAGGGAATCATTCTCGATGATAACGAATGCATGAAGAATAATCCTTGCAAAAACGAAGGGATTTGTGTGACAAGAAATCACGGAGTACAGTGCGACTGTACATACACTGATTATAGTGGAGAGTATTGTGAAATAGGTAAGATTTACTTAATTGTACATATTTCTATCAAAATTGAGAAACAAAGTTAAACTGTCAAACAAGCATTCAATTAAAGGTTGTAAAATTGCAACCCAGAACTTTGGCCTTCAAATATTTTAAAAGTTCAGTTTTTTATTTTGACTCTTGGAATCTTTTGTTTTAATTAGCTATAAGTCTGATAAAAATGTGCAATCAGAAAATTTATTTTTGGTGACAAGAAACAAGCTACATTTGTATATTGTAGAGCTAATTTTAGAAAGAAGCCAATGGATTATTTTGACGAGCTTGTTTATAATCAGGAAATGAAATTACAGCACACTCCTATATACTTACAAAGTAATCAACCAAGAATTCTATAGAGAGCTTAATACATCCTATAGCAGTAGGGCAATCCCAAAATGTTGAGAAATGATCTCATTTCTGTTTTTACAATGTCATTATTTCTAGCACCTTATCAAGAAGCGATCCTTGGTGTTTAATGAAAACAATGTTTGACTCAGTTTCCAGAATATGAACTTCATTTTCATATTTTAAGTTTTGATAATATATGTTATCACACTGGAAATATGTGATATAACGATGCTATTGTACAAAAAATGTTTGTGATAAATAATGAGAAATCATGCAGTGATTTGTTGTTGATGTTTTCTTGTGTTTATGTTGAGTTTCATTGAAATATCGGTTAGGAATTTATAAGAAAGGCTTCGTTTATGTAGTAATTGTGCATTTATTTGGTGGTTATTATAAATCGCCATATATCATGAATATTACAATTCTTCTATAATTATTTTATCAATCTAAAAAAAATCTCTGGGTAAATTAATCACAGAACATTAATAGACCATTATTATGATGGATATGAAATGACTAATCATTGTGTCCCTGGGCTGATGCATGCATCCACTTCATTTATAGGTACCTGCAGGTTAACTCCAGCCATGCAGTAAAATGGTTTCTGTTGCATCAACTTTGAATTATTCAGAAATAATTGATTAAAATTGTTCTTTTCATTATAATGTTAGAATAGTAACAATTATTATTGAGATTTTATAAGGATGCATGTTAAATTTATTATGCCTCGTTAATTTTGGCATTTCATCATTCAACAGTGTAACCATTTAAGCAGGATTCTTTGATAAGCCAGAATTTCTATTGTTTAAAAAAAAATCCATTGATATCCAGATCTGCTCATGAATTTGATTTGTTGAAGAATCAATGACATAAAATATATTATTGGGCAGTATTAAAATCTGATCATATGAAGAATGTGTAATGTTGCAGGGCCTGCATCAGACGCTGCAGCCCAATGGTTTGGATCATTCAATCTGGAAATAAGATATGTTAGTGTGTCTTTTAACTACATTATAATATTATCTTAGATTGTGAGAAAGATAGAGAGAAAGAGGGAGAGAGCAAATATTTTTACACAGCTGTCTTGCCATCGAAGTCAGTGCATTATGTTGGTTTCTTTTTGGAAAATAGAATTTCAAACACAACAATCAAGTGGTCATAGATTTGATATCCTGAGTTAGTTCAATTGTTTCCTCATACAAGTCATGCATGCGTTCTGATACTTTGTTCATATCATGATTAAGGAATGATAATAGAAGAGAGTCTTTATAGAAAAGGTTTTATTGCTAACTTTGGGGTCAACATAATAAAATAATTTATTATAAGCACAGATTTACATGAAACAATTACTTGTATAAGATTATAATAACAAATGATCTTTGTTATCTTCCTTAATATTGATGCTGCAGCACATCTGACCAACCAACTCATATTAAAATTAATATTCTTAAATCCACCTTTACTAGTAATTATTATCTACAAGAAAAAAAATATACAAATGAAGTATCAAAAATGTTAACGTGTACAAGAAAAAAAATCTAAGCAAATTAAGTTTCAAATAACATATTCGTGTGAAAATATAACTGTCATAAAACGGTTATCACTCAAAAAAGAATTATAGCAGCATGAATGAAGTGAGATAGATGTGATGTGTTTAAATGATTAAAATTGACATGATTTGTAGTCCTCAAAGACTTTAGAATCTAGGATCTTGATGGTGAGTGGTACAAAATGGGCTATTTTTTGTATGATCTTGTCTATTCTGTTAAATTTCTTTATTCTTTCTCTACAAGAAAGTCTGCTAAAGAAATAAATAACAATATGGCAGTGTGTCATCTGTATAGAAGTTATGACATTGTGGAGATGAGATGATCATGTATGGAGCAAGACTTTAATACTGTAATTTGCTCATGCATGTATGAATTTTAGATCTCAGTGACATTAAGATATATTGCTCCTAAAGAATTTATAGAATTTATATTACTCAGCAGTTTTTTTATATTATCTAGAAACATGTAGTTCAAGCAGATAAGTTGCATGTGTCAGTGATTTTATGCTGATTTGTCCAGATTTTGGCTTCTGTTTAGAATTTAATTGTAACTCCAAGTGAGCAGCGATAGAGGTATTTTAGACTTTGCATTTAGTTGTTAAGATATAAGATTTGACAATTTTGATTTTCTTTCATATGTGGAGAAGTTGCTCCTTAATTGTGGGATGGTATACTAAGTTAGTACTGATAAGAAAACAATCCTAGGTGAACTGGCGACTGTATGTTACTCGTTGACCCTAGACATTTTTATAAGGCCATTTAAGGAAAGGTACATTCACAGTGTTTCACTTTTTTACCTTTCGCACACTTTCAAGAATAACATGAAACCTAATATTGTATCAGAAATAATTTTTGAAAGCCTAACTTGTGATAAAAAATGAGACTTTGGGGCTCATATTGTACACTCAGAGCAGCTTGATGCTGTTAACAACTGTTGTAAATTTAGAAGTGTAATACCTAACTATGTGACATTCATTTTATATACCTGATGATTGACGAGAGCCAAATATATAACTGAATGGATTGAATTACAGAATACAGATACAAATGTATATACCTGTCTGGTCAAGGGATTATAAGTACATAGTGGAAACTTGGCTGCAATTTAACTGTCATAATTAACCCAGTTATTTAACCCATATCAATATCTGCTTTGAACTCAATAACTTCACAGGGGTATAACATTGAGGGGCATTCAGTTACTTTTCCAGCTTTATTAGTGGAGGATGACCCTAGGGGTACACCTGGGTAGAACCAACAACTATAATGCCTATATTATCTAGCTGGATTAGCTTCCTCACATCTGAAATTTGCATGTTAGTGATTTCTAAGCAGAGACCAATTAGCCACTTGACCACTGAGGCTCCCAGCACAAACAATTGTTAGATTATGAGACCATAATGACCCAACAAATACTGCAAGAAAAACTTATTTAATAAACCCAACAATACAGTGCAGTGTAGAATCATATACCCAGAACCCTGTCAGCATATAGATAGTATCTAATAAATAAATGGAATCGGATATTAAAAAATGAATCAATAGTGTCCTCTTTTATTATGTAACTATTAATAAATTTCTGCTGAGGGATTTGATTGATTAGGTAAATTCCCCTTTCGGGTAAAATGAATTCCCTGAACAAACGATAACTTTATTAGTTATAACAGTGAATGTGTTTGCTAATATGGCCAATACTATTCATATTTATATTGAATTACTATCTGGAATAAATAATGCTAGATTTACCATACATCTAAGCTTTGGAAACTTAAAATTATGGCACCAAAGACCAAACATTTTTCAGTCATTATAATATTCAGAAGTGTGTGGGTGCAGAGAGGGGCTCTGTAGTTGAGTAGTTATATAGTCTTGGACTACTAAGCTCCACTGGTCACAGCTATGACATCAAATCCAATCTAGGACCAGTCAAGTTTCACATGATGTGAGGAATCTATTAAGCTAGCTTATAGAAGGTCAGTGTTTCTAGCCAGGTGCATCAGAATAGGGTATATTCCTAACCCACTTGACTGAGCCAAGTCTGATGTAGAACTAATGGATGTTGGAGCCCAAGATCAAGCTGTCTCTGGAACTTCTCCTGAAATCAATAAAATACTCATACTGGTTGCATGAACTTACATGGATGGCTGCAAGACTTTTAATTTATTCATGTTAGAATTGATTAACTCTATAAAAGATCAGTTCAATGAGTTTAGGTATCTGGTGCCAAGAATACTAGAGTTATTTTAAATTTTAGTTTCTTTTCGAATGCTGTCAAAACTCTTTATATGGAAGTTCGGGGACCCAATAATTTAAATCATCAGATAAGTTTGTTAACTGATTGACTGTGCTGGCATTATTATAATGAAATCACATGATTTGGGTGTTCAGGAAAGGAGCAGATAATAAGATTGCAGTATTTTTGTTTTAATGTATTTATTTTGCAATACACAAATTAACATAGTTACATAAATATCTTAGGTTTCAATAATGATTGTCACATTAGTCAGTTTTTAGTTTTGTGTGAGTGTTGAGTTTTAGGTGTTACACAAAAGGCTTAAAATACAGTTAAATACTTACTATACTGTAAATTAACAACTTCAGTCCTCTATAAAACACACTATTATACCAAAATTATTTCAAGAAAGTAAATTTCTACCGAAGAGAATTTTTTTATGAAATTTGGAGAAAATTGAACTTACACTTTTCAGACCTTGAAATGGGGCAAAATTTTTGGCCCCAAATCAGCCCCCCCCCCAAATTACACTGACTGCATGCATACTTGAAAAGTTCTTAATTAACTAGTTTAGATGTTGTTTTTTTGCGCTGGCTACATTTGGTCTGAACTTATTTCCAAATGCTTCGTTACCATAATTGCATTAAGATTCCTAGATGCATTGTCTGGTTCCTCTATATTTCTCCATAGATTTTGTACAAATAATCATGTAATGGATGGTTTTATTATCCTAGATGGTAGTTCTTCAAAATTCCTCTATCACCAGAAAATGAAAATTGGAATGATCAATAAAGTATGGTTGCTTGGTAACAGTTAGTAAAAAATGAACCTAAAATGTGATGAAACTCACCTAATTTAGTCAGAAGAAGTGACAAATGCTTTAGGCAGTCCAAGATGATTGCAAGGTGTTAAATGAATAATTCGTTGGCGTTGCTTCTGTATTAGTGTATTGAACACAGCTGGCTACAAATGTCTAGCCGCAAGGCCTAAAACAAAAAATGTTTGTTTCTGGTTATCTGCAACCTACCCTAATTTTTCCGAGCAACACTAGATATTCATTAGGGTCAAGGAACAGTACACAAAGTATTAATTTCTCACTTTTTTAACTTTCACATGCTGTCAAGAATACCTAAAAAATAGAACATACCCAACATACATATACTTACCCTATTTTTAATGAGCACGTAACCAGACAGAATTTGTTTAGCCTTTTTAGAGTTATTAAGTGCATTTCTATGTTCATCACCATCTATTTTACGCCCCTTGTTTACTTTGCTTTCAGTTAAGGCATTTTTTCAATGTCCTGATCAGAGCTGGTGTCATGTAGAAATTCCGGCTCTGTTCACTTCATGTTTGATAAGTTTGCATTGTGAAGGGATTTCATGGTTTCAGCACTTTGTTTACTTGACAACATGAATCATTGAAAATGGACAGTATATTTGACAAGTCTGACTGGTTTTACTTTAACTTTAGTGTGGTTTGTGTTGATGCATATTATCATATAAGTGTTCAACTCAGTTGTCCCCGGAATTCAGAACTGCTGACAATATTAAAGGTTGTGTGTTCAAGATAATTTAGGCTGCTTATATAAGCACAGGCTTATAAGCACAGGCTTTTTTTTCTTTGATAAATTGATAAATCCAAAATTCATTTATCCAACACCAGTTACGAAAAATAACTGTCAGTTTCATGCAGAGAAACGGGTTTTCCCTGCTTGATAACTTAAAAGAGGACAATTTTCAGAAAATTGACTGAACTTTCATGCATACTCTATAAATTTGCACATTAATTAAAGATACAAGAATGAAATCTTCCTATACTTTCAATGTTTGACATACTGCATAGAAGCATGACAATTTTACCTCAGTAGACTTTATGTGACAATTGAATAGCTAATGCCATATTGATGGACTGGATGCTGAATGTGGCACATACCATTCATCAACTAGTTTATGATTAATTTGTAAGTCAACTGTGGAAAGACAATTCAAAGGTCTATAATTATAGTTTTGAATAGATATAGTCATACTAATCTTTGATTTTTTTATTCCCTTACAAAATATACTAGTAATTTGTTGATAGAATTATATTTCATTAGGTTTTTAAATTCTGTTAGTCAGATAAAATTGGTTGTGTTTTAGTAGCGCATTGGGTTGTAAAACATAGTCCTGTATGTGTCTGTTATCTGAGATATGTTCTTATATGATTATACTTCTTGTGACAAATCAATACATATGTCTATGTAAATTGATTTTTGCAATGTATGTTTTGTGGATTTTAGAAATATGTATTTTATGTATTTTATGTATTTTATGTATATTGTATATGTTTATGTATGGACACACTTATGAGTTGTGGTTAGGTGCGATCACTAACTTATTAATAAATTTCTTGTTAAAAAAAACCTAGTTACTACATTTCGATTAACTGATATTTACGATATTCTTTCTGATATTCCATGGTTTCGTTCAGTAACACAATAAACCAGGTTTAAATTAAAGCAAATATAGACTGCTGTATGAAAATAAAAGGAGATCACTTCAAAATAAAGGATAACTAACATGTAAATGTATAAACAAAGACAGACATATATATATAAAGTAAATAATTTAATAACTTTAAATGTTTAAATGCTTTGGATAAGCTGTGGTATTGGAAATGCACAACTTTGCTAATCGAGGTTATTTTACATTGGAATATATCTATATAGGGGAAAATAGAACCAAAAATTATTTTCAGATAATTTAACACCATGTTTATGAATGAGTTTTCTGTGAGTTAAAAATGAGTTTTTTAATTATACTTCACATGTTAGAATGACTGAAAATTATAAATGCCATTCACAGTCATAAAAATATCTTGGAACTGATTTACTGGTATATAATATTTTTTTAAAAGAGATAATTTTGTAACAAGATCGGTTTATAATATTTTTATCAGTGGTACATACATCTGATCTGTCTGATAGAGTGCCAGTGTGTTTACTGTTGATCGTTTAATGAATCATCATGCAGTTGGTATAAAAGTATTAAATGTCTCACACTTGATGTTTTTCTTCATGAAGAATTTTGTTGTAATGTAACTGTACAATGATATTGATGGTTGAAACGGGGACCGGAGCATGGTTTCAAGGGGGACTGGAGCATGGGTTAAAGTGGTTAAATGATCTCTTGATCTATATGAGCACTTGTCTCTTGTCTCTGTGAGTTTTAATCCCAACTGAAATTGGACTTGTGTCACATGTGAGGAACCTGTCCAGCTAGCTTACAGAAAGATGGTGGTTTTAACTAATGTATTAGTGTCTGCAGTCTTCTTCTAATTTTTAGAGATGGAAAGTTGTTAAATGTCACCCTTGTTGTTCGTGCAATGTTTTATAATCCAGCGAAAAAAATGGATCTATTGCTCATTAACAATGTGATAATTAAAGTTTATCTTTTTATCTCACTTCTGATGTTATTTAAAGCCACATGACCTTTTAAATTTGTCTGGTCTTAGTGCTGTATTGAAATTTCTGGAAACAATTTTGAACAACCCAGTTCAATTCAAACCACAGCTGTCATAGTATATCTTTATAATGATTTTGTCTCCGTTTTCAAACGAAGTTCTAAGTATAGTTAATTACGAATGTGGATACCGATCTCTTGTATACTCTGTTTAGTGTGGAAGTAATTTCTTCCGTGTGACCTCTTGTCACAGAGGATACCCCACGATCAATAACTAACTTACAGCAGAGAATGTCTCTATAGAGGAAAATGGATACCGTACGATCAGAGTTCTGAACGACTTTCGGTATCTACAGGCATTCTGTTGTCTGAAATGAAAAAAGAAGAATGACATTGAGTGAAGTGCTGGAGTCTGTACTTTTGATTACATGATGTTTTGTTTTCTGGTAATCCATCGTATATGTTGTCTTCTGTCACACATGTCTAGGACATATAATATTATTTTCTGAGGGAATGCTATTCAATCAATTCTGTATCCCCTCAGAATTTATACATTGGATACAACAGCATAATATTATGAAGTATTGACATATTGACATATTCTTATTAGTGTTTTGATTTACCATTTAACCATCTATTTTTTAAATTCAAGTATACTTGAATTTTTTTTATGCAAGTTTCCATAACACCATTTAGAGTACTGTTAAACCTGTATTTTTGGCCATAATAAAGGTCACCCTGTAAATTTTAAGGCCATTCTTATAAAAACCGTCATTGACTACTTGGAATAAAATGACCTGCAAATAAAGGCCACCTGTCAATTTAAACTTATCTTGTCTTTCCCAAGGGTGGCCTATGTTCACAGGTTTGACTGTTATTTCAGCCTTGTACAGTGAATTCAGACTTGAGCCGGTGAAAAATTTTAAAGAATGGGCTCTTTAATCTTGGGTAGATATCAATAATAGTAAATTGACCTCACTGTGAAGACGAACACCAATGATTCATGAATCATATCAGTATCATATTACCATGGCCTACTGTGGTCTACCATGGCCGACCATGGCCGACCATGTTTTGTTAAATGGCACCACTGTTTATGGTAATTGGACATGGCCGACCATGGTTATTGGACATGGCCGACCATGGCCAGCTACCATGTTCAACTGTGGTGCCATTTAACAAAAGATTGGAATAGGGAATTATATGTTCACCCCAGACAAGCTCCCATAAAGAAAGGATTAAACAAATAAACAAAAACTGTAATATTATGTACTTGAACAATGTTAGAATATTTCTTGACTTATATTCTTCAGGAACTGTCCTATAGACAGATTTGTGAAAAACCTTTATCTTAAAACCTTTTAAGACTTTTATCCAGATAAATACTGATGAATTTTAATATTTTACTGAAAATGAAATGCATGATATTATAGATGACATGTCATCTTTTTTACAAGCTTTTCCTTGTCTGTGAGTGAGCTTCACTGTTTCCATGCTTGTCAATTAAAAAAAGCTTTAAATATAATAGGATTGCACAGGTGACCTTAAAGCAAGTTTTGATTTATGGAATTGTAAATGCATTAGTTATAATCATAGGAAAAGGTAATGTTTGGTTTTCAGTTGTAAATCATTAATCTATCAAGAATTTAATTATCAGTGCACTTAAATTACCAGTTTACTAAAACCATAATTTTTCCGATTTTATTTAACTGCCACACTTAATAATTTGGTTATTTCAGCAGTCAGCCATTTTTAATTTACACCATGTGACCTATGATGTCAACAAACATTGTTGACCAATTTTGTCGGACATGGCCAACAATGGTCGGACATGGCCGACCGAGGCCTGACATTAACCATATTCTCTTACTATGGTCAACCATGGTCATTATTTCGCCTTGGAAGCTTTCTTAACTTCCTATCATTTAGAATTAGTCATTAATGATAATGAAGAATTTATGTATGCTTTATCTTTAAGCCATTTTCGAAGATATTGAGACAATTATTAGGTTTATGATGATGACCAATTATGAATAGATAAAAGCAGAGGAAAACAAAATGTTTAAATGCAGTGTTTTTCTCTCTTCATTGGGAAGAGACTAAATTAGTCTGTTGATTTAGGGAAAAATTAACACTAGAATTGCTGATGAGGGAAATAAAATAGAGGGTGTAAGTTAGAATTTTTGGGAAAACTGCATAATTGTAATGAACTTTTCAAAAGGGCCTTTGGTAGGCCTCTGTTATAGAGGGTGAAAAAAACTGTGATTAAATGCATGTAATACTTATATGATATATTCAGTAACATGTTTTGGTGCATAATAGTATCAAAACGCAGAACAGAAATCCAAGTTAATTGTACGATGTATTAACCGTATGGTGTCCAGATGCTTACAGCTTGGATTGCGGTCACAAAAAACAGGAACATGTTCCTCTTCAACTGTCAAGATTGGATTTGGTTTTGTTGTTTTTGCAATTCTTTGGAGATTTTATGATTTTGCATCATAAGTCTATCATAATCAGACTCAGAAACTCGAATTAAGAAAACAGAACCTAATGTTACATATATACATCAAGTACTTGATTTTATTGTCACCAACTATTCAGCTAGCTATCATCCATGTCTTCCATGTGTTGATTAGAACAATCCACAAGAAGAACAGAGCATGAATCCCTCAGACATTTTCTCCAAAAAATGGTCAAATTAAGCTAATTGTGCTATAATTGTTTCATTGAGGGAAACGTGAAGTGTATGACTTTACATTTTCCAGAATCAATTGAATTCTGCCTGGACTAATGGTCATTAGTTTGTGTCTTGGATTCATTCAGTTGGCCTGTCTCAAGATCAATAGCATTTAGATGTATTTGGGAAAAGGACAATACAGTAAGCTGTGACTGTGGACCTGTTTGACTAATGCTAACTGACTGCAGTACCTCATACTTTAATGTTCCTATTTTGGTGTTTAAGATTTATTACTATCCCAGACTAAAATATGAATAGTATTTTGATAATGATATCTTTATGACATTTCTGCAGCATACCGTTTTATGATTTCGTGCTGCTGTACAATTCCACCAGTTGTTGCATTTATAAATGATTCATTGCAAAGCCTGCAAAACTGAATAAATATAAGTGATGATTCTACGAGTAAATTGTCTGCTAATCATGTGAAAATTATCTTTGTATTATTATTTATTTGCATGTCTGCTTTTTGTCTCCCATTTTGTTCTGCTATGATAGAAATCAAAGGTATTTAGATTAATGTGTATTCATGTAATATTATAGCTGCACATTTGTTGTTCATCATTCTAAAAATTTAATGGATCATTGAATATTTTCCCAAACTAATTATTACATGAGCAGTTAGTTCTGGTGCCTGTAGGCTGTTCTCTCTTAAATATGGTTTGTGTAGAATATTAAACTGTTTAGTTGGGTGTTGGAATAAACACATTTTATGGTGTAACTGCAGGGACTTTCTTCATTTTGTTGTGTACTGCTGGGTCTTTATTTTATGATGTACTGCAGGGACATTCTTCATTTTATGTTGTACTGCAGGGACTTTCTTCATTTTATGGTGTACTGCAGGGATTGATATTCATAATTTTATGGTGTACTGCAGGGACTTTCATAATTTTATGGTGTACTGCAGAGACTTTCATAATTTAATGGTGTACTGCAGGGACTGTCATAATTTTATGGTGTACTGCAGAGACTTTCATAATTTTATGGTGTACTGCAGGGACTGTCATAATTTTATGGTGTACTGCAGGGACTGTCATAATTTTATGGTGTACTGCAGGGACTGTCATAATTTTATGGTGTACTGCAGAGACTTTCATAATTTTATGGTGTACTGCAGGGACTGTCATAATTTTATGGTGTACTGCAGGGACTTTCTTCATTTTATGGTGTAATGCAGGGATCGATGTTCATAATTTTATGGTGTACAGCAGGGACTTTCATAATTTTATGGTGTACTGCAGGGACTGTCATAATTTTATGGTGTACTGCAGGGACTGTCATAATTTTATGGTGTACTGCAGGGACTGTCATAATTTTATGGTGTACTGCAGGGACTGTCATAATTTTATGGTTGTACTGCAGGGACTTTCTTCATTTTATGGTATACTGCAGGGCCTTTCATAATTTTATGGTATATAGCAGGGACTTTCTTCATTTTATGTTGTACTGCAGGGACTTTCTTCATTTTATGGTGTACTGCAGGGATCGATGTTCATAATTTTATGGTGTACTGCAGGGATCGATGTTCATAATTTTATGGTGTACAGCAGGGATCGATATTCATAATTTTATGGTGTACTGCAGGGACTTTCTTCATTTTATGGTGAACAGCAGGGATCGATATTCATAATTTTATGGTGTACTGCAGGGACTTTCTTCATTTTATGGTGTACTGCAGGGATCGATATTCATAATTTTATGGTGTACTGCAGGGATCGATATTCATAATTTTATGGTGTACTGCAGGGATCGATATTCATAATTTTATGGTGTACTGCAGGGATCGATATTCATAATTTTATGGTGTACTGCAGGGATCGATATTCATAATTTTATGGTGTACTGCAGGGATCGATATTCATAATTTTATGGTGTACTGCAGGGAATTTCTTCATTTCTCAAGCTGTATGTCTAGTCACTGTCTTTAATCTCACTGGGGGCCAACGACGTATCACGAGAGGCGGTTCGCATCGAAAACATGTGTATGTTATGCAACGAAATTTTATGTAAACAGTCTCTGGTTTTCGGACCTCCACATGCCATTTTGAAATGTTTGACCTGCAGGAGGACGAAATGTTAGTTTTTTGGATTGTCTTGTTAGTTGTTTTTATTAAGTTTGTATTTGCCGTTGTAAAATGCGTTTTCTGTACAATGATTGCGTTGTCATTCATCAAAGTATGCCAGATTAGTCCGTTATTCTGTGTAAAAAACAGTTTTCCTCAAAATTATTGTGACATGAAACCCATTTGTAAAATATTTAGCACTCATGATACAGGCATCATGTCTGTGAACATAACTTAGCATCTCCCCACCGCTTATCAGATTCAATAGAATGTATACACGTTAATATAACAAGGCCTTTCGCACTAGACAAGTGTGTATGGTGTCAACTGAAGTCTCTTTTTGATGTATATGTTACTAACAGAGTGTGTGATGTTTCAGTCTGAAGTCAAATGTGTATATCAATTAATATTTTGCAGTTGACAGATATCTATTTAATTATGTGTGATGGTCTAAAGAGAACAGTTAAAATTGTTAGATGGTCTTATCATTTAATAACTGCATTATAATAGATTTAGGCACACACTTATATAATTTACGAGTTTGAACAATTTAGAAATCTGCTGTTATCTAAAAGGTTTGATTGCATTTCTTCGATTCGTTAACACCATTGCCCCATTCATTAGTATCTATAGCAATGTTGCACCGTGCTCGTCAATCCAAGTGTGATTTGCACCGAATTCGCCAATATCCACCATTTGAAAAAGGTGACCCAGTCTTGAAGACGTCTACGGTCAGTTATAATGCCCCCATCACACCAGAGCACGTCCGCACCACGCGCGCAAAGTGCCTATCACGTCCTGAAAATTTGGATGGCCGTGGCAGGGACGGGGTCAAACTCGAAAAGAAATGATGCACTCAGGCTCGCACTACGCCCTTACAACGTCTTTGCCAGGTTCTCACTGCGTCTATCACGTTGCCAGTAAGTTCATTACACGTGCAGCTTCCCGTTGTCACCAGGTCTATTGCGTTAATACTACGCCCAAATTATGTGCTCACTACGTCCATGCAGACTGAACTGCGCTCTCCCTAGGTCCCAATAACGTCCTCATTGCATTCACTAGCTCCGTATGTATTGTTAGATTTTACGGACCAGTGTTAAATTTTATCCCACCGCTGCCACCAGTGTTAAATTTTACGGTTGTGATCACCATTTTAATTACCTATTCTAACTAATAACACAAATCCAAATGAAATTATACCATTTATTTCTTTACTCTGATTTTACAAATACAAGTAATTTTAGATCCTCTCGAACGTCATGACTACCCTTTTTATTGTTCATAAATTCCCTTTTTTAATTCAACTCAAAAGATCTCTCCTAGCTATTACCCCTATCTCTCAGCTCTCCCCTTTCTCTTTCTCCTCTCCCCTTTTTTTCGAACCACAGTTTTCCCCAACTTAAATACCCTGCCCCCCAAATATGGGACATAACCTCATCAATCTATCGTCCCTTTCCATATAAAGGGTGTAGCATCATAAATCTTCCTTGTAGCATTACCAAGCTTGCACTGAGGCCTGCAAGTTGATTTATAATCCCATTGTTCTCAGAGATACAGGTTCCTGCAGAGGTCACTAAGGTGAACCATGTGTAGTCACTGGAACAATTAAACTTTAACAACCAAGAAGTACACTTCTATAATGGTGCTCAATAAAACTAATACAAGTATTTATGCATCTTTACACATATACTGTATATCTGAAAAACACAACAGTATACTGTACCATATGTGTCCATTTATATTAACTGGTCATGGTGGCCAAACAGGAGTCTTCTTTCTGCTTATAGTCATGCACTAACGCAACATAATCTAAGTTGCTTCATGTTTCTTCTATTTCATATTTAGAAAACGGCAATTTCAGCATCCAAATGGCTTGTCAGATGGTACAATAACAAAATGCATTCATTTGCTAACGTCCTGTCAGGACGCGGTGGGTGTAGTGCAATCGTCGCCCTAGTGTGATGGGGGTATAATTAGAGTAGATGTGATGGATTGAAGAAGCTTTTGTAATTGTACTACGGTCTCTTTTATTGTTTCATCGGTAACGTTAGATCTACTTTTTCAAAGTCCTCTGCGTCTGAGCATAGTATAGATGTGTCCAATTGTTCCGTCAGTTCAGCACCATCTGGTTGAGAAACTTCTGTACATCCCGGATTCCGCTTGTTTCAGGAACAATTGGCAATGGACAGACTTAGTCGGTGTGTTCACTTTAAGAAATTTCCATATTGGTCTGTCACTTGTTACATTATTTGTAGGTATTAATTTTTCCAGTTTCCGTGATCGTTGTCATGTCATCGATGTTGTAGATAACGTAATGTTCCTTCATTTTAGGTTGCATTGTGATATTTAGTTGTACCTCTATCATCTGCTTCCCTCATGAACGTAACGCTCTATATGCTGGAGTTTGCACAGTGTCATTGCGCTTCTAAAATGCTGGAAAATGGTGACCTGCAGTACATACACACCGCGTGGTCTGTATCCTGAAATTGATTTTGACTTCAGTGAGCAACGTACACATGAAGAGTGACCTTCGTTTAGCACCATACACACACTCTGTGAGAAACAAACACAGTCGTAGTATGCAAAAACCCCGTTCATATGTGCTTATTACACCTACAGAACATTTCTAATGAAGACAAAAATATTGAATAAGTAAACCTTACCCAGTAAGCATAAGAAATGATACTCAGGAAAAATATTTTAATGAAAAATCTACCAAAACAAGACTGTCTACGAACATCCCTAACTTTTGAGCTTAATTCATACGTAATTGGTACTCAATTAACTGCATACAACTGTTTCATAGTATTAAACGTTTCTACTCACCATGTTTCGTGCTTGGAATATGATATTCCAGCAAAATACAATGTCACTAACTACGAGAAATGTCGTCCTAAGCTTTTCAACCACGTTATGTGTACATAACATGTGTCGTTTGTCGTTGCATAACATACACATGTTTTCGATGCGAACCGCCTGTCGTGATACGTCGTTGGCCCCCAGTGAATCTTGACTCATACAATTAGTTCTTGTGCTTGCTGTCTGATAAAGTTATGAATATTAAATTTTTAAACCACATTCCTTCCTTCTGTAGACACTGATAATCATTGTTTATAATTTAGAAAGCTTCAGATTCACATACAATGAATCTTTTGATGGGTTAACTGGATTGTCTTCTTATCTGAAAAGTTGCTAATATCACCAGTAATAGTTGCATAGGTTTGGTGCCTTCAATGCCCTTCCCCCCCTCTCAAAGTACATTGCTCTGGAATGCTTGTTAGGGAATATTTGCTATTATGGAATCACTGTATAAAATCATTAAAATGTATTGCTGATATCTCTAGATGAAATTTATGTACCAAGCAAATGCAATTATAGTTCGGAGTGATGAATTGAAATCAGGTTTGACTCCCTATAGGGAGCATGTTTCATTGATACAATAAGATAAGCCTATTTTGATGTAAAGTCCTATGTGGGCAATAAGCATAATTATTGATGGCAATTTGCTTATTCTGTGTAATGATATTGTATATATTCTATTTATCATACAGACTTATATTACTACCAGAAACCATTATATATCTCTCTGTGTGTTACACCAGTTGTAATGTGAAATTAGACAATGCCTGTATATCTGTGATCAGAGAAATCAACATTTTTGTAACAATTTAGTCAAGCGTTTTTTTGCCTAGATTATATTATGGTAGTTATTATATAGCAGATGACCTGCCAGTGTAAATCATTTGAGAATAAACTGATCAACTGTAACACTGCCCTTCAGATTACATCAGTTCTGTGTTATATAATAATATGTACAAAGAATGGCCTTTCTAATTAGTTTTGCTTAAAAGCTCCAATAATTTCAAAGAGTGATTTTAGTGGAATAGATCGAGGTCACGGCTGGGTCAAGTGGTTAGCATGCCGGATTTGAAAACTGGAGATTCGGGTTCGATTCCCGGTCATGGCAGCTAGGTCATACCTTTCCAATTGATTTTCCTCCACATGTGGAGAAACTGCCAGTTTCTTGTTGAAGGGTAAGTTATTACTGGCTAGAATACCATCCAGGAAAACTTATTAGGTAAAACAACCCTTGTATATAACTGAAACATTGTTGAACAGTGTAAAACCCAAATAAACAATGTGGAACAAATCAAAGGGCTGTGAAGAAGAATGAAAAAATGTTTTTACAAGTTACAACCTTAGTATGGATATATACTCTCTGAACAATTTGCTATAAAGGCTCTTTAGCATTGAGGTACCCTAAGTCATGGACACTAATGGAAACATAATTATACCTGCTTGGAATCTTAATTTGCATTTTTGGTCATTCAGGGAGGGATGACATAATATTAAAGCCTTAAGTGTTTGTATGGCACACTTGATATTGTAGCTGTCTAAATATTGTGTAAGTGATTTTATCATACATTAATAATTGTTGTACTTATCAAGACTGTTTAAGAATAATTTGTTTGCATAAATTGCGCTGCATTTGTACCTGAGAAACCAAAAATTGTGCATTAAAATTCATAAACAGCAGCTGTCCCTTAAATGTTTGCATGCATTTATGTTAAAATTTTATTTTACCTTTGTTTTGCATGTATTTATAAGCAATTTCCCTTTGTTTTACATGGATTAACAAACAGCTTTACCTTTGTTTACACATGCATTTATAAACAATTCACCTTTGTTTTACATGTATTTATATACAATCTACCTTTGTTTACACATGCATTTGTAAACAATTCACCTTTGTTTTACACAGATTAACAAACAGCTTTACCTTTGTTTACACATGCATTTATAAACAATTCACCATTGTTTTACAAGCATTTATATACAATCTTCCTTGTTTTACATGCATTTATGTACAATTTACCTTTGTTTTACATGCATTTATGTACAATTTACCTTTGTTTTACATGGATTCATGTACAATTAACATTTGTTCTGCATGCATTTATAAACAATTTACCTTTGTTTTTTTTGTTGCCTTTATTCACCATTTTGATGTAGAGGAAATCATGCTGTGCATTTTATTACTCATTAACAAAGATTAGGCTGCTATTGTTACTTCTTGACTGAATTTAAGTGATTTAAGAGGTTTGTTAGATTTTTACTTCATTGAAACCAGTTGGATATCACATACTGATAAGAACTGCTGAATGTGGTTTGGAGATTATGTTTGGAGAAAGCCGTAGTAGTTGAATATCTCACAGAAAAACCTCATTTCTCTGCAAATAATTGTTTGATAATTAACTATTAATTTTAAAAGAATTTCATTCTTTAGCAATTAAAATTAGCAGTTTTTACTCGAATGAAATTACAGCATTGGTGAGCATTTTCTATTAACCTGGTGGCAGTTTCAACATTTAATGCTTGTTTGTTTAGCCTAAAATTTTGTTAGGTGTCAGACAATTTATGGGAAGATTGCTTTTGCAAGTTGAAGCAGGAATTTGGTTAATAATTTCAGTATTATTTTGTTATTGATTATCTTTGAAAACTGTTCTTCATGTTGTTATAGTTACCACCACTGCTAATTAAAAATACCTGTGATTCGCAATTAATTTTGTGTTCTTATAATTAATTAATTTCATTATCTTATAATTTATATGCTGGTTCAATTTTCTTTATTGCTCCAGGTTTTTAGCTCACATGAACACTTGTGCTCAGGGTGAGATTTTGTGATCAGTCTATGTTCGGCTTCCAGCGTCATTCATCGTCAAACTTTTACCTTGTGAACACACTATAGGGGCCACATTTTTAACTCAATTTTCACAAAACTAGGTCAGAATTTTAAAATTGTCAAAATCTCGGATGAGTTCGAAAAATGGGCCATTTTGGATCAAAAACTAGGTCACCAGGGCAAAATAAGGAAAACCCTGTGAACACTCTAGAAATCACTGTTTTGATTGGATCTTCATGAAACTTTGTCAGAATGTTTATTTTAATGATATGTAGGTTAAGATTGATAATGTGTCATCTGCAGTCAAAAACTAGGTCACTAGGGCAAATTGCTGGAAAACCTTGTGAACACTCTAGAAGTCACTGTTTTGATTGGATAATCATGAAACCTTGTCAGAATGTTTGTCTGTATAATAACTTGGATGAGTTTGAACATGGGTCATCTTGGGGTAAAACCTAGGTTGCTAGATCAAATCTTATGAAAAACCATGTTAACACTGTTTAACCACAGTTATAATTGGATCTTCACTTTGTCAAATTGTTTGTTTTAATGATATAATGGCCAAGTACAAATATTGGTCATCTGGGGTCAATAACTAGGTAAATAGGTCAAATCTGAGGAAAACTTTCTTAACACTGTAGATGTCACAGTTTTGATTCGATCTTAATTCACCTATCCTTGCCAGAATGTTTGCCTAAATGATATGTGGATCAAGGTCGAACATGGGTCAGCTGGGGTAAAAAACTAGGTCACCAGGTCAAATCTTAGTTAAAGCTCTAGATGTCGCAGTTTTAATTTGACCGTGCCAAAAGATTGTTCGTTTTAATGATTTTAAGTTCAAATATGGGTCATCTGGGGTCAAAAACTAGGTCACAGGTTCAAAACAATGTTTTAATGAGTAAACAATGATTGTCATGTGAGCGATATAGGGCCATCTTGGCCCTCTTGTTTATTTGTAAGTATAGGAAAAAAGCTGCCTTTTAAAATCCTAAATCTTTTTTTGTTATATACAGCTAATTTGTGTTGAAAGTAAAAACTATTTGATGACAGCTGGGATTGTGCAAAACTCACTTAATGTTGAAAGGAGAAAAAATCCCTCATCTTTGTTGCTTGATTTATACTCATTACTTCTTGATTTTACCTATGATAAACACATGATCTGGCCAACATAAAAGTGAATAATTACCACATTATTACCCCACCTACTTAATCTCCACCCCTTGTCAAAGCCCGCCCACTTGATAGTTTCCATCAGCAGTAATTCCTTGCAAGTTTGTGTTTTCTTTGCTGATACTATATCTCATTAGACATTAGACAGTCTGCATTTTTCTCCTTTCTCACTCCTTAGAATTATTAATTGTCTGCTAACAAAGCCTTCATGACTCTGATAAAAATCTTATCACTTCCGACATGAGAAATGGCTTTCTATCAAAATGTTTTCTTAACTTCTGTGAGCTATGGCAGACGTTTTTTTATGTCTTACAAAAAAATCTTTGTAGTAATAATAAATCTTAGTGATCACCTGTATGAGATTGCATAATGGATTAAGTTAGTGTTGTTGCTTTTTTGGCTATATTTATTTCTTATTCACTCATGGTGAATATTAAAAAATAAGTATGGTGCTGTGATACTGACAAACAGTGTATCAAAGCAATTCATTAAATGATGCTATTCTACAACATGTAATAAATATGATCAACCATAATCCCTGCAACTGAGAAATATTAAATCATATTAACAGCTTTATTTGTTTAGAATTGCCCAGATGTTACTGTGAAGTCAGCTTAATATGATACACTATAAGGAATTTGATATGAAGCCAGTGTTGAAATATATCAAATTGTCAACATTGTTCAACACAATCATGATTGTGTGTTTTATCCCTGCACAAGAATACCTGTTCTTTTTTTCTCTGGATGCACCAACAGCAAGGGTGTTTTGGAAACTTTACCAGCTTTTAAGGTTATAGGAGACCTGATGAATACACCTGGGTAGAACCAAAGACCCCTTAAAAGACAACTGGATGGTTTCCTCCCTTGCAACCAGGTGGACCCACTCTAGTTTCAGTTTCAACATAATAGACCAACCCTTGATTATCATATTCAATTGTAAGGTTACCCCAATGACTGAAGGTAAAGGTATTGCATGGACACCCAACAGCTGTTAGTATTTGTTTAATTTATATTTAATTGTTATGTGACATCCTGTGTCAACATTTATTTTGATTGGTTCTGTTGACTTACATTTAATTATCCTGTCTGCCAGTAATTCTATGGTCGCAATACATTTCTGTCAAATGTGTGTTATTTATTCTCCACTGAATGTTCTACTGCATCATCTTTAGAGACAGAGATCAACCATCTGCTGCTCTATGCGTGTTATTCTTTTTATGTCTGTACATCTTGTATTTTAAAGCCATTTGATTGGTTGCTTTATGATTTTACGTCCTGTATTTCAAAGCCATTTCATTGGTTGCTGCAAGATTATACATCCTGTATTTTAAAGCCATTTCATTGGTTGCTTCAAGACTAAAATTATTTCCTATATTTTAAAGCCATTCCATTGGTTGCTTCAAGATTATACGTCCTGTATTTTAAAGCCATTCCATTGGTTGCTTCAAGATTATATGTCCTGTATTTTAAAGCCAATTTATTGGTTGCTGCAAGATTATACATCCTGTATCTTAAAGCCATTTCATTGGTTGCCTCAAGTTTATATTCATTCCCTATATTTTAAAGCCATTCCATTGGTTGCTTCAATATTATAATTATTTCCTATATTTTAAAGCCATTCCATCGGTTGCTTCAAGATTATATGTCCTGTATTTTAAAGCCATTTCATTGGTTGCTTCAAGATTACATGTCCTGTATTTTAAAGCCATTCCATTGGTTGCTTCAAGATTATATGTCCTGTATTTTAAAGCCATTCCATTGGTTGCTTCAAGATTATATGTCCTGTATTTTACAGCCATTTCATTGGTTGCTGCAAGATTATACATCCTGTATTTCAAAGCCATTTCATTGGTTGTTTCAAGATTATAATTATGTCTTGTGTTTCAAAGCAATTTCTTTGATTGGTTTATGATTTTAAGAAGGTTTTATTTAGCTTATAATTCATTAATTTTTCATGTGCTTTAAGTAGCTTTCTAAATAAGGATTTTTTTTATAAGAGAGGTATTCTTTTCTTTGATGAACTATGAGTGAACTACTTAGTGATGACAGGATTTCACATGATGCCCCTGTGCAGTGTAACATTCAGTATCATGATAAATGCCTAAAGATTTCATCTCTTGCATATATTTTGGTAAGCAAGTTGTTACAGTCTCTGCTTGATATTATCAGTAGATAATCAGCCTTAAATTTATTGAGATTTCATCACTGAAGTAGGTGATTCTGTAGTTTTCTGCTTCAACATAATGATGATGGATTATTTTCCACATTTGCAAGAAAAACAAAACATTCATTACCATGATATATTAATTCCCTATAGCCATCAATAACAGCACTTAATTTGATAGTCCGAATCCATTTTGTGATGAATTGATGCCAAATTTAATTGGCACCGACAGACAATCTTGTCATCAGAGAAATTAATTTTTGCTGCAATATTTTTCTATGTTCTTCTGTGCCTGAAGTTTTGATGAAAGTCATTAGAAACATAGTTTTCATGGTTCAATACCTTAATTCAAGATTATTGTACTTCCTGCTTGAAGTAATTGTGATATATCATCAGTCAATCATATGACATCCATTTAAAAAAAATTTTTTGAAGTTGACATGATTTAGAATAAATACCTCCAAAAGAAATCAGATTTACTAAAACACTAGTAAATGCTTAAATTGTCATCTGTTGAGCATTGCTCAGATATATTGTTTAAAACCTGACTTTGCATTTTTACATTTCAATGTTTCCCTTTTTAGAATCTGTACATCTTCTGTATTGTTTTCTACAACTTTGATAGTCATTATTGTTTTGTTTTCTAAAGTTACGAGTTGATCATTTAGATCAGGACAGATTGAATGTGATTCTCAATAAAATATTCACAATTTACTTCTAGCTGTTTTAAATACAAATGTAGGGGGTGATAACTCAATGCCATGGAAAAGGAGCACATGTAATAATGAAGACTCCATAGCCAACAGATGCTAGTTATATCTCTAAGGCATTTATAAAACAGATACTGTATGTACAGACTTATTAATTTGTACAACCTCTATGAATCATTATGGCTTTAAAGCTGAGAACTGACAATCCAAAATGTCATGCTGAATGCTTACAGTGTTATGTTTTCTGACCAAATCTTCCAGCATTTATTAAGATGCTCTGAATGTTGATCAGTGGGATGTACAATCGCTTCACTGATTGATTCTACACTGTGATGTTATTGTGCCTTAAAGTTGTCCCAAGGCACTTTACAATCTTTCTATTAAGATCAATAGAAGAAATCGCTTGGCTTTTCAAGACAGCAAAATATGTTGGTCACTGATCAAGAATCATGAATGAATGGTTGTCAGCTGATGGGATGGGTGGTGTTTCCTACTTAAAATAACCACAATGAATGTGAAATGCATCACTATCATAGCCATTGCTTCTGGCCAAATTGTCATTACAAAATATTATAGCCATTTTTAGATTTCACACATAATTTTTAAATTTGAACCTTTTCTGTGTTCAACTATTGAGAATACTTCATGGATGACACTGTGAAGTATGACTTTGAATTTCGTCCAAATTTCTTTCAGAAAGTAACAGAATACCTTTAGGACATAATAGCTGATGAGTTTTGTTTCCATGGTATTCAATATCGAGTGAATATTCAACTTATTGGCTTAGTCAATACATAATTATGCAGTGGCTCGATCTTTGCTGTTTTTCAAATGTCTGGGATCATAAAAAGGCTGGAATAATCATTGATAAAATGACCAATATTAATGAAAACTGTTTGTCTGATTCTGGTTGCTGACTGTTTGCACACATTATCGCAATTATTCTGGCAGACAATTGCTGTGTTAATCTGTGTCTGGAAAATACTTACTTTTTCACAGCTTAAGTGCATGCAAATAAGTAGTAAAGCTTCGATAATGCTTACAAGAAGGATTTTCAATCAATGGATTTTTTTCAGATATTATTTGTATTTGAGAGGAAGCACTCTATGTGCTGCATAAAACCATTGAGTGCCTTTGTTTTCTCTTCAAACTTTTATTGTTATTCAAATGGTATAAGCTTATTGTAAAGGCCTTTACATGTTTGGAAGATTGTCATTGATTTCTGATGATGTTTTTTGTGAAAGAAGATCCTAAGTGTTGTTCTCAAATGGCTAATTAGTTTACACAGATTGTTTTTGCTCTGGTTCTGAGTACAATGTTTTTCTTCTCGAGAATTCTTGATTGGATCTTGAATTCCAATGTCCTGACATTAACCTTCGATTGATGCAAGACATCATGTGAAAGGAAGCTCATTTCTTAGTGCAAAAGAAAAATCTAGAGCTTTGAAATTAAGAGAAATGCAAAGCTTCTTAATTACTTGATGTGGTGTTCAAGGATGTCTCCCTGTGTGCTCTCTTGTTCTGAAATTGTGTCATTTGTTCCACCTGCTGATCATAGCTTCTGCAAAGCACTTGATGCACTTCTTAGTGGTTTTAATTCCTTCATGACAATCTATGACCTTGTATGAGATATAAGATATGCAATATGAAATCTTTAGTCATATTATAAGTCAGTCAGACATTTTCATCCATTTCGTCTGTATATAATGCTTCCAGATTTTTAATGGAACATTACAATGAATCATCATGAACAATGGATACACATGGTGGTTAATTGCTTTTCATCAGTTTTGATGGTTGGTTTTCATTTTGGGTTACAGTTGTCTCCATGCTGACAAAGCTATTGTTTGGGATTTTTATCATTTTAAATGATAGCTTACCTAAGAAATTTCTTGATTCAGAGATAGAAATTAAATTAAGCAGTAGTTCCTTAGAATAGATATGGCTAAGGTTCTTATGTGACTGTTTACATGTTCTCTTTTAAATTCATTTGATATTTTCTGCTGTGTTACTCAAATTTAAAGATAAGGGCATGTGTTAATGGAATGTCTGAAAATACTGAAGACTGGTGTTCAGCTCCTGTCACATTCAGAATTGACTGTCATCTTTTATGTGTGGTCAAGTACAATGCACTAGACATATTTTGATCAATTCATGATAAAGGACTATTATTCTTGTGGAGATTATTGTATTGGAAATTGATAGATAAATACTATTGATGCATGGAATGAGATATGGTTTCTGATTTATGCTGTATTTGGTTTCATTAATCATCAAAATGAATTGTCTCTAATGCACAGACATCTCCATGTCATATTCAATTACAAACAAAGTCTGCCTTGATGTGAATACCTTTTAGTATACATTTTGTGACTAAACTTGCAGAATGGTGAAACTGTTCTGTGACAGTAAGTTGTCAGTGTCTTTACTTGTCAAAATAAGTCACTTAAGTGAGCCTGCAATGAAAGGGATAATGCTTGTCCAACTTCAGCTACAGTGTTTCATTGTTTTGGATAAAATATATTGCAAAACTATACATTTGACATTGCATGTTGTAGTTGTGTTTATTTGTATTAATTTTCATAGAGGGGTTGAATGATGTCATTAATGCAGCTCAAGTTACGATTTCCAGACGTTTCAGCATTTAAAACAAAACTTGAGTTAGATCAATTGGCAAATCTGCTGTCTGTGCATGCTTAGAAATACCCACATCAAGTTCAGATTGTTTTGGTGCTGAAGGTAATTATTTTATATAAACAATGAGAGTCTATTTGATGTGGTTTACATCGTAAATGAAACATCATCATTTATTGATGACTGCATGGTTAATACTTAAATCACTCATCAATATAATGATTGACCTGTGATTTACCTGTTCTTTCTTAGGTATTCAATTTTGTACTAATTGGCTTGTTTCAATTACAATACACCTTCAATCCTGTCATTCATTGTGGTCCTGTTGATGGATATTAAAACTGCAGTTGTGGTAGATGTTCACACCTTTACAGTCTAGGGAATAACCTCATGTTCCCAGGTATTTCAGCCTTTTCCTGGTAATCGCTGTAATGACCTGTTGCTAATTGAAGGGCCATACAATACTGTTATAAACCAACTTGCTGACCAGAGCTCTGTGAGGGGTAATTTATCACCTTGTGTCCAGTCTCAGATGTGAAATGTTGATAAAGTACTTCGACTGAGTAAATATGTTTTCATCTTGTAATTGTGCAGCATGGATATTGATGAATGAAAAAAAAAATAAGCAGTTTAATAATTATGTCATATTATTACTCAACAATATTATTGCAACTAAAGCAGAAAAAGGTATCACTGATTAAAATCACAGTAGCACTTTGAATGTTTTTTTGTTACAATACAAGTGGGTATTCAGTATTACTGGAGACATGTTGGTAATACGAAAACATATTATGTTTTACTGAAAAAAATAGTATCATTCAGCTGATCAAAATTTTACATTAATTATAATAAGCTCTAAAACATGATTTTTTAGCACAGTATTTTTCCTATATTGCCATAATCAGGAACTGAACCAGGTAGAAAGTCAGGCTTTATCTCAATTTAAAAAAAAATGCAACAAAGTTTGAATATTATCTGACTAGTATACCGATTTTAATTGATCATTTACTTTTAAATGCTCTCAGGATTTTAATAATGCTAGTATAGCAGTCTCATATTTATTTCATCATTTTACAAGGAACAATTTTTAAGTAAATTCAGTATCAACGTAAGTACCATCAAAAACATAATCCAATCATAATTAAAAATTGATGTTTTTTTTCGGCTTCTGGTTGACTTTTAGATTTCTTTTGAAGATGTTCTTAAGTAAAATCAAGTGACCCTCAGTCTGGGGTCAGTTAGAAACAGGGTGTCACGATTTGAGCAATCGTGATAGAAGTCCGCAAGACAATGCTACATATCAAATATTTAAGCTGTATGTTCTCTGGTTTTTTTAGTAACCAGAATTCTGCATAGAATTTAATTCTTTGAAAAACTTTGGTAGAGCTTCATGCTAGAAACATCCTGTGAAGTTTTGTTGAAATAGGCCTAGTGTTTATTAGGAGATGATTTTTAAATGAATTGTTGACAACGGGTGACAGACACAGCCAGATCCTAGCAGCTCTGGTACTCTGTGCCAGGTTGCCATAGGAGCTAAAAAGGGTTATTCATTTATACATACTAAATGGTTTAAAAACAGTTTGAAACATTTCTTATACAAATAAAGGCTAATTTCACCTTTTGTCAAAATATGCAATATCAAAACTAAAGGAATTAAAATAGATATGAATTAAAATTTAACAATTTACTATCTTTAAAATAAAAATCCAAACCATACCTCAAAAACTTTCGTTAGCTAAATATTTGTAAACATGTTGAACATCTGCTCTGGTCAGGAAGGTGCTAAGTAGTTAATGGCCATTTTATTGCTCTGTAACTGGACATACTAATTAACTGCTGAGATAAGGCCTGGCTCAGATTGAGCAGTTCAGCATAGGTTATTCCTAGGACTGTTTACACCAACAGCAGAAAGTAGCATGTCTGGCTAAACTTTCCAATCTATTGTACTGCAATATTATGGCATAAATGGAGTATAAATTGCTGGTATAAATGTTTTATTTCAAAGTACTGGTATACACCCATACTCATGATACTATTTTAATCTGCTGATCATGGAACAGGTTTGTAAGACAATGCATTGCACCAGATACTAGATTAATGTTACAGAAATACCAAATATTTAAACCTCAATACAATTATTAGAGGGTTGCAAAACCCTGAAGAACCCTGAAGAGTATTGAAAGTATATCGACTATTTTGGTTCCTTTACAAGGCCTACAATTTCTACCTTGCAGGTCATACCATTTCTGTCTTGGCTATTTAAATATGTATGTTAACATTGCAACTATAATTTAAACTATATCTGATGTTTAAGGGCAATATAATTATTAACTTCTAATTTTAGTACATATGATTTATTTTCACAATTTCTGCAGACTATAGGCCATGATGTATATCTTAATATCATTAGTTATAACATACAGTTACAAAACAACCATGGCAGCTGATAATAAGTATATAATTCTGCATGGCTTTGCTGATATAATTTTCCTATGAATTTCCCCTGAAAGAATTAATTCCTGGCTGTTTGAACGACAGATCTTTAGGGAGCAATTTGATATGTACCTAATTCCTGTGATAATTAATGAGCTGAGATAATTATCATGAACACATTAGTTGACAGGTGTTAATATGTAGGGAATAAGATGAAAGTCATTTTATTGTAAGTATCTGCAGCTGAGCATGATTGCATTGCAATTTACCAGAACATATTAGGATATGTATTTAATACTAAGCATACAGTGAATCATGAGAATGTGAACAAAGGCCTCCCTGTGGAAAAGACATAATTTTGTGGACTCTATTGACAGCTAGATGACCTTTATTCACAAGGTCAGTTTGTTCTTAATTATAAGTCAATTGATGATTGTTATTTAAAAGAATGGCCTTTATTCACTGGGTTGCTTTATTTTGAGATGGCAGTTATTACATGTTTGACTGTACTTCTTTGTTCACAAAATGATTTAAAGCTCAACATTTGTTTGGAACACAAGGCAAGTAAGACACAATATATCTGACTATATTAGCCTATAATCATATTGGCCAGCATTAGTATTTGATTATGTCTAACAAAAACCCATACATGTTGATCAAGCCAATATCACACCTTTGGGATTTGACTTTAAAACTGCTCATGCCTTGGACCTTTAGACATGCCCTGCTCCACTCACTGTCTCTAATATATAAACCCCTGAAGAATATGATATAACCATTTAGAACTCAGGTTATTGATTGAATACCTGTTTTCTGTTACCATTCACATCTTGTCTTTACCTGTTGTTTCATTTATTGATGAATGGTAATCAGACAAGCATGAAAGGAGCTGTTATTAATGCCTCAGATTTCACTGGCAACTTACTCACCTTGGGTGATTTATTCATGTCAGTAATTAACAGTAATTAAGGAGCAGTAATTAAGGAACCCATCTTGGTCATTTAGGTAATCAATTATTGAATAGTTTCATACCTGTGAGAGTCTTTTTAAAGAGATATAAGCATCTCATAGTTGGTCCTTACATGGTACATGTAATGAATAAATTAAGATATTGTTGCCCAGGAAAAATTGTATTTATCTCAGACACACAAAGCGTGTTATTTTTGTACCATTTGGTAATGATGTTGACAACAGTGGTGAGAAAAGAGGAATGAATACAATATGAAAACTGCATTGTACATGGCTTTAAATTCCTCCAATTGCAGACATGAGTCACAATGCTGTAACTTATGAACAAGTTACAATGAAATGTGTCTTTGATAGATTATACAAAATATGGCTGCAAATCGAATGCTGAGTAAGTATAATAATCATGTTCTGTTCTTTCTTCTACATGTACCACAGAGAGTGTTTGCTGAACCAGAATTATTTAAAATGCCTGACATAAGCATGTTGTTATGGTGGTTTTTTGTTTACGTTGCATTCAGAATTATATTGATTGAATCACACTGTCTGTATGTGCAAAAGGTTTGCAGACAAATTGTCAGGGCACTGATTCAAGCTGGTGTCTCACTGCTCAACACTGAACTGTAAAGCATGAGTTTAAGACCTAGTCAAAGCTCTTGTCATGTCTTCATAACAATTGGACACAACATTTGTATATTATCATTTTGTTCTTCATATAATTACCTTTTGGAGTCGACAGATTTTTCGACTTAGAGGTACATGTTTAACAGCAGAAGTTTGATTTAGAGATGTAACATGATTAACAGAAATAACATGATTAACAGTACAAGTCCTTAGATTTATGTTGAACAGTTAAAGCCTTAGAAATGTTGTGTTATATAGAATGCACTGGACTGTGATTAAGACTATCTATATAAGCATGGAAAAACATACAATAAGGATGTTGCGCAGCTTGAATTTTCAAGTATTTACAACTGTTACTGACAATTCTTTGCATAATTATGTAACATCTGGGAGTTGAAAAAAGCCCCTTTCCTATCTATTCCTGTTTACAGTAATTTCCTTTTGGAAATGTGCATGCAATTTTAATGGCCATTTCTTTATGCTCTGTCCTGATTTGAGACAATTCAATTCCCAGAAGTTGCCAAACACTCAGTGGGTTATATTGAATTTTACACATAATGAAGTGAAGTAATTCACAGACAGCTACTGAAATGGGATTTGAAAATGAAATGATACAGAAGACTGTCATGCTAAGAAATAGTCTTGTTCTAAATTGCAAAGAATTTGCATTGATCGTGATCATGAGATTGCTCTTGACTTTATGAGGTCACAGCATTTTGTGTATTAATTACTTCTTATTCAACAGAAAATTGCATTGTCTTGCTTTGCATTAAGTTGTTCCATTGCAAGTTGTTTAAAAGTAGCAGAATTCAGTTACAATTGTGCCCAACAAGGGTTTGAATGCTGATTAACCAAGGAAACATTATTGATTTCAATGCAGTCCTCTTTTTCTACCTCGTTAACTTTTTTAGGCTCTACTGGTTGAGAGAAACAATTTTCTGTCATGCAAATTATAGAACATAGAGCTAGGGTTTCCTCTTACATCTGTAGAAAACCATTAAAATAATACAAGATAATATCTGATTGTTACAAACTTTTCCAATTAACTATTGTTTATACTCTGGTAGAAGTACATAACCTGATGTGCTCCACTAATTATGAATAATGTTTGCTTTTAGCAGTTTATTACAATTAACACAAAGAATTGTCACATTTACTGATGATTTGATCTCATAAATCGCAAACTTTATTTGATTTTTATTGATTTTTTATTTATCAGTGGATACTTTTATTCCATATATTGACATTGTTGATGCATTAATGATCCTTTTTACATGTAATGTGGTACTTGTATGAGAACTTTGTATAATACAAACTTTAATAAATATTTGCTGTAAATACTGCTCCAATGTTTTTGTCAATATTTTCCTGTTCTAGATACGTCCTAGGGGAAATTTCTTTGCAAAAACCCTGAGAAATATCTGAATTATAATTTCTTTTGGTGTGATGATTAATAATGATTAAAAACTATTAAAATTGCTATTACTAAAAGCGTACCAAGCAGGGGCATAGCTTGCCCTGAAATAATGTGTAGGCACCTTTCTAGGTGTTATTGTCTAATTCATTGTAGTCTTGCCGGAACCACATTCTTCGGGGCATTCATTTTCGGGCATGCTTTAATAAATAGCGTAAAAACATTTCTTTCTCAGCCAGATTTGTTCATTTTGAGTGTTTCATTTATCATTTTATGAATGTCTGCTTCATTTTGCTTTATAACAATAAATTTCTTAGTTTCTGGTTACCTGTCTTTCCCTAATTTATTCCTACAACCCTAGATTTTTTATTAGGCCTGAGAAAAAGTACATTCTAAACCTTTCTACATGCTTTTGAGTATAGAGTTGACTCTAATAAAGAAATTTACTCCTCACAGAAATCAGCTGATCCGATAACACAATTTACTCAGGTAATCTGCATCAATATCACTTAATTTGCATAAAATTTCAAAAGATAAAAAATGCTCTGTTGTAACAGAATGTTTCAGTGGAGTCATGAGTATGGTACAATATTCTAGTGTCACATGCAATTACAATAGCAACATTGTAGGGTGTCAATTTCTTGTGACTGGACTTTCTCATAAAACATAAACTGTTAATTCTCTTTATTAACACCTCAAGAATATTGTTAATATAACAATGAATAATAACAATGTATTCTGTCTATACAAAAAATGTTTCCACACCCTCTGAGTGAACAAAATCTGATATCATTGTAGGGTAGGTTGTGACATATACCGTATGTATTTTATTGTGACATACGTATTCTAAATATAACAGAATATAATATTACTGGTTTATGTGTGACTGATTGACAATAGCAGGTATATACAATGTAACACATCAACCATATTTAATCATGTCT
This sequence comes from Lutraria lutraria, assembly GCA_964023205.1. Taxonomy (NCBI): domain Eukaryota; kingdom Metazoa; phylum Mollusca; class Bivalvia; order Venerida; family Mactridae; genus Lutraria; species Lutraria lutraria. The sequence continues at coordinate 18,542,168 of OZ026834.1, read as the reverse complement.
TTCCACTCCTTAAAGTGAAGAAAGATGCTCACAGAGGCCTACCCTGTTGGTATACACATACATGAACTGTGGTAATGAATGTCTGACAGACACAGCATCATTATAAAGTTACTAAAAGCAACAATTAACAATTTGCACAAAACTTGTAGAGTAGTTTGAATAAGCTACCTGCACTCTATTCATGTACTGATTTTTTCTTAGTTTGATGAACAATTGTACCATAGTATCTTAACATCAATATTTCAAGTACAGTATAACCTTTGTAGAGCAACACCTTGTAGGAGCTGCAAATATTGACTGTTGTTTAGATGGTTGTTGCTCTACAGAGGTTAAATTTACAGTAAATATCAACTTAGGGACATTTTGAAGGTGTTGTTTAACAGACAGGTTGTTGCTCTACAGAGGGCTGCTCAGGAGAGGTTTTACTGTACTTTAAAAAGGTTTGCATAGTAATTAGTATGTGTCTTCATTATATTAAGTAGTTCTACGGACATGAATAGTGCACTCATTATATACTAGTACTCAAACATCTTGTTACAGAGTAATACACATGGATTGAAAGTCAGGCTTTAACAATTTACATTCTACTGTTGATAACAATTATACTGATAGATTTTATGAATATTTATTTGTGACATGTAAATAATTATGGTCAAACTATTTAAGCAGACCTTGACAATCTTGTTTATTGTAACATTTGCAGACAGACCCTGCAAGGATAAAAAGCAATCTTCCCTGATGTTTGTCTAACTATAATCCTGACACCCAGTCACTTGTAGTGAATAGACCTTAGTTTTGTATCGGTTTTATGGGCTCATTAATGTTTTAAGACTTGTGGCTAAATTCTGCCAACCTTAATTCATCAGACACCATTTTCCTAACACCCAGTTCTTTCTAAGTGTGATTATAGCTATTCCAGCGAACTGAAATACTCTCCAGGGAAATTCATTGGTCATACAAACTACAGAGGGATAATACATCCTTTACACAATTAATCCTTGCTTCCTGTCATTTTAAACTGATTGAAAATATTCCTTTGAGGTTTTTACAGTATCTGAATTTCAGAAAAAAATGCTATGTTGAGCCTTAGCTTAAATTATGATGGTTTAATATAATTTACAAGGTGCATTTTTATGAAGGATGAAGCTCAGGGCCCTAAAACTAGTTTATGCCCCTTGTAGCTTTGCTACAGACTTTGTGGTCCTACGTGGACCCTTTTGTCCTCCATTTGTTGTATGATCCTATGTGTGGGTTTTGGGTTTTGGAAGATGAATAGGGAAGGACTGGAATGTAATTATGTTTTGTATGTGTTCTAAATTTTATAGAAATCCTTTTCTTAACTTTTTCAGAAAAAGATTTGCGTACTCCAATTTTGTTTTCATTGAAATGTAGAAACACTGACTGCAGGGAAAACTGTTCTGATATATTTCATATACACAAAAAATAGTTTTGACACTTCATATTCTATTTTGTCAGGTTTTGCTCTAGACTTAAAATATCTATGGCTTGCTCTGTCTTACAATGAGGAAAAACTCTACTACATTAGTTTTTGTTTTAGAACTTGTCTACATTTTTGCCGGAGGAAAAAATCTTTTATTTATTGGTATCAGTACAGGAAATCAGGTTTCAAGCTAAATTGCATATTCTTCAGCTTCTCTGATTTGGCTGACTCCACCCAATTTTATTTATATGAGACTGGATTATATAATAATGTTTGAAATAAAGTTGTCAGGCTCTGTATCCATAGTGATCATATCTTTAGCTCATGTTTGTTAATATCACCACCTACATACAAAAAATAGATTTTACCCAAATAGAACACTATAATAGTCAAGTCAGAGACAGTAACATCCCTGGTTTAGAGTATGAAATACAAGATGTATCATTTCTAATGCTTGAGGACTGCACAGTTTTGGGTAGGATATTGCAATGAAATATAATATTTATAAAAGGAGAAGGAAACCCAATGTACCCAATGTCAGTAGGGGCTCAAACCTTAACAACCTCCCACTTGCAAGATAAATGATTTACCAACTGAGCCAATTGAGCTGGTTAATATCAAGGACTTATATTAAGTCCTTGTTAATATCACAGTCAAATTATTCATACCAATACTATATACACAATAGTGCTACTCATTGATGCTATATGATTGAATGTTCAACATGGTATATTATAGTCAGACCTTAGTTAAGACTTCCTCTGATAAATCTTTGTTACATGAGACTTGTTCACAACCTGACAATGTTTATATTACAATTGTCACTTAGTGCCCAGGAATCTCACACCCTCAAATATAATCAAGTCAAAACATTTCTGCTGTACTTGATTTTAGAGCAAATTGCAAATGCTCACCCAGATGACCCACATAAATACCAATGAACTCAACTAAAATTCAATTTTATTCTTAGATAAACTGATTACATTGGTCAATTACAGCCATCATGCATGTAAATTTAGGGGTTGTTTTTGCCTAATGTTACGAAAATTATAGGTTTTAGATATTTTGCTAAATTTTTCGATCATTGCAGGAGCATCCTTTATTGAGCACACCGGCTGTAGCTGATCTGATTCAGCGGTATTGTTAGTTGATTGTTTAATTGATCCAATCCAATTAAGGTTTAAATGCATTATCTTTCTTATTTTAATGGGGTAACTGATTTTAGTGTCCAGATGCCCCAGAGGACACACCCAATCTGAGTTCGAAGAATTTTTTACCTCCATCATGCTAAACATAATGGAACGATCAGTGTCTACCTAAAACTAAACACCCAACAATAATATTTCATCAATTCAAAGCAATTTTCACATCACATAATTTTTTTTCTGGTAAAAGAAATTACATGTCAGAGAGGACTTTAATGCAGCAATTTCCGATATGTGCTAATCTTATTCAGACTATTGTTTCCAATTTGCTACAACTACATTTTCTGTGACTCTGCCTGATTCCTCTTTGAGGGCATATATGATAATCATATAATAAGAACTTGTTACTTTTTTTGTCTCTCACATCAGCAAATATGGAGATTTCTTCCTGTGTTATGATTGCAGTTGTCAGACATATAATCAACAGAAGCGCCCTCTACAGTCTCATTTTAGATTCTACAGAATGATACACAAGATATGACTCTTTTGCCATTTTCCGCTGATTTGACTGTCTGAGATATGAGGAAAAACAAAAAATAAACGAAGTGTCACTATTTTGCTAGACAAAATCCCCTGTCTTATTTAGGCATTATGAAATTAGATAACCAAATTCTGGGAACTAACTGTATTAAGTCAGGACTATGTGCAAACTCATGTTCATTCACCTTGTTTTATGATAAGACTATAAAAACATCCTGTTTCCAAAGTAGAATGACTCCATTTAAAATATCATCAGCCTGATTAGTTTCTGTTACATATTGTGTACATATTACTGCTTGCATTTAATTCTTTCATGTAAATACACATAAATCTACCGTATATAGCATTAGGTGGTGTACTTAATGGGGTTATGAGAAAGTAATTCAATTTCATGGTACATAAACCCTTTTAGATTCAATCCAATTAATAACAATTCACAATTTTTTGTGTTTAGTATCCCAGTATTGGGTATGTCAACTTGATAAGTTTAATTGTTATACCATCCAATACCATTCAAAATATGGAAACAGAATTACTAAGCTTTGCATCATGCTGAACTAATGTTGTTCTACTGTGTTGCGGGTGTATTTTGGTAATTTGAAATCTTATATTTAGACTGAAGAGATTTCCAATTACATTTCTGCAGTTTCAGAAAGTGTAAAATTTGCTATGAGTTAGTTTTCAATTGGATTATTTGTATTGATTATTGGTTTTCAGCAAAGGAATTTCCTAATGTAAGGGTATAGACTGATTTCCCTGGTGAATAATGACTTGTTACAGGGGGAAGTTGTGGCTTACTTCACACCATGTTACTGACAATTGAATTTACTGGTTAAAAAATAGATATTTAAGACAAGAACTGAATTTAAGTGTTCTAACTGACTTGAATGACACCTGGAGGTCTTTTAAGTGTGAATGATACTGAAGAACTCTGAAGGATTATTTCATTTGGGTAGATTCGAATCTTCTAATTGGTTGCCAAAATTACATCCTTGCAATCATGGAGAATATCTGTCCGATACTTTTATAATCATAGGCTAGCATGTTATATATTGAATAACTAGACAATTTAAGAGTTAAACTCTTCATTGATACTGAATTTATGGCCAGTGTTTCGGGATGAGTTTCATACCTTTGGGAGCCCATACCTGCGTGATTGAGGCAGACATTTATTTATGTGTGAAAAGTGACTGCAGAGTTTACCTCAGAGGTCCTCTCTAATCTAACTGATTTTATTTTCAGCTAATGACATTTATATACATATAGGAATTGTTCAGTTCTGATTGAACCCAGAGAACACGTTTTTTTTATCTAATAAAATATCCTTATTACTGATAAACTCATCTGAGCTGAAAACAAACCAAATTATATGTTAGGTTACATTTCTGAAATTTTGCAATATACTGGTATTATTATTGCAGCTTATATTGAATTCCTATATTATCAATATACAGACTTAAGCTTAGTAAAAATATATCAAGGGTATCAATTTACCTATCTATATTTGATACTGTTATTTGTATAGATCACATAGAAACCATCCTATTATAGCATTGCTTGTTGTTTCTGTAATTATATACATTTGTAATACAGAACAGGCCTGTTACAAAGCAATTCCAGAAGGGGGGGGGGGGGGGGACTAATTTTAGATTTTGACTGACATCGTTGGGAGGGGAGGGGGGACACTAATACAGCCCCTCTTGGTAACCATAACAACCAAAATTGTTAGAAGGGGTTTAACCTGGTTTAGCCATCATAGCCCCACCCCGGTCCTTACAGCCAAGCAGATCTCGAGGTTAACAGTTTCATTTACTCTTTGATACATCTCTTCCTGTTTGATTATATCTTTTCTACAAACATATCATATAACTAGTCAATGGTCTTTGAATATCATTGTATAGAACATCAAACTCTTTGTAGTGGTGTTTTGTCTTGTGTTTACACAATTATTTTAGCAAAAAACAGGTTGTTTGAAGATAATTGATTAAGTATTTTTTGTGTGTGCGGTAATAAGCCTGGTCTGATCATGTCAATATCGTTATATCAACAATTAATTCTCAATTGAGAGATGAGCTAGCACTTACTACTATGAGTTACGTTTAGTATGACAAATATCATTTAGGTATTAAATTTGTTCAGTATCCTTTAGGCTTCCATATATTTGCTTTTAATTCATTTGTTTGTTTGTTTGCTAATATTTCATTTCTAATCTCTAGTTTACTTACTGGGTTTTAACATTTCCATACCTATCTATTGATAAACATCTGATTTTCACATTTTACAAAATTTGAGGGCTCAGCGCAACACTGTCGTAACTTGTTCTTATTTCAATATGAGTTATGACACTGTTGCGCTGAACACTCGAAATGTACATAGATTACTTTTGAGTGTTTTAAGTACTTTTTCTTAGTTTAATAATGACTACACTTAAACATGGCACCTTGTGAGATTTCTGACTTTAATTATACAAAACAATATGCATCTTTGATACATTGCTTGTATTGGTATCAACTTATCAGCAAGTGATTGTCTTGTAGAATTACTGAATTGAATAGAACTGAAATTAATTCCAACATAAAATTTACACCACATGATTCTTCAAGAGTAATAACGTTTTCAACCCAGTTACCTGAAAAAGTGGTGTGTTAACAGTATTGAACTTTGAAGTGGGTGTTCTGGATGTATTAGGATCATGTCACAGGGAAATAATTGTTCAAGTTATTTCATTCTAACTGCTGGATAAATGTAAAACAGTATAAAACTTAAGTTCATGTTCAGATTGCACCTTTGAACAAATAATGAATAGTTTATGTGCCACATTAATCTTGTGATTCCAAGCTGTCAATATGATAAATAATTGTTTGGTATCAACATTAATTCACCATGTAATGTTATAAAATCATAAAATTGAAAATTAACAAAGAATCATCTCATGCTTACAGATATTAATTGTCAACTGTTCATTGAAACAATGCTATTAAAATACAGAACTTTCAGGATGTGTTCTGATTGCACTCTTTATCCCATTACAAACATTTGATGTACAGTACCTGAGCAAATAGCATAATCTCCTGCTGGCTACCATGAAACTATCTATTAGTATTTGTCTTTTCTTTATTGGATCCTTCAATTGATTCCGGACAAAACCCACAGTAGGAATGTAAACAAATATCTAGAAAGTAAATATTTAATCAGGATGCATTGTCTTTAAGCAAACAAGAGCGTCTCACCTAACGCAGATGAGGCTCCAATTAGCCTGTTGTGGAAATCCTTGGATACGTTTACCATGTTTTATGAAAAATGTTTTAAATAATGGCATTGATCTGAGCTTTTCTATGAAATACAATTGATTCAAGCTTCTTCCAAAATCTTGTTTTATGTTGTCTACAACCACTGTCAAGTCATCCTTTAACCTCCAAGTTGTAGTATTGATTAGTTCTTGTTGTAGTAGTATCAGACAAATTGATCGCTGTTGGTCGATCGCTAGACTCCATGAAATTTGATTAAAGGTTCTGTTGCTAAAAAATTATTGTTTGTTGTTATGATTCAAAAGATTTTAGTAGATTGGATTCTTTGAAGGACAATTCAATGTCAATGTTTTACCAGTAGAAAATAGTTTCATCAATATTGTATAATAAGAATTTGAATGTACAAGTTGGAGATAAACTTGAAGCAAGATTGTAGTTTGTTTGTGTCTCATTTGAAATGGCAATCATGGGTAAATAATCATTAAATAAAATTGATGTAATTTCTATGTTTGTTAACTTAGAAGAGAAAGCAAAGCAAGAGCTTCTATAGTGACACACCCAGTTTTGTACTTGCAAAAACGTGATGCCTCTTATCCATACATTCAGGTTGAAAAATTATAAGTACCACTAGTTGTATAACTCTATTGTTTGCAGTTTTGATACAAGTTGGATATATTGCAGTAGTATGTTCATTTTGAATTATTACGTACATTGTTTTGGCATTTCAACCTGTAAAACTATTGAGTTTAATAATTCAGTATTCATCCGCACAAAAGTTTCATTCATAAGGGCGATCCTACTATATGCAAGGGAATCACTAAAAGACACTAGCAGAACGAGTTAACCGTAACTCCGCCTACTGGATATATATAAAGTACGGAATGGACTCGATCTCAAGAAATGAAATTCTTATTTGCGAGATGGGTTTGCGTAATACATTCTTACTAAAAACAACTTCAATGTAAATGAATTATTATTAAAACAGAATTATAAACAGCTCGTTAAATGACTGATTTCAGAGTGTTTTAAGAATTCTTTAAACCCAGGACCCCTAGCAATGTAGGCAGACACTCAACCACATCGCTAAAGAGTTAACTCTAATGAAGGAGATATGTAACTAACTCCATTATTATGTATAATAACAAAGTTTTAAGAGTCAAATGTGTTTTTTCCATGAACAGGAAGTGCAGGTATGAGTTTAACAGAACTGCATGGGAGCATAACAAGTGGACCTCTACGGTCTACCAAAACGTCTGCATTACACTGGGCCAAAACTGACACTTCCTTTTGCGGAAACTATTTGTCAAAACAATATATACATTTGGGTTTGTAACATTGTGGCCTACTAAGAGTTGGTTGTGATTTTTGGCATCATATTAGTTATCTGATGTACGAGGGGCTATCCAAAAGTTTGTGGACAATGTTTATAAAATGAATATTTCGCAACAGATCTTTCTGATATTTAATACATACAAATTTTAGTTCAATATGAGCTGGAATACAAAATTTCATACAGAACAAATGAAAAGTTACTATGCTATAAACAAACAAAGAACACCATGTCTGCAGATCTGCGGCCATTGTCAATAACGTCACGTGATAAACGTTAAAATGTGTCACACTTTTTCAAAGTCCTGACCACCTACAGTGACGCATTTACGGTGGCGCTTTACTCCATGAGAGAAAACTCCATCAAAGTAATCTTTCAAGTATGTCAGAGATGTTTTACGTATCTCATCAAAACTGTTGAAACGCCATACCTTTGAGCTCAGATTGTAACTGTGGAAATAAGGCGAAATCATACGGATAAGATCAGGCGATGATATGGGAATGTTGAAAAATCTTAGCTTCCATCTGAATCTCCATTGTTGTCTGTAACTCACTGGACACATAGGCTGGTGCATTATCATGGTGAAATATCATCTTGCCACGGTAACCATCCGATCACTATTTCATATGTAATGTTATGCGGCGATCGCTGTTCACAACGTCTTGAACGAGTTCAACGTCAGTTTTCCGGCTTTTGGTGATGGGTCATCCAGTGGTTGTGTCATCCCTAACCGCCTCACGTCCTTCGCTAAACCTTTTATGCCACTAGTGCATGAATGAGCAAGCCACCTTAGGCTTTCCAGAAGCTTCTGACATCAATTCCATATCCTGCGTTGGTGTTTTACCGAAATTGAAGCAGAGTTGTATGACCGCTTGCTGTTTCATCTTGTCTTCAGACGTCATTCTGGCATAGTATGACGCTAGGATTAAGGCATGTTATTCACTGCTGACACACCCAAACATTGGTTTGAAACGACGTCATTAATGGACAATAACGTCAACATAGCATGGTTACATTTTAGCATGTTTTTGATATTGCAAATGTTTGTTATTAGGTATTAACAACTGAAAACAGTGAAGAATTTTGAGCTGCCGCACTAAATGGACACCAGTGTTGCCATAGTTACTACAATACGCACAATTTTATTTGGATTGCTAAAAGAAATATGCAACTTGCAAACATTGAAATATAGTTTATCTGTTGCAAGTATTGGACTATTTAAACGTCAAATTCAGAAATTATTGAGGTTGTCCACGAACTTTTGGATAGCCCCTCGTATATCTACCAAATATTATCAATAACATTTCAACATTCGTTTCTGACAGTACTCTCAGTGCTTTGATTCCTATATTGTCACTGGGAATGGATCCCTGATCGTCATGCTACCTATTACTAGGACAATAAAGTTACTTTTAAAAGAATTGTCACAGTAACCTTAAATTTAACTGATATCATGTTGCCAAAATCGGAGGGCAATTGTGGGTGTATTTAACTGAGATTAAATTAAATTGAGAATCTGTAAATATGACCTGGCGTTCTTAATTTAAAATACTGAATGGCAGTTCATGGTGTGCCAAGTGGAATTACTGATCTACTAAGAGATGTAACTGAGTTACATAAAAACTTAAATGAGGCCAGACAGTTTTATTCTTCAGGGATTTATAGTTCCATACAGTCAAGAAGTGTAGGCTATGGAAATGAAAATAGAACTTAAGAAATGTCCAAATGAAAATAAAAGTGACAATTAAATCACATTTTTAGGGAATTCAGTTTACAATTTCCCATGTAAATGTTTGTTACATTTTTGAAGTTATAACTCACAAATTGCTTCAAATCTATCAGAAAAGAAGTAACAAAACACTAAAAATATTTAGAGTTTTGCATCACATTAAGCTCCATGTATAACTTAAAGATGATAATAACAAATAACAATCCATATCTAGTCCGAAAGTCCAGGTTTTTAGTCATGGTATGCAACACAAAAAAGTCAATCAGTAAAAAGTTGAAAACTGTATCAAAGGCACTAATAATTATATTTTTTTTACAAATAGCAAAAATCAATGAAGCATTCCCATGAAAATGAAGGTTTAACATATTTTAGCCTGATGTGATATGTTCAATTTGTGCGGTTGAATTAAGTCTTTATAAACAAATGTTTGACACCTTTAATACAAGCACATGTTTAACAGTAAGTTATGTAATTGGAATCAGTCAGACCTAATTTGGATTTAATTGATAGTTCATACTTATTTATGAAATTAATCATGATTGTAAAGCTAAATGAAATCTGCTATTATATTTACACATTAATTTCCTCAATCAAGCAATTTGATGATTGGAATTATTGACCAGCAGGTATAAGGTGAGAATTTTCCTATGCTGACTTTAAAGGTCATTGATTTTAGCTTAGAACTGTGATATGAGTCCTTGGGTGCAACAAGGTTGTATATCTCTGTGTACAGAAAAAACAAGTTACAATATTGTAGTATTAATGAAATAATAATTAATCAAATGGGCACAGAATGTTAAACATGACAAAAGAAAAGTTAGCCTGTGTTTAACTTATGATACCTGGTATGATAATTGTACTGTGTGTAATCTACTGAAAGGCAGCGGCCAATTGGTTCAGTGGTTGGTTACAGTGGGCTGGATTCCCAATTCAGCAATTATCCAGGTTTGGTTCCCCATAGTGGCATGTCATTATAACCCTTCCATTAAAATTTGACAACATAGTTGATGTTCCACCACATGCAGAGAAGTTGCAGGTGGACCTTGTGTGGAAGGGTAAACTAGGACTGGTTAGAATACCATCCGGGAATACTCAAAGGTTTCCACTTCGGTGAACATTTGCCACTGTATATAAGTGAAAATGGCATTGGAAAAAATGGCATTAAGCCGACTGAAACAACCATATTTAAAAACATTGATTAACTCAACTAATTTAACCTGTCATGATCAGTAAGTATATAGTCAAGATAATGTGCAATTGTCATGTAAAAATATAATTACATTGCAATTGGTTCTCCCATCTGACTTGTATTTGGAATTAATTTTTCATTTGTTTGGATGATACAATCTTACTTTTCAAGTGGAAGGTGTAGTGTTTTTTTATCTATACATGTGCTGAGCTTCCGGTTTTGTCAATTTTTATTGCTTAAGCCTATAATTATCATAATTATCTGAAGTTATTTAAAGCTGTTGGGATAGTGATCTGTTATGGACTTCTGTTGTATGCAAAAATTAGCAGGTACTGTAAAGAATAGTATATATATTATTAACTTAACGAGACTTTAAATATTCTGAATTCTTTGGATTTGTGGATGAAATCATGATGGAGAAATTTAATTCAAACTTGAATACAATTATTAATGTGTGGTTTGATAATTGTATTCAGGTTTGAATTAAATTTCGCCATCATGATTTCATCCACAGATCCACAGAATTCAGAATATTAAGGTAGTATGCGACCTTTCCCCGTCATGGGTCAAAAATCGGAATTTCTCCGATTGTTCAAAAATTTTACACACTGATAGTATAGCATGTTCTTCGATTTTTGTTCATTTTATTTTTTCTGTTCTGAACAAAAATCGGAGAACATGCTATACTTAGTATACTATCAGTGTGTAAAATTTCAGAACAATCGGAGAAAATTCGATTTTTGACCCATGACGTCGGGGAAAGGTCGCATACTACATTAAAAGTCTCGTTAATGATATGATTATAGAAAGTATTTTATTATGTATATATAGGCCAATACATGTAAAAAGTTTCTTTGGAGTGAAACCTTTTTTGCATTCTTGGTGGTATCTTCATTTTCTTGTGTAGTGTTTTGGCCAAAGGCAAAGATCTGAAATTTCAAATATTAATGATCTTGATGTTACCAAACTTTGTTTGTCAATTGAACTCAATGGTCAAACATTCTAGGACTAAACTCAATCAATTTGCCAAAGAAAAAAACATAAAATGAACTAATGTGTGGAGACCTTTGAAACCTTAGATATTACTATACAGCACTGCCATATGAAGTCATTCACGTAAATTGGAGTGATGTTTTGCAGCTAGAGCACTGAGTGTGACAGCATTCATGTACTCTGGATGCCTCTGAAAATGACAGGAAGTTTTGCTTTTAATATTCATTTCATGTCACCTTATTGATTGTTACAATTCAATTGAACATCCTCAATTACTCACATGGGTTTATTGATGTCATTCCAGAAATCCCTTGATATAAAGGATATTGCAAATTCTCTTTCTCAGAATCAGATCTAATTAAAAGCTGATATTTGAAAAGTGGCCATTCTCTGTATATTAGGAAGTCATTAATGTCAAGAATATTGAAGTATATTTCTATTAGGGAGATGAATTACAATATTATTAAACTTTGACAAAATGATGTAATATGTGCTGGGATGGTTTCTATTGATTCTTGTAACAGCCAGATTACTTTACATTATGTAATTTATAACCTATCACAAGTATTATTATGAGATTAAATGATACCTTTAGATTGTTAGGTCTCTTCTATGATGTTGGGTATTTTCTCAAGATAATCATTGTTTTAAAGTAACCAAACCTTTATATGTACTTAAACATTCATTATTTACACAGCTATATGATGTTAGAAATGTACTGTGAAATGTACTGAGAAGTTTACTGGAAAGTGAAATTTGTGAGGAAATGAGATTTTCTGAAAGAGAACCTTCTAATTTATGTTTGGAAACTAATGACCTAATTTAGAAAAGTAAAGGATGGCAAGACAAAATTATTAAAGACAAAATGATAGATGATTGATAGACTGTAAAAGTGTAAAGATGTACAGAATTACGCACAGACACATAGATGTAGATAATACAAATAAATTTCTAGGATAATAACCTTTTATTAAATATTATTAAATTCAACCTAGATCCTCCCAGTTAGCACAGTCCATAATCAGTGCGGAACTGTTGAATAAGTATCGCTGTTGTTTTAGATGTGCATATTTCTCAAGAACAATTTCATAGAAGAAATTGCATCCAAAAACATTTGTCCCGCCCTCCTGTGATTCACACATTGAATGGAAATTAGGCAGTTAATTGATGAGGGGGAACAAGTTTGTTCTGGAAGATAATTAAGGTGCACCTGTAAGAACTGTCTGCCTTTCAGAACTCTGAAATACTGTTGATAATTGTCTCTGAGTAACTTTAAGCTATATCTGTATTTATAAATCATCCTAAAACAGCTTTTATTTCAGTAATCTATTCTTCGTGTCAACATTATTAAAGTCTCTCCTGCAATAAATTGTCACTGAATACATATGTTTACTGCATATTGTTCTACCTATCATTGTTGTCAATTACATAAAAATCCTTGCCTTTATTTACCTTTATTTTGTGTTGACATTTTGCAGGTCATGGTTCATTCAATCTGGATACAAGGACCAAGTTGATGGATAATCAAGGTTCATTGTAGAATTCTCATTTTAGCTCACATTAGATAACACCTACACTGTCTTTGTCATTCTCTTCTTCAAAAGCACTTCTTATAGACAGTAATTGTGTCATATAAATTGTTTAAATACAGATGTTGCACTTTGTTATTCAATGTCTTGACATTCCTGTTTATGACCATAATTATAATACATTTATATAGCTGCAGATATGCTTCTGATAATTGTTATTGCTGTAATTAAGGTAAATGTTATCTTCATTTGATACATTATAATATGCAGTATGTTATATAATATTAATAGTTGAAGAAGTCTGAAAAGGGAAACCAGTTCCCCCCCTGAAGATTTCTTTGAAATCATACAATTTTCCCCAAATTTCCTATTTACTCCATGAAATTCCATTCCGAAATTGGTTTCAGGCAAGAATTGTTTCCCACAAAAGATGCTTCAACCTGCTATTTCATTCTCATATTAAGGACTAGGGGGCCTTCCAAAAAAAAGAAAACCCTTTGTGCAGTTGTTTAGCTACTGTATTATCTTTTATTGTGGTACTTTGCTTATAATGGTGTTGCATAGTAAGTTGCTTTTATGTTAGGATTTTGAAATGGTTCTGTGTTTTCAGTAGATTGAACCAAGGCACGCGTAAAATGCTCTTCAAGCTCTTTGTATTTATCTTGTCTATCTTGCAAGCTTAAAAACATTTAGATGGTTGATGTGACCTTTAAAATTGATGTGCCTTCTTTGAGCTGCTGATAATCAGTTTTACCAATCTCTTCTTTGTTATCTATTATTAGTTCTGCTGTTTTAAAGCTTTCCAACACCTGAGTTCTATTGATTCTTAGTGGCCCCTAATTTCATGTAATTGGGAAATATTAGTTTGTGTGAAATTTATGTGAAACTTCAAATAGTCGAGATTTTTGTATAGATTTTCCCCATTAGGTGCTTGATTATTTTTAATCATTCCATCTCATGTTAGATGAAAACTCTCCTAGATGCTGAAAACCATCTCCATTATCTGCATTTATATCAACATTGCAGTCTTTGTTATATCCTGTCAGGTCATCGGTCATTATAGATCATTGCAGCGATATTAAATATATTTTTTTCATGGTACAATGTAGATCTTGATTACTGAATTACATCTTTATTTAGTTTTATTCATGTTCACATCTTTAAATTAGTGGGAAATTTTGTGAACATAAATTCGAAATTTAATGTTTGACATTGTGAATTTAATCAAATTCCTGGAAATTGTAAATTTGGTAAAATCACATTATTCCACTAAGGTTTAATCTTGAAGTTTAGATTTATGTTATAACTGTTTATTTTAGTAACACTGAAATCAGCATGAATTTGCAGTCCATTCTTTGTTCAACTTTATAAAACTATAAACTAGTACATTTACATTTAGTTTGAAATAATTACCTACGAAACTTTTGTTGACAATTAAGCAAATCTTAAATATTATTCAAATACACTAATAACATTCAGGAAGGGGCCTCAGTAGTCGGGCGATTATGTTCTCTGACTAGTTATCACTTCTTAGAGCCTCTTAGAGTTAAAAATTGAAAGCCTGCCCAGGAACAAATGTCACAATAAATTATTGTGAGGTAGCTGTTCAGCTAACTTATAGAAGGTCAGTATATCTGTATCCCCATGACTGTATGCCAGCAATCTTCCTCCACTGTTAGAACTGGAAAAGTTGCCAAATGACACTGGCTGTACGTACCTGGCTCACAGTACATGTAGGTGTGATGTTAAACCCAAGTGAAAAACAAAAGAACCACCTCTAGGAGTACATGTGAATCTCACATTATTATCCATATAAACTGCATGTTCAGGCTGTCTATATCTACCCATCATTTCTACCAGATTTGATATTAGATTTCTACAGCTTACCTCTGAACTGTAAATATACATGTTCATGATCCACTGAATAACATAAAGATTTTGATGGAGCATTTCTTTGATTAAAGTCCTGTGAATTTGATGAAAACTGCTGATATATTAGTCAAGTATCCCAGGTGTTACATGTTCTGCATGCATGTTGGTAGGTACATTCAAATTCATTTTATGTACTTTCTAGTTCCAAAACTCTTAGGAAGTTTCCAAATAATCAAAGTACTGAAAGCACTCATGGAGGCAGAACTTACAATGATTTAAAGCACTGCAACATGGAACAGGAACCAGTGAAACAACTGTATGGCGGATGTCACTAGAAAAATATAGTACTTTGGTCCGCATAAAAATTCATGTGCGCTGAGTGAGTGACAGCTATGGAAAGCTGAACAACATTCCGTTTCCAATCATAATTGCTGATAAAATCTTTGATGATTATTAGATCACTGAAACATTGAATGTTTATACAGGGGTAACTGTTAATGGATCTGGGCAGGCTGACTGTTGTAGGTTACCTAACAGCATCAAGAATTACTATATCCTAGCTAATAACAGTTATCTATCTTAACCCATTTAATTGCTCAATATTTTGATGAACTCTATTTCAGCTTACCAATAAACTGTTGCATATATCTATTTTGACTACGTAGTCGAAGCTCGTATGCAGCTGACTTCCAATTGTTCTTCAAATAAGCTGTGGCCACAGGGTCTAGTAACCTAGTCTGGGTTCATCTATCAGTTCTACAATCTATGAAAATTTGACAAAAATACAGTCCAGAAAAGCTGGTTAGGTGAATGGACAACTGCCATATGTAACTTAAATATCATTGAAAAATGGCGTTAAAACTCACTGAGACTGTTAATTATTTTTTCAGATTTTTCACTGTACCTAATTTTCTTTGTTCATATTTGTTTCACTCTTTCTGATCAACATTTTGTTCATATTTGTTTCATTGTACCAAAATCTTTGTTTGTTCGTATTAGTACAAATTTGTACCAAATCTTTGTTTGTATTTGTTTCACTGTTCCTAATCTTGGACCATTATGTCTCAGGTGGCTTATGTTTAACATCCTTTAATGCTGGGAGTTTCACACAGGTGCCTACTGAAATGAAACAGTGAAATAAAAAGATAAACTTTGATCTCTTTGTATTGATTGGTTCCTGAAGCTATGAAGATTAGATTTCACAAATTGCCTGATAAATGTGGTACCCTGAACTTTCTATCTGGTGAAAAATGAGTGTTGTTCATTTCTTTCTTGACACCAATGTAGTCTTATTGTGTTTCCTAATTTTTGCTATTACATTGAAATTTTTTTTGTTTTAATGCTGAATTTCAGGGATATTTTAGTTAAATACCAATGTATGGCAGTTGGTTCACTTAGATTTCTTGGACCGAATATTAAGCAGTACTAACTAACCTTTCCACAAGGGGCCGGCAACGTCTCGACATAATTATGTAGGAAAATCAACATTTTCGTCAAATCTTCATAGAAGGGTTATGAAGTCCAGTGACTTAAACCATTGGACATTATGGCCATGGCTTTGAAATTTTATAGTAAAATTTCATTGTGTTCTTAAGAAGGGAAATGTAACCAAAAAAAAATGGAAAACCACAATATGATTGAAGAGTCATTGAATATGACCCATACCCATGGCATTGTAAATTTTCGCTGTGTTTTAATCAAAATTGGGAAAAAATGTACAACTACAATTTTACAATGTTTAACTTATTCTTCTTATTCTCCCATAGAACAGTAGTAGAATAAGGTATTTACTACCAATAGTGATGTTGATGTACTTAAATAATTAATAAAAAGCATTTTTTTTGGGGGGGGGGATTGGGAATTTTTGTCTGTGAATTGGGAAAAAAGATACCGAATTTTGACGATAAAATCGCCCCCAAAAATCCCTGCATCTGATCTTCATTTCCAACCTCTGATTCACATATGGGATTTGGAAGGTCAACCTGTACATGTATCTGACATACAGATTTGGTAGTTAAATATAAGTATACTCAGAGAATGATAAAATCAAATATGAAAATAAGAATTAATCATAACATGAAAAAAGACAGAAATCAATGTTCAATTTAAAAACTGATTTAGTGTGATTAATTTTATCATAATTATTGTGGACTGATAAGTGCATGATTGTGTATCTTGGAAATAAATGTCATCACTTCACACTAAGTCTTGGTTTATTTCACATAATAATTATTATGTTTGATTAGACTTCATCATGCAGGCTAGAGAAAGGCATGTTTACATTTACATTGATTGAGAGTTTTTACTTAATTGATGGTATTGCCGCATGATACAGTGTTTGTTAAAACTATAACTGATCACATGATCACATACCCGGTATGCTTACTGGACATCAAATCACATGATAACATACTCTATTGTTTCTACAATCTTATCACATGATATCTGATGCCTTCAGTATGAAAACATGCTCATTCACAAGTTCTTACATTCAGATATCATGCCCATTGTGCAAACAGTATAATTATTTTTTTTATACATTACTGATCACTTTTGATGGTCTTGTGAATTTAATACCGGTTGTAGAATGCTTGCACTTGAAGAACTTCTTGTGTGAGTTTTCTGATTTAATGTTTCAACAACTAAGACTCTGCCCATACATGTATATCTATACTGCTCAGTTACTTAGCAGTAATAAAGATGGTTAATCTTGGTATTTAAGGATCTTTGACCTCATTGGTGGTGGCTAGGTACCTTTCCTCCCATGATGGAATTTGAAATGTGATAAAATTATAGCAAAACATTTATGAGAATTTTACGGTTGTTATCTCTTCAGATACTTTGTGTGAATGAATGTTAGATAATTGTATGTAATAAAATACTGATAAAATACTGATAGTTGATTTAGAAGTTCTGACACTTGGAATTGTTTTGTTGATAAGAATTTGTTGTAAGTTATTTATAACATAGTAAGTATGTAATTATCAGTGGGTGGGGTTGCTGGACATGCTATCTGGCTGCTGTTATTGGCAGAGTTAACAGATACCACACTCCCTCTCAATGAATCAGTTTATTCCATTGAGAAAGACTTGATGTTTTATGAATGAATGAATGAATGTGGCTTACTCCTTGCATGTGCTGTTTTCTGTTTGGTATGCAGGTACATTTTTCTGCCATGTTTATGAGGGATTGCATGCATACTACCTGCAGAGTATAAGCTAAACCAGAGCAGCTAATCTTTGGAAATCTATTTTTCACATGTTTTAATTATTTATGAATGAACACAGGAGAAATGTCAGCAGGCTAGCCTTGATTTTCTACCTTGATATGCTGCCTTTTGTGAAGTCTGTCTGAGCACTTAAAAGCACTTTAACTTTTCAGCACATTTTTGCATGATAGGCTATTACATGCATACATTATTGTGATACAATAAATTACATGTAGTGATTTTGTGAACAATATTGAATTAATGATATATTGAAAATGATGAAATGAATAACAGCTCGAATGATTCAGTCATGATATTTGTAAAATGTATACACAATTAAAGCTCAATTATTTTGGGCATAATTTTTGTTTTTAATTCCATTAAGTAATGAAAGTTTGTCAAAGTGTGAAGGTTGATTTGTTTGAATTGACTTTCGTTATAATTACTTGAAGTTAAATTGTGAACCAACAGCTTTTTTACAATTATTAATGCGATTTAGTTAGTAGCTTGCACTGGAAACCAATCAACACATGCTTGGTGCTGAAACCAATTACCCTGCACGTGATAGTGCTGCAACACACTGTTTGATGTTTGGTGATTTATTATTGAAAGCAGATTTTTTATGCATCTAAATAGTGATCTTGTTAATGAAAAAAAGAGATAACTGGTTTTTGGTGAAACTAACTGATCTGATTATGCTGAATTTTCTCTGATGTAATCATGAAATTAGAGGTGAAATCAATTGCTGATTATGCCAGTTCAATTTATATGACTATTTTCTGTGTGTTAATGGGAAATGCCATCTAAAGAAAACACAAGGCTGTTGTTTTGTTGGGTGTGTCTTTGTAGAATAAATTGAACATTTATGGTAACTGGCTGCTGTCCTATATATAGTAACATAGTCTGTCTTATGTATAGTACCCTGCTATTAATGTATGGTGAAGTGAATCTCAGGGAGATGCAGATCAGACATGCATTACCAAAAAGTTGGGAGAATTTGTGCTTTCAATTTTTATTGATTACCCAGGAGAGGAATATATAGTTTCTCATTTTATTGTAGATATATTCCGGGTTTCTTTTAGACAGGATGTCTTGTTAGGCTGTGGATTATGATTTGCTTTGTAGAAAGGCCTGATTGAAAGTCTGCTGCTCTCAAAATGTATACATTTTATAATTGTTATGTCAGTTCTAGGAGCTCAGACATTAAACTGACAATATCCAGATATCTTAAACCTTATTTTTCTGATAGGGGGTCTGCTAGACTTTCTGAATCTTCAGAGAAATTATTTATCACTGTAACATAATATTTTATGCTCATATAATATGAAATTCTTTTTTTTCTGATTGTTATGAAATTAATCTTATTGCGGGAATTACCATAATGATATTGTCTGTAAAGTTACTTAGAGGGTGTCTGTTTCTTGCTTGATGTACCGGTATATGGATATGAATGCAGAATGATTATAATTGAAGAACCCTAGTGTAATGTTTAATGTAACAGGTTGCTTCATGATATGCTTTGGTTCCATTTGGAAATATTCTCTCCATTTTCCTTTATTTAAGTGATATAAAAACGGGATTTGTAGAAATAGAAACATTTACAAAACATGTTTAACCTGTAACCTTACACATTAAAGGATCTTACAAAAAGGTTAGTTGATTTTGGGAACAGACTTAAAGTTATCCATTTCATTGGTTCCTAATTGGCATACACATGCTTGTCACAGTTGTATGTTTCCTATAATTATTTCTGTCCGATGCTCCATAAGCAAATATACTAAAGCACAGTCTGATATTGCAAACAAATTCTGTTCAGATATCATAGAGCTGTAAAAACTGTGAAAATATTGCATACTTAGTCTTCTTTCACCCACATCAGACACATTAATAGCTTAATTGGTTTGGTTTCAGATAGAATGAGGGTACATGTGTATGCTTGTACTGGTGGGTTACCCAGGAACATTGGTCATAATGTCAAACATACTTTAACTAGTGTTGATAATACAGTGTTTAATCCAATAGAAACCCCCTCTCTCTCTAGATGCTGGATTACAATCTTTTATTCAAGAGCACATTTTGACTGCAGTTTTCTTGTGTGTTACCATCTGTGAATATTCATTTTGTTACATTCTACAAAATGCAATCTTGTGTTTTGCCATTTTTTTGTAATTTACCATATTGCAATTGTCAAGTTGCAATTTTCTAACTGGAATTACGACAATGATCATACTAGCATTTTTTTCATTCTGTTGAGTAATAAATCTTCAAAAATAATTGTGCAAATTTTCTGTTGTAAAATAATTACAATACATTATTTCTAAAATTCATATTTTGCAGCAGTTTTCAAATGAGTCATGTTTTAAGGTATTGTTTTTATTTCCCCTAGTAATGAGGATGAATATTTTTGAATTTCATAACTTGTCTGTCTCTAAATGTTAGCCATGCAGTTTCACATACATTACAACCTCTGTAGAGCAACACCCTGTGGGAGCTGCAAATATTGACCATTGTTTAGAGGTTGGTACTCTACAGAGGTTAATTCAAAGTAAATATCAACATAGGGAAATATTGAAGGTGTTGTTATAGAGAGGTTGTTGCTCTACAGAGGGCTGCTCTGGAGAGGTTGTACTGTATCTTAATCAAAGATTTGGAACTAAATGTGAGGATGTAACGTCTTAAGCATGCAGATTTGAAGAATTCTAGACCATCTTAATGGTTAATTACATGTATGTGTGAACAAATGGGTTAATTGAACCAGTCTTGAAGGTATTATGACAAATGCACATGGATTATGAGTTGTGATAAAAAGAGCCTTGCAGTTATTATGAAATTTTACTACAAACAGTCTAATGATATCATATCTGTACATATTTAGACCAGTTGTTATTTAAAAGATAAGTATAAGCTTATCAATTATAATTTTCATCACATGAAGGTTAATCAGCATGCAGTATTTTTATATACCGTAACTAGATATTAACTTAATTCCCATGCAGTTATGTGAATTATAGATTGTTTAGTTATGCTACATAAGAATGCTATGTTTTCAGTTTGGTTAGGCCAATACAAAAGTCTGTTTGATACTTACATGCTTATTAAAAATAAGGTAGGTAGGTCAGGATTTTTTTTGCTATTGGATAGTCACAACAGTGTTGAAAGGTAGAACATTTTAGTGAGTTGGGGAAAATTAGGGTATGTCAGGTAACCGGAAACAAACAAATTTGTATGCCTTGCTTTTAACCAAAATTCACACATGGTATTATTCTGTTATGATGCAAAAACAATTTTATACCTTGATCATTGATTTCATTCACTGTTGTTTTAAGTTTTATCTCCTTTATTTAATGTGCTCATGTTTGATGATTGTAATGATAGCCCTCTTCATGTTGCATGAAATCTATCTTTCTCTACAGAAATAAAGTGTTTGTTTCCATTTTCTATTTTTAATAGTTTTATCTCAGTTTATGAATGGAATAATTGTCAAAACAAAGTAAGCTTATCTGCAGAATGCTTCTTGCCTGTTGGTAAATCGTGCATGTTGTAATAAACAGTATTTATCTATGTGGAAAATAAGAACGGTCTGTTGGCTGTTTACAAAATTAGGATTTTGTTTGTAAAAATAGATGTGTTTTTTCAGCTGACGACACCACTTGGCTTGATGGATTATTGCAAACAGCCATTTGACCGATATTTGAAATTTTATGAAGACTCAGACATAGTTATTGATAAGTTACACCATACACAGTTAACTTTCAATAACACAATTTATTTTTAGTATGTGCAAGGACTTATATACATACATGGATTCGCAACTTCCGTATTAACAGTTTAAAGTAATCAAATCCGGCGATAATACGACGTGAATCAACGGGAATACAAGCTATTGTTTACAAAAGCGAAAATACGAAAATATCCGTGATAATCCGAATGATAATAACAGCGAAAATATCCGTGGTATTCCGAATGTTTAATCTCGGAGACGAAAGGATTATAATAGATGTCCGCCATCTTGGAATTTAAAATGTTCGACTGATGCCTTTTTCAATGCTTATACTTAGACTTTGTGGATTATAAATGTATTTCAATATCTTTAAGGAATTTGTTGCATCCTTTACCAATTTCCCGTGCCCAATTGCCAGAGTTGTTTTAGTATAATCAAATTCGTAAACACCCAATTACAGCTGTCGGACCCGAGTATATAGCAATGCATTGTGGGATCGCCAAACGATATCGTTTGAGCTATTTTTAGCAGTTGCGAATCCATGTATGTATATAAGTCCTTGGTATGTGATCAAATAATCGCAGATATAGTGTATACCCAATCAAATCATTACATATCTAGTGTACTCAGTCATGTCATTACATATCTAGTGTACTCAGCCATGTCATCACATATATAGTGTACTCAGCCATGTCATCACATATATAGTGTACTCGGCCATGTCATCACATATATAGTGTACTCAGCCATGTCATCACATATATAGTGTACTCAGCCATGTCATCACATATATAGTGTACTCAGCCATGTCATTACATATATAGTGTACTCGGCCATGTCATTACATATATAGTGTACTCAGCCATGTCATCACATATATAGTGTACTCGGCCATGTCATCACATATATAGTGTACTCAGCCATGTCATCACATATATAGTGTACTCAGCCATGTCATCACATATATAGTGTACTCGGCCATGTCATCACATATATAGTGTACTCAGCCATGTCATTACATATATAGTGTACTCAGCCATGTCATTACAAATATAGTGTACTCAGCCATGTCATTACATATATAGTGTACTCAGCCAAGTCATCACATATATAGTGTACTCAGTCAAATCATTACATATCTAGTGTACTCAACCATGTCATTACATATATATTGTACTCAGCCATGTCATCACATATATAGTGTACTCAGCCATGTCATTACATATATAGTGTACTCGGCCATGTCATCAGATATATAGTGTACTCAGTCAAATCATTACATATCTAGTGTACTCAACCATGTCATTACATATATATTGTACTCAGCCATGTCATCACATATATAGTGTACTCAGTCAAATCATTACATATCTAGTGTACTCAACCATGTCATTACATATATATTGTACTCAGCCATGTCATCACATATATAGTGTACTCAGCCATGTCATCACATATATAGTGTACTCAGTCAAATCATCACTATAACATATTCCTAACCCATGTAAGTTTCCACTTCTTGGTTCGATTTTATGCACTCTACTGAGTTTATTATATAAATATCACATCCCACATAGGGTGATAGAACGTAATGTTCACCGGAGACAAGTAATTTAGACTGAGGCGTTAGCCTAGGTTGACATTACTTTGTCAAGGGTGAACATTACGTTCTATCACCCTATGTGGTATGTGATATCTATTCTTTTATACCGAACAAAAAAATAATTAAGAAAGACAAGAATGCAACAAACATGCTAACAATTTTATGGTTCTTTTCGTACTGGTTGAGTCAAAACACTAAGTCTTCTTCAGAGATTGAAACGAAGCATAGTTATTTTCGCTGACAAATTATCTTCCGCTAAACGGGATGTCAAATCATGAGTGGATTTTGATAATCGCCCATAAAAGCGTCTAGGATATAGAACAGATTGACTAAAACATGGCATCCGGTAATACCGAGCCAGCGCATGAGGGCAGTTTCGTTATGGCAAGCGGGCCGAAATGTAATGTCACAGGATAACATTACGGATTGTCACCCTCTGACATCACGTAAGACTATATAGTAAATAAGTCATGTGAGGTATAATAAAAGAGTTTATTCTGCAATTATCTTTTGTTGGATCCATGGTCTTTAGATGTGAACAGTTTTGTACTGTGAACCAGATGGTTTTTTAGCGAGTTGTCCAATGATTAAAGAATTACAGAAATTTATTATGTTCAAATAGCTTTTAATCTTTCTTATTACTTGTGTATTTGAAACATGCTCAGTCGTTATAGTTTCATGGTACATTAAATTTTGTACATCTATAGTTTCAATTTGTCATAAATCCTGTCGTAAATACTTAACGTTGTTCAAGTTAGTAATACCCTAAACTAAGATAAAACTATCCATTATGATGATTGTCTGCAATTTTCCTGCACTTTGATTACTCTTCAGTTTTGAAGGATTAAATGTCATGTGACCTTTGTGTTCTCTCTTTGTTTGTTTAGAACCTATTCATCTTTAAGTTAACTTAAGTAGTGTGATGAATAACTCTGTTCTTAGAAGAGGTGGTAAATGTATATCATACTGTATTTAAACTCATTAACTTTGAGAAATAATGGTTTCAGGTACTTTCAGGTTTTAATCTTAGTCTGTCTGTAAAACATCTTTATCATATTCAAGGAAGCATATGGTTACATTTAGTCACAGAGTTAAGTACAAAAGAAAGAAGTCTGATTAAAAATAAATAAGACAAATGTTTGTGAAAATATGAAATGTCAACACTGATTAACTCTAAATAAATTACATGTAATAGATCTTAATAATTAAATCATTTATGACACCTGATTGCATAATAAATGTATTGTGGAAGTTTCTAATTTATATCAGAATTATTAGATGCTGGTATCATGTGATTAAATCAAAGATTACATAAGAAATTTTCCTGTCTGCTAGGTAATGATGCATTTTCACGCTTGTCCAATTTATTATCAAAGATCAGTGGTCTACTCTTCTTATATGTAATCGTGCAGTCAGTGTCTTTTAGTGAAGATGATGTTGCTGGATGTCAAACTGACAAGATTGTGATCCAGTCTTATTGAAGATATGACATTCATATGTTACAAAATGGTTTATCAGCATGAAAATGAGGTATGAAATACTAAGGTATATTGCATCATTATGATAAAGGTTTGTCTCATTGCCCTATCAATGAAAGTTGTTTGACAAGCAGTAATGTTGCTGATAAAAAAGTAAATGGAACCATCACAGTTTTTGTTAACTCTGGTATTTCCATTAGTGTGTTTTAGTGATGACATTAGATGCAATGATTAGTGTTGAAATTGTAAGTTAATCTGTTTGAAGATTTTAGATATTTTACCTGAATATGATATTGCATTTAAGGCCTGTTAGAATGTAGAGCAAAGCAGGATTATTTATGCAAGGCATGAGATAAAAACATTCATGGAACTGGTACATTGTATCATTTGTAAGATTGTAAGATTGGCTTTCTTTGCATGTGTTCTGGAGTTTTGAAAGCTTCATTTATTTTTACATGTACTGAATATCTTAGTTGGCAAACATAAGTAACCATGTGTGAGGACACTGCAGTATTTGTGACTTTTAATTTGTATAGACATCACAAACTTCATGTAGGACCTTTCATGTCAGCGCTTGTTGTGAAAACATGATATACCTTGTGCAAGACCTTTCTCTGCATTGCTTGTTTTGAAAACACTACATTATAACCTTGTATAAAAACTTTCACAGTAGTACTTGTTTTGAAACATCATATTACTTGTGCAAGACCTTTCTTAGCAGTGCTTGTTGTGAATACATCATATACCCTGTACAAGACCTGTCTCATCAATGCTATAAAATGTTGTGAAAACATCATGTACCCTATACAAGACCTTTCTTAGAAGTACTTGTATGAAACATCACACATACGCCTTGTGCAAGACCTTTCTTAGCAGTGCTTGTTGTGAAAACATCACATACCTTGTGCAAGAACTTTCACATTAGAGATAAATGTTGTGAAAACATGGCTTACTTTGTGCAAGACCTTGTGTTTTGAAAACAATTGACATACCTAATGTGCAAGGAATTGCTCTCTGATTTGCTTGTGTTAATGCTGAACAGCATTGATTGTGTTCTGTGGACTAGCATCAGTAAGAAAACAGCAAACGTTTCATATTGTTGCTACACATTTAAATATGTTTATCTTTTAACTATTTCTAGTATGTGATTAAATAAAAAAGTTATTATGTTTGGCTGTTGTTTGTTTGAAGTGAGTACAATTATTAGACAAGTATCTTTAAGCTTATGTTTTAAACTACTTTTGTATGAGTTTTAATTGGTTGCATGAATTTAATTGCTTTTACATCTCTTGTGAGTTACTATCATATATCTATGCATAATTTCATTCGATATTTATGAAATGAAAACCAATTTGTATTCTTCTATCTTCCATCATTACGAAATGACTCAATATGTTTATTACGTCCTTTGGGCTTATCTTCTATAAATGTCTATTTATGCAATGTTTGTATATTATGATAATAAAAATTTAAACATGCATTCAGCTATTGAACTGTAAATAATCAGTCCATTAATCTGGTTTGTAATAGATTTATATTCTAATTTACGTTTGGGACATTTTGCCTCCGTATTCCGTTACATGAAATTGGTTATGAATTTTACTCTTTCTGCTCATAGAGAACTTTCAGATAACTTTGAATGCATTTCAATTATGAGAAAGATAATGTTTTGCAGATTGAAATCATTTTTCATGTGATTACAATGAATCATTTAAGTGCATAATGGTTGCTGGGAAACTGTGGAAGGAATTTCATTACAGCCATTAGAGACAGGAAATGAAATTTTCAACAAAAATATTCATTGTCAGTTATATTGTCTTGTTTTTTTCAGCTCATTTATTGAACACTGTCATTTTTCTATGCTTTTCATATTTGCTATGTCCAAAGATACAAAACATAAGCATGTAAACCTATGAACGAAGTATTCCATGACATTCATGGTAGAACTTTGTTGTTAAATTTCACCTGAATCTCTCACAAAATACAATAATGAGTTCTTTTTTGCTGTAGCACAATTTTAGTAGATGACGAGTGGGAAGGGTATGAATATTATATAACCATACTTCTATAAATAATATAGAATTATTTTTTGTCTGCAGTCAAAGTCCTTATTCTTTTTAGGTGGAAATGATAAATTCAGTTTTTGCCAGCACTCAAGTTCTCTGATGCCGAGACTGATTATATTTTGTATAAAACTTGAATTTTGACACAATTATGACATTTTATGGTGCCACTATGAAAGTTTTATTGGTAATTTTGTCTACTGTTGTCGATGTGTCTCTGTTCTTTTAGATTGTACCACTGTGAGTGACTTATTGCTTGCTGGTCTTTATTTTATTGGAGCTAGCTACTTTAATGTGCTATGCTTCTCTCTTGAGATGCACAGTTCTTAAAAAGGACTTGTAATCAATTTAAATCCAGCCAATGTCCTTTGTATTTGATATATTGAAATTTCATGACTTAAAACACATGAAAACCAGATTGTTATGAATGTTTCTGGAGATTATTGAGGACACAATAATCAATGGATCCTTTTTGCCTAATGAGGGGAAAAGACAGATAAAATGTCCATTTCTTATACTGTGGTCAACAACAGTGCTTTTCACTGCTTTGTGTAGCTAATGGTAGTTTATCTGACAATTACCCAGTAAGATATGATGATTGAATGGCAAGAGGATGCTCCCCATGATCCTTATCTGTATTGCTTGCTGCTAGTCCTCTAGATTGGTAAGGTTTTGAGATTGGAGACAATACACTTGTCTGACAGCTCTAAATTGATTCATACGGTGAAATTGTCATAATTATACTTGTGGAGGTACAGGATTAAGAATGACTGGCCTTGTTTGGTAACCTACCAGTTTTAAATGAAATAGAATATATTATTTGTGACGAAATGCTTTATTTGGTTGACTCTGACTTTGATATTTTGCATAAAACAAACTTTTGTCTGATTGCAGACACTCGCGGTTTTGAGGTTTAATTTAGCTTGAATTTAAAATTGACAATAGGATGGGTTGTGTGCATGCACTTAGCTGGTGGTATTTGAAATCTTTATGATAGATTTTAGACTAATTTCTGTCGATAATAATTTATTTATTATAATTTTGCTTGAATATCCTTGCATATTTGGTACTTGAATTAAAAGAAATTTTAAAAGGTTATTGAGAGCACATAAACTGTGGCACAGAGACTGAAGACTATTTACTTAGGTTTCGCAGATTGCTTGATATCCTGTTAATGGGAGTTTTATGTTTGTAGATTACTTGATGTATCAAATTATATAGTCAGCAAACACTTTCATACGTCTCCTTTTAATGTTCAATTGCAGTTTAAATTTGCTGTATTTATTGCATTTTATGCTTCCATGCTGATCACATTATACTTCTTCATGACAAACATTATTATTCAAGGTTTGTGGTATATCCACCGTTATGTACAATTACTGTTCTTTACAAACTCCAAAGTCTAATTTATTGTTACTGCATTGATGTCAGAGTCACCTTTCAGTAATGAATTCATCAGTTAACCTTACCATTAATTCTTGGGTTGTTAACCTTTTGGATAATTCCTGTCTCTCTGATAGTATGTGAATCCATGGAATCTTGTTTTCTGTATGATAATTATAGCAGTTTTCTAAGGCGATGGCAGATTTAAAGTATATTAAAGATTACCTCCCTTGTCAAATACATGTAGTTTAATTCATACTTCATGAACCATTCATGAAATTTGCTAGAATAGTTCAAGAAAAGTTCATGTTTTTATGAATTCCATTCAAAGGAGCAAGTCCTAAATTAAATAAGATATTGTAGAAGCAGATTTTATAAACCACTCTAAGATTGAAAACTGCATGATATTAATTGAAAAATAATTAAAACATTAACCAGTTTTGTGTATGCCTTCGGAAGTGGACTCAGAATGTTAAATTGAATAAGGCTATCATTATCTTAGAATTTTTTTTTTCAAAAATCATAATGAAATACAATCATGAATGAATATTGACTGATCATGTTATTTGTCATTCAAGATTTTTATTGCTGTTTTATTGCTGATTATATAAGGAAATAGAGTTATCTAGTCTTTGAAGATCAAGTGCCTTTATCTGAATGTTTGGAGGTGGTATACTTGTTCAAATTTGACTGAATGCAGAAGTTCCTCTTTTTTACAAATTTTGTTATTTTTCTCTTTTTATTTAACCATTTTATAACAGTTCTGTATTAGCTGCTTGACTGTAAATCGGATTTGCCTGATTAATACAAAATATCTAAAACTTTTATCTTGGCACCGATTATTTAGCAGTAATCGTTTGAAATGTACGATCAATAAAGACCAAATTTTGACACAACAGGAGATTGGTTGGATTATTCTTCTTGCTTGTTTCATTTGCTAAATATTGATTCATTCTCTTCATCTCTCAACATTGATTTTTGTTTTCTCCCTAATTTTGATGTATTGTACCATTGTGCATTGTTGAATATTATAGTTATATTTACCAAGGATTCTGCTTGTTTTGTTGATCCTATTTGTGATGAAGATATGAATAAATGGATTAGATCCTTGCTTTAGGCTTTTTGTTGTATTGACCATGATACTGAATTGTATGATACTCATATAGAATGATGACTTTTATGAATATGATGTGACAGGGCTTGAAATGATGTCCAAATGTTAACTCTGTCATTTTAAATACAAGTATTATAGACTTATGTACTTTAGAAATCTTGTCCAAATGTAAAGCCTTTATTTTGATACAATTATGATAATGACTTATAATGTACTTGAATATACCTCAGTTGACCCCTTTCTATACATGACCTGATATAATATACATCTCTTAGTGAATGCTATTATGAATGACTCCTGATAAATCTCTCTTAATTATCAGCTGCTGATCAGTTCGGAGCCTTGTAGGTGGTTATACCTATTTCAGGGTTCTCAATAAGTTTGTGGCCAAGAGGCCCAAAGGCCTGTAAGGGGTGAGGGGTCCAGGCATTTTTCTAGCAATACTTTCATAACTTTGAGATTTCTTCCTGGCCCAAACTCATTTCTCAGTGGTTAAATCATCCTGGTTGTTATTGAGTACCCTGTATTTGCTCTACTTCTCATTGTTGATGCTGTTTCCCATTTGTAGATGGCTTAATTCGTATATGGAGGCAATTAAGATGTATCGGGACTCAGTGTCTAGAATGAGGCGGGTGTCACTACTCCTTATCCATTTAGTTCATTTCCTGTTGTTAAACCTTGTTTTGACATTCTAAGTTTTTATTACATGTTTTTAGCTTATATGCAGAATACTAAACTTTGCATTATGAGCTGTCTTGGTTTGAGAACACATTTCAACATTAGAAAGAACTATGGAACTCAAATTGTCTAATCAAAGAGTCCCCATTTGTACTATCATATGAGCAACAATTGTTTGTAATATTTTACAAAACAGCTTCTAACTCAGTTGATGTATTTTCGTGAGATAGCCTTCATCATTTTGATGTGATGACTGCACATTTTATTGCTCAAGGATGAAATTTATGCCAAACCAATTTGTTTCAGCAGACTTTATAAACAATGATCTACTTGATGAAGTTTGTTTGTTTTTTGTTGAGTTGTGAATAAGATAAGCATTGAGAGTGTTACAGGAGCACTGGAATGCAACAATGGCACTCAGTGATAATTGCAGGAAGTGATCACACAAGCTGATGGTTGTAAACGGCTGTCAGATAAGCTTGAATTAATCATTTATGAGTTATAAATAACGTTTTTGTTAAATGTTTAAACTAACACATGATATCATAGAAGTCTGCTTTTCTGTGCCATGTTGATGATTGTTGATGAAAACAAAATTCAAGAATAACAAATGCAGGAATTATGATTGTACCTTAATTTGCTTTGGGTATATTGTAGCTCTGTATTGTCATTGAATGTAAGAACAGTAGATTGCCGACATGCAGAGCATATCGCACTATAACATGACGATTACATAGCCATTTACCGTGCAGCTATCATGGCCACTGTGACTGAATGACAGATACAGGTATATAGGCTATAGCTACATGTATATGAAATTGCAGAAAATACTGTAACCTTGCCAGCAAATGCCATACATCATACAATCCCAACGTAACAATTTGCAATACCTACTATATGTTACAATCCCACGTAACATGCCAATCCCCACATAACATTACATTCCCTGCATATATAACAGTCAGTCCCCGCTTAACATTACAGTCCAAGTGTAACAATCAATCCCAATTTATGGTGCATTCCCTATTTAACATACAAGTGGTAGACAAGCAAATAAGTCACAACATGTTACAGTTACAGTTGCTTGTAATTAATTTTGGTTTTACAATGCATTTGTTTCAGCTGGTTACTTTTTTGGTACTGTATTTTCCAACCAAATTGCTGTATAGTATATATGGATTTTAATTCCTCATTATTGTATGACATTGTTTGGGTGACATTCTGTAAGATTTGTTTGTGAATGCATTGTCTGTAATATACTGGTGTCTGTTGAATTTGAACTTGAAGACTGTTGTGCAACATCATGTGGTGCCTTCATGAATATTGTTGTATTAATTTTCTTCTCAAATATTTTTTGATTCTCAAACTTGTATTATGTCCAAAAGCTGGCAACTGCTGCTATCTGATTGTGTATGCAAATTTTATACAAATCCTGACATTTGTGCATCTAATTCATTTATGTATTTATTCATTGTAAGGCGAAAAACCGGCAGATTCTTTCAGCGTTATGTTTGTCACTTCTGACATGATGGTTCTACATAGCGCTAAATTTGGAATAATTTGTCAGGGTTTTATTGCAGATTTGGTGAAATTTAAAACCAATTTCCTGACATAACAATTTTTATGATCTATATGAAATGGCACTATTTTTTGTGACTGAAGACTAAACTGTCTGTGTGTACATTTCTGTAATTTAGTCTTCCCAAATTCTGCTTACTTTGCCTTTTTTCTTTGGAAGGTTATTCGTGTCAATTTTTTATGTACTGCTTATAATGCCACTGTCTGTGGTCTTTGCTTAAATAAAAGAAGAGAACTTTTTGTGATACTAACATGATTTTAGTGATTTTCTCTTCTATTTTGTTGGAAAGATGTGTTCAGGAACATACAGTCAAACCTTTGAACAAAGGCCAACACTGGGATGGACATAATTTGGTCTTTATTGACAGGTGACCTTTATTCTGAGGTCGTTATGACAATGATAGTTGTGTAAATGAATTACCTTTATTCACAATCTGGCCTTTATTCAGAGGTGGCTGCTATCACAGGTTTCACTGTATGTGTTAATTCTACTGATACAGTTCCTTTATATGGTCAATGAAAATAACCAACCATGGAAATCCTATGGAAGTTTTTGCATCCACCCTCTTGCCTCTATGCAAAGGATTATTCCAACTTTTACAGATTTCTTCTCTAACATAATACTACTTTCATGTGAACATTAACCCATCCTCCAAGATTAGGAAGATGTCACACATTATGTTTGCTTGTAATCTCTCCTTTGATAGAATTTGTGTCAAGAACTTACGTGCATTCAAACAGATTTGTTTCAGTCTCAGATGTCAAATTAGTTAATGTTTTTATTGATAATGTTGCAAAAGCTCCTGAAATCTTAAATGAATGTTCCTTTAACATTAGCACATAATGTCTATTTGGACATTTTCTTGACTAGAATTCATCATGACAATTGTCTGCCAGAGTAAAACCCATAATGGTCATTCTAAAGCTCTGTAGATCTATTCACATAGATATTGTAGGCTTTGTCTACACTTTTTACTGTTGGTAATGACATGTTAGGGGTCTGACTGACAGTAATTGAAAGTTTTGGAGACCTTTCCTTGGTTCACAAGCAGAAAATGAATACTTAACCAGCCTTGAAATTTTGCCAAGAAAATTACCTTCTCAAAGGACAATTGATGGATGATGGATGAAACAGATTTATCATTATAGGCCTTTATGACTTCAGTGCTTCTCATGAAATAAGCTGAATGTAGTCCTTGTGTTTCCTGCCATGTTGGATGAAAACACTGTGATCATCATAAAACGCTGATGCAGTGATATGTTAGAATGGAGACAGCATGGTAGATGCTTGATGCAATCATAACATTGATGGCCACATCTTTGATCCTAAAAGTTACAATCATCTTGCTGGAGACAGGATGTTTAATTCTGATGTTTGTATTGCTAATGTAAGACTTGAGATCTCTTGTTTTGGATGAAGCTTAAGTATTTCACCTTTTTATTTAATAACTCAACACTAAAATTCATCGCGCCTACTCATGATAAAAGTGAGGAAAAAGCGGGGAAGAAATGCGGATCGAGGAGCTTAGAAATAGAATTCCTTGCTGCAAAGGACACTTTCGAAATTAATGAGATATTACCTGTATATTTTAATTATTACGAAAATGTTCCTGTAATGTTACACAATCTCTGTTTACGTTCATAGAACTAAATTGTAATTAACTATTCAGATCAATCCATGATTACTGACATTGAATTACCATGACTACATACATCGCGTATAACTACATCACTGAATACCAATTAAAGCACAAACATTAGCATTTCTATTTGTTAAAATCAATAGCAAACTTGGAGGTCAATGAAATACTTGTTTATCCTTTTCATTTTTTCACTATGGTCTCTTAACTCATTCAGTGTCAAAACACTCAGCTATTATGAATAGTTTTATTTAGAACCTAATAGCTCAGTCTGTAAATAGAGAAGTTTAATTTGTCCCTGAGGTTACAGCTAGATTATGTCTTGAGGTTTTGATGGAAAAGCTAGACTAAGGGTGTTCAACATTTTAATTCAGGACTGCAAAACTGGGAGCATAAAATGTTTTTTCAGGGAAAACTGATACCCAGGATTATTAAGTGTATGGTTAACATGTTCTATTAAATCACATTTGGTACTTTGAATTGCCTATGCCTTTTAATTTAGGCTTTTAGATGTTAGTCATAATTTATCTTTCAAAACATAAATAATATTATATTTTTTGTGTGGGACACTGTCATCATGACTTTTCATTTGGATAGTGTACATTCCTGACTATCTGTGGCACATATTTTGATCTTGAATTGTCAAAACAGTGATAAAGTGGCAATGTCAGACCTGATGGGGTTTCTGAATAATTAATAAACTTAGTCTGTTTGTAGCAGAACCATAGAGAAAAAATGAGGGAGGGGGGTGTGTGCTGATGAATTTATAACGTGTGTTTTCAGTTGAGGTTTTTGAGTTTAGCTATTTTCATTGCATGGTACTCACATGGTTGTTACTAAAGCATTGGAAAATCGGTTGTTTTATGGTGATATTGGAGGCTTATTTTAGTTTCCTGGTGTACTTAACAACGTATATTGTTTTCCCTTTATGACTTTTTTGTGTCTTAGTTTATAAATAATATTTTCTATTTGATTAGAAAGACATGAAATCTATGTATCTAATTATATAAATTAGGCATTATGTATGGTTAGTTATGTATTTGAAAATAACTGAAGTTTCTGAATCTATGATAGCATCCATTTGAAGAATTTTAGTTAGTTAGCTAAATATATACCCGGTACTTTATTAAGTGCCTTTTTTCTTTTTGTTTTACAAACATAATTATTCGATTTGAATATTTCATATTTTAAATAACATAATTTCGGCTTCATATTACATCATACTGTATATTGGTTATCTGAGTATTATATATTTATTCATGTTAAGATATTCAGTGATGCATAATTTATATACATATTTTCACAATCATCATATTTGTTAATTCATATTCATTTAGTTATCTTCAATTACGAATATCAGTATCATTTGTTAATGAATATTTATTCATTATTGTAAATATATTCAATGATCAATATTTATATAGTTACATCATCTCATTTGCTATAATGTATATTCATTTAATTATTCTCAGTTACAAATATTTACATTATTCATTAATGAATATTTATTCATTTATGTAATACTGTATTCTATAATGAATATTCATATTTTCACATAATTTTATTTATTGCTTGCCTTTTTAATATTTCTGATAATTGTTGTAAATATTGCCTATTTATAATTACAGAACGTAAGCCATTGGAAGCTATGTTCCAGGGAGCCCAGTATATGACCTATGACCTAACAATGCGAGGAGATCCAATCTACAGTAACAATGACCAGCTTAGAATGTATTTCAAGACAACACAATCAAGTGGCCTACTTTTCTACACTGGTAACATAATTTTACATTATGTAAATTTTATTGATTTTAATATTCATGTCATCTTTTTATCCCTGTAATCATATCAGTCATTCAGCAAATTAATAATGAGACAAAAATTACCTGAAATGCTGGTCATGCATGTGCAGGTCCACTGGATATGACCAAAGATTACTTCAAATTTCAAATATTTCTGATACTGTGAATTATAAGCACTGGTGTATAATAATAATGACATAAATGGAGTGTTGTGATTTGGAGATTAAATTGACTTGCTAAACTAATGACAATTTTAACTGCAATAACACATTAAAGTAAAGATATAGGCTCTGAACTAGTTAAATTTTGATATGAAAGAAGTTGCAATGATATGAAAATAGTGGCAATCTTTAGCAAGTGAGCAAGTAAAGGTCACCATGATGGCCCTCTTGTTTGTAAATTATAGCTAAAGTCAATTTGAAGTTGCATGCTAATGAGGGATTAGTCTCATTTCTATATTTAGGTGTAACAGGTAAACCCAGTAACCATTAGATAAAGATTTATATGTTAATGTAGAGGAAACATAATTATGACTGCCTCAATATAGTGTAAAGTGCCGATGATTTTGAGATCATGCATCATTTTGACCATTGGTTCGAGCCTAGTTAATGTCATTTTGTAACTAAAGCTTTATCTTTTGATTTTTTAAAATCTTTTTATCATTTTGTATTGTTTTTTTCATTATTTGGTATTCTTTTGTAATTTACAATTATTTGACATCGCAAATGTCAAATCAATGAATAACTATACTAATAATATATATTGTCTCATCATGGACTACTTTTTTGCCAAGAGGTCCAAACGGATCTTTAAATAATGGGTCACAGGCTTAAACCAGAAAATGATGCTTGTAAATCCATTAATTGGAATGGAGTACGTATAAATTTAAGCCATAGAACAATTTACATTGATTTATTTCATTATTCCTAAAAGGAAATTTGCTGTCTTCAGGACTGCAATTTTGAAGTTTTAGATGGGTTTCTTGATAGCAAAAAATTTGTGATTTGATTTGTGGATGAATCCATGATTGGATTGGATCGCCACTTACCCAATGATCCAAAGCCCTACTACTGTATGGGGCTATTGACACAATTCATATACCATACTCCATGGGGCTATTGACACATATACCATACTCCATGGGGCTATTGACACATATACCATACTCCAAGGGGCCTATAAATTGTTTGTCCTCCACCACTGATAGGAATGTTTCAAGTGGAGTAGTATGAAGTGACTCACTGAGTGCAGGTCTTTAAGTCACTTTACAGACTCCAGGAATGCTGGTTAGGTTGTCTTCTTAATCTAATTGCTGGTATATAACTAAAATACTATTGAAAACAACAACAACCATATGATTGTCAGATTTATACGAAAAATAATCAAATTCTGAAATTATTATCTAACAATTAGTGCAATTGAATTATTGGCGACATAATAAGATATAATTATTCCTGATAGGGTTGTTGATGAAACAAGAGGGAAAATATGATAC
Source organism: Lutraria lutraria (assembly GCA_964023205.1). Lineage (NCBI taxonomy): Eukaryota > Metazoa > Mollusca > Bivalvia > Venerida > Mactridae > Lutraria > Lutraria lutraria. The sequence continues at coordinate 18,505,389 of OZ026834.1, read as the reverse complement.
ACATAATTTAATTTCCTTTCCTATTATATAATTAGCTAAATGTTACTTTGATGTAATACAGAAATTTACGTTTTACCTTTTATTATTTCTCCTTGTCTTATTTGTTTGGTGTGACTGACTATAATGTAGAGTTGGCACATGCTTCTCTGTGACTCTAAATCAAATGTAATAATTACAATAAAGGTCATCAAGGTTATTTGTCTAGCACCTCTAAGATTCACATTTTATTAGACACTAGGGACGGGAACAGTTAACTACTGATCTCTTGTTGTTTTTCTTGTTTTGAAATAAAAAGTTGTTTTGGTGTCTGCAAGATTATTATAATATACAGCATATATCACCTATCCAAAGTAACACCATTTGGGAGTAGCAAAGTTATGTTTTTGTTAAGAGGTTGTTGCACTAGAGAGGTTAAATGAATAGTTAAATCGAGCAGTGAGGAAAAATCATGCTGTTGTTGAAGGGAGGTTGTTTGTTGCTCAAGAGAGGGATGTTCTGGAGAGGTTGTACTGTATTGTGCACTGGTTGTAATCATCCATCACAGTGTTTACTTAATTTCAAATATCTGCTAAGGTACCTTAATGTAGAATAAAGTCATATCATAAGTCAAATCATAGCATTATAATCATCCTGTGCGACTGTTTCTATCTTTTCCAAAAAAGCCTGAATGTTAATTCTACAGACTTTAATTATTCTGGATATGTAAGTAGGTTAATTGTCCAGTGTGCCAATAACCCCCCCCCCCCCCCCTGACTGTTAAAGCCAAGACTGATTTCCAAGTGAAACTCCTAATTTACACTCGCATTAATTCTGACTAATTATATATTGAACTCTGACTAAATATACATTGAACATCATCATTACAGGGTAAATAATGGTGCTCAGAATAAATGAGGGTAAATGCGAATTCTGAAATGGACCAGTTTTCTGTGATAGTTTTCATCTATCCAAACCAATTTTAATTGGCATTTATGCTACAGTCAACATTATTAAATTTTTAATTATAAATAATGTATATATTTGTATTATGTAAATGATGATGAGCCTTGGCTCAAGTCAAGTAATAAAGTATCTGTTCTGTTCTATAATGAGATTAGGAACAATTAATGTCAAGTATGGCAAACTGTTACACAGGTCCAACTATATGTAGATATATTAATAGATTCTTTGTTCACTTGTACAGGGGACAAACAAGACTATCTGACGGTATCCTTCAAGAACGGAAGCATTTTTGTTGCCATCGATCTCGGCACTGGTGCTTACGATCACATGGTGAATGCTGGAGGCTTTAAACTTGATGATGGACAATGGCATCATTTGGTGGTTACAAGAAATGCTAGAAAGGTAGGTCAGCCACGAAGTTTATCCCTTGTACTATAACAAAAGGCTGTTATATAATTTGCTAGGTAGGACTCAGTGTGCTTAAATAGGTTGCATAAATTGTACTTTAAGGAGTGTTAATTTAGATTCAAACAAGATGATAGATCAACTTTGCATGCCTCTCCACTTCCTTCCTCCCTGACGTTCTGTTGTATGATGATTGTAGAATAATGGTACTTTTAAGAGTTTTATTCTTTCTCAAGTAGATCTATTGATTCTGGAAAACTCTCCCTTAGCCTTGCATGTGACGTTTTAACATTTTCAGTTTTAAAGAGATAATTTTTGAAACGTTAGAAATTAAAGGATGGATTTTGATGTATTTATCAACATTATAATATGGAAATAATTTATAACATTGCACTTCTTATCATTAGATAGCATGCAGATTTTATGTGAATGACAGGTTCAGTCGCTTTTATGACTGGTTATTAAAACTTTTAACATTTATTCCGAAAAAACTGGGAAACGCATTTCCTGTGTCTGTGTTTATGTGCATGTTAACAATAAAATCATCTGTTGGATTGTGCAGGAATAACTTTTATGTTGTTATCATTTTTATCAAATTATGCATTAAAACATGACACCATAGTGAGAATAGTGATTGCAGGTGTTTTCTATTGACCAGATGTCTCCAACAGATACACAATATAGGTATTAAAAGACTATATAGATGTCTAAACAAAATTTACTTCTTTGATTGGAGCAACACTTGAAAACATTTTACCTTGACAAAAGAATTTTAACTAATAAAAGATCCTCTGGATAATTTATGTTATTAATACATTTAAGAACATTTGCCTTAGTATAATGGTTCTGTACTATACTAAAAAAAGATGTGTATTAATTAATAAATTGGTCTTCAGATGTCCATAAGTCTGTTCAATTAAGAAAATCAAGAACAATCAACATTTACACATACAACATGTACACATACATAAACAACACATAAACAATATGTACACAAACAATATATACATAAACAACATTTATATAAACAACATGTACACAAACGATAAGTACACAAACACCATGTACACAAACGATAAGTACACAAACACCATGTACACAAACGATAAATACACAAACACCATGTACACAAACTATTAGTACACAAACGAAAAGTACACAAACACCATGTAAACAAACAATAAGTACACAAACACCATGTACACAAATGATAAGTACACAAACACCATGTACACAAACGATAAGTACACAAACACCATGTACACAAATGATAAGTACACAAACACCATGTACACAAACGATAAGTACACAAACACCATGTACACAAATGATAAGTACACAAACACCATGTACACAAACGATAAGTACACAAACACCATGTACACAAATGATAAGTACACAAACAATACATAAAGAACACATACACAAACAATAAGTACACAACCAACACATACACAAACAACATGTTAACAAACACCATGTACATACACAACATATACATGCACACACACATGCATATGTTTAACACTTAAACAATGTAATATTATACACAAACACCATGTTTATCACACACAACATGTTCACAATCTCATGATACAACAGCAACATGTATAATAATTAGATGCACACAAACAACAGAATTGGAGTCTACCTTACAGACAACAAAATCACACAGACCATGTTAAGCATATGACAGCATTACAATTTTGTGATTGTCACAGACAATGATTGCTTGTCACTGACACCAGGAAACGGACAGACTGATATTATAAGAAGACATTGATTTAGAGTAAGTTGTAAAAAATGTAACAGTATAGGAATGCTTATCTGTTTATGGCATCTTACACCATCACAGAATATTTACAGACATGAGGAATTATTGAAGAGAAACACATTCATTGTTTATTGTCTCTCATAGGAAATCATCTAGAACTCATGAATTGCTTATTCTGATAATAAAATTAATCCACACTTGGTGATGCATTTCTTTATATGTATGACTATGATTATAGATGATATTATACTGGTGTTTATATGCAAGTGCGAGGAAAGAAAATGCTGCATTTCGTTTCAGATTTTCGCTGTGTTTTTCCCCTAGAATGTCATCATTCTTGGGGCAATCTCATTTAGTCAGATAGATACATTATCCCACGGAGGAATATTTTACTCCTTAAGTATCAGTGTTCCAATATATTGTCTGATAATGATACTGCAGTATGTCATAGCTTGAATATTCAAAACTGCAGATAAATGGTAATTATTCATACTACGGGAATATGTTCAAAGGGAACTTATCATTCTGATATGCATCCTGTTGTTATTTTGGACTGAAAGGCGCCGGTGTAATTGATACTTTATATCCAATACGTAATACAGGTCAATGTGCACTCGGATTTACTTGTATTTGATTAGAAATAAATCAAGAATATTCTTTGATTAAATTATAAGTATATAAGTCATGACTGAAGTGCTTTGATCTGTCAACTCTTAAAGACCCGTTGGAAAATGACATTTTCTCTATATAATATGCTGCCTGAGAAATATTTATCTAAATATAGGAACAAAATGGAGAAACCCCAACTTTAATAATTCTTTCACCACTTTTGATTGCTGTCTGTTGAAAAGTTACATTGGTTTACATGAAGCAAATACATAGAAAATATATCATATTATTTGATAGTATGAAATATTTGTAATCAAATAAATAAGAGTTCAAAGTTTTAATGACTGTGACTGAGTTTACTAAATAGTCATTGTTTAGGCTTAAAAGAATTGTTTCTGGTTACATACTCATTAAAGATAAGGTTGGTAGGTCAGGACTTTTTTTGGCTCTTGAAAACTTGTGGCAAGGTAAAGAGAGAGAGAGAGAGAGAGAGAGAGAGAGAGAGAGAGAGAGAGAGAGGGAATGGATGTACTATTCCTTGAGCATATCAAAAATGTCCAGGGTTGCGGGAAAAATTAGGGTATGTCGTTTGACCAGAAATAAACAATTTTTCCTATGTCTTTCAAAACTGTGTAAAAGATAATCAGAGCCTTTAAGTCAAGCGGCTTAACTTGATGTTTATTCATTTGGGTTAATCGCCGTTTTTCAACAATTTTTCAGTTATATATGGAGACCGGTTCTTAAAATTAACCAGATTTCTCGGACTATGTCTTAACCAGTACTAACTGACCCTTCAACAAGGAACCAGCAACTTGATCTCCACATGTGGAAGAAAATCAACATTATTGTCAAATTTTCATGGAAGGACTTAGAATGACCAGAGTGCCATGACTGGGAATCAAACCTGAATCGTCTGAGTACTAATTTAATCACTGTACCACGGCCAATGTGGCTGAACTAGAGAAAGAAAACTTTCGTAGAATAAAGTATACAGTTTTATGTCCATAACATATTAGCATTCCCAATCAAGACCTTTATCAAATTACTTACCATAATGTCCAAATTATGTCAAGTTGATATATCACATTATGATGAATTAAGATGTTTGTCTTCTGAGACTAATTTTTATGTTGGGTTTTGGGTGACTGATAAAAACGCTTTCGGCTTTTGATATTATTAGTAAATTCATCATTTATTCTTTGTTTTTCTAGATCCATAGCCAGATTTATCTAAGATATATCACTTCTTTGTGATGTTCAATACATGAAAATATTGGGTAATATTATATATGATTTATATAAACAATGTTTTATCCAGCATCATATAGCTTCTAGACCTGTGAGACCCATTCATTGAAAAAGATATTTTACTAATGAACATATAAGGATTTGGAAACCTGACCATAGCAGATGTTCTCTTTGATAACTTAACAGAACTCAAAGCTCATAAAGGTGACTTATGCTCCAAACCAAAGGATAATTCCTGTCCAGTTTTTACAGATTGTGCCAGCATCTTAGGAGTTCTCATTCTTTCATGTTCATGGTTACTTACTGTTAAACAATGATTATCAAATATGATATGGTCTCAAAGATATTGCTAGAAAAACATTGAAGCAACTTATCTTGAATCCATTTCTTTGTCATTTATTTTGAGAACTCTTTAAACTAATTCTGCACCTCTTCAACATTAAAAGTCACTAAATTAACAAGGATCAAATGTCCAGTTGCTTAATTGATTTATTCATTTATTGAACACACTGACCCAAGCATGTTCAATAATGGTGTTTTGTCATTGTGTTTGTCAACAATGCTCTGTATCCCAAGCCTTTGTACCTTAAATCATCTTTTGAATGGCACAATATGGGTCTTCAGGCCCTCTTGACAGTCAGGAATGTATGTTTTCAAAAACAGTTTAAAACAAAATGTGAGTAATTCAGCTCTGTTTCATTTCAAAATTGCGAGGGTTTGAATTTGTTACACAATATAAAAGTAAAAACTCAGGTACTTTACTACACACAAACTTTTAATTCATCAAGAAAAATGTCATCTATCAGGGGAAATATTTCTCTGCAGCATTTAATCTCCTTAAACATAATTTGGGAAGGGTTCTAATTTGATTTAAAGCCAAATTGAATTGTGCATGTCCCATTGAATTGAAATTGCACTAAATTTTTATATTATCACAGCTAGTAGTGAATAATTTGCTGATTATTGGTTGAAATAGCATGAAATTTATGAACATTTTTTTTGTGTTTTTTTTTTAATATAGAATTTAGATTGCACAATTTTGATAGATGAATTCTTTTTTTTATATATTTGTAGAAACTTTGTTCCATTCTAGAAAAAAGAACAATCTTAGCATGATTTTACATACCAATTTTCACCTTTGGCAACATAAGCCAGAACACTTAGCACTGCACACCTTCCATGTTTGTTGATTTCAGAGAAATCTCTTTTCATTCCGTTAGTATGATCTTCACATTTCTTCAAAAGCACCAGAAATGCACCATCCACATCACTTACTACCTTCATGTGATGGCTCTATCTAAGTAAATTTGCTTGCTCTGCTTTGAGACTTGGACTTCCTTTTTCATGAACAGTTTTTTGTAAAAAGGTGTGAAAATGACAATATTTGGAAACTATCATGTTGTTACATAATACATTCTGCACAGTTTCTAAGTGTATATTGGCTTGCTTTTGCTTTTTTCTTGGATTTAATCATTATATGACTTGGATTATATTCTTTGGGATGAGGCGATGTATTGATACCTTTATTGAACAATATCACCTTTATATAAAGACCACTGTTGCGATCATTTGAAAAAGTCTCCAAATCTGAGATTGTTTTATTATCATGTTGGAATTACATAGAGAATATTGGTTTGGAAATATGTTCAATATATTATATTATTTAGATGGTCTTGATATGGAGATGATTGTTAAATGTGAGGTTTTTCTGCTTACTTAGTATATACTTTCATGTGTCAGATACTCTTTGCTGATTGTACAAACACACCATTTATGTCATTAATACTCATCACTTATAACAAATATCCTGAAAGCATAATTATAGTTAGTAAACTCATTCACTACCTATTTACCTTTATAATTGAATAATAATTGTTTTCAGTGACTTGTCACAATATCATAACTTTATTGTTTAATAGTTTGTTCTCACTGACTTCATTTATGCTGCTCAAACACTTCAATGCTTACAATTATGTAAACAAAAATTTATTTCTTCTGGATCAGTATTCTAACATTTTGTGCATAAATTCAATGCCTATAACTTCACTTTGATAATTATATGCTTGTCATGTGACAATTCTTTTTTTTTGCAGAATTGCTATGGTTTATAATTTATGTTATCAAGAGACTGCATTTACTATTTATGGATGTGCCAATGTTTGTGTATGAAAATTCTTCACTTGCATGATAAGAGAAATATTGATCACATATTCAAATATTGGATGACACCAGCATAAAGCATAATTTTTATAAACATACCAAGGTTCTTATGTACTCTAAGGAAAGAGGCTTAATGTGGCATAGTTATGTCATTTCTAGACAATAATCTAGGTGCTGAACCTTGGTATCATTTTTCAATGTAATGGCACAAGTTTTTTTTCATAATCAATTGTTTTTTACATGGGAATGTCTCCTTGTATTGTTATCACTAGATTCTGAATTGTAAAACATAATTAGAAATTGTCAAAATTAATCAATGTTTTATTTGATAAGCATGAGAAAGAATGCAATTATTGTAAAACAAGAGAGACATTTTCATTAAAATGTCCAAAAAAGTAATCTTGAGCTTAGTTGTATTTTCTTATTAAGCAAGTAAAACCATGTTATATTTTTCTTCATTTATTTGAAATGTTAAAGTTTGAATGCCCCAAGTAATGAGGTTTTGGGTGTTACCAGTATATTTTCACTGAAGATTTTCTTATTTGGATCTCAATGAAATAGAACATCATTGCATGAAGTTTTTTTATTGAATAAAGATGCTCAAGATTGCTTTTTGAAGGAACACAATAATTTGGAAATTACACAGTATTCTATATGATGAATGATACTGTCATTATAAGATATACTTACTGTCTGATTGTGAAATGATGTATAGATCTGTTAGCCAATTTAATTCTCAAAAAAGACTTCTTTAGTGATGCCTGTCTGAAATAAAATCTATCTGACAAACATATTTTAATTTACCACCATCTTAATATATTTTTAGAGCAGTCCGTGTCAAAAATTATGATTGAGAAATATCATAGACTTGACAATGATTTGTTATGTTTTCTTTCGTAGTCCTGTTGAATTTCATCACAACTTGAGATATTCACAATGTTGCAATTCATTTAAAACAAAAGTGCATTGAGTAGACTTGAAAGTCTTTGTCCCTAAACATTAAGCTTTAGTGACCATAATTGGTGAATTAGAGAACTTATTACTGATTAAACTTGTTATGGAAGCTACAATACCTTGATTTACAGGAAGAAATTATTGTATTTCTTTGACACTTCAGATTAAACCAGCTATATTCAGTTGTCTGGGATGTATTAATCTCCTTCATAAATTCAGGGACACTGTTGACAAGAAGGCTTTTTTTAGATTATATAAGATTTTAACAATGTCAGAATAGACATATCAGGATTTTGTCATGATGTTAATGACTTTGATGTAATTGGATTTGCATCTGTATTGTATACAAAGTATTGTCTTTCACAAATCTAAACCTATCAGAATGAGAATATCTTAGCTTAACAGTATCATGTATGTTTGGAATGTAGAATTTATCAAATTGTGTCACATTAGTTATTTATACTTACAATTTTCTGTGTGTTTTTCTATATTTTATTACACTAGCTGACCAACCATGATACATTTTGTGATGTAAGTACTAGGTATTATATGCATGCAGCATGTTTATTCAGCATGCAATGCATGGTGTTTGCTTCACACATTATAATTATGCATGTTGTTTTTCTTTCGTTTTCATTTTTCTTTTATTTGCTTCTTATGCTTTTGAATGAATTTGTGATAACCTCCATCTACTTAGTGTGATTACCCAGTTAAGATCCCTTGCCAGAACCCTGTCCCCCACTGAGATATTCAGTTTATGAGGTAATAGTATATTTTAAGATGAAACTTAGTAACTACAGATAGGAATTTTCATTGTACTGTATATAAAATAATTACATTATTAATTCCTCACAGTGCTCTATTAAATACTATTAAATTGTGGTAATAACCAAAACCATACAAACAAAATATGGACTCTTACATAATTACATGAAGCCAGTCCATACTTTATAAGATGCCGTATAACTGCAATGTTTGTATGAACAGTTTTTCCAATGAAAGAGAACATAATTGTACTTGTTACTTACAAAATTTATTTTTTATTTTTTGAATTTTAGTGGAAAATAAATAAAAAATGATGCATCTAGTAAATGTAACTGGCATAAACTAAAGTATGAGTTTGTGCTCTGGAGTAACAATAGTTCCAACAACTATGAAGTTAATAAATAATTGTTCATTGTCATTTAAGATATATATGTTCATGTATGATAGTTATTGTAAATTTGATATGTATTGCTTTCCAATTGCTAACTCTAAACTGTTTGTACTAGATAATTATGTATATTTCACATATTAAGTTATACAAGGTTTTGTTCGTAGAAATGACCTACTATGTTGGTGACATGTTTTATCCCAGTTTGGTTGTAGTAATAAACCCTGTGTGTTCAATAGTCAGCCACTGTTTGAAGTGGAATGATAAATAATTTTGCTGCTATTGTGTAGTCTTTGTGTCTTACATACATGTTTTATCAGATGTGTAAACACTATTGTACTGTGATGGTGTGTTTAAATGTCTCAATGTTCCCCAAATGTGTTTATACAATGGCTTGTTGTTTGATGGTTTAAGTTTACCTTATTTGAAAATAAGTGCCAAATCAGAAGAGAAATCATGTAAAATGTCCTTTATGGTTGCTACGAATATATTTGTTTGTTATTGACTGGCTTTCCTTTGACTAGTACAGCTACAAAGTTAATCAAGGTGTGTATTTAAACTAAATGTTAGAAAATAACACTCAGAGGTCTGATTCTCAAACATGCTTGTATGAAAGATATTTCAAATTATTGGTTACCTTGAGAAATGAGACAGAAATGAAAATATATTTTGCATGTTGATTTAAAGTCTTACAAGCATTTTTGATCATTGGGAGATGGTGATGGACAAAGGTGACTCTTGACATCTATTTAAGGACTTATTCACTGTCTGTTTGTATCAGATGGTGGTACATTCAGGTTTTTTATGAGTTTTCCTGATCGGTGTGTTAATTTAAATGAGGATATTAGGGCACATTTAATACAGCTGTCCTTTGAATTAAGAACGGCAGAGCTTCAAGCCATGCACTTGTCACATCACTCGATTGATATATGTTTGGTATTTATTACATTTCATTGATGAGATGAACCTTAAGACTTTTTTTCCGTGTCTGACAACGGTAAACCACTATTGTTATCCATCGTTAATTTGTGGCATTGTTAAGATATAGTGTGTATAAGAAACATTATTTCTTAAACCCTATATTTATGAGCAATAAGAATAGTTATTACCTGAGGTGGAAATCAAGAAAAAATTCACATAATTACATGTATGCCTAAAAATTGGGTGGTCATTTCATCTTGTACAAACATTTGAACATTCTATTATCAGTCTATTTATAGATACTTGAAGTTGTCAATATGTCTTGTATGTTGATGCTTCAGATTGTAACCTGAATCTTTTCTCAAAGAAGTATTTCCCAGATTCTTATCTGTGCCACTGATTCATTTTCTCTATTAATTGATTTTCATAAAATAATTGTCCAATAATATTTTAAACTTTTGATTTGTTGAAGTGTTCATTGAAAATAATGGCCTCTAGCTAACTATGTTAGGTTAAATAAGAGAACCTCTCTAATTCATATGTTTGAATTAATGTTTTCATTTTGTGTACATATTTGGCCAAGTAATTTTCCTTAAGATGAGAAAATGGTCCTTCAAACTGTTTTTAAATATGAGGTAAAAGTATCTAGATTTCTGGCTTTGTTTCAGTTAAATATGAGCACTAGGTTCTGGCTTAAGTAGGTTTTAGATTCACTTTCCATTTTTTATTGTTGACCAAAGACTATCAGAATGTAACTATTATGACTTGAGACCAACAAGTTTATGATTCACTGAGGACAATGTTATTGCTAGTTGTATCTGAGTATTGATCCTGTCTTTCTTGGATTGTCTGATCTCTCACTGATCACATCCAATATTTGTCCATGTTATGGCCTTTGGATATGTAATTATTAGATGATTCACAATTTTCAGGGTTTTGTCTTGTTCTTTCATCTTACGGAACTTGTCTTCTTGATTGACGAGCCACAATTTTAAGAGCTGCTCTTGGCAGATTTCTACTTTTATTTTGATAATGATTACGCATTGGTTTAGCTAATAAGTTTGTATTCAGCAATTACACTGTTTGCTCTATGAGAAATATTGTAATTTGAACACTTCAACAATGAGCTGATTATGATCATTAATGTTATTAACTTTTCAATGACAAATCAACAGTTATATTAATTTATATGATAATGATCAAACATGAAAAGAAAGCATTTATGCGGTGATATTTTCATTTGAGAGAATAGTAATGTGCTATTAATTGTTTATTTCCTTTCATTTTATCATCTAGGGAGAATGTTCAAGCATTTAATTGCTATATGGGGACCTTAAGTTCTTTACTATGTTGCATTTTGGTTGATTATAGTCCTTGCTTTATGAGCTCAACATACCTTCAGGATATTTGGAGTTATATTATAGTGTACGTCGAGTCATGATATGAATCTGTCCATAGAAAAAAAAGTTGTGTTTAGGTTATCATTAGACCAATAGACTGCATGTGTGAACAATCATTTACCAATTTATATCACTTGCACCTTGGTCATACCTTCCAACCTCTCAACAATATGCTAAAATTTACTCCTAAATTATCAATTGACAATACATGACTGTTTGCTGTTGCATGTTTGTTACTTGCAGCTGCATTGCCATATCAATGGTCCCAACTTTACTGTTCCATACCCATTCACCATTTTGCCTGCAATATCTTCTAAATAATCTAAATTTATAAACCTTATAGAGATATCTCACACATTAACAATGTCTAAACTTATGACTGTGAAATTTACAGCAATGCTCACCACACTCCACCATTTTGGTATTCATGCTCCTATTTATTGAAATATCTGTGTCAGATGTATGTCCATAACTAAACTTCTCATTATGGATACCTTCAAATAAATTTTCATATGAAATACTTGCCATTTGAATGATTGCCATTTTGAATTTGACACCTTAAATCCGGTAGTCTCATCTTTGATTAGTCATAATGTGCCATTCAGTCACTTAAACTGTTCTTGGCACATCTATTACAATACTGCTGACTCTCATCTGAGTTGACTCATCAATGTTTTCTGTTGATACTAGACATAAAATCTCTGTAACAAAACCTAATTTAAACATTCATGCCCTGATGTTGGCTTGTACATTTTGCTGAATAACTTGATTGTAAAAAGTGTGTTTGATTTGATAATAATGTCCACAGAATCAGTTCCTATTTTCTTCACCATGTTGATGTTGTTGTTTGGGTTGGGTTGATTGGTACACATTAAGTACAGCCATCTTGTGTGTTAATTTTGTATGAAAGTAGTTCCTTGCTAAGAATAACATTATTTAATCAGGATGTCAACATTGGTAATACTGAATGACATTCAAAGACACAGAATTTGATTAGGCAGACATCTTTCGGTCTAGGGTCCATGGTGTTTACTAATTTTAGAAAGCTGATCAGTAACCAGTAGACTGTTTTTGTCATATACAATCTTTTGACATTTGCAGTACTTTTACATAGAATTTCCCGTGGGTGTTCTTTTGTTCTGCTCTAGAGTTACATAATTGCTGGACCTTTTGTGGAATTACTTTTTTAATTGCCCATGAAATTGACAAGAGATGTACAACAACAAGTGATTATTTTCTTGTCCGAATTTTCAGAAGTTCTGTCATGTAACATGATAGAATTCTGTAGTTTTTCCTAATTTGCAATTCAGGAGACATTTTCATGTGCCTGAATCGGAGGCAGGCTGTTGCTGAAATTTAGCTGCCTGTTAATTTCATTTTTGTTTGGTGACCTGTGTAATCGCCAATGAAAGGGAAAAAAAGCTTTGTAAATTTATGTGACATAAGACTATTGTGAAGTTATTTTTTATTTGTCAATGTCTGTATGACCTCAAAATATAAGAATGATCCCCCCAAATGAAACTTTAGTATAATAATTATCATATTAGTAGGAAAATTAAATTTGACTTTTGCTTACTAGTTTTATACACTGAGCTAAATAGCATACTAGATCAAAGAAGTACATTGGGTACATTAAAGTTAAGCTAACATTTCTGAAGTATCAACTACCTTAAATGCCATACAGTAGATGTGATTGGAGTATAATGAACTTTATCTATGTAGGGGAGGGGGGAGCATAAGCCATGTGGGGAAGAATTTTTGCCTTAATTAAGGTTCAATGACAAGGCATCGAGTTCATTTACATGATTGGATTATCATGTTCTCAGTACACACACATATGGTTTGTGTTTTTTCTCTTAAGTGTACTAAAGTAACTCAGATGTTATAGTTGTACAAGAGATGATTATAACTATATCATTAATTGTAATGTAGAAGAAAGTCATGTTTGATTCCTTGCAATCAGTAAAGGGATCTTGGGTGGTCCATTAATTATGTGCTTGTTGCTTAATGATTGAAAAAAAAACTTTTTTCTTTTGTTATATCATGCTAAGACCATCTTGGCCAGTCTGCTGTAAACCATCAAAAGTAAAATTTATGACAAAATGATGGCTTGTCATAATGTCAATTGGATAATAATAAAAGTTTCAAATAACAGTTATAGTAATCGGCTTTCTGATGAGCAACTTAAGTAGATAAATTGTGTATATTCTCTGTCCCTCATGGATACATTGTGTCTGTGCCAAGGTTATGTTACATTTAAATGTACTTCCAGTGTAGATAATGAAATCTACTCTCTTACATATTGAATAACTGATCATTTCATTAGTCTAAACATTGATTTTATTATATCAATGCAATAGTTACCATTATCTAAATCACAAATTTTCATGTAAACATCTATGAGTTTATAAGATGATACCACTGGCATTGATTCTGATGTTAATTGCTAATTCAAAATTCATGTACAGAACTCAAAGGACATTGTTTTTCTTTCTTCATTAATTATAATCTTGAAGCTGTTTTTTTCTGTTATTTCCCCAATGAGTTACAGACATGTATTGGATTCTTGTAGTGTATCATTTCTACTGTTTTCAGAGTTGATTCAAGAAGCTATTGATCTTCCTGTCACGACAGATTCTCCCTTTAGACTCCATGTTTCTCTACTAAACTTGGAACCAACTGATTAACACAGTGTGATGTCTATTAAAACACATTCTTGCAAAAAATTACATTTGATTTTTCGGTTTTCTTGTTTGTCAAATACTAGAATATGTTTTGTTCCCGTTTACCAGTATTGTTATTCTGTTTTGGTTCACTAATTATTCTAGGAGAATAAAAGTCATGGTAGTACGTAAATTCAATTTAGAAAATTAGTCGCTTTGTATGTACTGACAGAAAGAGGGTATTCAGGTTCTGAGAAGTTTTTTCATCACCCTTATATGACACAGTTTTATTCCTTTTGGATTTCATCCTTAATGTATACTGTATATTTGTAATTCTAAAACATGAAAATTGTCACACTAATGTGATATATTATACTGATAAGTTCTACCATGTGATATCATGAATAATCTGTATTGTAAAGCATTGAATTGATGTGCATCACAATGCAGCTATTTGCATGCCACTCAGGAAACATGACTGAAACACAAAGCTCATAATGTGTGTTATTATGAAGTAGCTTATTCTCAGTTTTAAGCTGTGAACTCATTGATTAAGTTGTATATTTCCCAATAATTTTGAATGATAAATGAAGCTGAATGTATTTTTGTATACATTGGTGTATGAGAACATCAACACTGAGTTGTAAAGTAGTTTGGAAACCAGTCTTCGTAGTAGGGTTGCCATTGGCCAGTAATTATTAGACTGCCTCTGAACCAACCAATCAGATTCTTAATCAAATGCTTTAACAGAATTAACCCATCAATGGTTTAACAGAATTAGCATATCAAATGCTTCTACAGAATCATATCCAATTACCGGTAAATGTTCGAATGTCTAGACTGGCTTCTGAACTCAGATTCCTAACCTTTGGTTATGTAGGCATCCCAGCGATCAATAGGTATTATGGAACATCAGTTTTATGTGAAAAGTTGTTTTCATTCTCCCTCAATTATTATGATTGCCTGTTGTTGTGTCTGTGAATTTCTGGTCACATGTTCCCTCCATATATCTCTATGAATATGTTATTGTGTCCAGTCCTGTGTGATGTAGAATTATATATATATATATATTGTATGTAACTTGATGTACCCTGTGTGTATGATGGAGTTATCAATTTACACCCCTGTGTATAATAGGCATCAAATTGTTGATAAATGTTATCCATTGTAGATATTTCCCCTTGCATGACCTTTCTACATGACCGTGACAAATTAATTGTATTTAACACATACATTGTATATTATGTTTATTTACAAATATTGATTTACATCAAGGAAACATTTTAGATCAAATAAAAGACATTGGATCAATATTTATGCTGAAATCTACATTTTTTATTCATGAATGTCTTTCACCTATAGTCTGATGAAATCCAATTTTACTCATGCTACATGTACTTGGCATAAGCTCCAGCAAACTCCACTATTAGAAACTTAGGTGATATACAACTGTCCTAAGATTCACCATTCAATATTTCATTGTCTGGATGAAACACAGTAAAGGGAAACATGTCACATATATAATGAGCAAGGTTTAACTGTTCTTGCAACTAAGCTAGCTAGACAATTCGAGGGCTCAGCGCAACACTATATCATAACTTGTTCTTATTTCAATATGAGTTACAACACTCTTGCATTGAACCCTAGAATTGTTGACCTCCTGGTGAAGATTGTGATTGTATACTATATGTATCATATATCATGTTAGCATGTTTATGATTAGTTCTGGCTCCCAAAACTTTAAAAGTTGTTTGCTTTTTATGCGGCATTAAACCCGTCCTTTCACAGTGTAAACCGGGTACGCTGAAGACCTTAAGCTAGTTTATGATTACCTTAAAAGCACCATTTTGTCACCATCGATAGCATTTGCCAATTTTAAAATGTTGATACATCAGTATTGAATGGTTTATTATTCTTACCCTTGTTTCAGATTACTATTGAGGTCGATGGACATGTACAGGACCAAGGATCAACCACTGGTGACTTCAGTATGCTTTCATCAAATATTCTTTACCTTGGAGGAAGTCCTCGTCCACAAGAACTTCTTGGTTCTAAAGTTAGAACTAATTTTAGGGGGTGTATGAAACAGGTAAATATATCATTGCAATACTTGGGGATTACTATTATTAAGGACACTGTCATCTTTATCAAGCTGAGATTTAGTCTATGCCCCAAGGTTATAAAACACCTTGATAATGTCACTGAGCTCAAATCTTGATGTTATGGTTAAAAAAGGATAGAACTGATTAATTAATGCATAAATACTGTTTAAATACATATTCAGATAAATTATGTAGTCAATAATATCATTATTGTCTGAAATAAACAAATAATAACTATAACAAAACGTTAGGTAGACAAATTACAAGAAGCATATTGGTTTATGTTTTTTGTATGAAGTTGCTTTTTTCATAAAGGATATTGACTGTATATTTTATTCAATCCTCCAGTAAGGAGAGTATAAAATATTTATATGTTTTGAGTAATACACATTATAATGACAATCATGAGTATTTGACAAATTAATAAATTCATGTGTATAGTTCAAAAGCACATGGTAATATCATACACTACATCAATCAAATAGAATCAACCCTAAATGTTAACGAATTCACCATAAATCTGAGCACTATCATACAACCACATTGAACTTAAAATAGCCACACAGCAACTTATCTAGGCAATGCCTTCATGATCGATTTACTTACCTATCAACTATTGATAGATTTAGTCATCACCATTAGCCAATCAAATGGCCAGGATTAGCCGAACTAGTAATAGACACTACACTATATACTTGCAAACAGCTATAATAAACTAATACTCATAAGTATAATTTGTCTAGAAAAAAGATAAATTTTGAGATTTGTGCTAGGAGACTGATCTCAAGGACTCTCAAATCAGCCGTCTCAGAACAGTCATTTACTTTACTATGCTTTATTATATGAGACACAACTAATTATGTGTCTTTATAAAGACATTATGTACATTGTTTGAAAAAGGAACAGAAAAAAGCAGTAAAGTGATTAATCTAATGTAACGCAAAATTGATAATAAGATTTGAAATTATCCAATCACAATTCAGCTTTAATTAGGTGCAGCATGAACAAATGGATCTCCTTTGATCTTTGCGTATAGCATTATGTCTAATGATTAATGACAACTTCAATGAATCAAGGCTTATGAAGCTGTACCTGGGTGACTTTGATAAAATACCAGGGATTTACATTGTGTTTTGAAGCTGATAGTAGGTGTATCAATTTTAATTACGATTTTAGATCTGTTCATGATTTAATGGAATGTTCAGGTCCAAGAGCAGAAGGCTTTAATATATGAACAGTATAAATATAAGTTGGCGACTATGCTATTTTATCCTCTACTTTTGGATACACTCCGCATTCTGCCTTAATTGCACAGTTTTTAACCCTCTTCGGTAGATGTCTACATGGCGTTGAAGAGTGCTATGTTGAAGTTGATGTTGGTCTATTACTATGAGATGCATAATGCTTTGAACTTGTTATTTTCAGGTTGAATATTCTGCTGATAGTGTTGTCCTAGATCTAATTGAGTTAGCCAATCAGGACCATAACTTAATATCAGTAATGGGAGACATTGTATATGGAAAATGTGTAGAAGTAATAGATGCCCAGCCAGTTACTTTTCTGACACCGGAAGCTTTTATTGGGTTACCTCGTTGGGATGTTAACCGTGACCATGGCACTATTTCATTCCAGTTCAGCACAACTGAATCCAATGGTTTGATCATGTATAACAGTGGAACATTCGGTTCAAGTAATCATGACTTCTTTGCCCTTGAAATAATTGATGGACATTTTTACCTTGTTATGGACATTGGTACTGGAGCAATCAAGGAGAAGGTGTCTCGCTCTCAAGTAGATGATGGTGTAACTCATTCTGTGTTCTTTAATTACCGTGGTGATGAAGGATTCATACGATTTGACTCTCATGTGACTGACTATAAAACCATTGGTTCAGGTAAACAACTGAACTTAGAAGATATGCTGTTTGTTGGCGGGATTGACTTTGAACGTTATAAATATCGTCTGCCAAAGGAATTATGGTCTGGAACTCTGAAGCATGGATTTGTTGGTTGTATTCAAGAACTTGAGATCAATGAAGAGAAAGTTGACTTAATGACTGTGGCACGTACTCAGAAACAGAAAAACATTAAAACTGAATGCACAAAGAGGGAGCCACAGTGTATGAGCCAGCCTTGTTTGCATGGAGGATTGTGCTCTGAAGGATGGAACCGATATATTTGTCATTGTGAAAATACAGCATATGGTGGAAAGAACTGTGAGAATGGTATGGTCTATAGAAGATTTCCATTTATGCCACTTACTATTTCCTTATATTGCTTTTAGTGTTACTTGATTGCATAGTTCTAATTATCCTCCTGTTTTGGTATTGTTATGTAGAAGAGAGTTACAAGGTAAACTTTTATGATTATCATAAATTCTTTAATTTTCTATTACCATGATGTGATGTTATAACGATGTTAATCAAATATCACATACAGGCTGTAGAAAAGGGAAGGGTATGTCTTTTTATTTAAGCTATTCTTGCATATTGTTTGTCTGTTATTGTTATATTATACAATGTACTCATGTCATGACTGTAAAGATTTATTTATTTCGTCTGGTTTTTGTAGCCATAGCAACAATCACATTCAATGAAGCTCAGTATGTACTAGTCACACTTCCACAGGAGTCATACACAGAAGCAGAAGACATCTCACTCAGATTCCGTACACTCAAAGCAAACGGTCTTCTGCTTATGACAGCATCATCAACATCTGAGGATGCCATTGAGCTGTATTTGGAACGAGGTGCTTGTAAACTAGCCGTAAGCCTTGGTACTGGCTCAAAGGTAAGTGTTCAAGTCAAAGCTCACTGAGATAAATTCGCAAAAAGTGTAGACTCAGAAGACAGGTGATACTTGACCACATTTAACTGTATGCAGTTTATATTAACATCTGCTTTAATATCAGTTTTGGCAAAACTCATCAAAGGTTGAATTTCTGTTAGTTTTCTTGGTGTCAGCAGTTTTCCAAGATATTTAACTTAGCATGTACAAATCTATTAGATTTACTATCAATTCTTTTCAATTTCTCATCTGAATCTGCTATTGATTCATCAATGTAATGACTGCTTTTTATACCAATGCTTAGGGAGTCTGCCCCATAATTTGAAAAGATATAATTTTATGTTTTTCGGACACAGCAGCGGTCGTCTCGGTTTTCTTTGAATTTGTAAGTAGTCTGGTTCAACTTTCATCAGATTCAGAATAGTAATCTCATTAATGACAATTACACCTTTTCTTACCCTTTAGCTTTTTCTTGCTTATACAACATGTCATTCTGTCTCCTGATTTAGAGTGTTTGTTAAGAGTTCAATGTGATTGTTGTCTATATAATTCGTAATAAAACTGTCTGGATGATGGTATCCTCTCTGAACTGCTAGAAAGTTCAACAATAAAGATATTTTTTTAAGCTTTTGGTCATTGTCCTAAGGTCATGAAGTCTGCTATTTTAAAGAAAGCTGCCAGGAGGATTTAAAATTGAAACTTTTGCTTTTTATTGTAATTCCCAACCCATAGAATAGAATTAAACCATTTTTAGGCTCATTATAGAACAAAATCATTAAACTTCTTCCAGCTATGATACACAAAACACTCCTTAAATTCTTTATGGTTAATTCTATATACTTTTACTTTATAATGTACTTTCCCTGTGGAAACATTTTATCACATTTTCTGTGTTGATTTTGTGATATATATTCCATATGTAATTTCACTGGCTGCAATTATAGTAAGCACAACGTTTGGTCCATGCTACAAGGTTTTAACTGTCTTTGTATACAAAGATTATAATACACTGTTATTGCACTGAATAAGATGATTTATAATCATTCATGCTTTTTTATGTTACTTTGTTTAAAATTATCTCAGAACTGTGACTTAAAATGTAATTTTCTGAAGCAATTTCTCCTCACATTTCCAATAAGTAATTTTAATTATGTAGCCCCGGTTTCGCTTAAATTTTTGCTTGGTTCATATTAATGAATAATATTTTTCTTCCTTGGAGAATGTAATATCAGATTAATTTGCATATAAATTAACCCTCTATCGCATTAAACAACATAACTTCCAGAATAGGCTGCGTTGTTTTAGGACACAGGGGGTCATTTATTACTTTTCATGATTCCATTATGGAAGAGTTAATCACTGTTTCCATTTTAAACGCATTAAACAGGAATTCTGGTTGCATGCAATGGTCTGTACAATAATAGCTGTCTTGGTGCCACATCTTCTAGCCTGAAACCCATGCAATATAAATCTGGAAGATGTTGGTGTTGTCAGCTAAATGAAGCTATTATCACACTGTCAATATAATTATTGTTATTTGAAGATCGTAAGACTTACTGCTATAAAAATTCTGGTAAAGAGGTTTAAAGAGACTGAAAGAAATTTAGTCAGTAGACAATCAATACTGCTGTATGAGTAATTTATTTTGATTTTAGGAGAATGTATAGGATGTTTTATATAGAGGAATGTTTCAAAGATATTATTAAGTGAATCTTATTGCTACTGAATGTACATTTTATAAAGTTTTATCCCCTTTAACTTGGCATTGTGTAAGAATTAGCAGATTGTAATTTTTCTACACTTCTTAGCATGGGTGAATGTTTTGTGTTTTCGGTGGGATATAAACAAGCCTCAGGCAGCTTGGTCTTCTTTCTCTGAGGAACACTGTTCATGTAGAGAGTGAGTGGTTACTATGTTTGTTGATCTAGAGAATGTGTGGTTACTATGTTTGTTGATCTAGAGAATGTGTGGTTACTATGTTTGTTGATCTAGAGAATGTGTGGTTACTATGTTTGTTGATCTAGAGAATGTGTGGTTACTATGTTTGTTGATCTAGAGAATGTGTGGTTACTATGTTTGTTGATCTAGCGAATGTGTGGTTACTATGTTTGTTGATCTAGAGAATGTGTGGTTACTATGTTTGTTGATCTAGAGAATGTGTGGTTACTATGTTTGTTGATCTAGAGAATGTGTGGTTACTATGTTTGTTGATCTAGAGAATGTGTGGTTACTATGTTTGTTGATCTAGAGAATGTGTGGTTACTATGTTTGTTGATCTAGAGAATGTGTGGTTACTATGTTTGTTGATCTAGAGAATGTGTGGTTACTATGTTTGTTGATCTAGAGAATGTGTGGTTACTATGTTTGTTGATCTAGCGAATGTGTGGTTACTATGTTTGTTGATCTAGAGAATGTGTGGTTACTATGTTTGTTGATCTAGAGAATGTGTGGTTACTATGTTTGTTGATCTAGATAATGTTTGGTTACTATGTTTGTTGATCTAGAGAATGTGTTGTTACTATGTTTGTTGATCTAGAGAATGTGTAGTTACTATGTTTGTTGATCTAGAGAATGTGTGGTTACTATGTTTGTTGATCTAGAGAATGTGTGGTTACTATGTTTGTTGATCTAGAGAATGTGTGGTTACTATGTTTGTTGATCTAGAGAATGTGTAGTTACTATGTTTGTTGATCTAGAGAATGTGTGGTTACTATGTTTGTTGATCTTGACAATGTATGGTTACTATGTTTGTTGATCTAGAGAATGTGTGGTTATTATGTTTGTTGATCTAGAGAATGTGTAGTTACTATGTTTGTTGATCTAGAGAATGTGTGGTTACTATGTTTGTTGATCTAGAGAATGTGTGGTTACTATGTTTGTTGATCTAGAGAATGTGTGGTTACTATGTTTGTTGATCTAGATAATGTTTGGTTACTATGTTTGTTGATCTAGAGAATGTGTTGTTACTATGTTTGTTGATCTAGAGAATGTGTAGTTACTATGTTTGTTGATCTAGAGAATGTGTGGTTACTATGTTTGTTGATCTAGAGAATGTGTGCCTATTATGTTTGTTGATCTAGAGAATGTGTAGTTACTATGTTTGTTGATCTAGAGAATGTGTGGTTACTATGTTTGTTGATCTAGAGAATGTGTAGTTACTATGTTTGTTGATCTAGAGAATGTGTGGTTACTATGTTTGTTGATCTTGAGAATGTGTGGTTACTATGTTTGTTGATCTAGAGAATGTGTGGTTACTATGTTTGTTGATCTAGAGAATGTGTGGTTACTATGTTTGTTGATCTAGAGAATGTGTGCCTATTATGTTTGTTGATCTAGAGAATGTGTAGTTACTATGTTTGTTGATCTAGAGAATGTGTGGTTACTATGTTTGTTGATCTAGAAAATGTGTGACAGTCATGTTTGTTGATATAGAGAATGTGTGGTTACTATGTTTGTTGATCTAGAGAATGCGTGGTTACTAATATTGTTTGTTGATCTAGAGAATGTGCAGTTACTATGTTTGTTGATCTAGAGAATGTGTGGTTACTATTATTGTTTGTTGATCTAGAGAATGTATGCCTGTTATGTTTGTTGATCTAGAGAAAGTGCGGTTACTATGTTTGTTGATCTAGAGAATGTGTGGTTACTATGTTTGTTGATCTAGAGAATGTGTGCCTGTTATGTTTGTTGATCTAGAGAATGTGTGGTTACTATGTTTGTTGATCTAGAGAATGTGTGACAGTTATGTTTGTTGATCTAGAGAATATGTGCCAGTTATAGTTGTTGATCTAAAGAATGTGTGGTTGCTATGTTTGTTGATCTAGAGAATGTATGGTTACTATGTTTGTTGATCTAGAGAATGTATGGTTACTATGTTTGTTGATCTAGAGAATGTGTGGTTGAGAACACAGTGTTTTTGGTCGTAAGAATGTGGGATAGAGAACAATCTCAAAAGCAACAATACTTAGTGGCCTTAGGCATTGATTTGCAGCTACCTTCATATCATCATAAATTTATGAAATGAAAAAATTCAATCTTTGTCTAGAACTTGTTTGGTGAATCCTCGAGTTAGTTGTTGAAGCAGAATTAATTAATACATGTATATATCTATTGATATTTCAAGAATCACAAACTTAACCGAAGAACCGAATTATCTAAAAACATTTGAGTTACTAGTATAATCACTTTGTACTTAGTGGATTTTATTTCACTAAAGCTGTATATCACGCTGTATCAGTTTACTTTACTGAAACATCATTTAAATGCCATTTTTAGGCCCGGCTAGAATTTAGTCCTCTTACTGTTGTAATGTTTGCTAACTCTTAAGTTCTTCAAATAAATGGAACGATCATCCTTCTGAACTCTGCATACTCATTACATTAAAGAATACATAATATTAAATAGTATTTCTTCATTTTGTCCTAGGAGCTTCTGATTTATTATACAATCAAACTCCATTTCACTTCAATCTAAATTTTTAAGAAAACTTATTATCTACCAGGGGGCCATTAATTTTGTCCTGATGTATTTGTTGGCAATGGAGGAGTCGATAATGAGTATAGAATCATTCTACCGAAAGTGGTCTTTTATGAGACAGTCTTAATTTACCCTTTCCAGGCTTCCTCGTTATTATATACTCTTTCTTCTATTTTCCCGCCACAAAAATCAATAGCAAGGATAGAACAATGAATAAGTTATTTGTTGAACGCTCAGTTTTCTCGAGCCTAATCTTGCTGCCACTCACAAAATAGTCAAGAAAAGGGCAGCTATTTGTCACATGGACATGATTATAAATTGTTTCACAGTGCGTATCATTTTGCTATATGTCTTCAATCAGTTGTAATGAATAGATGGACTTGAGTTTTGTACTTTCTCCTTCTGACAACATTGGATACCATTTTCTATCTCTTAAGATTTTGTTTGTGCCTTATTATAAAAAAAACCCGCAATATTAATTAATATAATACAAATAGAAGGAGTAGCTGAAAGGCATGATTATTATATTGAACCTGCAGTTATTGTAAAGTTTACATGATTTTTGCATTGATTTTTTGCCGTATATTATGAGGTATCGTAAATCCTAAAATTGATACAATAAAACCTCTCTTAGCAACCATCCTAGTATTAATACCAGTCCCTTGTAGCAACCTTCTGTATTTTGACTTTTTTTCCCCCATATTTTAACTTCATGGTTGAGTGGTTAACTTGTCACTGACTTCAAATCACTGTAAGCAACATAAAGAGGTATGGTCGGTAGCTGGGCTCGAACCCACGACCCTCTATCAGTGAGAGGTTACAGTGATTTGTAGTCAGCGACCTCAACCACTCGACCATGGAGGCGGGTCTTGTAATGGAATGTACTGTAGAAGAAACTTAATTTTCACTCATCATGAAACGTCATCCTTTTTGGAAATTAAACTGTTGCTGACTTCATTCCTTTAGGTTCCATTTTAATTAAATAGTTTTCTATTATTAGTGCTAAATGTTGCATGTCTGAACCACACCGTTTTATGCCCTAAATGGAGAGAGAACAATTTTATAGCTTTTGTTTCCATGGTTTCGCCAATTCCAGACAATTTTGTTGTAAAAACAATTTTCCTGATTCATGCAGGCGACTTTATGAGAAAATTAAAAGTGTTCATACACTTTATGTTTCGTTTGAGTGAAAGTTGAGAGTTCTTATGATTGTTACTGGAGCTAAAACGATACACATCATTCTGTCTGACTATTGTTTTCTCTAATGCTTTAAGTAAGATTTTGGAAAGTTAACAATTATTACATAAACAATAAAAAGCTGAAGATTTGTAATTGCATTTTAATTGCATTTTGCAATTATCATATTGTTAGATCTGTCTGGTTTATATATTGACACAATCATTGCTTGTTTGGAAGTCTTTATGTTTGCCTGCCTGCTTCATCACTCAAAATGTGTATGGTTTACTTGACTTTACTGTACTTTGTCCATATATGTATAATTTACTCTAAAGCATGACAGTCGAGCATAATTATCAAAAAATTTGTTTATACTTACTGGTAATAATGCTTACTGTACCATGAAATGTATAGATCAATTTAAATGTAGTTTACAAATGAGGCACTATTAGACATTTGCGGTTTAAGACGGTGACGGTGGTGGACATCGGATTTCGGATTAAATTCGGGGGTCATCTCAAAAATTATTGATTCATACTCTTATATAGGGCAAGTGTTACTAATTATTTTGTTTGCATGTCAACTCAAAAACATGTTTATTTTACAATTTTATTCATTTTCAACAGAACTAGAACTAAACCAAGCATACGCATCAATTTCAGTTCTTTTTGTAATGAATCTGTTATACGACTCTTGGTTGTCGCGAATTAATTCTGCCAGAGGGCGTTTCTGCTGTGGCCTAACTGCGTCTACCAGGTACCTGTCGTCTATGCGGCCCTTTCCCGTCACTGGCATCGGGCGACTTTGCATTTCAAGTGACTCCTAAATTGGCACATACTCAAAAGCTCTAAGCTGATCCTATGTGAATGTCATCGTAAACAGAAATTTGCACATTCATGAACAAAACTGCTTACGTCTGTATTTGTCATATTGTTAAAATCAAAATTTGTTAATAAACAAAATACAAGTAAATTAATAATTCAAATGATCATGAATCTAGACTATTTAGAGTTGTAGTGTAATTTACCCTGATAATGATAACAACGTACCTAAATATTCGCATCATATATATTATAGGACATCTGAATGATGTTCAGCGGTTTGGTTTAATGCGCCACAATGGAATTGAAATGACTTTTCCTACTTGGACACCAGCATTTAATAGAGCGACTTCATATCCATACTAACTTCGTCTTGAAAATTGAGGGCTACAAACCGAGATTTGTGTATTCGCTAGTACCTACAGCTGAGCGATGGTTTATTGATATGCTACACCAGAAACACTGTGGCAACAGTAGATTGTCAAGTTAAGGACTTTTAAATCTTTACACTGAAAAAAACAGCTGGATTGTGAACATGTTCTAGATGTAATCAGCCAAAAACGGAATCGTAAAATTACACTGACATTTGATTAGAACTAAATAAGTTCGTCATGCGACTTTGCTCCTACTGAAACAATCACATAATATATTGATTACTTATCGAAATAAATCGTAATTATTGATAGACATGTGACTTCGTATGCAGTTAGATTTGCAGTTAGATTTATTGGTCTAATGAATTGTATGTACATGCGAATTATTTGCCAGTGTTAAAACACTAACCTCAGTCGGAAGGTATTGCAGTTTGTGGATGCAAAACAGTCGTGGATATTTGTTTACGAACTTGAAAGAGGCATAGATTTTCAAGCAAATATCTAAAACGCACTTGGCCGAGGTACATATTAACCCCCACGAGCATTCAGAAAGTTTGCGTACGCACCATTATTGGTCAAGCTACGCCCCTGGAAGGTATCGAAAATTAAACAGATATATTCGACAGTATCGTGTTTGTGTTGAGCTCAAGTGTTATAAGTCAGTAGGAACAATATGGAGACATCGACGGGAAGTTAAATAATTATTTGCCGGGTCTTTTGTGCCGAAAAAAACCCCAACAAATCGGTTTAATTCTGTAAATATGACTTGATATCAAAATAACATGCATATACACCAATGTAATTCATTTTCATTATAAATGTGAGACGACCCCTTTAATTTAATCCGAAGTTCGTCTCCGTCACCGTCACCGTCTTAAATTGCAAATGTCTATTTATGGCTGGTCAGTGGTAACATCATGTGTAGTTTATTTGCCTACATGGGACAATATTCATACATCTTCATGTAATTTTCTTTGTGGTGCTTTTAGGAGAAAAGGTCTTTTATCGCATTTATTAGATTTAGATGGTTAAACTTACAAGAAATACTAGTAATTGTCTGCCCAACTGCATGTACAGGCCTTATTTCATGACATCTTGAATGTTTGTCAAACTTCTCCTCCTGTAAAAACTTATTTTGAAATCTGAAATGCATTGTTATTAGATTTGAGTCAGACCTCAGTCCGGCAGTTAGCAGTGTCAAAAGCAGTTGGTTTCCATTTGATAACTTATAGTTTAGATTGACCTATTGCAGCCAGACGTGAAACAAGGGATTATGTACACCTTGCTTTGGAATGTATTTAATTATTGTATGATTTCAAACTTATGTTTTATTTTTATGATTTCAGACATTGTCTGTTGGTCATGCTTTAAATAACAACCAGTGGCATACAGTATTTGTGAAGAGGAGGGGACAGAATTTAGAGCTTAAAATAGACAACAGTCAACCAATTACAGGTACTTGTTTTATAGGTGTTATTTGTTGCTGACATTACAATTCATACACTAATTACATAATGATTTATTATGATTAATTAAATATTCCAATATCATTCTTATAAAAAGTATGGTCTAAAACTTAACTGTGAAATGCAGTAAGCTAGATACATACACTTAATAAAGCTTAATATATATATAGTGCCTTATTTCGCTTACATCATGAAGAAATTTGCTTAAATTCAGTCTTTGAATTAATTTTTAGGATCGATGAATGTCCCATGTCCGGCATCTGTCCACAATTAGTTTGTTTACACTCTAGCATCCACAGCTCTTAACGAATCAGGATCAAACTTGCTCACAATGTATACGGCTGCAATGTCTCAGTTAATTTCGATTATGGGCAAAATCAGACAACAACTTTTAGAGTCATGGGCCCTTGACTTACAAAATTTGCTACATTTAGCTTGTTTACACTCTAGCGCCTTCATTTATTCACCAATCCTAATCATATTTTCAGTAAATGTGTATAACCAAAAGATCTTGTACAAGTTCGGACCAGAACTTCAAGAGTTATGGGCCCTTGACTTTGAAAATTTGCTATATTTGAGTTTGTTTACACTCTAGTGCATTCATTTATTCACCAATCCTAATAATATTTTCAGTAAATGTGTATAACCAAAAGATCTTGGACAAGTTTGATTATGGGCAGAATCGGACCAAAACTCTAAGAGTTATGGGCCCTTGACTTAGAAAATTTGCTATATTTGAGTTTGTTTACACTCTAGCGCCTTCATCCTAATCATTTTTACAATGAATGTGTATGACCTTACGGTCTTGGACAATTTCAGTTATGGGTGGAATTGGACCACAACTAAAAGAGTTATGGGCCCTTGGATTAGAAAATTTGCTACGTTTCAGCTTCTTTAACAGTATTATACCTTCATTGTTGGTTTTGATCTCAAAATCTACGTAAAAATCAGGCGCGTAGCTGCCTATACACGAGTACGTGGCTGAATCCACATGATTCTGACAAAAAAAAAATCAGGAATTTTTTAAATTCACAAAAATCTACTTCATTAATGTATAAACCCTTGACGCCTTAATGTATTTTATTTGTCCATATTCTTTATGGTACCAAAACTGACTTCTTGAGAACTACATTGATGACCCTGAAATCGCCTAGAATGCATCAGATTGCACCATTATTCTCAAAAATTTTCGCGGGAGCATGCCCCCGAACCCCCCTAGCTTAATCCTGAATCCACATCCATGGAGGGCTAGCTACGCGCCTGAAAATGGGTTATATCAGATGGAAACTGTATTATCTGGTCATTAATTATAGTGCCTTTGTTCTCAGGTGAGCGATCAAGGGCCATCTTGGCCCTCTTGTTTGTGACACTTAGTGGTTGCCGGACTATATACTTTATGAAGGAAACTCTCTAAAACTAGGTTGTCCCCCAAAGGACTTAAAGAAGGAAAAAAGACTGTAAATTTGTGTAATTATGTTGGTGTTTCGTCCAAAAAGCTGTTTGAGCACTGGACATCATGTAGTTGTTCATTGTTAGTCATTTCTTACTTTGTTAGAAATCAAAATTTCTTTTTTTCAGTGAGGGCAGCAACTCTTACAAATTTATTTGTATTAATTAAGTGTTGTACATGAATTTGAGTAGTAATTAGGGAAAATATAAAAGAAATAATAATTAGGTTATACCATTTCTATAGTAATACTATTTTGGCAGAGCATTGAGCTTATATATCAGAATTTCAGTATTCAGGATTTATTACCTTAAACTGTACAACATAAATGTTCAAGTTTTAACTGAAGTTTGGATGAAGATGCATCTGTTATGCTATTCAGACTTAATTAAAGAGAAATGTCATAAGTTTACTGTAGGTCTGTTAGCCTGAAGTTCTCAGAAAATGAAATGATCTCTTTGTGCTGCATTGACCTGCTGGAAATGTCAGGTTATTACTGATGTTTGTTGCAGAATGGTCTCCAAGCTATTGTTGTAAACCTTCTTGGATGGAAAGATATGAATAGATATGAGTATAATCTTGTTTAAATGACAATATTTCATACTTGATATTATTGAAATAAGATTTATATGTCTGGACTTGTTTTGGTTATTAAATGAATCATATCATATCACTCCTTCAATCTCCAAAGGGGGTATTTAATATAATACATTATCAAATTAACTTTTGAAGTAAACAGAAAACGCAGACACATCTTTGTATAGAATAACACCTGAATTTTATTAATTTGATAGAATCTACAATAAAAAACAATATATTAATATTCAAGATTGTTAGTAGACATCTATTGAGACCTACATGGACTTTAATGACAGAGCAAGCCATATAATTCTATGTCTACTGTAGTCAATAATTTGTCATCTCAGAAACACTGTTACCTTGGAAACCAAGTCTTGTTACATCAGACATTTGGTAACATGTGTGTATTGCCCTATATTGCAGTGATTTCCAACATATTGTGCATTTCCAATAAGGAATCTGTGTGATTCATTTAATTTAATGTACTGCTATTTGGTAATTAGAATTTTCCTGCTGAATTCTTCCCATGCTACTGTAATTATAGGAAACAGTTAAATTCACTTGCGGAGATTGAACATTCTTACATGCTTCTATAAACATTGTGTAAAATTCTGTGAAACATGTCTTTAGTCATTGACTAATGTAACTTCCCCTTGATTATACTCTTTGAGTCCTACCCCAGTTTAGCGTCCCTTTAAACACCACATTGACTCCTATTTTATTACCATGTTACTTCTCCTTGATAGTTCATTGATTCAATTTCTCAAACCCGAGCATCTACATCTAACTCTACTATTCCTGGTAAGCCGACATCCAGGAACTGCATGAATGTAAAACTAACAGATACTAGTTTGGTGGCCTTCTAGAAAGAAACACCTAGGTCATTATTTCTTCATCAACAGCTGTATATATATGTTGTATACTATTGCCTTTAAGACAGCAAAATATCACACTGCTTGAAGGACGTTTCTGTAATTAAATGCTGAACAGTCTTTGACAGAAGCCATTTCAAGAACTTAGTTTTTTAGCAGTTAATTGGCAGCTGCATCACAAATATAAGGCTTAGATCTATGTCATTTAGCTTTCAAATACATCTGAGGTTAAATGGAGGTACTGAAGGATTCCAGAGGTGAACCAAATGACATTGATGCGTACTCCAATGTAGAGTTAATTCCCTTACAACACATTTACTCAACTGCTACTTTAATGTTGAGTTACTTCCCCTTGATAAAATATGTGGCCTCATATGTAGAATTGTGTCCCCTTTTAGTTGACTCATAAGGGAAGTAATCCATTTACTAAAGATTGCCCGTTTTATCAACATGTCTTACGACATCTTAGCGGAATTTTTGTCGTAAGTTTCTGTATCAAGATAAGATATGTCGTAGCTACGACATGTTGATAAAATAGGCCCCAGGAATATAATATGATATTTTTTTTACAGATATTATTCATCGTATTGATACAGCTGTTGGAGTAAAGCAGATTGTTCTTGGATCAATGGGACCTTTATTATCAGGTCAGTGCTTGTTTAATTAAAGCTCTTTGATTTGGGTTACAGTCATAACTCATCTTTCAAGTTGAATATAACATAATTATTGTAATAATTGTCTCTATGTGAAATTTGCCACAAGCTGTTTTCACATGTTAGACCACAGTTGACTCCAACTGACCAATCACAGGACAGAAAAAGTGTTTTCTAAAACACGTAGATCACAGCCGTTGTAAAAACATTCAGTATTACCTGTGGTCTAAGTCAGATAGATCTCTCATAACTGTTGACTATGAAATTTACGGCTCACTGCACTTGCCTCTAAATTTAATAGACAACAGTTACTCGGGATCTATCCTATACTAATTGCAGATTTGACTGTTTATCTCCAAAGAAATATATATTTGTTAATTTATACATGTTAAGTTACATATTTCTCATCCTTTATTTCTTCTCAAATTCTATTCCAAGAATGTTTTAATTTTTGTTCGCTGTGATTGAGAGAGTTGTTAAAATTGTTCTTGTAGACCTATCAGCAGCATCTCAGACGTCCTTGACTATAGATGACATTCCGGAGGGATTACAGAGTGATTCCCCCATACATCAACATCCATGGTTTGATGGTGCTATGCAGCAGTTTATTTACAATGGAAATCATTTCTTTGACATGGCACAGGATGAAAATGCTGAGAATATTGAAGTTACAGCAAGGTTGTTTATAGTTACTTCCCTTTGCTAATATAATGTCTGCCACTTTCAGTCTTCCGTCTAGGATTTCTGTGTTTTTTTAATAGAATGTTCTTTAATTCTAACTGTCTGGACTGGGTTTTGTGTCATGTGTTCTGCAGATTTATTTAACCTGATGATGGTTTTAACATATGTTCAAGGACTAATGGACTTAACGGTAGTCTAGGCAGTTTAATTTGAAGTATGTTTTATTTTAACTTTTGACAGTCTGTCTAAATATGTCAAATCTGGCTATTCCTCGATTCTGCATCAGCATTTAGTGTATAATAAACATTGTCTGTGCACTGTTAAATGTTATGTAAAAAAGATGAATTTCCACCTACTGGTTTGTTTAGATCAGATTAAATGTCTTAGTAATACCATGTATTTGTTTATATGCACTTAAGTATTTTTTTTATACATGACATCTACTCACTAATACTACTACTAAACAAACATGGTACAAGACCTGCATGAAGTTGTTGATTGATCAGGAAATTTCAAATAGATTGACTAACTAATTAAGATTCATGAAACATTCGATTGACCAATCAGGTGATTCTATTCTCAATTCATAATGTACTGACAGAAACTAGCACTCTTAAACTGTAGATTTCTAGTATTTATTCCCTTACTCCCTTTTTCAAATTTTCTTATTTTCTGTACATTTTCTTATACCTGTATTGTGTTGTCATATTTTTCAGGTTTGATGAAGGAGAAACAGAAGTTAACAATGCAATCACGTTTGAATCACAAGAATCCTTTGTAACTCTGCCTCACCAACTCCTTAAGTCAAACAGTCTTCACTTTTCCGTAAATTTTAAATTCCGAACCCAGCAGCAGTCAGGATTGATATTATACTCTGGTCTTCAGCTTGACTTCTTGGCATTAGAACTATCACAGGGGTATTTGAATTATGTTTATGATATGGGTGGAGGTACCAAGAGAATTTTAGTGAATACACCAAAATCTTTAAATGACAACAAATGGCATGATGTGTCCCTGTTTCGCCCACAGTTAGATCAACAGCAGATCAGGGTAGACAGTTTTCCACCTACAGTTGAAGATATGAAGGGCTATTCAGCCAGACATTTTGACCTAAAGGGACCCTTGTATATTGGTGGCCTTGTGAAAACTCGCTACTACTCCTTGTCTGAGAAGATCCTTTCTAAGAGAGGGTTCATGGGTTGCATAGCTTCCTTTGACATTAATGGCGAAGAAATTGACATTTTGGAAGTTGGTGAGATGGGAGAGAACAGTGAAGCTTCTAGTGTGACAAGAGGTTGCTCAAGTATGTATATAATTACATTTCTAAAATATTAATGTGTGGCACATTTTTGTATGGTACTTCTCCTTACCTCAACATAAAAACAAAAACAATATGCACACAAATGTTTTTGGTAATCTAGTTTAGCTTTGTGATTTTAATGAAAGCCTTTGTTCACTGTTTAATTGTTGAAAAATATTATTTAGCATGAATCATTTCTATAGTGTTACATGGTAATGTAGTTGAATCTTTTGAATGTGAACTTGTTTGGACTGACAAACATTTTTGGATTAGAGAGGGTTTTCACACTTCTATGTATTGTTTTGAGAATTTTACCTGTTAATGTCTGCCTATTATCTGCTCAGTGGAAACACAGTTAAGAATTCTGTATTTGGGTTTTAAAATGGATGTAGTAAAATGTTTTGTATGCAGTACAAGTGTAGTTGTTTTCAATGTTCCGTATAGCAGTAATTTGTTATAAAGCCTCAGCCATGCCAATCCAAGTATGGTCAACACAGTCATTTGTTCAAATCATTGATGACAAATACCACATATAACATTTAAGTTTATTAGATATGAAATTTTACAACATTTCCAATGTAGACAAACATTTACATTCTTGCGAGTACATTTATGTAACATTTAAGACCACATTTACTGGGTATGAGTTTAGGTTTCAGTCTTGAAATACAGCCTCTCCATTGGTCAATAATATGCAGACTGTGCTCAGTGTCAGCCAATCAAATGCTTTATATAGAAACTGTACAGCCTAATTCAGACCTGAATGACATACTTAAGTAGCTTTCCTGTCTAAAAGCATTCAAAATCTATTTTCTTCAGTATTTTAACAAGCGAGCTTAGACAACATAGAACAACAAAAACATTGCAATTATCCAGATTCCAAAAATAAGTAACATGCATGAATCAAAAAGGTTACCAACATGTGTCCAACTGATTTTTAAATCCTCAACATCAGATTTCTCATTTGATCCTCTTGGTTCATGAATCTGACATTCATTTTTTCCTTTGGTTGGTTTGGTGTCCTCTGTTATCGGTGCACAAACTATGATATTGGAGTCAGGCCCCTGTGATTTTTTGCATTTACAGTTGGGTGGAAATTTCAGAAAGTTAACAATTTGTTGAATTTTTCTTGGAACTGGTTTTTTGCCTTCTTTTGTATGTATCAGCAATGAGAAAATAGTGCAGATTAGAATAGCTACACTGTATACAAGCATTATGAAAATGAAGTAAATAATA
Source organism: Lutraria lutraria (assembly GCA_964023205.1). Taxonomy (NCBI): domain Eukaryota; kingdom Metazoa; phylum Mollusca; class Bivalvia; order Venerida; family Mactridae; genus Lutraria; species Lutraria lutraria. Next base: position 18,471,193 of record OZ026834.1, on the reverse strand, counting down.
CTTGCCATTGGAGTGGAACCCTTTGGCATGTGATCTGTAAAAATTCCCATATAAACTGTAAATGATAGAAATGTTGTAATTGAGAATGAAATCCGCTCTCCTGATTCATGAGGTAAAATAAACACAAATGGATTTATGGAGCCAAGGAGAAGAACTGGAATAGACATTGTTAGTACTATGTAGGTACTCTTCCTCTTTAATTCTAATTCTATTTGATATATGTCCAGTTGTACATGTGATATAATTTTGCTTATCTCCCATTCTGAATTGTCAGAACCCTTTGAACTGTCATTTGCTGGTTTGCCTAGCTGTAGTTCATTGTTTTTATATCCTGTTGGAAGTATGGCTAGCCGACAAGTCTGTGTGTCATAAGGGTACTCCTGAACATCTACTGGACAATATGCTCCTATTAAGTCAATGCTTGTCATTGTACATTGTCCACTTGAGTCAATTCTCACTCTTTTTGCCCTTTTACCTGGTTGATTATCAGTATATATACTTGTAGGCATAGTAACTTCGGGGATCCATATGATATCATTTGGTAAAACTAGCTCTGATATATTTTCGTATTGGCTCTCATTCCACATCAGACGCTTCTCCTGCCAAGTAAACCTGAAAGTTGCTAGAAAACTTATCTCGCCTTTGACATCATCGAACCCTCGTAACATGTTTATGGTGAATGATATGTTTACTTGCACTGATTCATCTTCTCGTAACACTGGACGAAATCTGTAATCGTAATTCTTCTGTAGATCCTCAACTAGTGTTGTAATAGTGCTTTTATTTTTACTTGCGGGTGATTGTTGTGTTGATACAAAATGGACAACACACAACATCATAAACATTGATTTGAACTTGGTTGCCATGACTGTTTAGCTAAATTGAGACGTGAAAAAAAAAAGAGATTTCTTTCTTTGATGGTCAGTCACATGAATATTTACTTTGGTGTATTAATTTTGTCAATTATAACACCAAATCTGTGTTCCACTTTTTTTCTCTGTATTAACTGTTAAAAATTAATTATGTTGATCTGATTCCTCCCAACTACCAACACTAACTGTTTAACCCAACTCAATTACTTACATTGCCTTTTCAGAATTTTTTTATGTCATTTAATTATTACATACTCTGAGATTAGAACACAATTATCAGCCAATTACACCTAATTATCAACATTGAACATTCTAGATTTATGAGTCAATAAGATAAACAATGTGATCATTTATGGATTAAGACAAAATATTTTTAATAAATGCACAGCATGGAACCATTTTATAAAATGTAAATTCTGAAATCAATTTTTTTATCAAATGCTTCATGAACATAATTTCAGTTTATCAGTTTATGAGAAATAAACAATTGACTTACCTAAGTGCTGTCTTATATTGACCTTTGGTGTTATTCTATCATAGAAATTAATGTTATGTCCATAATGCCACTAGAATTTGAACTTGTTGAACTGCATGGTTATGATAAACTTCAAACTGTTGTAGGAATTTCTGTGTGAGGCCCTGACTTAAGAATCCTTTGAATACATTACTTAGCTGCATGGTGTTAGGTGACATATTCCCTTTGAACATCTATGGCAATTTTTGTACTTAGTTAACAAATTTCCAATTAAATTAAATTTGTTTGTTTATAAATACAAAATGTATCAAGTTTTACGCCCCTTTTCATCTGTCAGAGTCATATGAGGTGGACAGTTCTATGGTGCAAAATTTAAAAACCTGCTTCATTTAAAGTCCCGAAGACTATAATTACATGTATATGAGTTTTCATAGAGTATAGGACAATTTTCTACAAAGAGAGCACAACCAAGTATAAGCATTTTAAATTTGTCAGAATTTATTCTGAAATGTTTGAGAAAGAATGAGATAAGAGTTTTTAGATCAGTCTCATGGTGTATGACCACCAACCCAAGTTTTGCTAATTAATGTTAAATGTAAATACATAAAATATGTGTAATGGAAGGTCCTCTGTAATTATTGCTTATAAAAGTTCACATTGATTAGTGTTGAATAATTAACTAGAATCAATTAACAACAGGTACATCCCACAAGTCATTATACTAGTGATAAGTAATACAGATAATGGCTTTTATTATAATTATTAATCAAAGTTTTAATTAGTACAAGTAATTATTAGTTTAATGGAATTTCATTTTGAGTTATGGGTCAGTTATAAGTGGGACAAGTCACGTGTAAAAATATTTGGTAAATAATTGATGATATAATTTTACACTTATAAACAGATAAATCAATGTTCCACAACATTTTGGCCAGATTTTGATGAAACTTGTACTGCAGGGTAAAATTTAATGATAAGCAAAATCTGTTACCAAAACTTTCTACAGTCTGGCATCAAGCCAGTACATGCAGTGGCTCAGTGTATGACACCACAGTTAAAGCTATTGCCCATGTAGATAATCTTGGTCTTACTCTTTTTACAGGTTCTGAGATGGCTTGTCATGAACATTCATGTTACAATGATGGTCGATGTGAACCAGTGTGGAATTCCTTTGTATGTAACTGTGATATGACTTCATTTACTGGGCCTCAGTGCTCAGATGGTTAGTAAATTTATTTTAAATTTTCTCCTACTTAATTATGGTGCATGCTGTCTGTCAAGGATGAAAAGTAGGCAAACTTTGAGTTGGTGCTTACTATTCAAGCTTTTACAGGCTTTTGTTTTGATTCACTTACAACTTTAATTTCCTTGACAAATTTTTGTCTAGAATGTGACAGTAGAATATTTATACAAATGACTTGCTCTATCTTTTTCTATACACTATAGTACAAGCTATGAGGTTTCACAGGTTCAAACCCTGAAGAGACAATCATCAGACAATCACTTCTGTATAAGTCGATGGTTGACCATGACTTGCAATATTTATTGTAAGTCCCCGGTTGCTTAATGCCCGATGACTTGTATTCTATAACTTGCCCCACACATGCTCAAAATAATCTTTTTTGGCATCAAATATGTAGTAATTACAGTTTACTGTTTTGGAAGGCTAGTTTCAAAGCTTTGCCTACACACTAGATCTGTTTCTTTATTTATATCAAAATGTCAATATAAATGTCCGAAATGGTTGCTATCATTTCACATTACATTTCATAATTCATTTACAATTTCTGTCTGACATTGAGTTGAAATGGTATGCACGTAATATTTCATATTGTCTGTCTGTTTTGTCTTCAGCTAAAAGTTATTTTGTTGAATTAATTTTATTCTTTCAACTTTGCCATTTGTTTCAATATCAAGAGATATATAGAATTGTTTTAGAAGCTGTTAACTTAATATATCATACTCACTTATCTGTGTGACAATCTTTGACCATTCTATTGACAAAAGAAGGATGTCGGTAGAACAGTGAAACATGTCTGTGAAACAGTGTTCCAGTCTGTATTGGGATTTCCACTCACAAATAGTTTTTAGTCTGGGGAAATCACACGTCTATATTTGTCTTATAAGATAATATCAACAAAAGCAATACCTCCATTTTTAAGTAATTTCTTAAACTGCAGCAATGTTATTGATCTGTCTATAAGATGGAGGCAGTTCTGTTGTTGGTTTTATTCTAATTGGATTGGAACTGAATTATGTAGATAATAATGTCATTCTTATTGTGTAAGCTTGAAGCCAAATATGCAGATAGCCATGTACTGGTTAGTATCAAATAAAGTGACATTTTGGCAGTTCAGAGTTATTATCTTGGTGATGCAATTACTTATTTATCTGTTATTAATAACGGCCTATACCACAGCTATGGTCATTTAAGAACCATTTTTCCTGGTTCTTTAATATGCCCGGTAAATTTAAGCACTTATACACATCTCACCCATTTCCTGAGATTTTCTTTACACAGTTACTTGGCTCGGCAGTTGGGAACGGTACACTGATAAAATGTCCCCGCCAAAATTGAAAGGCAGGGAGCTGAGAATCGAACCCATGACCTTTGTTGAGTAGTCCAGCGCATTACCACTGGATATCCCCTGGATGTTCAGTGTCCATAAAGGATTGTGACAATGTTTGAAGACTGCCTATGCTAAATCAATTGTCTAGGTGAAAGCTGACAGATAAAAACTGTCTGTATTGCTGGAATTACTGTCCTTTATCCATTTTAGAGAGTGTCTCGTACCGATTTGGCATGAATGATGGTCTTATAGTATTTGAATACCCGGAAGATGACAGACGAAGCACTAAGACCGACTATCTTGCTTTTGGTATCAAAACTATTCAAGATACAGCATATATATTGAGAATTGACAGTTCTACAAGTGGTGATAACATTGAAGTGGAATTGGTAAATATTTACATGAATTTTTAATGCAAGTTAATGTTATACTGAGAGACAAGTGGTATAGTCTCAATATAGCTTGTCTATAACAGTGAAAATCATTCGAAGATTTATTTCAAAATCAATATTTGACCTTATTCAGTAGCCTAGTAGGAGTTGTTTCCCTTGATACATTTACAATTCAGTATTCAATAAATTCAATGTTCAAATATAATTTTGTTACTGATAATTAAGACTTTTCAAACATTTATGTGTTTTTCTACAGCACTGGTTATTGAATGGAAATTTATCATGGTTTTTGAGAATTTTATTGAGTTTCCTTAGAGAATAAATTTTGCAATAAAAAAACACAAAGTCCTAGTCATGTTATTGACTTACAGTGTTATGTATGGATTTACAAGGCTTTCAATTTGCCTGCCTGCTACAAATTTTCTGCAAAACTCCCCGTTATACTTTTTTTATACCAAAACCAGTGTATAGACATTGATGATGTCTCTGACTTAAATATCCGTTAGCGAATACATTACGATTTAATCATGCATTTGGGAAGACGTTTGCTAGAAAATGTCTGGAAATAAATTGATTTCAAACTCCACAGATAGATTTAAAATGATTTGCCACCATATAGGAGACAGCAATGTGTTATATTCTGATGAACTGATGCATATTTGAGCATGAATTTTGTTCTTGGATTTTGGAATACATTCTGATGGGCGCTTGACTTATTTTACAGTTAACGAACCTCGGAACAAACTGTGCTTTTACCAAGCTTATTTCCCTCCTGTGTACTAGAAATGCATTTTATTTAAGTGTGATGTAGAGGACTTAACAAATTACTTCCATAGTTAATTCTGTACCCAGTTCTGTTGGCATTTTTACATGGTATAAAACAGTAGTCAATTATTTTTCCAAATTTAGAGCTTCTTCTCCACTTTAGAAATTCTGAATTACTGCTCAGATTTAGAACAAGACAAAGATGCACCATAAGTACAACGAGTATAAAAGCAGAACTTTTTACCCATTATCATATGTTTTTTTAAAGTTCTGTACTGGCTGTGTTGTTCATTTTTTGCTTATTTGGTTTAAATTAATCACAGTATTGGTGTTTCTGTGTATTGTGCTGAACTCGTAGAAAGCATAATAGATAGAGAAGGTTGGTGTGAAGAAAATTTAACAGCCTAACAAATATGTTCACAGTATTTTAACAGCTTGTAAAAACGACTGACAAAATACATCAAGTAAGAGTACATATTCTCATATTTGAAATGGTTGCAGGTTTCTCCACATCATCTCCACTTAAATTAAACCATTACTAGGTTAGCTTTTTAGAATGTTAGATGAAATAAAATTAACTAAAATTATGAATGTTATCCCTACATCATGCAATTTTTAATAATGTACTGAATATCTTCAACAAAAAAACACTGGAGGAAAAGAACTGTTGTTATTCACAAGTAGCCATTATTTCCAGGTAACCATTATTCACAGGTAACCATTATTCACCAGCAACCATTATTCACAGGTAGGCATTATTCACCAGTAACATGATTACTGCCAGGTAACCATTATTCACAGGTAACCATTATTCACCAGCAACCATTATTCACAGGTAGGCATTATTCACCAGTAACATGATTACTGCCAGGTTACCATTATTCACAGGGAGGCATTATTCGATCACCATGAGTAACCATTATTCACAGGACTTGACTGTAGATAATCTTATTGTATTTCAGGTAAATGGCAATATTTTTATGGTATATAACATGGGATCAGAAGACTTGCCTGTTGTTACATTGGAACAAAAAGTGAATGACGGAGAATATCATGTGATCAGATTTGTACGTGAAGGATCTGATGCATTGTTGGAAGTTGATCGTGATTATCAAAGGAAAAGTGGTGTCGGTATGTTGTTCTTAAATTTTTATAATCAATTGACAGGTAAGGCTGTCGTCTTGATCCAATGACCTGACCTTTATCAGATGTAATAATCTACTTATTCCCACTATAAAGTAATTTGGGGTTATATTGAAGTCACTTTGTCTGTCAGTCAGTCTGTCCCGAAACTTGTCAGGGCTGTAACTTTGTCATTCATCGGAGGTTTTTGAAATAAGTTACCACAAAATGTTAACCTTCATTAGATGATGTGAGTCATTTGCAACTTCTATGACTGTAGCTCCAAGGTCAAGGACACATTTAGAGGCCGAATGTATTTCCCCTGTCCAGGCTTTATGTTCTGTATACATTAAAGGATTATGAAATTACTTGGCACAAATGTTCTCTACAATGAGAGGATATATCATGTCAAGACCCAGGTCTGTAGGTCAAAGATCAAGATCACACTTTGAGGTCAAATGAGTTTACCCTCTCTGGACTGTACCTTCTGTTTGAATTGACAGATATTTGTTTACTTCTATGAGATGATGTGTCATGAACATCACCCAGACTCCTAGTTCAAAGGTCAAGGACACAAGCTTTCTTAACAGTAGGCTGGACATGTTGCTCTTTAAGGTCATCTAGTTTATCAAGTTTTGATAAAAGTTGCTCAGAATGTCTGTCTTGATGATTTATAGGTCAGTGTCAGGCTCTTCTAGTTAAACATTTATGACAGAAGTTGCAATGATATGAAAAAAAGTTGCAGTCTTTACTCAGGTGAGCGAGTATTGATGGATCACTATGGCACTATTGTTTATAGTTGTAAGTGGTGTTGAACTCTACCAGGAGTTACATTTTAGGTGATGTCCTCTGCTCAAATTGCCAATTTAGATCTTGGCACTGTGTGACCTTTGTCAAAGATCAGAAAATTATTATTAAGTCTGTTCCTATTGACTTTATCACATAAAACCTGATGTGAAGCTGTAAAAATGGAAATTTTGTCATTACATTACACTTATGTAGAATTCAATTTATCTGCAATCTATTTCCTGTTTGTCTGGATTGGTGATATAAATATGAATTTGTAATGTAGATCATTGCTTCATTAATGTAATACTTCTAAAACACTAAATGAAGTACAATATTTTATCATCTAGCATCTAGGTACACTATTTTATCATCTAAGTATAATAATTTGTCTTGTAGGTAAGATAATTTATCTTGTTGGTACAATAGTTTATCATCTTGGTACAATAATTTATCTTATATTCATTTACAAAAGTTTATCTTGTAGGTACTATTTTTTAATAGTTTATCATGTTAGTACAATAATTCATCTTGTAGGAACAATAGTTTAACATGTAGTTGCACTAGTTTATCATGTAGGTACAATAATTTATCATGTTGGTACAATAGTTTATCATGTAGGTACAACAGGTTATCATGTAGGTACAATAGTTGATCATCTATGTACAATAATTTATCATGTAGGTACAATAGTTTATCATGTAGGTACAACAGGTTATCATGTAGGTACAATAGTTGATCATCTATGTACAACAGTTAATCATGTAGTTACAATAGCTGATCATCTATGTACAATAATTTATCATGTAGGTACAACAGGTTATCATGTAGGTACAATAGTTTATCATGTAGGTACAACAGGTTATCATGTAGGTACAATAGTTGATCATGTATGTACAACAGTTAATCATGTAGTTACAATAGCTGATCATCTATGTACAATAATTTATTATGTAGGTACAATAGTTTATCATCTATGTACAATAATTATCATGTAGGTACAATAGTTGATCATCTATGTACAATAATTTATCATGTAGGTACAATAGTTGATCATCTAGGTACAACAGTTAATCATGTAGTTACAATAGCTGATCATCTATGTACAATAATTTATCATGTAGGTACAATAGTTTATCATCTATGTACAATAATTTATCATGTAGGTACAATAGTTTATCATCTATGTACAATAATTTATCATGTAGGTACAATAGTTGATCATCTAGGTACAACAGTTAATCATGTAGTTGCACTAGTTTATCATGTAGGTACAATAATTTATCATGTAGGTACAATAGTTTATCATCTATGTACAATAATTTATCATGTAGGTACAATAGTTTATCATGTAGGTACAATAGTTGCTCATCTATGTACAACAGTTTATCATGTAGGTACAATAGTTGATCATCTATGTACAATAATTTATCATGTAGGTACAATAGTTGATCATCTATGTACAATAATTTATCATGTAGGTACAATTGTTTATCATGTAGGTACAATAGTTGATCATCTATGTACAACAGTTTATCATGTAGGTACAATAGTTGATAATCTATGTACAATAATTTATCATGTAGGTACAATAGTTTATCATCTATGTACAATAATTTATCATGTAGGTACAACAGGTTATCATGTAGGTACAATAGTTGATCATCTAGGTACAACAGTTTATCATGTAGGTACAATAGTTGTTCATCTAGGTACAACAGTTTATCATGTAGGTACAATAGTTTATCATCTATGTACAATAATTTATCATGTTGGTACAATAGTTTATCTTGTAGGTACAATCATTTATCTTGTATGTACAATAGTTTATTATATATCAACAGTAGTTTATCTTGTAGGTACAAGAGTTTATCTTTTATCTACAGAAGGTTTTCTTGTAGTTACATTAGTTTATCTTGTAGGTACATGAGTTTATCTTGTATGTACAAGAGTTTATCCTTTATCTACAGTAGTTTATCATGTAGGTACAATAGTTTATATTGTAGGTACAAGAGTTTATCTTTTATCTACAGTAGTTTATCATGTAAGTACAATAGTTTATCTTGTAGGTACAAGAGTTTATCTTTTATCTACAGTAGTTTATATTGTAGGTACAAGAGTTTATCTTTTATCTACAGTAGTTTATCATGTAGGTACAATAGTCTTTCTTGTAGGTACAAGAGTTTATCTTTTATCTACAGTAGTTTATCATGTAGGTACAATAGTTTATCTTGTAGGTACAAGAGTTTATCTTTTATCTACAGTAGTTTATCTTGTTGGTACAATCATTTATCTTGTTGGTACAATAGTTTATCATCTAGATATCAACTAGTTTATCATGTAGCCCACAGTATTTTGATGGCTATATTTTATCTATACAGTAAACCCTTACTTAGCAACCACTTATATATTAAGACATTATGACACTCCTAGTTGACTAATTTCCTCTACTTCTCTATATTGGAACTGGATGTATAATTGAGGCCATGTTTATATTAAAAGGGATATGTTGGTCCTTTAGTTGGTTGTAATATAGAATGTTAATGTATTTTATACATGTATATCTAGGACATTGAAGTAATGTTTACCTTTCTTACTTTGCACACACATTTATATGAGGAAACACAGAGAATATTATATATGTACATGTTCAATATTTTTCATATATTGATTTTGTAATTTTGTAATAGTCCACATTATGTATAATACAATATAATTTTGCGGCTGACAATGTCATTGTAAACTGTGATTCATTTGTAATTGTTTTAGTCTTGGTTATGTTGTAACTTGATGATTTAGAATTTATAAATTTGTATTTTTATACTCTTTGTAATTTTTTGATAGATTGGATTTGTTAATAAATATGATACTACATTCAATGTACATTATGTATAAATGAATATAATGGTTTTATACAGATGACTTGTTTGTATTATTGTTGGTTCTTCAAATATGTTGTTTGGCTAGTTTACAGAAGGGTTGATGATTGCTCTCGATCAGGTGTATTCTTGGGTATTTCTCCACCATTAAAGTTGGAAAGTCATAAAATGGCCCTAGCAGTTAGTGTAATGTTCAACATGATAAGAAAAAATAGAAATTATGGTATAAATTTTTGGGGTTTTCTATTAAAATTTTTATTTAAATTTTGCTGATATTGAAAAATCTTAAGTTTGTGTACAGGCTTAGGTTATCTGTACATTTCACTCCGATCACAACAAATGGCATAATATCATAAACACAGGAGCCATAATTTGTTTTTACATTTTGTTTATAAAAATGGCTGTTTTTCTCAATATGAAAATATTTTCATTTCACATCTTATTTTTAATGTTAATTGTTTATTTCTTCTGAGAAAATACCCTGTACATTTTCATGTTTATACAAATGTAAACAAATTTTTAACTCTACCTTTTGCGACAAGGTCATGTCTGTGTTTTTGAACCAATTTAAAAATGTTTATTTTGAGTTTTTGTGAGACATTGGGATGTATTACATGTTTATATGATTTATTTTTGTCTTCGTTGTTTTGCAGTAGACCTGTTAATCAAAACTACTTAACCATCTAAGTCACAACTAGGGTTTGGTGTTTTAATTTTTGATTCTACCATAGGGGGTTGTTACCAAATATTGATTAAAATAAAATCTAGCCTTTGAATCATGTTAGCTCCGGAGACGTTGATTTTACGTTTCTTAAATTGCGGAAAAAAACGCCATGATTCACTCTGCCAATAAAGAATGTTTGATAGCAACTCACAATACTTAGAAAACACGTAGTTTATTCTTTTGCCAAATATTACGCAAGAAAATTAATTATTTCACAGAATTGGAATTTCTTTATATTCAGTTGTCAGCTAACACTCTGGGGGAAAGTGGCTAGTAAATGTTGTATTAAATATTATATAATTCAAACTCCACTATTAATTCGTTGGACTGATCCCAAAATGTTTGTTAGAAATAAGTCATTCTGAGCTATTATGTGTGAACATCATTAATGGATTGTCTGACTAGTTTGTAATTTAAATGGCTAGCCATCATGGCTTCAATTTGTCTATACTGTTATATTATCCGGCAATTTGATCTTGTCTAGACATGAAATTATGGTAACTTTGGTAATGACTAATGACCATAATAGGAGTAATGGATAAAAAATCCACAGTATCATATGGCAAATATGATATACCAGTAATGTGAGTGCTTGCTGGACTTTACATCATTCTTAAGTTTTTATGCCTCTCTTACGTTTTTTCCCCTTTTTTATGTAGAATTTTCGTAGCATGATGATGATATTGGTTGCTCATCATTAGATTAAAGTTGTCTAAATGCAACATGCGTAAATTATAAGATCTAAGCTGTAGTCTGTGTCATTATTGATCTAACACTCTGGTATGAGTTTCTTTATGCAATTCCTGAATTGAATTGTATATTCTCAGATGCTTATTTATTATGTATATTTTAAACGAATAATGATAATCATGTATAAAATTGAAATGAAATACTCCTACAATGTTTTGATGTAATTGTCATTGATTTAATTGGCATACTAATGGCATACTGATGGTTTTCTTTTTGATGAAATATTTAGTATTGTCAGTTGATTTAATGGACATAAATGTGTAGGATTTTATATGATTATTTTAAATCATTGGTTTAACAATGTTAGTGTTTTAATATTGTAAGGTTTTCCCTTATCTGTTGAAATACAAACTTATTTCAACTTACCATAGTGCTTATAAATGTGTTGAAAATATTTTTATTATAGATATCAATTCTGGGGATCTCCTTAGTCAAATCAGGTTATGGTCTCTGACTAGTGATCACTAGCCCCTCACATCTGTGAGTTTAAATCCCATCTTGAACCTAATTTCACATGTGAGGAAGTTATCCAACTAGTTTTTGCAGGTTGGAGGTTCTATCCATGTGTATATATGCCTGGATGTCTTAAATCCTCCACTGTTTAAACTGGGAAGTCTCCAAATGACCCTGTTGTTGTTGTTGTAAAATTCTGCTGAGAGGTAATGGGTGGTTTGATGAATCATTTCATTGCTTTATACTTGAATTATATTGCTTTCCTGTAGATAATTATATGAAAATATGCATCTCTATGTGACTGCTTCACATTATCTATTTGGCCGATCTGCCTATCAGGGAATTTTGTTATCAGTGATTTTCTGTTAATATTCATTAAATTGTTTTGTATGTTTTCTAATTAACTTTAATGGTTTAATGTTATGATAAGCACTATGATTCATCAGGTGCATAGTTAAATTTAGATCAGTACTTGTCTGCCCTTTGGTTTAAATGCACGGCTAATTGCCATAATTAACAATAGCATCATCATTATTAACCTCACAATTGTCATTTTAATCAATGACAGAATCAATAACAAAAGCCACATTAGCATCAAAATCATCAAATACATCATTGTCACCGTCATCATCAACAATAAGATCTACATCAACTACATCATTATTGACTTTATCAACTGCCACATTAGTATCATCATCCTCAAATACATCATCATCATCATCACCACCACCACCACCATCATCATCATACTCATCATCAAAAACAACAAGAGGATAAATAATTAACTATATTATATCTTTATTGATGATATCATTATTGACTACATATACTCTTATTGACTTAACATCAACCACCACATTCAGGTATCATAATCCTTATTAAGGGCAAATGATGTATTTCATAATGTATACAACTCACCATTCACTCTTTCTACATGTGTACACTATGTTGTGGAACTTTCTGTGATGATTTATTGGAAATCTGATCCAATGCTTGAAATGTTGAATTAGGGCTAATTAATTAGATTGAGTTCATTTGTATATTGAAGGACTGAACAGTAAGGACTGAATCAGTGTATTATGGCATTGTCTTCTCTCTAAAGATGTCTGAGTAAAATGGCAGACAGAATATCACTTTGCCTAAGAGTTTAGATTTCTTTAAATTTGCACTTTGCTGAGGTCTAATTGAAAAAATGTCTTGTCCAGTTTTGTTGGAATTTTATTTGAATTTCTATTACATTCACTGCAATAAAAACATGGGTGTTTTTGTTCTTTAAGTCTAATTGAACTGATGTTGCGTTGTTACGGAGGAATCTTTAGCGCTGTGTAACTGTCTGAACTTCTAAACATGATCATGCATCAGTTAAAAGTTGTCCCACAAATTTTTGCCTTGATTGATTATAGTAATTTCTTTAAAAGGACAATCTATCAAATAATGGACTGAATGGTTCCTCACATGTAACGCTGGTTGTAGATCTCCGAATAAACACTACCCTGTTCTTTTTTAAGAAATATAACATGCCAACTATTGCAGGAATGTGTTTGTGTCTTTATTTATAATTGTCTCATTTTTGACTGACTGTATTAAAAATTTCTGAAATGCCATGGCAGACTTTCTTTCTTCATTCCTAACTTGTAATCTTGTATGTCAGTGTTTATAAATCTGAGTGTAACATAAAATTCATAATTTCAGTCACATTACGTTCATGACCATGCGCTATTTTCATTACATTGACCCCATGACAACTTATTATTATTCAAAAGTATTTCAAACGCTGATTATCTTCTGTATAATCATTTCTATCATGTATTCCAATGAGCTGTATGCAATAACAATTGTTAATCTATGCCTATTTTTATTTTATGATAGTCTTGCCAGGATCATGTTTCTTGTTATATTATTAAATTATTTATCATACTGTATTGTTAATTACATCATTATGTAATTTTGTTTCTTCATGGTTTGGAATTAATTGTTATGTATTATTGTAAGCTTTTGAATAATATTCAAAATATGATATATTTTTTCTATTTTTCAAAGGAATTTCCTTTAGAACTAAATTTAGAATTTTTATGTCATTATATTTCAATGAGAATGCAGTTCTTTTTTCTTTGATAGATACTCAAGTCTCAATTTTTGCTCCTTGTTTCATCAGGAAATGTCTTAAGGCAAACATGCCTGACACAAAATCAATTTGCTTCTTTAATTCTTAGATATATATGTCTCAAACGCAATTTACTTACTTAAAGTTACATTATTTTGTCTTAAATAATGCATTATGTCTGTTTGATCTAGCTCTGTTATGTGTGTGCCAATTTTTCAAAACAAAGAACTGAAGTTAAGTCAACAAATAATATTATCTGTACCCTAAATATTCAATTAACATTTCAAACAAACTTCTGATCTTTGTGGGACTGTTGAAAATAACTTGCAAAAAATAACCATTATGTTTCCTTAGAACTGAATAAATAGTTCTGATTTCAAAGATAATTCTATTTAGCTTTCCACCCACAATTGACTTTATCAGTGGGTAACTTAGGCTTTTCCTGTATTAAAAAAATCTGTTATTTTACTGTACAATTATTTTTTTAAAGTGGCACATTTGTACATGACTGCGGCAATTGTAACTTATCATGGATGTGATGCAAGTTACATCACTGTTTTAGACAGATATGATTAATTTTGTTTATGTTTACATTTGTTCATGTTAAAGTGTTGCTTATTATAAATACAATGTATATTACAACAGATTTTCTGTATTTGTGTAATTGGAATTATATAAATGATATGGGCTGGTCAATATGTTTTATACACAAATTGGTAAATTTTGTGTTTTTAAAAAAAAAATTCCCAAACCTGTAAATTCTGTAATTGCTACATGTAAACTTTAGTAAAAATAAATATTTTTTTTATAATTTCTTTGGCATATACTATTATGTACAAGATAATATAATACTATTTATGCATCTTTCTCTACATGCGTGTGTTTAGTCTTTTTCTTGTATTTAATATTTACCTTTATTTATTTGGTGTGATAAGAATGTCCTTATTTGTTTTGAATATGCAATTCTGATAATTTTTCTAATGGCTTACTGTTGGATGTAAATAAATTAACTTTGAAGCTTAGACATTTCAGTCCTTATTGACCAGTCTATATTTGAAAAAAACTTATTTATTGATTTTTTTATGAAACTTTTAATGCTACCTAGAAACTTTACTGAAGCTATTTCCTGACATTGACCCAGCAGGTACAAACTTCAGTTCTAGAAAGGTGTATTAATATCCCACAGGATCTGGATTCATGGAGCAATAAAACTGAAATCCATGACTCTAGACCCTGTGGTACCATGTGGTTGAAATGTTATATGAATAACTGTATTTACTCTTAATGCACTCTCAGTTATTATGAACTAACTAAGTGGTATACTCTTAAATGCATTGTATTTGGTCTCTGCTAAAGATATCAAATAGAAAATGACATTTTTCAACAAATTTGATATTTTCAAAATTATATGTAAGACAATTTTAATTACTCCCCTCTTTGTGTAAGCCTCCAAATATTGTATTTTCATTTTATTTTTCGTTGGGCTCAATTTTTGTGTTTTTTACTAAAATGGCAGTTTGAACCGACCCACGAAATCTACGAAATTAAATCCCCTATGAAATTTATTGATTCCACAGTACAGTAAAACTCGCTTATAACGAAATGCCAGGGGGTATAAAAAATATTTCGCTGTAACCGAGTTTTCATTGTAACCGAGCACACGCTTATAGTGAAATTTCACTGTAAGTTGCTCACATATAACGAACTTCGTTATAACCTGTATCGGAGGTATATTTCTTCTAGATCTATGTAAATATATGTCATGCAATAAATCCAGATCGATGACGTTTTCGCGATGGTGATGAAGTTGATGAATGAAAAGACTGAATAATCATGTCTTTCATTTTCAATATTCCAGTGATCGTGCTCGGTGCTACTTCAAATTTCTTTGCAAATGTCAGTTGCTTTCGTTTTCGAGATGGCGACCCTTCCATATTTTAACATAAATTTTTCCTGACTGACTAACGCAAACAAAATGAGACTTTTAAAATGTATGCAATTTTATTTTGTAAATCCTTTTCACTCAATAAACATGAAATAATTGACCGCGAAAACATTGAGAACTTACTCAAACAAAATAATTGAAATTGATACACTCCGGTAATCGGTATTTATCACCCGTGAAAACGCTATTGAATTTCATAACAATGGAAAGGTACGGGTCAAAATAATATCCAATACGTAATTATCACGGTCAATAAAAGTTTTTGCTTTGATGTTTGAAAAAATTTAGTTTCATTGTAACCGAGCATATTTCCTCTAAAACATGATTCTGGGGCCAAAAAAATCATTTCACTGTAACCGAGTTTTCACTGTAACCGAGTTCACTGTAACCGTACATTTTTATATAGAATAAAGAAGGCCTCAGCCGGGCCAAAAAAATCATTTCACTGTAACCGAGTTTTCACTGTAACCGAGTTCGTTGTAAGTGAGTTTTACTGTATTTGAAATCAATATACATTTGTATGTGCAGATTGTGCAGATTAATTTTCATTTTCTCATTTTATGCCTGTGATGGTTATTTGACTAATATCAGTCACACATAATTGAATTAGTAACTATAAATTAACTAAGTGCAAAGTATATCAACCTGCTTAGTGATATGCATGGTGAAAGTTAAGGTAACTTATTGTCCTGGGTCTGAAAAGGAATGGTGGGTCTTTATTTGGCCCTGTAAACTAATTAATGTGCTATTAAGATGTAGATACAGTGTTCTTCTATGCTTCGTCTTATAAGGACTTGTAATATCTAAATGACAACTGATATTGAAGTAAACCAGTACTTGGAAAAAAGATATTGCCATGGTAACCAGATGTATGCTTCTACACTTGAAGATGAAGATGAAGAAATAACTCTTTTTTGATGTTTACATATTCATTCAAAAGAATTAAAAATCTTACAAGAGTGTATCTAGGATTGAATGCAAAACTATGGTAACTTGCTCCATACTGATGCTAAGTTACAATGGTCCCTGGAAGCATTTTTAAATATTACTCAATCATTGAGAATTTTAAAGAAATTTATAGAAATTTTAGAAATCTAATTACATGTAATTCAAAATTTTACCTTTGATCAGTGAGATTGTTCTTAATACCACTTGAAATATAAAAATGAGATGATCTAACTCCTTGCCATGTTTGTATTTCAGGACAAAACATGCGCATGTTTAATGATCAGGCTCGGATTATGATTGGTGGTCGTAAAAGTAGTAAAGGTGGTATTGACTCCGCCTTCCATGGTACAATATCTGGTAGGTTTTTTTTGAAACAGTAGTTATAAACATAGTTTATGTTGTAATCTTAGTGCCAAGTCAAAGTTTATGTTGTAATCTTAGTGCCAAGTCAATAAATCAAATTAACCTGTCAACCATTAGGCTAAAAAGAGTAATGTTTATGTTTACTATAGGGTATGGAAATTAGGGCGCCAAACTTCTTTCTACTTTTTTCTAAATATAACTTCCATACAATGTACTTCAATTGCACACTGTCTTAAGGTATCAATAATGTTTAGTTATAGCAGAGAATATTGTAGGCTGATTGTTGTTTTCTTTGCACTATAAACAATTGTTGGTTCTTATTCTGCTTTAATACTTCTACAGCAGTACAAAATGTCTGCGACATGTCTTCACTTTTAATAGGTTTTTGAATTGTTCTTCTGTAATTTTTTATGTAAGCCAAGACTTGTATAATAAACATGTATACATCTTTGGTTTAAGGTAATTTCTAGCATTCTAAAAGATTTCATTGATATTTGTTGTAATTTTTAAAATATTTTTTCTAATTGATTATTGTGAAAAATTATATAATTAAGGTATTGTTTTCAATGGTTTGAGAATCCTTGACTTACTGAAGGAAGAAGACCCTAGAATTCGTTATGATGGTGATGTGACACTGGTTGAACATTCTATGTAAGTTACAGTAAACTGTTCTCTTGTTTGCTTAAATATTCTCAGATGGTTACTTATTATTAATAAAATTTGAATAAAAAAGATTAAAATTATTTTAATTCTTTATTTTTAGTTCTCATTAGAATTAATTTCTTAGTATCTCTGCATGATGCAGATCAATTATGGGGCACTTTAGTATCCTAAGAATATTGACTTAGGAGCATGTCAACAAATCATGTCTGCATTTAGATAATGTTTCTATTTTAAAGCATACAAATTATGTTTGTACATTATTTAACTTTGAAACAGGCCTGGGTCCCAACCAGCGAATGAAAGAAAGTTTCCTTCAATTGATAAAGATGTACAGTCAACACAAGGTATCAAGGTGAGTCATTGATTTAATGGCATCATAGTTGAAACATTTATCAATATTATATCAGTATTTCAGCTTGGACATCATCATTGTGTATTTATAAGTTGCAAGTCATGCAAGTACATGTGGTCAAATGTTCTGTTAAAGAAGGAATCATATGACCTTCAGTTGTGGTTTATCTACTTGACTTACCACATGGTTACCTCCTTTATCATGTGGTTATGGTTTCTGACTAGTAATCACTTGCCCCACACCACTGGAAGTAGAAATCCGACTGGTACCAAATCTGACATATGAGGAAGCTCACAGTCTAGCTAGCATAGGGAATGTTGGAGGTTCTTAGCCAGGTGTGTGCCTGGGAGGCTGGGATGTCCTCTCCTGTTGATGCTGGTAAAGATGCCAATTGATCTTTGCTGTTGGTGCAAATTGTTGTTGCTCTATGGTGTCTTGGTATAAGGTCTATCCAGAGCTTATAGTTTATACTTTATACCTCTGTATGTATGATAAAGTACAGGAACAACATTCTTGTTCTTATACATATATTTGTTTTGTGTCTTCTGTGAACTGTATTTCTAACATTTTAGAAAAAAATGTATAAAAGGTCAGCAGTAAGTGAGAACTCAGCAAGAAGGAGATTCATGGTGTCAAACAAAAGATCCTCAGCTTCCCGTATTCAGTATAAGAATAGAATTGAGGATCAGAAAGCTTTTGAAGAATTCCTTACAGTTCAAGAAAATGCTATTGCAAAGGAGAAATTAACTGCTGGTGAAGTGCTTCTTCCTGTTGTGGAAAACAATGCTCAAAAGAAATTCCACAAGATTGATAAACAATCTCAAAATAATCTTGGTCCTCCATACTTAACCAAACCAAATATGAAAAGTGATGACAGAGATTACATGATTGGTGGAAATGTTGAATCTTTTTATAGCTCAGGTGACTTTGAATCAGTTGACAATGATGAAACAGATGTAGAGTCTTCTGGGTATCCAATTCTTTCCATGGAAACATTCCCAACTGATGATGACAGTATACAGTTAAAAGCAGATAACAAGAAATATTTTCGAAAGAAAGGCTTGGGAGAACTAATTAAATCATTTACTATGTTTTTTCCAAGTCATAATGAAAATCAAACTGATGATGGTTTGATTAAGGTAGGACGATCAAGAAATCCATTTGCCAAGGAGAATAGCTATGGCAGTAGAACATATCCAATTGATAGAGGAAAACAGTTTCCACGTACTAAGCCAAGAAGACAAGGTTTGAGAAAAAATTACTCAAAGAAAAAATCACATTCCAAAGTGAGTATGAGAATGTTAAGATATTTTGGAATGGCATGCAAGGAATGTGTCTAAAAATCAACAGTACTTGTCAGTAAATGTAGAAACTTACTCAACATGTTGGTAACTATAGAAATTTACTCACCATGTCTGTAATGGCTTATCAGGAATGTTTATACAGAAACTAACACCATAATTATGTTGGTAACTATAGAAACTAATTCACCATGCTGGTTACTATGGAAACTAATTCAGCATGTTGGTTACTATAGAAACTAATTCACCATGCTGGTTACTATGGAAAATAATTCAGCATGTTGGTTACTATAGAAACTAATTCACCATGCTGGTTACTATGGCAACTAATTCAGCATGTTGGTTACTATAGAAACTAAATCACCATGCTGGTTACTATGGAAACTAATTCAGCATGCTGGTTACTATAGAAACTAAATCACCATGCTAGTAATGGTTTATCAGGAATGTTTATGAAAACTCAGATAATTTGTTGGTAACTAACTAGTATAGAAACTAACAAACTGTGCTGGTAATGGCTTTTCAGGAAGGTTTGCAGAAAGTGGCATCTTTTATTCTGAACTGCAAATGCAAACTTTATTACCCACTTCGACAGTAAAAACACAGAAGATAGTCATGGATGTACTAAAATATGGAATTGCTTGCACATCTTATTAGCACTTACATTCAAAGTCATACCAAGGTTTGACTCCTCACCTGTATAACCTGCATGGATGAATATTCCATATGCTACATTTTGGATGGCTTATAGATCAACAAAAGGTGTTGGCACTTGACACTGTATGAATCTAACACCTGGAACTAACATTTGAGTTACTCAATATCACCGACTGATTTGAGGATTGACCTACACCAGTAGACCACAAGATGTAGACGTCCTTGGCAAAAATTTCTGGATCCGACACCTAGTACTGCATGCAGCTACATTATACTAATGACATAATTATGTGATTATAACGTACCTTTCTGTTTTCAAACTAACAATGTCCCAGTTGAACTACCACACACCATATCATCTTCAACACTTATTATAATTCTCCCAAAACGGCATGGTACGGCAGAATACAACAGAAGATAGATATTGAACCTGTTACTGGAAATTTGTTTTATGTTTGTGTGGATTATTTGTAGTGCTTTGCTTAATATTCTTCCTTGATTGCATAATTTATTGTAATGTACCAAATATGACTTGTAGTTATGTACAATATGATGTCATACAATAAGTAAATCTTATGTTAAGCATAAAAAATATTTTATAATATAATTATAGTAATCACTGTAGCCCCTTACCTCTATGAGTTTGCATCTCATCTAGATCAAGTTTCATATGTGTGAAGGCTGTCTAGTGTTAGCTTACTAAAGGTTGATGGTTCTACCCAGTGTATGCCTGGGATCTACTCTACCTCAACCATTGAAGCAAGAAAAGATATACCAAATGACCCTGGCTGTTTGTGTGATGTAAAACTCCAGCGAAAAGAATAAAGAAAACTGCAACTAATAGGGAAATTGGTTATTTATTTCAGACTACAACACCTAGACATGTTACTGATGATATAATATCATCTGGTGAGCCACCAGACTGCTATAGTGATGATGAAGATGAATGTATTATATCTAGTTCAGAAGATGACATTATCACTCCTGCCATTGTTATAACTAGAGTGAAACCTGAGAAGCCAAGGTATGACATATCCAATATTCATCAGCAGAAAGGTTCATCATGTCGGTAGCTTAACTTTTATAAAACATGGAATCAGGGGTGCATTATGCACTTATAAAAAAACATATTTCTGATAAGTTGTTCCTGCAGATAGTCTAAGAATAAACAAACATGGTTGCATCATAAAATGGCTTAACATTCAGATTTAAGGTTTTCGAAGTCTAATATGAAGTGTTAAGGATCGTATTTTAAATATTGTCATTCTTTTGTATATCCATTAAGACACTTACAGGTGAATTTTTAAAAACTTTTACCGTCAGTTAAGAGAGTTACAACCATTTTTGTTCCTCTACCCCTAACGTAAAATAGTACCTCAAAATCAAATGAAGTCACCTTTATGAAAATTGGCCTATCTCTCTAACAGATGATACAATAAATGCAAGAATGTGTATAAGTCTAAGGGTAACCAATGTTTATAGTCAATTCAAATTGTTTATACAATGTTTGGTTTTACTATGTTGCAGAAAAAGTAAAAAATGTAACCCAGCTCCTTTAAGATTTAGTCAAGATTTTAGCCTTTTACCAAAAAGTAACAATTTTATAAATATCATTAAAATAAAAACTAACACAGGGAAACAGCTGAAATTTTCTCAAAATTAACTACTATGTGTGTATAATGTCTACACCAAATTTAAAAAAGTTTCACAGTCCGGTTTTGAAAAGAATTGTGTCAGAAATCCATAGTTACTTGATTATCGTTAATTAACCATGTATAAATTGCAATAATAAACCAGACAAAAAAAATTGGAATAAATATTTTCTTCCATATTACTGTATAAATTCATGTTCATAATACGAAACATTACCTAAAAACTAAAAATATTAGAAAAAAAGTATGGTCCCATTGGGGTTTGAACCCATGACCCTCAGGAATATGTCAATATGTCAGTAAAATTCATGAAATTAAGTACTCTTCAAAATGGAGGTTCCGAATTAGAGATTGAAATCCTTAAGTTGATGCCCTTTGTGGTTATTAAGTAAAGCAGTTGTTAGACTGAGGTTTCTCTTCTTTATCATGGTCAAACCAAGAAAATACATTTTTTGTGTTGCCTGACTAGGCGACATATAGGGATTACTTTGTCGGCAGCATAGGCGACAGCATCCTCTTTTGCTTGTCCATAACATACTTTGTCACCATAAGTTCAAATGACTTCAAACTTGGTTTGCAACTTTCTTGCAATGATCCAAAATGCAGCGCGCAAGAACCGTAACTCTAAGTTGTGCGATTTTTTTAATTATTCCGCTTTGATAGATTTTATTAGAGCATGTCTTTCAGACAGTGTAAGCAGGCACAAAAGTATTCTACATCATAGTAAGGTTAAGTGCACTTTGCAACATTTTTGCTGATATGTCGCGTAAACTATCCAGCGTCGGGCGACACATCCGACTCGCGGAGTTCTAGTATAATATTTGTCATGCATATCTTTTATTACAAACAAGTTTTCTTGTCCATTTAGGTTTGTTTACAATCTGTTCTTGTGGACTGTAAAGTGTCTGGTTGACTCCTGTTGTAATAACATTCACAGAAATCTAAACCTAATAGCACAAATCACTTTAACTTAAAGTCCTTTTTAAATATTTTGTATATACCGGTACTTACGGTAAACTTGATTTAATTGAGATGTTTATCTAATTGCTTTCAGGGAGACAACGAATGGTTCCTGTATTAACTGTACGGAGCTCTCGTCTATAATAAATAAAAATAGCACCAATGTCTCACCACCCCATGGAACTGTCAGTCCAAATGGCATCACGACGGAACGCTCAGAACCAATTGCCAAATCAAACCCTGGAGACTCTGGACATTTAAATATATTTCTAATAATTGGCATAGCAGCGGGTGTACTAGTTGCTTTGATTATTTTACTTGTAGCATTTTATAAATTTCGTCGAAGTGATGAGGGTTCATACAGAGTGGATGAAAGTCAAAATTTTGCTTACTTAGAAGCTAAAAAGCAACAGTCAAATGGTACAACTGGTGCCAGTGTGGGTAATGGTAAAGCTGGGGGCAAGAAGAAAGATGTGAAAGAATGGTATGTATGATATGAGGCCATTGATGGATGTGTGGATGATTAAATGGTGTTACATGGATGTTAATTACTCAGTACATAGTGAGTAAATTCTTGTTGTTTATGTGTCTGTAATGAATGCTGATTCAACTTGCGTGCTATTTTGAATTAACATTTACATTTTGTTAATGAAATAATTTACTACATGTATATCTGTAACAACTGATCTGTATATTAAAGATTATAGTATTTATTTTCTTCAAAACTATTCTTTAAAATGTATATTATACTTTTTTGGTTATTAATTGAGGTAGATGCTATTTCCAGAAAGATAAATAAAGAGTTAACTATCCAGTAGTTAAAAAAGCTTGACATTTTTCAACTCTATGGAGATGGATTCCCTAATTGAGAATTAAGTAAAATCAAAGTTCTTTACTATTACTGCATTGATTTTTTAATTATAACTGACAAGTGTTTTTTTTGTATGAAACAATTATTCATTCCATGTTTTGTGTGCTAATTCTTAATGTGCATAATTTTAATATATATAGAGAGAGACTTTATTGTGTACTATATAGATCTTGTCTGGTGAAATTCATGCTAGAAGCTCAATTTCAATTGTGTGTTTACTGTCTGCAATAATGACATTTAGGGAAAATAAGTAATCTGTTAAACTGTATCCTAGCAATGTAATTCATCCAGCTTTCCATTTTAATGTGCCGTTTACTCATGCATAAATCACAAATTGTTTCTGGAAAATGTAATATAGATGTTTGTGATATTGTTAGTGAATGTAAATAAAATGTGCTGAATGTCAAATTGAAATGTGTAATTAAAAGTTTAATGTAGTGAGATTTCTCTATTGCTGTTCATTCATTGGTTCAGAAATTAATGTCCATGGGTCCATGGATGAGATTTTTAGATAACATGGTGTCTACTGTCTTTTTTAAAGTTGAAGTTACTTAAAAACAGCAGCTCCTTCTTTAAAAAGGTTCTTGTACATTTAAACCCATGCAAGTACTGGTGTACAAGTATTGTTTTTTATTAAATAGTCATGTTTTACGCAATACATTCTCTTCCTTGAAATGTTAGTTTCTGAATTAGACTAGAAGCATCTTGTTACCGAATCCAAGAACCAGCTTACATACTGACATAATGGCTGGTTCCCGATTTTATACAAATTTCAAACATACTCAAAAATCAGATGAGCTAAATTGTCTGTTTGACTTTCTTATTACTATAGGTAATATCTGATAGTAATTCAACATTTGATAATATATTAAAATGTATATATTTTGTATAGTTGCCATGGTAATGTAGTTCTGATGATTCCATGTGTTCATTATTTTTATGTGTTGTCAAACTTTAAGCTTGTCACATTTCCACAGAACATTTTGCATACAATTTTGTATCTGTTTATTTATTTCATTAGAATTATATTTTAATTTCATTAATACAACATTCAACAAAATGTAAATCTTCATGCAGTAATGCCTTGGATGATTCTGGTTTGTTATAACAGGATCCTGGAATTTATAGGAATTCATAACTTATTGGATATCATATTAATACAAATTGTTTATAATAGTAACTGTATGAAATAGAGTGCTGTTAAATTAAAGTGTAATTTGCAGAATTATTATCATTTTGAATGCTTAATAAATGCTTTCATGATAACTAAGTTATTTTGACTGCATTTCTACTTGTTAATCACATTAAATGAACAGAACAGGATAATTTATTAAGCAATTAATAAAAGATAAATAATCATGTTAATGATATATTTAAATAATTATTTATATTATTTAAATTTTGTATTTAAACTTTTTTTGTAAACTGGATTTTATATTTTAGATTGAAAATAATCTGTAGGAAAGCATTTTCAGGTGCCAAAGGAAGCCATTCAGTTTGTTGTATTTGTTGATGAACAATCATTGTATTGTATGTTGAATAATTAATCAAATTATTTTATATCATACTAGTTATACGTTATGCCTCCTTGCTACTGAATCTAGGTACTAAGGATATAATTATACTTGTATTACCGTACTGATTTTTGTGTGCAATAGTTGTAGTTGCTTCATCTACGACAGACAACTGAATTGCCAAAACCGAAAACAATCAATGATCATTAATTTGTTTTGAAACATATTTAATCAGGACATCGCTGACCCTTGTGTGTCCAAAATAAAGTTCCCATTTTCTATGAAAGTACAATGTATGTTCACCAAGCATTCCTGGTAATGTAAAGACACCTGTTAAGCTTCTTACTGTACATATTCTGGTAAGTTATATATATATATATGTATACATGTATGTAGCTGAGTCACAGTTCACACTATTTTATACAGTATCAATTCACTGTCAGATGACATAACTACATAGACATATTATTGCCTTGTGAAAAATACAAATTAATTTCTTAGCACAGATCTGTTATATGTGCCATAAATTTTCTTCCATACAGATTATTATGAACTTATTTTTCATCCATGATTTTTTGGGGTTGTATTTAGATGAATTGGTATTATTTCAAGATGTGTTTTTTTCATTTATGATGTATAAAACAGACATAGAAAAGAAAATATGAGATTCTCGCCCAATAGTTTGAATAAAGGATAAGTGAGTTTTTTTTCTATTTTAGGATATTAAAGGAAGTTTTTTTTCTGGTAACATCATGCTCATCAAAAGTAAGGTTGGTACATTGGGAAATTTTGTTCTAATGGTCTTTAGAGCATGTGGGTAGGTAAATATGTGAAATGGTGGATGTACTGTTCCTCAGGCCTGCTAAACAATTTATTAAAGGTTGCAGGTGTGGGCATGATGTTACCAGAAAAAAATCTTCACGCTAAAAACTCACTCACAATTAAGGCTGTTTGATATGATTGGTTATAAAGAATCAACTTGAAGGGACGATGATCTAAATATTTATTTTCTATGTCCTGAAAAGGAACAAATCCACTCACCAGACTTTAATTGCTTTTACATTAATGTCAATGTAAACATTTGATTATAAATACTCATGATCATTATATTATATAATAATATATGCTTACATGTCCAAGTTTCCTTTTATTTTGATGTTCAATAAAACATATACATGTATTGTAGGCTACTTAATTAGCGTCAGGTTACATTGTATTATATAGATAATGTTCTGTATTTGATGTTAAATTATTGTTAACTGTTTCTGTGTCACAATGTGTATACAGAGCTCTCATTATTCATAATGAACAAACTTTGATTGATTCAAAGGATAAGTTAATATGGCGAATTTTCAACTTAACTCATTGATTTATTTCTTGGTAAATTGTTTTTAATATTATATTGATATGATACTCCTGACTGTGTTTGGCATTCTAAGTTACCGTAATGGTATTTTGTGTAATAGATTAATAGGCAAGAGAAGTGCATTTACATCTAATTCGTAACTCATAAGTCAGTTTTTTAACTTACTTTGTATATATTTGTGTGTTTCTTATTCAAGTGGCATAGCATGGTGTACTCAACTATCTATTCCTTGCATGTTTAAGCAAAATTACATATAATTCTATTCAATATGAAAAATAATATCACTGTTTGGTGGTAAGGGGATTGGGGATATTTTCATTTTAGATGTTAACATGTTTTTAAGAAATAGAATAATTACATAGATTTATATTATATCATACTCTTATGAAAGCCATTGTTTCAAACTGTTTATTAAGCTTTATCAAAAGTAATGCTATACATTCATCATTTATTGTATTATGTTTTGTATAATAATTCATGTCAGTATCTCTACCATATAGTTATCAGAGTTGATTTGATTTCTGGTTATTTTGTATTTTAGTGTGATTTTATAATACTGTGATGCAGATCCATAATGTTAATAAAATTATAAATTTGATTGGTATTTGTTAAACTTTGTGTTTGTTTTAAAAGTCATGGGTTTGAGTCATGATCGCCTTTCAAATTTCTTGGGGACGTTCCCTATTTCAGTGTCCTCATGGCAGCTTTTAAGTTAAACCAAGTTAACTGTGTCTAGACAATCACATGAAAAGGGCTTGGTGACTGTATCAGTGCTTTATACATGATAAAGAACCTACGGAAATGTTTAAAAAGTATAGAGATATCCAGAACAACCTCTGTAGAGCAACACCCTGTGGGAGCTGCAAACATTGGCCGTTGTTTAGAGGTTGTTGCTCTAAATAGGTTAAATGTATAGTAAATAGTAACTTAGGGAAATTTTGAAGATGTTGTTGTAGTTGCTCTAAGGAGGGCCGCTCTGGAGAAGATGTACTGTAGCTATAGATATTTCTTATTGTCCCTTTGTCTGGGGTGCCTCAAAAAAACTATAGCTGTTGAGTAACAGATAAGCAAATACTTTGTTTTCGTTTAAATGTCAAAATGATACCAAATCCAAAATAGAAAAAAAACATTCCACCGGGGCGTATGAACATATTTTTAGATAGGTTAGTACTAGTTTAGAAGTGACAGAATATTTAAGTGGGCTCTGAACCACCAACTGAAACACTGCTAAATGTATACATATAACACCTGGAAATTCATCAAAATTTCAACATCTTGTGTTCAATCCGAGATCCACCACAGAAATTATACTATTTTTATGCCTTATAACTATTAAGCAGATCTTTATATCATGAGTAATCACCCCAATATATTCTTATAAATGACAACCAGAATGAAACTTACACACACAAGGGAGGTAACTGCTGAATTCATTATCAAACTATCTTTGAGTGTTGTCTCCCTTGTCTCAAGTATCGTAGAACAAGAACACAACACACTTCCAATTCTTTCCAACTTACCTTACATTCTTGCTGACACTAGTTTCTCATAGAGTCAGTCTCTCAAGGGATTGGTCATTACCTTTGACTTGAGTTCACTAACCACACACCACTTTAAGTACGATTCACTACCAGTGCAAGACAAACATCACATGTGAAGAAGCCATCCTGAGTAGAATTACGGTAGGTCGGTGGCACTAGTACCATGGTTATACACAGTTGTTTATCTGGTTCTATCTCAATCACTATTTTATTTTACCTGGTGTTGTATGCATGTCTTTGTATAATATAGTATGTTGATACAATGTATACATTACAGTGTATATGCTAACTTAATTAAAGAGTCAATTAATAAGTATTCTGTTCTGTTCTGTCCTGTTTAATCTGTGCAAGTGACTGACTGATAGTGAGATGTTATATCCCAGCTTGGATTAATTAATGTTATCAAACTATGAAAGTACATTATATAACATAAATATAAAACACACATTGAAGTATAGTGAGAATATTTATTTAAAGATCACAGAAATGCTATATCCAATGACAGTTCCAGCTGACATGGTAAATATACAATTACAAATGTACATTGTTATAAAAATGATGAAATTTAATTAGAAAATACAATAGAAACACTGCAGCCGTACTTGTTTGTTACTCGTAGGTTTTTTCTTTTGGGAGGGGGGGCGGGGGTAATGGTGAACAAGGTAAACAAACCCATAATTCCAAGCTTTATAAAAATTGACAAATTCACCAATCACTGACTGAATTTTTTTTCAATCTCATCGTACTTTTTTCGGTTTCAATTCTAGCTTGGACCAATAAACACACGTGTGAATGATCCCAGATTCTACCGTCCATAAAGCCTACGTTGTTATTGTCGTTATTTGCAAAGATAGACGCGATGGCAGAATTAAATTTATATACATTTCTTCACTGAGATTTTCAAAACATTCCTGTGGACGTTTGTGATGATCGTAACACATTTAACATTAGGAAAATTAGCACAAACTTTTAGATCTGAGAGATATCTGAAGTATTACCTAAGACCCAGGCTTGCAGGAATGTGAGTTTCCAAACACCATTGAGAACAATGGACGAATATGGTTGCCATGTCTAGATTGTTCTTCGTTTTTTTCTTCGTAAGATGATACTTGGTTAAAGTATTTATTTGAGCGGGTATGATGACGTAAAGCACATCAAAACAAAAGATGTATTGAGAAAAGATGCATACATGTCACATGATCGAGTCATGGAGGGTTAAACATAATTATTATGATAAAGAAATGAAATGAAGGATAAATAAAACTAGGCTGACATAAGACGACTCTTCAAAACTCGAGAAATATCTTAATCAAAACAAGAGAACGGGTACCCGCAAGTGCATCACTATCCTGCTGTTTTTGAAATACATGCATTTCAGTTAGTAAGGTATGCTGAAGTTGTCATGAGTTTGTTCCAATGTATGTTTTTTTGATAATTTACCTATAGTGTAATTTCCATATCTCGCGTACTGTTTGTGATAGCGGCGTTTACTTCAAAATGAAGAGCTTTATTTATGTATCGTCTGCCGCATATGAAACCTGAAATGCTGTCAACTATTTCCCTTCCCAAGCGTTACTGTTGTCTTCAACTTTCTTGTTGGCACACATTCTAGCCAGTATCAAAGCAAGAAGTGACGCGATAATTGTGAATACTACACAGATGAAGATCATTCCCCACCCAATGTACAGATGTTTGGTCTCGAATCCGATGTCATCCTTCACCACAGTGGCATACAGTGCTGCACTGATTGTATGCAGAATTACTGAAAACGAATAATACCAATATTTATTTATCCATCTGTCTGTTTTTAACGGCCCATTCGACATCTATGGTCATTTATCAGGGCCGCCCATGAGATGGAGGGGGGGGGGGGGAGATACGGGGGAAACAGCTAATTGTATCTCTGCTTTTATTTCGATAGTTTTTGCCAGATGGTTGTTTATCGTAAAGCACTTACACGCCTCGCTATTTTCCTGTGATGTTCTAGACACAGTACTTTGCTCGGCATTTTTTTATGTGTACACTGAAAAGAATCCCTGAGAAACTCGGATGGCGGATCACTGAAATTTACAGAGATACTAATTCAGTATTCGAAAAACACACAATGCATGTTATTTTAATTTCTTCAAAGAGTGACTTAAGATACATCAAATAACCGTCCTCTCGAGAAATAATCATTGTGGTTACATGTACAATGTATATATACAGTCATCTCAGAGGATACCGTAATATTTATGTTACTTGCCGATTTTTATTCATTATGTTATATTTTTGTATTTATACAATACATAACAAAAATAGCATACCTGATACCAAGCCGTGGATGAAGGCCACAATAAACGCTGTTTTGTTCTTTTCCATGTGAGCGGCTCCAGCAGCCAAGACTGCAATACCCTGAATTCCTGCACCCACAAATATCAACCATCTGATAACATGTATCACTGTGGTGGCTGAAAAAATAAGCATGTTCATGATGAGAGGATGATGCTATCATAAATACATTTATCTAGTCCATAATCAACATTATTCTCAGCAAAATAACAATTTGAAGGGGTTCAGGAAAATGGATCATGGGATGTGACATCTCAAAATCACGCAATCATGTCGTCAAAAGTGGATTAGTAAGAATACGTATAGGCCTATGTATACATTTCCGATAAAAGGAAAATATAACAGAAAATGATAATTAACAAAATACATCGGCGCTGTCTCATTAAATAAGAGGTTAATAATTTAAATGTCAAAGTCGTGGACAGATCTTAAACTGGCTCCCGTTCCAAGTTGCAGTGCATTAAAGGTCTCTGTACAGCCACAGCCCACAGGAACCAAGTTAATTATACAGATCTTAGTTGCATACACGGTTATGGATCGTTTTTCAATTCAATACTAACTTATTTTTAGCAATATATACGTTTTCTGTCACGAAGTAGTCAATATATACTTAATGGATTTACAAACACAAGTTTTATATCGCATGAGAATTCCAGTTGGAATACTTTAATTATTCTAAAAAAGGTCACAAAAATTACCATTTTATCGTGTTCCAATAATTCATTGACCTATCAATCATATTCAGGTACAAACGGGTAGGTGTATCAATATCAAATGCAGGTGTTTTCAAGACAGTCAAAAAATGCAACCCATAGCAAAAACTTGCGTTTTTAAATCTGTTAAGTATATTTTATTGATAAAAACATTTTGGAGTCCAGTTACAAACAATCTTTTACAATTTTAAATCTTTTGAATTATTTAGATGAAAAACCTGCAATACATTGTCTGTGTGTATTTAGGATCAATTATAATGATTATTATGATAAACATGAAGGCTGAAAATATGTTGAAACTCAGTACTTAAAAGTAAATATTTCATAATTTACAGTTTGTTGAGTAGTGTAAACGAATCAATAAGAAACTTAAATAAAATATTAATTACCTCGTTTTGTTTAATTGTTCTTTGTCAGTAACATAAGGTCATATTACATTATTAGTTTAACCTAATAGTATACTAATGGTGAATACATTTTTGTATCATCTTTTGAAAATGAAGTTTTCAATATTTTTTTATATACATCTATTATCCAGAGTATTTATAAATTCCATCAGATTCAAGGGTGGAGTATTTCCTATTACGTGACTCAACGATGTAATCGTAACCAAAACCCTTTGATCGTAACTAGTCGGGCATTTCCGTTTTCTATTTGCACCCTTCTTTAGACAAACGCCGAGGAGTTCCGATTGTCAACGATGTTGACTCTTCTACAAGATGTATACATCATAACCCCGATATGCGAAGAATACGTTTTGTACCCGACACATGAGATTTTTCAACATCAGTAGTGAAAAAAGGATCAAGTTATTGGTATACTTTTAGGTAATTTTAGCTTTTAATCTCGAATAACGCATGCATATTTTAGAAGTGTTTTGTGGTTTTATGAAATACTTCTATATCACAAGGTAGTAATCTTCAACTGACGGTTTTATATACAGAATGTACAAGCGATTAAATATTATTACAACGATAATGTATAAGTTGTGTCATACGAGTAGTTTATATTTAAAACAGTAACTGTTGTATGTTTTGGGGCACTTTAGAGAGAAAAACAACATTGGTATCATTTACTTATACGGAACAGCTAACACTATTATGTATATAGTGCCAATATGATCATTTTAATACCTATCTTCCGATTTAATTCTTATTCACCCATGTGGCAGTTTGGTATTAATAAAAATAAATCAGAATATCTATCAATTATTTTTTTATGATATTATAGTCAAACCTCTGTTAATGGCCACCTCGAAATCAAAACCACATTGAGAATAAAGGCCACTATTTTAAGAACCATCATTGACTATTTAGAACAAAATGACCGCCGAATAAAGGTCACCTGTCAATAAAGGCCTTAGTTTGTCTTTCTCAAGGATGGCCTTTGTTCACATGTTTGACAGTACATATATACTTGTAATTCGATATTTAATATATGTGACCTGGAAACTGATTGAATATATTCGTATGAAAAGTTTCGTTAATGTTTTCAGACATTGACAGAGATTTCAGAGTGTGACCCACTAACGTATGTATATCGCATTGTACACCGTGTCGTTCACTGAATAATTTAAGTGGCAACTTAATGGTCATTATTCAACTATAAAAATACATTCAACTTACGACATAGCTTGATCAAGTTATAGTGTTTGTAGCATTAAACTGTCTGTTCGTCATATCTGATTTTTATAACCATAAGCCAATGATCTTGACTCAAAGATTGTTGAAAAGTAGGTAACATGTTAGAAATTAGATTATTGTAACCAAGACGCCATGTTTAAAGTCTTGTATGAGGGAAGAGGTTAAAATATGTGTATACAGAAGTTGATCATATTAAAATTGAAATTAAGCACGCATGTCCTCATATCATACGTTTATTATGTCATACTTTATATCTCAACTTGATACTAATGTAAATACAATTCTACAACTTACCATCGTTTCCCACACAAAATGACGAGGATTTAGATGGAGATTCTAAATCAGTGCACTTTTTCCACAGCCCTTCTCTGATAGTTGTTTTAACTGTCCCCGTGAGTCCCGTGCTCTCAGTGGTGTCCCCTTTGTACCAGTATGGAATCCCTAATCCAACCAAACTAGAAATTAGTGCCAAAATCTTTAGCGTGACACAAATAATACCTAAATATTTCATTAAGCCGCCCATGATGGTACTATTATCAATTTCACACCGTTTTATATATCTATATTCACTAGTAATATATTCCCTTCTTTATTTTATCCAATTAACCAACAACTATCGTCGTTATTTATCCATTGGTTTATGAATATAACGGATTATGGTTTGTTTTAATTTAGTTGTATAAATCCATACAATGTCCCGATCGTATAAGATTCAGTTTACGACCTGTTTGTATATTTCTCAATACATATTGTAGGTAGCTATGGATTGGTTCGTGGCTGACCGCGTGGTGTATATGTATATTATTCTTTTGTTGACTTAAAGTTATTGAAAAAGTATTCTCATAAAGAGAGAACATTAAAGACGAAACTTTAAGATTATAAAGGTTTTTACCGACGTTTATATTCATATTCATTGGGCGGGAAAAAGTTGTATGATGATCGGTAGAAATCGTGTAAGTACGGTGATCTAGATTTATGGTGAATAAAAGAAAACATATCTTAATCTGCGTAAGATTTCGCCATACGATCAAAAATTAAAAGTTAATTATTTTTTGATACCTACTGGACCGTAACTAATTTGACCAATACAATTATTATTATTATTGTTATATATATTATATATATGTGTGTGTGTACTTTTATAAACATTATATACATTATGCACTGTTATATACATTATATATATGTGTACTGTTATATATATTATTTATATGTGTGCTTTTACAGACATTGTTTATATGTTTACTGTTATATACATTATATATGTGTGTACTGTTATATACGTTTTAAACATGTGTAGTGTTACATACATTATTTATATATGTACTGTTACAGACAATAAATATATGTGAACTGTTACAGACATTTTATACATGTGTACTGTTGCAGACATTATATATATGTGTACTGTTAATATTCATATGTGTACTGTTATAGCTATGATATATGTGTGTATTGTTACAGACATTATATGTATGTGTACTGTTATAGCTATGATTTATGTTTGTACTGTTATAGACATTATGTATATGTGTACTGTTATAGTCATGATTTATAGGTGTACTGTTATAGATATGATTTATATGTGTATTGTTACAGACATTATATATATGTGTACTGTTATAGCTATGATATATGTGTGTATTGTTACAGACATTATATGTATGTGTACTGTTATAGCTATGATTTATGTTTGTACTGTTATAGACATTATGTATATGTGTACTGTTATAGTCATGATTTATAGGTGTACTGTTATAGATATGATTTATATGTGTATTGTTACAGACATTATATATATGTGTACTGTTATAGTCACGATTTATATGTGTACTGTTATAGCTATGATTTATATGTGTACTGTTATAGCTATGATTTATATGTGTACTGTTATAGATATGATTTATATGTGTACTGTTATAGATATGATTTATATGTGTACTGTTATAGATATGATTTATATGTGTACTGTTATAGATATGATTTATATGTGTACTGTTATAGATATGATTTATATGTGTACTGTTATAGATATGATTTATATGTGTACTGTTATAGATATGATTTATATGTGTACTGTTATAGATATGATTTATATGTGTACTGTTATAGCTATGATTTATATTTGTACTGTTATAGACATTATATATATGTGTATTGTTATAGACATTATATATATGTGTACTGTTATAGTCATGATTTATAGGTGTACTGTTATAGCTATGATTTATATGTGTATTGTTACAGACATTATATATATGTGTACTGTTATAGTCATGATTTATAGGTGTACTGTTATAGATATGATTTATATGTGTATTGTTACAGACATTATATATATGTGTACTGTTATAGTCACGATTTATATGTGTACTGTTATAGCTATGATTTATATGTGTACTGTTATAGATATGATTTATATGTGTACTGTTATAGATATGATTTATATGTGTACTGTTATAGATATGATTTATATGTGTACTGTTATAGATATGATTTATATGTGTACTGTTATAGATATGATTTATATGTGTACTGTTATAGCTATGATTTATATTTGTACTGTTATAGACATTATATATATGTGTATTGTTATAGACATTATATATATGTGTACTGTTATAGTCATGATTTATAGGTGTACTGTTATAGTCATGATTTATAGGTGTACTGTTATAGCTATGATTTATATTTGTATTGTTATAGACATTATATATATGTGTATTGTTATAGTCATGATTTATAGGTGTACTGTTATAGCTATGATTTATATTTGTATTGTTATAGACATTATATATATGTGTATTGTTATAGACATTATATATATGTGTACTGTTATAGTCATGATTTATAGGTGTACTGTTATAGCTATGATTTATATTTGTATTGTTATAGACATTATATATATGTGTATTGTTATAGTCATGATTTATATGTGTACTGTTATAGCTATGATTTATATTTGTATTGTTATAGACATTATATATATGTGTATTGTTATAGACATTATATATATGTGTACTGTTATAGTCATGATTTATAGGTGTACTGTTATAGTCATGATTTATAGGTGTACTGTTATAGCTATGATTTATATTTGTATTGTTATAGACATTATATATATGTGTACTGTTATAGTCATGATTTATAGGTGTACTGTTATAGCTATGATTTATATTTGTATTGTTACAGACATTATATATATGTGTACTGTTATAGCTATGATTTATAGGTGTACTGTTATAGACATTATATATATGTGTACTGTTATAGACATTATATATATGTGTATTGTTATAGACATTATATATATGTGTATTGTTATAGACATTATATATATGTGTATTGTTATAGACATTATATATATGTGTATTGTTATAGACATTATATATATGTGTATTGTTATAGACATTATATATATGTGTACTGTTATAGTCATGATTTATAGGTGTACTGTTATAGATATGATTTATATGTGTATTGTTACAGACATTATATATATGTGTACTGTTATAGTCACGATTTATATGTGTACTGTTATAGCTATGATTTATATGTGTACTGTTATAGCTATGATTTATATGTGTACTGTTATAGATATGATTTATATGTGTACTGTTATAGATATGATTTATATGTGTACTGTTATAGATATGATTTATATGTGTACTGTTATAGATATGATTTATATGTGTACTGTTATAGATATGATTTATATGTGTACTGTTATAGATATGATTTATATGTGTACTGTTATAGATATGATTTATATGTGTACTGTTATAGATATGATTTATATGTGTACTGTTATAGATATGATTTATATGTGTACTGTTATAGCTATGATTTATATGTGTACTGTTATAGATATGATTTATATGTGTACTGTTATAGATATGATTTATATGTGTACTGTTATAGCTATGATTTATATGTGTACTGTTATAGATATGATTTATATGTGTACTGTTATAGTCACGATTTATATGTGTACTGTTATAGCTATGATTTATATGTGTACTGTTATAGATATGATTTATATGTGTACTGTTATAGCTATGATTTATATGTGTACTGTTATAGATATGATTTATATGTGTACTGTTATAGCTATGATTTATATGTGTACTGTTATAGATATGATTTATATGTGTACTGTTATAGATATGATTTATATGTGTACTGTTATAGATATGATTTATATGTGTACTGTTATAGATATGATTTATATGTGTACTGTTATAGATATGATTTATATGTGTACTGTTATAGATATGATTTATATGTGTACTGTTATAGATATGATTTATATGTGTACTGTTATAGATATGATTTATATTTGTACTGTTATAGACATTATATATATGTGTATTGTTATAGACATTATATATATGTGTACTGTTACAGACATTATATATATGTGTACTGTTACAGACATTATATATATGTGTACTGTTATAGCTATGATTTATATTTGTACTGTTATAGACATTATATATATGTGTACTGTTATAGACATTATATATATGTGTACTGTTACAGACATTACATATATGTGTACTGTTACAGACATTATATATATGTGTACTGTTATAGCTATGATTTATATTTGTACTGTTATAGACATTATATATATGTGTACTGTTACAGACATTACATATATGTGTACTGTTACAGACATTATATATATGTGTACTGTTACAGACATTATATATATGTGTACTGTTACAGACATTATATATATGTGTACTGTTATAGACATTATATATATGTGTACTGTTACAGACATTATATATATGTGTACTGTTACAGACATTATATATATGTGTACTGTTACAGACATTATATATATGTGTACTGTTACAGACATTATATATATGTGTACTGTTATAGCTATGATTTATATGTGTATTGTTATAGACATTATATATATGTGTACTGTTACAGACATTACATATATGTGTACTGTTACAGACATTATATATATGTGTACTGTTATAGCTATGATTTATATTTGTACTGTTATAGACATTATATATATGTGTACTGTTACAGACATTACATATATGTGTACTGTTACAGACATTATATATATGTGTACTGTTACAGACATTATATATATGTGTACTGTTACAGACATTATATATATGTGTACTGTTATAGCTATGATTTATATGTGTACTGTAACAGACATTATATATATGTGTACTGTTATAGTCACGATTTATATGTGTACTGTTATAGATATGATTTATATGTGTACTGTTACAGACATTACATATATGTAAACTGTTATATACATTATATATATGTGTACTGTTACAGACATTATATATATGTAAACTGTTATATACATTATATATATGTAAACTGTTACAGACATTATATATATGTGTACTGTTACAGACATTATATATATGTGTACTGTTACAGACATTACATATATGTAAACTGTTATATACATTATATATATGTGTACTGTTACAGACATTACATATATGTAAACTGTTATATACATTATATATATGTGTACTGTTACAGACATTACATATATGTAAACTGTTATATACATTATATATATGTGTACTGTTATTGACATTATTCATATTTATACTGTTATTATATAATTATCCCTTATATACTGACATACATACATGTAGCATTACTAATGACACGAGTTCTGTAAAGGACATCGATTTGATAGTTATTGGTCACAAAAGACTGAATATATATATATTTAGGGTTGATCGATCAGTTTGAATAGAAATTATAAGTACAAAAATACAATATGATTTCAGAAGCTTCGTTTTATTTATGGATAACAAATATAGCTGTGTACCTTTATATTTAAACAATATTGACTAGTTTAACCAAAGTCGTTCCTCGTAAGCTTGAGTTCTTATGTAGAAAATATCGATATTATTCAATAACTCTTTTGATCGCTTGATCTATTGTATAAATCAACTCATGTTAAGCCCGAATCAATCATTTAAAGCTGTAGTAAACTGGCATATAGAACTTCAAGGTATTAAAATGACTGTATACATATGTAGTCACTGTTATTTTAATTATAGTCGAGGTTTAATGGAAAATAAAGACTTGATAATGACCTGTACATATATATTTATCATGCATTATATTATCATACACTATGGCCATGAATATTATGTAGTATGTATTTTGTGTGCGGACCGGATGCTTTAAATTCCACAATAAATGAGTTGAATTTAAAAACAAGCCTGTCTGTTGTTGTTGAACTGGGCAGTAAATTTGATCATGGATTTGATTTTGGAGATTACTCGATGTTATTTTG
Source organism: Lutraria lutraria (assembly GCA_964023205.1). Lineage (NCBI taxonomy): Eukaryota > Metazoa > Mollusca > Bivalvia > Venerida > Mactridae > Lutraria > Lutraria lutraria. The sequence continues at coordinate 18,432,168 of OZ026834.1, read as the reverse complement.
TGTATGTATTTATTTTGTACAGTATATTGCAACACAGTTGTCGCCTTCAAATAAAGTGGTAATGTGCATCTGATTAATGTTACATTATTTACCATATAGACGTAGGCGACCTGTTATACGAAAAAAGATATTTAGTGCTAATATAAGCCATGGGTATACAGTGACAATATAAGCAAAGGGTATACAGTGATCATTATTGCAATAAATGATGGCTCGTCAACCGACCTCATCGAATCGAATGACCGACTGTTGGACTCGAACATCATGCTCCAAAGAGAGAACCCCAATATCTTTACCTCGATATAAGAACAAATATGTCGATGGATGACATTCACACCAACACAATGTACTTCTGACATCTTACAAGATAAACTTCCCAGACATTGACTGAAACAGACATCTACTATAGAATGTGACATATACATAATGTACCATCAGCCAGAAGGTTCATCAGTAACAAAAGGATTTTACTCGTTCTGTGTTCAGAAAGCTTTTGGTTCATTTCTCATTGTTGTTTAACGGTCCATTGGACAGTTATGGTCATTTCAGAGACGAACCATAGACAGGGAGAGAGATGATGTAAGAAAACTGGGCATTTATTCCTACTCTGATTTCGAATAGTTTTTCCTGGTACCTTTTCATTCCTGGTGTAAAGCACATAATATACACCCCGCGTCCGTTTCCTGGGAAGTTCTTAACACAGTACTTGGCTCGGTAGTTGGGATGGGGACACTGAAAGAGGTCCCTGAAAATTCGGAAGGCGGAGTCGAGATTTGAACCCCACGATCTTTCGTTCAGTAGACCAGCACGTTACCACCAGATCACCGAGCATCCCCTGGCTGGTTCATAAATCGGTCTACAGACCCCATGTACTGATGAACCATTATCTTCGATACCAGACACCAAAATTTTGAAATAAATGATGTAGTCATCGAATGTAAGAATGAAGATAACACAGTAAAGAAATGCATTCTTACAGTTTTATTAAAAATAAATTCTACATTTCATGGTATTTTCAACTGGGAAGATAATTCATGTCAGTATCTCGATCAACAGGTATAAGTTCTGCGGTTGTCTCCCTTCTAGACATTTGGTCAAATACCACACACTAATTGATATGAATGAACAAGATAATACACACCTAATAATGTCAGATAAACATCTATAATGAACTGACTGTTTTCACAGACAAGAATATAAACTATCTAGTGTTATAAATGCAAGTCTTGGATAAGTGAATGAAGTCCTTGATGAAATATCCCAAGTCAGTTAGGAAGAACTGAAAAAAACGCTTTATATCAAAATAGAACAAACACGAGTTGCAAATTGACACACAAAAGATCATAAGAAGTAATTCGAAGTATTATACCGCAATATAGTACATGTATAGTTCATAGATCATACGGATCATTTAGAAGAAGAATTGTCAGATGTAAAACAATATACAAATGTATAAATAAAAATACTATGCAAAAATTGTAGTAAATTTAGACGATAATTTACTTTGCAGTTAATGTCAATAACCCTCAATTACTTCTACCTGGGTTACATACAGTAAAAATTACAATCTTACACGTACAATGCAACACGTAACTGACCAACTGACTGCATGAACGTATTCTCTCACTTGCTGAACATGAGTCTAACGAAATCTGAAATGAAAGTAAAACATTTCAAGCAGACTTAATACGAGCACAAAGCACTAATGCAGTCAAATCTGTGAAAAAAACACTCTCGGGAAGGAAAAAATGTTGCCTTTATTGACAATAGGCCTTTATTCGACGGCCATTTTGTTCTAAATAATCAATCGGACTGTTTTTTACAGAAAGGCCTTTATTCACAGGTTGCTTTATTTAGGGATGGCCGCCAACACATGTTTGGCTGCATATATATAAAATAGGTGTATACATAGATGTATATTTCTCAACAAGACAATGTCTTTATTTTTGTACAAATTCCAATTGTAAAACAAAACATACCATCATATTTAACTGCTCCCTTGCCATCACAGTCGGCTTCTCTTAGTAATTCATCGACCTCTTCGTCTGTTAACTTCTCTCCCAAGTTTGTCATCACGTGGCGTAACTCTGCTGAACTTATCATACCTGAAATTATTCGTACCAGATTAGATATTTACAGCAACTACATGTATTTCATCCAAGAAACAAAACGAACCTAATAATCACTACTTTTTTAATGAATTGTACAATTTTCCTCCCCGACCCAGCAGAAAAAATACTAGGAGATAGACGTAATTATTAAACAAAATTACTATTTAAAAAAAAAATCAAGAACATAAATTTTAAAGTTGTGATCCGTGTTATGATTTAACACTAGTAGAGAACAATAAATAATGCGTCTTATAAGAGTGTATATAGATTTAGCACAACATCTGATCAAAACGGCCAAAGCCAAATCCTTCTTCTTTGAGATACAATACTTTAGTCAAAGTATTATATCCACTGTAATAAGCAATAAGATGTGCAACAGTGAATACACCATACTTCAAAATGTATACACAGTCAAACCTGTGTTAGCGGCCACCTCAAATTAGACCACCTGTTATTAAAGACAATATTTGTCTTTCCTAAGGGTGACCTTTGTCCACAGGCTTGACTATACATGCATGTTGTTTAGCTTCTCTCGTATGTTTTCCTAACCTTGTCCATCCTTATCAAAAACTCTAAACGCTTCATTCACGTCTTCCTCCGTTTCCTGTTCCGTTATCTTGGCTGCCATTAGTTGAAGAAAGGTAGGAAAATCTACGGCTGTAAAAGATTCAATAATTCTATTTGAAATAATTGCAGATTAATGTGATTGGTTCAAAGTTGGAGCAATACATATATACATTTACGAGTATTTCAAATACCTGAAAAAACTTCCTGCCTCAGATTCTCTAGATAATGTTGTACACGCATATTCTAAAGCATATCCTACACATTAATGGAAGTTATGATAGAATCAGTATAATGCACCAGTAATTAAGTGTATAGATATCAGATTTCCTCAGTGTTACGCTGGAATGGACAACATGTATTTATACTTCCTATCCTATTTCAAATGATGGACATCTCTTCTACTGCACACTATCCGAACAAACCCATCAGTAATGCACATTGTGAAACAATTCTATTTTGAATTGGTCAAAATTAATTATGTAACACGTTGATATCTTGAGTCAGAATCAATGTTTGCAATTCATTTATCACGAAACCATGACAACATGATTATACCACACTGGTAAGATATTAAGATATAACACAATTACATGTTTAAGTGTCTATTTCCTGAACATTCAGCATATTAGTGATAGTACATGTAGTAAGAAAGGATGAGTTTGATTCGAAAGGAAAGTTTTACCATTGTGGGAAAGAACAGTTTAGAACACTTCACTTTGGAAACACACCAGTTGCCGTGTTGGTGTTATGGGTGGTAATATATTGATTAAATACATGTATATACTTTTAAGTTCTGTCACCAAGTATCAGTCTATGTGTCCAATGACTACACTGAATATTTCGATACCAATCTGTGCCTTAGCGCCCCCATTTGCTAATTTGGGAATATGTAGAATTATGGAGTGATTGATAATCTCACATTTTGTTGGCTATCTAGGTGAATTGAATGGAATGAATATGTCGTTTCGATTTGTACTTACTTTCAGTCTCAAGCCCATTCTGCATGGTGTCCAATTCGGCAAGTGAAGGATTCAGACCTAAGGCTCTCATAACTGTTCCAAGCTCCTTGGCAGCAATGCACCCTTCGCCACCCTTGTCATACAGGCTGAATGCCTCCTTGAACTCTAAAGTAACAACCATACATACACATGTACATGAAGTTTTAAATGTTAAAGATAACAACTCATATTTCTACTTCGTCTTTTCTACAGTACAACCTCTCCAAAGCGGCCCTCTCTTGAGCAACATCCTCCCTTCAACAACAGCATGATTTTTTCCCAGTGCACGATTTAACTACATGTATTAATTTAACCTCTCTAGAGCAACAACCCCTCAGCAAGAATATAATTTTGCTGCTTTCAAAGTGTGACGCTTTGGAGAGGTCGCACTGCTCGTTATAGTATTTTTTCAAGATTATATTGTATATTTACTAAATATCATTACAAACTAGGTGTTTGAATTTGACTGACTAAGTTCAAAATAATTTTTATTCATTCAGGTCGGCCTTAAGATTTTATCGTAATTTTATAAGGAGGGATGCATTGTGATAGTGTAGAACTTTCTAAAGTAATTGCCTAGAACTTATTTTCAAAAAGCAAAACTCAGTGTTGAAGAAGACACGTTTTCTTAAATAACGTTATTTGATGGATTTGCATTGTTGAGACACGATATTATATCAAACAAAGGGGGCCTCTCTTGTCGAGTGGTTATATTAGCTGGTTAGCAGTCTGAACATGCTGTCCCTCACCGCTGTGAGTTCGAAACCCACCCGGACCCAGACCAATACCACACGTGAGTGAGCAGTCCAACTAGGTTATGTTCTACACTGTAGAATGCCCGAGTCTTTGTCTATAGCTAAATATGAAAATTTTGCCGAATGCCCCACGGTTAAACCACAGAGATAAACAAATAATGCCCAAGAGGGTTTTAGCAGAAGATTTGAAGATACATGTATAACATTTGAATGAAAATATTTTATTTTTATTAAAGTAATTCTTGATGGTATACGCTTCTAAAATAAAATAACAAAATGGGTTAGTAAAACATGAACCTACCTGCTGTCTGTTCTTCGGTGAAAGATTCTGCCTGAATAATAGAACACAATAGATGGGTTGTCATTAATGTGACGTAAACAAAAATACAAAAGTTGTGATACTTTTAATTATATACATGTATTATACATTGTTTTGACTATACTGAAAATGAACCGGTACAATAGTAAATTACCCATGTTATTCAACGGATAATGTATATTGACACGCAATGGAAACCAAATTAACTTGGCAAGAAAATTGAATTAAGCTTTTATACAATCTACCACACTATGGATAGCAAACCGACTTGGAAAATACTTAATGTATGAGATGTATCTTAAAAGTCATCCGTATCTAACTTCGGTCACACACCTAGCACTATCTATGTTAATTAATTATTAATTGGGTTAATGATCTTAAACATCTTGTCTGGGAAATTTGTTACACAGTTCAACATTTATTAAAAATGTATTTGTTAACTAAATAATCACATATTTACCATGTTTACACGTTAAGTATTCCAACCACGAAAAGAACCCCAAAATATCAAACACACATTACAGAACGATTCATGAACCAGTAACGGTCGTATAAAGACTTTGTATCCTTTGTTTTATAAGGGTACACGTTTGAATTGATGAGACATAAAATAATTGTCTTGATAAAACTTAACAATCAACGTTAAGATGTATTGTATGAGATACGATATCCGTGACAGATTAATTCAAATCGATATTCGGGTAATGCCGCAATGCGTCGGTTTGATGTATAGGCTTCGTACAAAGTCGACTGTTTTCGTATAGTTATTCGGACATTTATTCGGCAGACCTTGGTCGAAATCTTCTTCAATGAAGGTACAATTATCGGTGACAAAACGTAATCAATTCTTATTCTCAGAGCTCTGATTTGACCCGTAAAATGGCTTTTAGACTCTTGGATGATTTGCAAAATAAGGCTTCTGGCTCTTGAGAATTTGTACCAAAGGGTTCTATCTATTATATCATTGGAAGGAAATCATTTTGACTCCATCAAATTATTGTCATCCAAGAGTGATTTTACCCTCATTTTAAAAGTTTATTGAGTACCTTGATTCTTACTGGTAAGTGCCGGGCCACTCTGGGTGACGACGTACTAAATCCGATATATGTTTCAACAGTACACAATGTCATGTATAGTTTCACACTAGGTTCAATTTTAAGCATAGAAACAGTAAAAGTTATAAATACGAAATATGGATGTCAAGCCGTTGTGTTGTGGTTTTTTATCATTATGTTTGTTAGTTGTTTACTGTTTAGTTTGTGGGTTAGATTCAAACTTTATAATTTATTGGATTTTCACTGTAATTATGAAGTCGATGATGGATAAATCACAGCAATTATGTAACAAGGGTTCAATATTTAAATAGATATCTTCTGGAGCTTTCATATCTTTTAGTGTTCAGTGAAAGTGTCTTCAATTCAGCAAAATTGACATGGAAGGAAAAAGTAGTATCGTGTTTTACGGTTTAGCACGAAATCTCGCCGGCTCGAAAATGATAGAATGGTTATTCGATAAATCGAGTACAAATACCATTTTAATAATTTCTGGACATAGATGATTGCCTTAATTAAGCAACAAAAGACAAGTGGAATGTTTGAAAAACCAGCTCTGAAGATGAGCTTAATAAAATCATATAATTTCTTTGAAAAACAGCTTTGAACATCTTTTGAACAATCTCTTCTCTGATTTAATGCACTCAGATCGTCATAAAGTTGTTTATGAGTGGGGTAAATCAATGAATATACATGTACTAATATGATCATCTTGGACATATACACTCAAACCAACTTATAAACCACCACTCGCTATTATTGGATATAAATTGATTGTTAAAAGTACAAATAAAATGATTGTGAAGTACACGTTTCGCAGGAGAATAATTATGCAATCAAATATTGTAAAATTACGGGTACTTGAATTGTATGTAAAATTTCATAAATTTCTGCCGCATAATTTCATTTTACGAACTGGCGGTTTATAAGTTGGTTTGAGTATATAACTGCTCGTCAAAACATACAAAAGACAACTAAAACAGTTTAATAAAAGTATTTCATAAATTTTATTCAAAAGATAAAATTTCAAAAAGTTCAGTCAATATTGTATTGAACGTACAAATATAACACACACTGGCACATACAAACACAGAGGCAAAATCATGGCAACAGAAATGGTTAGAACGTAAACAGGTGAAAATAAAAAGGTTTTATGCTTCTTTAACAAGGTAACCTACCCGTTTGGGATTTAACCTTGCCATTTCCATTAATTTTGTTATTTACATGCAATATCCCTGTTTTCCGGGAGTTCTGTGCATTTTCTCCACATGAGTCACCAATTTAGCTGTTAGGGACGATTGGCCTCTTACTAAACATCAAACGTCAAGGTTTGTGTAAGTACGGCAATAATTATCTGCGGTCAGGAACAGATATATAGAAAGGGACCCTAAGAAATTTACATATCAATAAGTGGGACATTGCCGATAAGGGACATAACCTACAGCTCCAGATTGTAAGGACTTAAACATATTGGGAGTTTCTTCCCCTCCCTAGCTAGTTGGACAAAACATCCACACATAAAACCTAAAAGCCCTAGCTTTAACAAGATCGAAATATTTTGTCTCTATATCACATATTGCAATCCACATAAAAGCGTGAATCAGATACGCATGACGTCAGTGAGTTTAGTATAATATACACATTATTTGTTATTATTTCAATAAAGCATGGGCCTAAGAAACATAACTTCAGTTGTACAAATTCTACAGGAAGATAAAACAAGCAAAAAAAGTGTAAAAATAATAACTAAAAATATAATCTTAAGATTCTTATATACAACCTAGTATTTTGAACACTGAGAATTTCGTGATAAATAGCAATTTATTGGTAACCACAGTAACGGTTGTAAAGAGTGAAAACTGCCCCACAGGAGGGCTCGAATAAGTTGATATCAAAATTGTAAGCAGGAAGAAACAACAGTTTATCATAGTTGAATCCATAATGTGGGTTGACATACATACAGTTAATGGGATGGAAGTTTCACAGTAATTCCGTATTGTACAGTAAGTAAAGACGTTTGAAAATGAATGCTATAAGGCGCAGGACATGATTCCAAAGCGTGGCTAAAACAGCATTCAAATAAAAAAAATCATTCATTCTAAACAGTTTGGACAATTAATAATTTACAGTTGACAACAGGCGACTTAAACTAAACATCCCTGATGAGTATAAACATCACGTATTTTTGTAATTCAATACACTCGCATACCAAGGCACATTATTTAAAGTGTGTTAGATAACAATGTGATGCTAATTCATTGTAACAAATGTAAACAGATAGTTTATGAGACGTTGGCCGGGCTTCAGACTAATCGACAGTGAATCCGCCCGCACTGTCCCGATGTAAGTGAACTGAGAGAAATGGGAGGTGTGACACATGGGTTTAACAATTTTCTACTTAACTAATGTGTAAGTTAAAACATAAGAAAGCAAGGACTAAAAAACAAGCAAATCTAACGTAAAAGTGTAAATTTATAAATGTTGACCTCTATTTCATTTTCATAAGGAATAAAATGCGCGTCTAATTAACTAGTCAAGTAGCCCACCTCACACTGTAAACTGGTATCTGTGCGGACACTGTTAGGTAAACAGCAGGAACGGAGACCAGTGCACTATAGCTTAATAAGGTCAATTACCTCCCTTCGATGAAATTTTATGGTCAATTACTTCCCTTTGATGAAGTAAACTTAAACTTACTTGACTATTTAGAGGCAATTTCATAAAACGAGGGCAGAGCCTTAATTGTACTTACAATGTTTTTATCTCATGTGACGCTAAATTTAAGACTACAATGAATTTACAATTTATTTTCTTATTGTAAATCTCTGAATGATATAAAACAACATTTAAACTATTGTAAAGAACTCACAATAAATAGCATTTATGAAACAAAGGGTTCATGACCCAAAACTCACTTAAATTTATAAGATATTGCTAATTCGCATGGAATGAATATGTTAAAAATAAATTTGTTTCACTAATGAAAATTGTCTCGATACGGATGCTGAACCAGCACACACCCTGTATGAGTAGTGATACTTTTATCCCCACTTATATAGTCATTTGGAGCGTGTCATTATACTAAATACATTAAGTTTTACACGCAAGTATAAGTAAACGTATGTGTCTTAATATGAAATACCAATCAAATACGGAATTCAATGGACTACTTTTGATACAAATATACATGTACATACATGGGTACAAAGTACATTTTGTATGTACAAAAAAACGAGTTGATTTAATCAAGGTGTCAAAACGTAATCCAGTTAACCACAAGATATTGTGCATATTGATTTTTGTGCTATATAAGGCAATATTACGATAAACCAGGTGTATTTTTATATTTTGATTCCTGAAAAATCACTAAAATATGATAGTAAGTGTGATGATTAGTAAACTATATAAATGTCATAAAATGAAAGTCAATGTTTGGAAGACATTTGCATAATTTTCTTCTTAGATAACTGAAATGCTGATAAAAACTTCTGTTTTTGCAGAAATAATCACGTACAATCAAATAGGTCCACACTTCAAAGCGTACCCAGCATTATTGGTTAATACGCATGCGCAGAGATACGCTTTCCAACAGAGTTGGAAACAATGCTTTGGCAACTTTTACTGATTGTTCTTAAATATGAAAGTTTCACTGATACAAACGGTGAATTGAACACATTGTTAAATGCACTCTTACGACGATCATAAAATCACACATTTTCGCCGTCTACGGCGCGGATCTCGGCGCTTTATTTTAGGTTCCAGAACGGCCAGTAAAGCTTCATCAAAAACGTCTTTCAAACCTTGTTGAGTCAATGCGCTACATTCAACATAACAGTCTGCATTGACCTTTTTAGCTAATTTAACACCTTCTTCTGGGGTAATAGGTTTAAGTCTACGTTTCTGTAATTTTTGACGAACTTTTTCATCATCGCGTAGATCTGCTTGAGTCCCAACAATGAGAAAAGCGGAAGTTGGTGAATTATTGCGCACTTCCGGTAGCCATTTTGATTCCAAGTTTTTCATGGTGTCCGGCATAACTACGGAGTAGGCTAACAAGAACACATGTGTACCCGGATAAGACAACAGACGAAGTCCTTCATATTCTTCCTGAAATAATATTGAAAAACATGTGAGTTACGTTATGTTATAAAATCATAATAACATAATAAATCAAACGAGCCCCCTGTGCGACAGTTATTCGTTCGTATATCAATTGTACATGTTATTCAATACCTGTACGGTCACTCACGGAGTGGAACTGAACAAAATGTAGAAGATGTCAGTAAAATTCTCACTATTTTGGATAAAATCTCGTCATGAAATACAAAATAGGTCAATCTGTTTTATTTATATTAGGATAATTCCTTCGATTTCTCATCTCACTCATTAAGTTAGAAAAGAAAAAAAACGGCCTGCTTCAAAGCCAAACAAATAAAAAGTAACAGTACTGAAATTGAATTATAATTATGTTCCAGTGAATGTTTTGTCGTAGGGCGACAATTATTTAACTACAATAGAATGAGAAAACTTGATTTTTATCTGAGACCAACGACAAGTAGTTTCTTGTAAAGCGTTATGGCTGTGGTATGTAAAATGTACGAAAATGTATCTCATTAAATAAAATCTTCAAGAAGTGAATGGCAAAGTTAGCGCAGTTAATAACTGATTCTAGTTATATAAATCACAGCTGTTCAATAACCGATTTACGAGCAGTTTCATGTTACCATATCGTAAATACAATGCAGTAGGGGAAAATAATTTGTTAAACATAAGGTTTCGTTAGAAAATCATCCTGCCAGAAATAAACTATGCACCTGCAGACACCGTAACGTATCATATCGATCCAAATCAGAAATTGTTATAATTTAGCAGGATAAAACTGAATGCATGCCCGGGATTCCTGTTTGCAGTTCATTCTCTCAACATTTTCAAATGTATTATGTTACATAAACATGTAACCTAATATGCATGAATGGGGTTACTCATAATGCTGGTGCATGCAGACAGAATGACAAAGCCAATGCAAATTAAATGGTGACTAGACTCAGTCAGATACGGGTGATCGTGCTAAATAATATCTCGAACCGTTTAACATCATTGCACCAACAGTCTGGGTCGATTGGCTTTCACGATGGAACTTACACCGGTTCACACTCACAGCGGCGAGGGGCGAGTGATTTCTAGTTAGAATCCATAACCATTTTTCCACGGACACCCATTGAGAAGCTGATTGTAGATCCTTAATTATCTGATTAAGAGTATGTAGAAAACCGGAACTGCACAGGATCTCAAACATAGTACAGGATACGTTCCTTAAGTTAATACAGAACGGATGTGTGTATTGAGTAATACAAACACTGAAATATTACATGAAAATACCCACTTATTGTATTATTACAAACATGGCCATTGTTTACATCAGTTATGTCTGATAACGACGTGTTTCCGCTATAACATGATCATTTAGAGACTTATTATATACATGGAGCGGTGAAAGCCAAAATAATATATGTACACAAAATACTAGTATGAATTTTGATGGACTGTTTTCACATTTGCCTCGAAATGCCTAGTCATATATCCGACTAGACATTTACTCACAGTCACCTGTTTGCACGACAACAACAATTTAAGATGTCTGTTCAAACAAATAACGCGTAAATTAAAAATACTTCTCTGTGTGTGACAGAAATTTACATGTACTAATTAATATCAGCCTAAAAACTATGACTTATTTTTCGTTCATAAATAAATTCAAACCTTATACGAGAATAATGTACACAATAATAATTTAACACATGTTTTGTTCAGTTCTAACAACATAACTATAAATGCGAAGGATTAATTCTAAATTACCCCCACAAAACACATGCTATGTTATTATAATGTTATAATAATATGTTCTTAATACAAAGAAAGATGCAGGATGCAAGAATTCCGTTCATTCACAAGTATGATAAAATGATGTTCTACAGTAATGAATGATAACACTGATGAAACTTGAACTATTTTGGAGGAGATCCAGAGAATTTCACGTAAAATGATAAACATCGAAAATCACTTCATGTAATTGTTCGCTTAGATTCTCTCCATGATTTATCTTCAATTGAATAGTTACGTAAGTTTGAAGACGGCATGGCAGATTTGTTTCAGAATTACTTTTTGTACGGTATGCCAAAAATAACATAGGTTACACGGTAAATCTAACACAATATGGTTCCATCAGTACAGTAATTATATACAACTGTAGATTCGGGTTGTTTATTTGAATAAGTCATGTTTATCTAAATACTTGGAACAGCCGAATAATACACACACGTATTTAGCGAATTTAAGCAAACTCATAATCAGTTCAAGATCCAAACAACATACAATTGGACCAAATTTTCCATTAGAAGAACATATTGCATCTTACAACAGTTGATAACCTTTACTTGTTTGAAAATAAGACAAAACACCTCGTATAATATACAATACGATCGTACAGTCGTATCTAAAACGGACAAGACTACGGTTAATTAACGGTCTGCGATGAGTAAGTACGAAACGAGACAATGATGGTCTTTTATTATGTTTATTAGCAAGGAGAAGGAGTTTGAACAGTAAAACTGTGTACATATATAGTGTAATTCTATACACCACGAATCATATTGTCAGACTATCACGGAATCAGATTTCGCCATGCGTAGTCACGTTTCAATATGGGGACAATGCAGTAATGAAGCGTATGGTAAAATATTACCTGGCCTGCTGTATCGAACAATCCCAGCTGATAAGATGTACCTCGTATAGTGACCGTCACTGAAATAAGAAGATAATGTCATATAAAAGAATAGAACGATCAAAGATATTATAAATGGTATGCTGAACTTATATTCTGATTATATAGATCGGTCAAGCTTATCTAGATCATGTCATTTCAATAATGGACACATTCTTACAGTGGTGTATAAAAGCTTTTATTAGATATAGTGTCATCTATGTTGAAAGTACCAGCCAAGTTATGGGACACATTTTCCTCGCACCGTACCACATAAATCCCTCCTCTTTTTTTGCCGGGTGTCTGGCTGAGATGGTCCGATGGTAACCATTATTTAACTAGCCGGCGGTTCACCAATCGACTGTATCAGTCCTAACCCAGTATCCACCGGAGTTCGAACCCGCTCTGAAGGCGGACAACCTATGTATTTGACCACGGTTAATGCGGTTTGTACATGTGGTGATGTCATTCTTTCGAGGTTGTACATCAGTTTATGTTCTAGACAAATGTTGAGTAGAGATAGATACATTTCTAGCGGATACATCAGGTCCATTATAGCTATCGGGAAGTGGTTAGATGGTAAAGTGATAAAATTTGCAGTAGAGATTATAAATCTTTAAGTTAACAGTAATATAGTATAATGTATATTGAGTTTTTCTGATGAGCTTATTATCAACTCGGACCTAAAATGAACCAATCAGAAAACTGTAACATGTAAAACCTCAGCTCTCTTACACGCCCTACTTGGATGACACATATAACTCAAGACCGTATACTTGCTGCTAATTACATGGAAAAACACTCGCACCAAAAAAAAACACAATGCATAACAATTGAATTGCTTCCTTGTTATATTGGACAAGACAGTTTCGTATACATAATTTCCCTTATTACACTCAGTCTGGTAACTCTCTAGAATTGATCATACACGAAGCTTTCATATTGTAATATCAAACAAACAATTATAGCTCATATATATTCCTGTGAGACATAAGAATGTTTAGAATCAATAAAAGATCTCCCCAAAAAAATCGCCGAGTGGCCATCGATGTTCTGTTCCTCTGATTATTTGGAGAATATTTCCAGGTCAATACAGCTAGTTAATAGAGTTTTTTTCGGGTCATGTTTCGCCGAAATACCAGAGATCCATGTCCGGAATATTACTCAGAAGTAGGAATACTGTATCGTCTCAGTCTAAATGAAAACGAGAGCTAAATATAATCCACTACAGAATCGCGTTCCATTTGTCTATAACTGTTTTTTCAAACGAATCATTATAGATTTATTTTATTATGATCAAGTGCCTATTTTTGCCCTGTTCTATCTAAACATGATACTGAGACTTTTTGGACCGGCCATGAGTTTTTAAACTTATCTGCTTGAATCCGGATGAATAAGTTTAATTCTAAATGGACGAGACGACGACAGATCTCAAGTTCTTATAAATAAAGACCATGCTTCTATTTCATAGAATTTATTTTCCTAGATATCGGTTTACTGCATGCGCATCAAGGATGTATATAAATATACGGACATTTATCATCTGACATGCAGGAAAAAAATCATCATTAGTCATGGTCATGCAGACGTATAAATACAATGATGTTTAAAATAAGCTTTAATCTTAAATAAGTTAAATAACACTTCACCCATATAGCAAAATTTGTACATACATTATCATAAGATGTTGTAAGACAGTCTAAATTTAAGTTCAAGGGTGGCATTTATTCGGAGTTGATCGCTAATACGGGTTTTACTGAACATATATTGATAAAATCGAGAGCCTATGCATCCAATGGGGGATACAAAGTGTACAATTATTCAACCTCAAGCCAGCTCACACTGTTATGACTATTCCACATTAGATTTCTTACAGTCCGATGTATGACACACTTTATTACATCCTCACCACATACATACAGTATATAGTATGATTGAAATAGGTACTGACAAACTCGTTTATGAAGATCGGAAAGAATTAATATCAATTTCCTCAAAATAATATCTAGGACTAATTGAGTATCTTAGTGGTAGTATTGCCAAATGTTGCACGATTAATTACATGTGATGAGTTGATATGTATCAACACTTGAAGTGTTTATATACCGAGCAATCTGCGTGATGATTGTAAATACATGAAGATAATCATGAAGTTACATGTAGAACATTAATTGGAGGACTCGTCTTCGGCTACTTTTATTTCTGCGAGAAAAAAACAACGGTTAAACCATTTGGAGAATGGGTTAAGGTGTTTGCCACGTTTATTTCACTACAGTGAAATGAAATCATTTAAGCAAAAATTAAAAATCTAGTCAAACATCCGAATATGACGACTGAAATCGATTCGTAATATGAGCATTGTGATCGAAGCAATGCACATAAGCCAAGAAATATGTTTGACAATTGTAGATGATCTGCCCAAATAGAATTCAAAACAAAAACAAACAAATTGGCATTCTTGAAATGAAAGACAATAGTAGTATATGGCGGTACCCTGGGTACTAATCAACGTAATTGGTACCCAGAAGTTTTCAAAATTGTGACAAATTAGGACAAATTGGAAATCAATGTTGTACCCCAAAATAGTATGAAATGGATTTTAGGAATGTTCTGGGTACTGTGTGTGTTTTGTTATTTGTACTGTATAGACTAAATATTTATTTGAGACAATGAGAGAATTTTCTTTCGAAAAGACATGGTGGCCCTGAAAAGGGCCGTTGGTGGTCCTGAAAAGGACCGTTGGTGGTTTTTTAAACCGTGTTTGCTGACTGATCTGGTTGGGTACATAGTTCGCATTGGCAGTCTGGTGGGGGATAGCAGAGCCTGCATGTTAGATCCCCACAGGACCATTCCTGTTCTGGTACTGGTGGTTGTTCCGTGTACTCAACTTGAGCGGTAGTGATGATACGCCAATGCTCTTCTTCTTGTTGTTGTTCCCGTTGTCTATTCGCCGTTCGTTCCCGAGCATCTCGCTGCCTTTCTCTGACTTGATCTCGAAATTGAGATAATTCTTCTCTATGATGAAATCGATTGGTTTCAATGGTATTCAAAGTCTCACCAATGAATTGAAGATCACGTTCCCTTTTTCTAACAATGCTAGCCGCTAAGCGACTGATTGAACGCCATACCCTGCTCTGTTTTTCAGTCAGTTGTTTTGCTGTTTTGAGTTCATTGAATAAAGCCTCCATCTTGAGTGTTTGAGTTCTCAGAATGAAATGAGGCATTGTAAGTATTGTATGGCCCACTCTCGTGGTTGGATGACGTCATATCGCTTGGATGACGTCACCCTAGGGTTGGATGGCGTCACGCGCCAATGTACCGCACAGACATGTGCTTGATTTTTATGAACTTAGAAAAAAGACAACAGACACCTAGTTTCAGTTTTTCTAAACTTTTATTTTTGTAACAAGAAAACAGTAACAACATGAAACAGTAACATTGTTTAATGATCACCATAAAGAGTTGTATTTCTATGTGTGATACTATGATACAAACGGTTGTGACCTTCTGGTCTAGAGTTACGTTGAGCACAACACTTTTGTCCACACTTGTTCACATATTGAGCATGCATGTAATAAGTACCATAATATTGTTGAAACCAATGCGTCACATAAGTGTCATTTTTTCCATACATGTCCGGTTTGAATCGGGTTAACAGTATCTGGTTCAAGTCACATTCACGTGAGATAAAATCCAAAGCGAATAGACAATACACACCGCACACCGGTAACATATCGCCTTGTATTCTCATGGCATTCCACAGATAAGTTTTGTTGGCATGTTTTTTCACAAAGGTTAGAATCTCTTCGAAAGGAGGTAATCCGTAGGAATCAAAATACACTGCTTTATTGTCTTTTAAATAAAGAGCCACCCAGTGTTCTCCACGTTGATTCCCGTTATGGGTATTCACAATATAGGCTTTCACGTCATGCGGTTTCTCTGAAGGTAATTGATCTTTGGCACAAACACGAGCACGTAGTGGTTTTAATAACGGTGAATGATCTAATAGGTATTGTAGTTCATTCGTCTCCATAATGCCAATTTCTGTTGACACGTTCAGCCCAAACACTGATCCATTGATCTATGAACTGATTCTGAGTGAGTTCTTCTTTAAATTGAATCCATAATCGACACGCGTCTCCTTTTTCACTATCGGTCAAGGTCACTAATTCAGGATACCACTTTTCCATGACCTTGAACACGTCCAAACGTTGAATCGCTTTTTGAATGTAAAGTTCTGTCCACTCTTCCGTATTCGTGTATAAGCAGAGTACATGTTGTACTTGACTAGGATGATTCACTCGACAACCATAACAGTCTTTATGCACTTGATTATAAATTAAAGATTGGAGTGCTTCTGTGACGTGATGATTCAAACACTCTTGTAAAAAGTCCGTCCTTGAACTTGTACAACAAGGATACGCCAATAACTTCATTTCGTAATCTTGTCCTTTTTCCAGGTGTTCAATATCCATGTCTTCCATCTTAATAATCTAGAAGCACTTCTCTGAATTGATTGATTTCAATTTGATTGTCGTATTCCGCAAATACAATCACGTTGATGGCTTGTGCAAGTGCTGTTCCAAAGTGAAATTCCAATCTCAGATTGCCCGTTTTTATAGGATGGAGTTGACCTTCCTCGCAACCTTGATCTGCTGTCAAGTCCAACCCCCAGAGTGTGTATCCGTTCCGATAATCATTCATGCTCAATCCAAATGAACGATTGAGACCAAGAGCTCCTGTCGCTTGATAGAGTGACATGTAGGATCTTAGAACTTCTCCCGTTTCAAAATTGGGTTGAAACGCTTTGTTATGAATACTTTTTCCGTCAATGCTGACTTCTAGATGATTCAGTGTAAAATGACGGAAATCAAAGGGGTTGGTAGCCATGTCTCCATTCATGTCTCCATTTCTTACCATACCGATGATAAGACGTTTTGGCAATTGACCTTGAAATAAATGATCTTCAATCTTGGATCGTTGGCCGTTAGGAATCGTAAATGTTTTTACTTCAGTTCGTCGGATGGGGATTTTCATGTTATGTTGAGCAATCTGTTGATTGAGTTGATTGGCTACCACTGGCAGTAAATCTACTGTTCTTACATTAAATCCTGCTTCTAGAAACTTGATTTTAGCCGGTGCGGCACCCATGAGACAGAATTGAGGTGACGCTTTGTTTAGTCTTAAGCGTATTTCCATACCATTGGGTAAATATTTATCTTGCATCATCAGATCCAAATGAAGTCGTCCACATAGTTCCACCACACGACTTTGAAGGACACGAGCACGTCTCTCAATATAGCCCAGGTTACCCCCGTCATGTGCGTGGGTGTTCATATGACCAGGGGTGTCTTCACCCCATAACTCTAACGCCTGAAGTTGAGTGTCTTTACAGCTTGAGGTGAAGGAGAGTAAATTTTCTATGTATGCCCGATAGGCATACGTGTCCGCATTGCTGGTGATCAGTTTATTATTCAGGTACACATCAATGCTTGAGAACATACTGTGAAAGAAATTGTTGACGGTAGCAATTTCACTGTCGGCCGCTAGGTCTGTACCATCTGCCTGTATAATTTTTAGTTTTAGGTACAGGTAAGATTGATTCAGATCTGTCCATTTTTCTGTCTGTGCAGGAATCACAAATTCAATCGGAGCATTATTGTCCAGAGCAGAAATGGGATAATGCTCAGTCCATTGACCTTCTTGCATGGCTGTCATGGTAGGTGGCACAACAGACACATCCAACTCTGTCTTACTACATTCACAGGAACCGTGTTGCATCATGATTAATCGAAAATATCAAGAGGTCTGGCCTGCTTAACTCGGCGATGATGAAGTTTCGAATGAGGTCTTTTCTTGACTGGTTTGCTCTTTATACGTCTTTTAGGGCTGGCCACGGCATGTAGCAAGGATTCACCCACATCTTTTAATACAGAGGCTCCACGTTTTCGTATTACTTGTTTAGCGTTTGATCCTGTCAAGATATCTTTGATAGCGGCTTTTCCTTGCTGGAGTCCTTCTTTTTTCAAGGTGCGAACTCCAGATTTCACAAATGGATTCAGTAAAGGTATAATTCTTTTCATGGCTTTCTTAAACATGGATCCAAGTCCGTGTCCATATTGTCGAGGTTGACCTTGGTAAGTAGGTATCATTGTCTTTGACGTAGGTGTAGTTTCACCATAGACTTCCCATGAATAAACTGAATAGACTGGCCAGTGTCACCCCTTATATGGATAGTGATGGTGTCAAAGTCGGCTTTAGCCAGTGGTACATAGTGTAAATTCAAGAACTCGAAATGAATATGAGGGTTAGTTCCTGCTTTCGTTCTCGGATCAAATGGAGCTACACGTAAGATGGGGGCTTCTATGTTTCCCAAATAGGTATAAGACGCAAGGTCGGAATAAACAAACAAATGATTATGACCCATGTTAATATCTACGCCATGAGGAAACGGATCTGGAGTGTCTTTTAAAAAGATGGTAGGAGAACTATCAGGAGCTCCACCCAGTTTAATAAACATGTGAGGATGAAACTGAATGCCTAGTTGATCCGAACTGTCCAGTTTTGCGCGTTTACTTTGTCCTGAAAAACCCATGGTAAATCGAAGGCCTTTCTGTCTAAATATTTTACCCAGATTATCTTTTACGGTAAAGTCAATCGTCTCGATCAAATGTTGGGGTGTGACATAAGTTCCTACAGGAATACAAAGTCGTACACCTTTTTCTTCTTTATTGGGGAGAGTACAATAGGAAATTAAGGATTCAAAGGCCTTACCCAGGACAGGATCGTGTGTAACAATGCAGAAATGTCGCTCTTCTTCAGTGACATTAATGACCTGACTAGGAACAATCATTTCCACTAAGGCAATTTCCCAGTCTTGTTTATTGAGATGGATGGGTTTTGTCAGTTTGGTACGAAAACAACATTGCGTATTGTCTGGGAATAAATCCATAGAGCTATCACTCATGAGTGTGATGTAAAACGAACTCATGTTGATTTAGGTTTATTGAATTTCAAGGAGGGATTCGGTAGAATATAACCTAGAGAACTACTTAAAAGCAGAAGCCACAATTCTCGATCGGGTCGTTGAAAACACAAATTAAATAGCGATACGGTAATAATAATAAATACCACTACAATTTGTGCAAAAAAAGTGACCTTATTTTTGGGTTCACACAATTTGGCTTGCTCTGAGGCAGTCACTACCACACTGGCCGTATCGGTTTGAGACATGATGTATTTATTAACAAACTTCAAACGAGATGGGATTCGGGAATCCAACTGTCAAATTTCGAAGGATAACCTTTCCAATGTACTTTAATTTCTCGTCTTCCGTCTACCTTACTCTGGCGATGTGCGAGCACTGATTCAATTTCATAGATAGCATCATCTTTTATAACCTGTACTTCAGAGAAATAAAACGAACCCAGTATGGGTTCTCCGTCTAAATCAGTCAATTTCACAGTAGCAGGAGAGGTCTTTTTGACTTGGATCACTTTAAACAGTTCAGTGGTCCAGTTGGGTAGATAACCTTTATCAAATGTACGTTTTGTTTTATTGATACGAACAATATCTCCCACATGAAGGGTCGTCGACGCTTTCTTTCTTGATTTTCCATACAAGGTCAAGGCCACTTGAGATTCGTTATTCTCATTTACGGATACGGGTGCCATTTGTATACTACGATGAACACGATGATTATAGGCATGCACGAGATCAGACAATACCTGAATATACCTTCGTGTTTTATGATGCGTAAAGTATTTCCACATGCGTGATTTTAAGGTTCGTTGAAAACGTTCCACTATACTAGCCTTAGTTTCTGGGTTTTCAGTCGTAAAATAATGAATCCCTACTTTGTCTAAAAACTGTTGAAACCTTTGATTCTTGAATTCTGTTCCTTTATCGGTTTGCAACGCTTTAGGTTGTCTCGTTTTAAGAATAGAGCGAAACGCTTCCACCAATGTGAGCCCCGTTTTATCCTTGAGGGGAACGACCCAAGCATATTTTGAAAACACGTCAATGACACACAACAAATATCGATAAGGGGTGTTGTACTGAGCCAAGGATTGCATGTCTGCCAAATCAGCTTGCCATTGATGATCAATACCACCCACAATCGTTTTCCGTCTCGAGAATGCCCTACGGATAGGTTTGTGCAGGGTATAGGTCTTTTGTCCCTTCAACCAGGCTCGTACTTGACTTGGTGTAATGGATTTCAGTTGAGTTCGAGCTGCTGTAGTAAGACGTTCTACCCCACCAAAACCAGCCGGATGATGGGGATCATAATAAATCTGATGTAACAGACTGTCTACATTTTTGTTCATGTTGTCTAGTAGGCTTCCCACTTAGGTTCTGCTTTCATCTGTTTGACAGGTTTACTTATAGGTTCTGCTTTCATCCGTGGAGGTGAACGAGACTCAACAAAACTATCAAATTCATCATCTTCCTCCGAATCGTCTGCTTTTTGCATCCATGACCATCTCCGTTTATTTCCTATCACTTCTTGTGGTACATTGACATCTCTTAGTCCACTAGAAAACTGTTCCCATCCTCTAGGCTCCGACCCTTTTCTATGACGTATGACATCATTGACCAAATCAATAATGTTGGATCCTTGTATTGGTTTTCCATGGTATTCCAACATCCCATGATCATTCCATGACATGTGGGGATGATTTTGTAGAAAGTGTAATAAAAGCTGAGTTTTTCGACGCATGGTAGTAGGAACACTTTCAAGAATCCGATCCGTCAATGTAGCAGGAGCCGCTTGTGCCCCTTGTGCACCTTGAGCAGCTGGAACAACCGGTGCAGCCGGTGCAACTGGTGCAGCCAGAGTAGCCGGTTCACGTGCTTTTTGATGTGACAGTTGAAACTTTTGCAAGACTTGCCCATAGTGTTGTGCTTTTTCTGATTCAGACAACGATTCATTTTGTAATACGTCTCCCATTTGTTTCTGTAAATCGGATGTTTGACTGACTTGCGGGGGAGGAGGTAAACGTGGTCGTTGTTCTGTTTTCCATCGATTCATCTCTTCTAGCATTTTGAACGGGACGATAGCCATTTTCTTCATAGCTTTTTCACCAGTGTGGCAACACCTCCACTGAGTGCTCCTGCAGCAACAGCTTTAGCAATGATTGGAGCAAGAGCTAGTAATGGAAATAATCCTCCTTTTTGATTCAACACACGTTTCTTTTTTTGAATGGATACTCTTTTATCTGCTAAAGTGCGGAGATGTTGACGCTTGGACTTCAACCTTTGCTTTTGAGAGGGGGATAAGGCAACATTGCCTTTTAAAACATTCTGACAGCATTCTGACACACATTGAATCATTTCTTTAGATGCTCCATGTATCATCTTTCTTCTTAACCCATCTGGGGCTTGAGTTAAACCCAAAACCAGATGTCCGTATTTATGCAGGAGTGGTCGCTTTGGTGCCATTATGTCAAATAATACCTGTTTTTACTTCTTCACAGCTTTTATACTAAAGCATCAAAGGCTTGTCTTGAAGCTTGATTCATAGGGCCCTGTCTCATCAGGTGAATACGATGTCTCAAAAGGGGTTTCAAGACAGCCTGTCTTGATAAGGTAGACAAGGATAGGGGTGAAAAACGGCACAATGGAGTGTCTGGTGAACTTCTTGAACTGGGAGATGATCTACTGGATGAACTCCTAGATGAATTTCTTGAAGAACTCAAACTACTTGGCCCACTGCTTGAAGAACTACTTGGTGAACTTCTAGAATAACTTCTAGATAAACTGCTTGGCCCACTGCTTGAATAACTCAAACTGCTTGGCGAACTTCTAGATAAACTGCTTGGCCCACTGCTAGATAAACTGCTTGGCCCACTGCTTGAATAACTTCTAGATAAATTTCTTGAAGAACTGCTTGGTTCACTTCTTGATAAACTTCTAGATGAACTTTTAGGTGTGCTAAAACTGTTTGATCCACTTCTAGAAGAATTTCTTAAGCTTTTAGATGAGCTAAAGCTCAAACTACTCACAGGACTGATAGGAGACCATTGTAACTTACTGATTGGAGTTACAGCCATAGAGGGTGTTGAAGTGGTTTGCTTTCGACGACGGAGAGTAATAAAACGTTCATTGATCTTGGCAGGCGATTTTCTAGCTTTTTTAGCTGGAGCTTTTCTAGGTTTTCTAGCAGGCGATTTTCTAGCTTTTTTAGCTGGAGCTTTTCTAGGTTTTCTAGCAGGCGCTTTTCTTTTAGCTGGAGATTTTACAAATTTACGAATCGTCTTTTGACCATTCCATCGGAGTAAACTTCGTATCATGACTCCACCAAGAAATCCACCTCCTCCTGGTTTCAATATGAGTTGACGTTTAGTATCCATGTCCACTTGATCATCTCCCAGCTGCTCTAATTCATGCTGATGTTTTTGCATAAAGTTTTGTGTTTGTTTAGGTAGCACAATTTTCTTTTTTAAAATCACCTTTGCTGCTAAGGTGAACCACTTGAGCATTTCTTTTAATCCAGACCTTAGCATTTGCTCCCGTACAGTAGGGTCTCGTTCCTGACCCAAATGTTCTAACGATTGAGCTATGGCTGTGGCTGACATGATGACTGAATGATCTTATATGAGTAAACGATGTTTATATATACACAACTGGCCCACGTTTTTCTCCAGTGATCCAGTGATGAAAAATATCTGTTCTTAACCGATAACTGTCTGGTGTTTGAGGGTGAAAGTCAATCACTAAATACCCATGAGGTGTAGAGATAGCATCTTGATAAGCGGGTAACAAGTGTGGCAATTGAATTTGATTCGCCAACACTTTGATTTGTCCTTTATCTCTTGTGTTTTGAAATAAGATCATGTAATGTGCATTTAAACTCAGGGTACGACTGGCTTTCGATTGTTGAAACATGTTTTGTGTAATGTAGATCACACTAGCATTACGATGGTGACCTTTTCGTGTAAACCATAATTTGATTTTCTCTTCATCTTTATCACCAAGCATGTCATCAAATATAATTAAATGAGGAATGGATGTATCCTCTACTATCTCTTCATCCTCGTCAGGTATCCCCTGTATGAACCGAATACTAGGTTCTTGTTCTTGTAATTGTGCATAGGCTACTTGCCATTCTTTGTAACACCATACAATACGCTCTGGTACTACTTGAAACAAATCTGATTTGTATTCCAACACCTTTTTTACAAATTGTGTTTTACCAGAGCCACTAGGGCCTGCGATAAACATATTGCAAGGATGCTTAAAAAGTAAACTGGACTCCATGACGTGAAAATCACAACTAACACTATTGGAAGAAAAACATTTTATTTATTTGTGTAACAAGTTTATGTATGAGTACAAGAATAATCACAACAAGAACAACACATGTCATGTAAGGGTAACAACAGTTTGTCAGAAAATTCAAACACACATTCTGAATGTCCAAATTGACTCAGAAATGTTAACACAGAGTCATTGTTCACCACCTGTTTGAACCAATCCGTTTCACTCAAGTCCATGGGTACTGATTGTTTATAAAATGAATTCATCACATGAAGTCCATGTTTCATTTCTTCAAACATGTCTGGTGTACTCAACTGTTGTCGAATCCATTCCAGAGAATGATGACCTTCAGGTATCTTCATACGATAAGCAAATACCAATGCTTTTCTCAACAGGGTATGGTTCATAATATCAAACTGTTCCATTCTTGAATCGTGTGAATCACTCTATCGTTACATACATAAGTATTCCAATCGTCTCGATGGATAGCTTTCAAGTCTAAGTGTGCACTGATCATAGCATCACGAATCATCTGTCTAAATAGTTCAAACGTGTGAGGATTCAGAATCCACGCGCGAATGTCCTTGACCTTGACAAGGTCATCTTGTACAATACTGTATAACGTATCCGTATACAGCTCAAAATCCAAAATGTAATATAAACTTATAAATCGTCTAGATGGTTTAACCATAATTGAATATTTCCTGAACAAATCACTATTCTAGGTCGATTCGCATGAACGGCTTCAATCTCGTCTTTGACTTCTCTTAAACGGTGCCTTAATTTATAGAACACGGCACGATACTGTAGAATATGAATAACATGAGTGAACGGTACCTGTCTCTTAAATACCATGATACCACGTATTTTAAACTGTGAATACGGACGCCATCCGGGGTGAGATCTCCCATTGTCCTCTTCAGCCATACTGAACCATATCACATTGGGGGTAGAACGAAAATTGTTAGCTAAGGCAGATACGTCGCTCAAATTAGCATCGTGGATTAAAAAATCCCATGTCGTAGATAACATACGATCTAAGCTTTGTTGT
Organism: Lutraria lutraria; assembly: GCA_964023205.1. Lineage (NCBI taxonomy): Eukaryota > Metazoa > Mollusca > Bivalvia > Venerida > Mactridae > Lutraria > Lutraria lutraria. The sequence goes on along the minus strand of OZ026834.1, from coordinate 18,407,296 downwards.
ACCACATTCAGTTTTCGTAGAATCGGTAATTTTTGGTTGAATGACAAGTCCTGGCGATCAACTACATCCTTCAACAGTCTCTCTATCCGTCGATGATTTGTATGTTGTAAGCTATGTATAGCATTATGAGTAGCCCATGTGTGCACTAACTCCATCTTCCATGTTTTAGCGTTAGCCCATATGACATAACGATAAATTTTAAGTCTCAGCTCTATCGGTAGTAAGGGTATCCAATCCATGTCTTTATGAATAATGACTTTTAGATGACTTGTTCTAGTCATTACCTAAAAGGTCAAGGTCAGTCATGTAGATAACCATAAGGCACAGTCATATGATTCTCGACCACAATACGTTTGGTATACACCGAACGAAATGTTTTGACTTGTTTCTCACTGGTCACGGTTCTGTCCTTATGACGTTTAATCCGAGAAGCATATTCAACTACGGTCGAATAATGGTGTCTGTCTTTCACACAATCCACCATCGTATTGAAATTCACTTGTTGAGTGGCATTGTAGTCTAACGTAATGCCTTTCACTTTGCAATTTTGATGGAGTTCACCGTTTTCAATGTATTCATAGCCATAGTTCTTTGGACCTAAAGCGACATATCTCACAATACGACCCTTTGGTACCTCATCTGTCCATTTTCCCAATCGACTGGAGATAATAGGAACATTATAGCCATCAGGGTCATGAATGTACATACAACTGTCTGTGTCAAAATACAATACTCTCTTTCCTAGAGGTTCAAGCACTTTGTACAGTTCTAATCGAGCATAAGCCGTCACAAATGAAGCCACCACAGGATTGGCTGATGAATGAGGGTCTGCTTTGTCCGATTCATCAGTGTAATTCATTAACATGAATTCATCATGATCAAAACACTCTACATATTTCACAGACTTTTTAGGATCGTTCAGTATTCCGTAGAACTGGTCCAATCGATGAACATACTCTGTTTTAGGCAAGAGGTTGGTTTGAGCATTTTTGCCCCAGAGACAATTCAGCATGGTTTTGGCAAAAGCTCGTTTTCCTGGATTTTTCTCCACCTGTTGCAAACGAATTCCTTCAGCTTCAAAATAATCTTGTTTAAATTTATCTTGAGCCTCTTCCGTATCCACCCCTGGAGGATATCCACTAGCCTCTTGTTTCATTTTCAAGTATTTGTCAATGTATTGCCGATAGACGTCCGTACTCCATTCATCCCAGTGCCATACATGATACACTTTTGATACTTGATAGCCTAAAGCAATAGCTTTAGCCAATTCAACATGAGTCCATGTGCCATACAAGAACCGTTCATACGGGGAATGTGTACAATAATCCATCTCCTTCTCAGCACAAGTACGGCATAGCGTAAACACCATTTTGCTATTACAGTGTATGGGTAAGACAGGCATCCATAAATCTTGCGGGGGTAGAACACGGCATTTAATCAGTCCTTTGTATTTCTCAATATGCTGTTGATCAATTTGTTCTTGACTCATGATCACTGGATGGCCTATCGGATAAGTCCTGTACTTGTTCACATACGGATAGAGAGAACAAATATCCACATATTTGATTTCTTGGTCGTTGTCTACTTCATGATACAGTCGAACGGCATTCGTACGACCTCCGAACAAAGCTTCCCTGGGTTGTATCGGTTCTTGACCATGATAGAATCGTTCCACTCTTGTCTTATAGGCAGGATCCTTTTGACAACGCTGATCAAATTCACATTCCCACATGACCACAACAGGGTACCCCTGTTCTTTCAAAGACTCCAGTCGTTTATACGTATCGTGATAGGCCTGTTGCATGCTTCTCAAAGTATACGGATTAATGGTACTTCGGTTAGGAAAACAGGTGGGGCACCCATGGTACCAACATCCCATGAATTCATACACGGTGTTGGTCTCTTGACAATAGCCATCCACGTAATAAGGTCCAATTTTGACTTCGCCTTTGTTATTCAAGGCATGCCGAATATGTATCTCTTCGGTGACAGCCATCATTTGTAGCCAACGTATGCCTTTCATGGAATACCGGGTTTTATTGGGATACCCGGCATCCGAAATCACGGCTAAACTATGAGGCGGCATGGAATTTTTGCGCCAGGCTTTGTTACACACTTGAGCTAATGTGGTAGCTTCAGTAAATGGATCTATTTGATCACTTTCCAATAATTGTTGACGAAATTCTCCACACCCGCGTCTTAAAATGTCCACATCCGATTGACAGTATTTCTCCATTTCCTTTTGAAAATCAAATACGTCACCTTTTCTTTCATTGTACCAGGTTAAAAACTCTTCACGTCGCTCTGGTTTCATACTATCCGGTTTGTAAAAGTGTAGCGGCAAATAAGGTCCCACATAATCTTGATACTCTAGGGTGTTTGCATAGAATGGAAACCATCCTTTGGCTAACTCGGTCAGTCCAAATGTATTGGGAAAACCGGAGAGAGGCATACTCAGGAAACTGAGGGAGTCAATCATGCGTATTCCATGCACTCTCAATTGAATGATTTTACTACCATTCATAATCAACTGGGGTTTCGCCGTCCCCTGAGTGAGCACATATCTAAGAATAAACTGAGCGTCATAGCCTTGAGCATTGTGGGCTAACACTGTCGATCCTCGATGGGTAGGGAGAAATAGCCAAGTACAGAATTGTTGTAACGTATTTTCACCACGGAATGTCATTTGTCTGGCTTCATTCACCTCTTCACAATACTCACATGGAGCTTTCACTGACTTACACATACAGTCACCACAAGCACGTTGAGCCACACAAAAATTAGGGATATGTTCTCCAGAATCAAAACGACATTCAAAATCAAAAAAGATGAATGGTACTTCTGGTTGTTTTCTATCGGGTGGTTCATACGTTGGAATGTAACAGTCATGATCTGGTCCTACTATGGCTTTACAACACCTGCATTTCTTTGTCCCTGGGCAAACGTGACTCCGTTTCGTTTCAATCACCTTTTGCCCACATTTCTTACAATTCCATACGGATTCACAAATGGTTTTACGTTGTTTTCCCGTTTTTGTTTTATGATTGTCAAAACATGCCTGACTCTGGAATAGGCGACGACAATCTGGACATCTTATAGATTGTCCTGCTGGGCACAGGGTGTGAGCATAACACTGACAAATATGGCTACACTGGTGTCCTTCACGGTGATCATAACTGATATCGCACCATTCACAATAATAACTCCTTCCGAGAAATCCGGTAATGGATACGATACAGTCATAATGATTATCATGGTGAAAGATATGAATCACACGACTTTTTTCAGTCATAGCAGGTGGTTTGAATAACAATTCACTTCCATAATGTTGTGGATGGATTTTAATCACGTAGCTGGGATAGAGATAGTCCTGTAGTTTTTGGTATTCTTCTATACCACACGACTGATCCGATGAAATACCCACTTGCTTCAACAATGCTTCAGCTTCGTATTTTTGAAGATTTTTCTTAGAGCGACGTATATAACCCCATCGTTTTTTCCATTCCGGGGTTTGATTTTCATGTACTTTACACCGTCCTACCACAATCGATCTAGCTAAACACATAGAGTCTTTACTATTGTCAATACACACAACACTTGTCTTTGACTTCCGCATACTGAATAAGTTTGGTGCTTTAAACGTTTTCTTTCCGGTTCCCTGTGGCATAGCAATATGCGTAATTTCCATCTGTGCCGCCCCATCATGAATTTTAAATTGACGGTTACTTTGTGCCACACGTTCAATTTCATCCAATAATGTATCTCCACTAATACGAGATGCCCTATTAAACGGAACATGTATTCCAAAGTCCAAATCAGGATGTAGAATAGATACTCGAACTCGATCATTCGACTTCACTTCACATCTCTTGTAGAGCTGATCCATCATATCATTAAACAACCTGTTTGTAAATTCAAACGATTGATTATACGGCTGAAATGTCACATCATATACTCTAGATTGAGTCTTGAATTTTCTTGACTTTCTTTCCATGCGTGACTGTATGTCATAATAGTCGCGCACAGGCTCAAACTTACTTCGTTTAGTTGGAGGTTCATCCTCACCACTAGTACTGTCGGTATCTGACATGATTATGATCTTAGAACTTCTCCGCCGTTTTTTATAGTTCGGGTTCAAGGTCACAACGCGTGACACTCTATAAAAGACGTACGCTCCGTCCGTTTTTTATCATTTCAACATGAGCGATCATAAAATGAACCAAGCTGAAGAGAACCGAGATCAAACTTTGATGTATTCATTAAAGAAAAAAATTAAAGAGCTTGACAACTTAGCGGATCAGCTCTGTGGACAGAAAAATGTAACATGGGATCATATCAAGTGTTATCGTTGTGGAAAGAAAGGACATTATTCTACAAGCTGTACGGAACCCTTCAACAATGAATGTTTTTATTGTCATGAACAAGGACATTTCATCGCAGACTGTCCTAAGAAACAAGGTGAACAGGTCGATCTACAGGACGCAGAACAGAGTAAGAAAAAACGTAAATACAAAAAGAATCCAACAAAAACTGTGAGTGACTTTGTGTAATCCAGACAATGTGTTGGACAATGTGTTGGACAATGTGTTGGTCAATTGTGTATAAATTGGAGACTAAGTGAGTTGTATTGTGTTGTACTTTGTTGTACTTTATAAATGTTTTCAAAAATAAAATGATAGACAATGTAATATGCTTTTGTCTTTGCTTGAGAAACAAAACGAATCTAACACATATGGTGGCCCTAATAAGGGCCGTTGGGTAATTTATTGCATTTCTGCAAGAAATAGGTATCGCCAATAGTTGGCTCTCAAATCCTCATCATAAAAGATGGCAAGGTCAGGGTATAAATTACCCATCTTGATATCCATCTTGACAATACTAACATCTTGGAATTCAGACAAGTCTGGGTACAAATTACCCATCTTGACCACCCAAACATCTTCTTGTTCAGGTTCATCAGAAGAACTTTTCAAGCAGTTGCCCATGTTGAATCATGAAACATAAATGAGCTATGGAACATGAGAAAAACACTGACCTAGAACAGACCAATGAAATGCCAGTAAAATAGACCAATGAAATGCCATTAAAATAGACCAATGAAATACCGTTAAAATGGACCAATCAGAGTCCTTGTATCAAAGTCAGTGACCTTGCCTTGATCTAATTTCATTCTGTATCAAGATGTCACAGAGAACAGTCAACATTATCAAGAGAAAATATGCTGCCTTAGGGCGGTATATTGAACAGCTGGAAATGCAGTTAGAAGAGTTGAGGCTAGAGGTAAAAGAGCTGAGAGAGGGAAAGCAGTTTGTAGAGGAGGTCGTGGTCAGCTCTGGGGAAGAGGACTGGGGGGATACCCCTCAAGAATCAACCCCAGAGAACTGGGAAGATGAGTTAATAGAGGTTCCTTCGAACCTCTACCAACCTACACCGGACCCCAAGGATGTCCAGAAATGGGACCAGTGGTGTCCCGCTTGTATGGGGAGATGCGGTCAACGCCATTAATCCCCATACAAGCACCAACGGTCCTTTTCAGGACCACCAACGGCCCTTTTCAGGGCCCCCCATACAATTCAGAAAGAATCACTCTCATATTGTCAATATTTACAGTCCTATCTGATAACACCAAATACAAATAGACGGTGTGAGGTAAGTTAAACATTTCCTACAAATATAAGTGATAGTATGATGTGTACAATCATTTTCAACAAATATAAGTGCTGTGATGTACAAAGTATTTCCCCCACAAATATAAGTGTTAGTATGTGATGTACAATCATTTTCAACAAATGTCTGCAAATTGCTGTGATAGTATAATGTGTACAGTCTGCAAAGTGCTGTGATAGTATAATGTGTACAGTATTCAAAGTGCTGTGATTGTATGATGTATTTTCTACAAAGTGCTGTGATTGTATGATGTGTACAAAGTATTTCCCACAAATGTATGCAAAGTGTTGTGATTGTATTACGTGTGATGTACAAAGTATTTCCCACAAATGTATGCAAAGTGCTGTGATTGTATTAAGTATGATATTTCCTACAAAGTGCTGTGATTGTATGATGTATTTTTCTACAAAGTATAACAGTGATACAAAGTAGATACAATATAACCTTGACCTTGACGTGTCAAACACTTGTTAAAAAAACTTGAAGTGTCACACTTGTAAAAACTTGAAGTGTCACACAAAGACAAAAAAAACTTCTCACAATTGACCTTGACCTAATAGAACACTGGCGCGTGCAGGCAAAAAGTATAAATACCCCCGGCGCAGACACTATTTTTTCATTATCTAGCATGGAGTCCTTCAACATGCCATACGATATATTGAGAGAAGCACTAGAATCATCTGAGTTGATAGACCCGAATGCGGGTATGCATTACAACCAGCCGAAGTACAACCAGCCAAAGTACGGTCAACTACAGTATAGGCAGCCACAGTACAGCCAATACAGTCAACCACTGTACAACCAATACAGTCAACAGTCCATGGTAGATGTACAACCCCCCATGGTAGATGTACAGCCGATACAACCCATGGTAGATGTACAACCCACTATGACGAATACACAGCCTATGGTAGATGTACAACCCACTATGACGAATACACAGCCTATACAACCTATGACGAATACACACCCTATGGTAGATGTACAACCCACTATGACGAATACACAGCCCTCTATGGCGAATACACAGCTTATGACGGATAAACAGTCTAATACAATGGGTGATACAAAGCCTACAACGGGATTGTCTGTTCTACAAGGTATCAAGGAAGAAATGGTACAGATGAATCAAGTCATGCAAGAGATGGTCAGACTCATGAAAAATCAAGAAGTACGGTTTAAGCCACAAGAAATGATTGTACCTGTACAGTTTATGTATGATTCAAAGAAACGAAAACATGAGCATGAGAAAAAGAAACCGGAGCATGACAAAAAGAAACCGGAGATGACAGAAACGAAGAAACGAAAACATGATCTTGAGAAACAACCTCGGGGCAAGTATGGTAAAGAAATAAAGAAATGAAGATCCGACTAACAGCCACAACCAACGGTCCTTTTCAGGACCACCAACGGCCCTTTTCAGGGCCACCATGTCTTTTCGAAAGAAAATTCTCTCATTGTCTCAAATAAATATTTAGTCTATACAGTACAAATAACAAAACACACACAGTACCCAGAACATTCCTAAAATCCATTTCATACTATTTTGGGGTACAACATTGATTTCCAATTTGTCCTAATTTGTCACAATTTTGAAAACTTCTGGGTACCAATTACGTTGATTAGTACCCAGGGTACCGCCATATACTACTGACAATGAATTTCAAGTCACCATCTATACAGATATTTTTTACCCCATGCAATTTATTGTTCGTATTTTATTATCCATTTTCAAAGAAATGGATTTGAGATAATCGTATGATTATGTTCTTAACGATAACGCCTTAGATATAACATTTAGTGCCACACACATTGCTATTCTAACAATTACATAGCACTAAAACTAAAAGAGAAATTCTACGAATTACAACGATTATTTTTGTCTGCTGGTAAATCTTTGTTACACATGAATCTCCGATACGTATAGAAATGAGCCAGGTGTCTACAGGTAACAGTTTTAATTGACATTGCCAAAGATTGCATAGATGTACAGCAGTAAGTTACAGCCAGGATAGATTTAATTACAGGAATGTGTGTATTAATGATCACACAAAATATAATTGTACGTTTTATCCAGCTGATGCAAAAAAATGCAAGAACGTGACTTTGAAAACTTCCTAAAGCTTTTTTCTACATGGAAGATTGGTTTATCATGTATGTGTGCGGATCAGTCATTTTTTGAGTCAAGAGTTAATTGCCAATTAATTGCCATAAGTTATTGATTCATTGCTAATGGGGAATCGTGTTTAAAAAAGAATTGCTATTGATGTAGCACGATTATAAAACTACCGCCTATAAGATATACTAGAAGTCGAATGTTTGATAAATTTCTCAGCAATATCATGATAAATAAACTACATGTTTATGAATTTAAGGACAAATCGATCCAACAAAATGCAAGGGGTATTTTACTGATAAAACCAGTATTTACATAAGATGAAACCAATGCACTAAAAAATATTTATTGGATACATCAGATATATGGATCACGTAACAAGTGCACTTATCGAAAATTAACTGATTATCGAATTGATATCGAATTTAATGGTATCGAAATTAAATACATTTGTAATAGTACAGAAAGCCGACCCCCTGGTGATCTCATGAGATTGAAGATATGGAAGGTAGACGGTGAAATTTGAATCAGAAAATAGAAGTTTCATAGCCAAAGCTGGGCACGTAGGTCAATATAGAAACCAATATATTCTAGTTACGTGTGCATTGTAGTTAGGTTTCGATCTAATAAACCGTTATTGTCAAGAAAATGGTTCAATATAGAGTAAACAATATACGTATAAAACTAAAACTTACACCATTTTTCATTTAAAGAGTGATTACCTACGTTTAAGTTTCAAGACGTGTCTTAATCCATTTTATTATAGAATTAAACTAGCGGTGAATATAAAGCGACCATGTTACTTACAGGACACCGTACATTTATGTTGAGTAGTTTAAATAATCACAATTTAAGCATATCATGCAATAGATCATAAATTCATATTCAAATGGAAAAGTTTTAAACACGACGAGTAAAATATGTGTGTTTGTGATTTAACCTTAAATCTCAGCGTACATTTACCAGAATAATTTACATGTAAGTTTAAGCAAACGGGCGGACTATGTTTGCACTTGTGTGGGTCACAGCAACTGTGGTCCAGTGGTAAGAGTGCTGGATTTGTAACCCGGCTATTTGGGTTCGATTCCCGGTCGCAGCAGATCATACCTTTCTATGAAAATTTGACAACACTGTGAAGAAGTTGCCAGTTCCTAATGAAAGGGTAAGTAAATATACTGGTTAGAATACAGTTCTAAGAAACTAATCAAGTGAACTGATCGTCGTATATAACTGAACAAAACGGCGTTAATCCCAAATAATTCAAAGTGCACTCATGTGGTATAGCGGAGAATATGACCATAACGGGAAATTTATTTAAGTTTTTTTTTCAAAACTTACAATCCCCTAGATAGATTCATACAATAACACTATGAGTCATATATCCAACTTCCTGTTTATATAGATAAACCTACAAGTTTAAGTAGAAACATGAAGTCATTCAAAATACTAGTAAGACATTAAGAGCGCACAGCACTTAACATTGTGAAGAAAAACAGACAGTTTCAATAAAAACATATCCGTTCTTTATAATGTACATCTGTATAACACAATGCTATATTATGGAAAAAGAAACAGACTTGTTTTATATAGTTTAACAAATAATATAATCATTGTTCGTTATTAACAACTTACGGACGTTTCTCCTATGTATTCATGCATAAGTTTTCGAACACTTTAACATGTTGGCATAATTATTATACTCATAAATTACAGTGTATTTAATTACGGTAATAAAATTGGTTTATAAATCTGGATGTTAAATCATGTTTGTCGCATGTTCTAGATAAATACAAGAACATGTATACGTGTGTATGTAAGTTGTATAAATATGTTTATCATATTTTTAACTTAATACTTAAATATGTCGGTTTAACTACAGAACGATAGTGAAGGACTCCGCTCTATCTCTGAATGAAACAATACATGAAATGGTTTATACATGTATGCAGGGTTCTCTCTAAACGTCATAAGTTGAGAGTCAAATATGACCCTTAGCTGTTAATTATTTAAAGGGTCGACAAAATCTCCTTACAATTCAATAATAAATCTGACCCTTTGGTATAAATTCTTAAGAATCAGAAGCTTTATTTTGCTTATTTCAAGAGTCTAAATGAGTCAAATGAGAGCCCTGGATGTAAGTTCGTTATAAATCATCGTATTAACGCTGGTGTTACAGTACAACATTTGATTTTAGGGTACAATCAGTACAACTATTGACCTATCAATTATTGTCAACGATGATGAAGTTATCACTATTTCCCGTCATATTATGTCACCAGTTATTGAATAAGCTGACAGTGTTGACCAATGACCCACTGACCTCGAGGTTATATGAATATGTATGAATTGAACTTTGAGCTAATTTAGATTCATACACTTTAACTTCCTACATATACATGGCGTCCAGGCTGTAACTATAAGTATTTCCAATAACCTTCAACGCTGTAAACACAACCAAAGTTAATCACGGAAATCAAAGCATTTATATACATGTATATTGTAATTGTGATCCTTTGGAAAACTTGTAGTATAGATTTATAAGTTCTTCTCAGTAGCCATTCTGCTGGAGTGGTTAATGTGTCTGATTAGTAATCACTAGCCCCTTAACGTCGTGAGTTCGAATCTTATCTAGGACCAGAAATTGCATATATATGTGCAGAAGATGTCTGTCTAGCTTATGGACGGGTCAGTGGTTTTAATAAGGCGTGTATTATTGGTGTCTTCTCCATCGTTAAAGCTGCAAGAAACACGCTAAATGACTCTGCTCGGCTTTTCAAGGCAGAATAATACCACATTGGTATGTCACCACCAGGGAACAGCTATTCATAATGCAAAGACGAGTTATAATCATTAGCTTTATCTACAGTTCTTATACATGCCTTCATCAAAAATTAATCTTTGAAAGTTTTATCTAATTGAATGCATTTGAAGCGTGTCAATAATATCATGATATATTGAAAACTGGTTCGTTAATGAGCGTTCGTTATAAACGGATATTTTTATTACAGTGTCACCCCTATTGAAAGGGCCAGCAAAGTTGGCTAATTTTTGTTCGCACAGTACCTCCCGAATCCCTTCTCTTTTTCCTGGGCGCCTGTCTGAGATGGGCCTACGTTAACCATTATTTAACCAGCTGGCGGTTCACCAACCGACAGCATCGGTTCTTAACCAGTCTTCACTGGTGTTCGAACCTTTGATCTCCTTCTCCGAAGACGAACACCCTAACCACTCGACCACGGTTGCGGTTATATTTATTTAATTATATTATACTTGGGTATTTTTTACTATTGGAGTGGTCTTAAAGTGAGAAATTGACGTGTTTCATATATTAGACATGAATGCATTACATAATGGTAGATGTTATCACTCGATCACTAACATTTTGAGCTGATACAAATTGTGCAGATCAAATCTAGGGTAACGTCTGTGAATCAGAGAGAATAGTCCTTGAATATTTTATATTATACCTCACACAACCAAACCATACTTGTCATGCTCACTGACAATAAAAATAGACAAAAATTGAACTTAAGAAAATAAAATAACAGATAAAGTCTGAACAAATCGCGGTTGGTTTGTCTGATTCGAATTATAAAGCAAACGACTTAAGCGTGGTAAAAAATGATCAACCAAAAAAACTGGACAATGTGCACGAAAACGCCCAGAATGAGTCACTGTCGCATATACATGAAGTTATAAACATATAATATTTGACAGTTACGACTAAATATTCATGAACAGTGGCATGATTGCCTATAATTGGACGTGATTGTCCCAAATTACAAGTCTGACATGTTAAAGGCATTGCAAAAGCTAGATTATCTTTAATGTATAAACATTTATCATATACTGAGTATGTATAAACACACATTTATAACACTACGGTGTCCGTAGACCGTCTATACACGACGGCTGTCAAATCGGACTATGTACATGTCCGACTTTACATGACATATGGGCAAATGCGTATAGACTAGAGCCAACTACTCCTACATATTGTCTCACTTAGTATCATTCTAACAGCCTATAACACGGTATTATGATAATAATTGTGACATAAGTTTATCTTTACAACAATAGTGGAGATAGGCACCTTGGCACACATAACTCAAAAATTCATTATTTCTAACTACTGTACATTACTATACAGACAGTATTGATGTAAACCAACGGAGTCTTGGAGATTGCGAAGTTCTGTCTACTTGACTGATGTTCGAGCAGCCGGTGACAGAAGAGCAGGAAGTCAACCACTGACACATGTAAAGGGTTACCCCGATAACTGGCCTTTCTTCTGGAGAGTGTCCAAAGATAAAAAAGGGCTGACGACTAATACCCGAATGAGAGAGCATTCTGCAGCCCAAACAACTGTTACATCATATTTTCAATTTCATCCATATATGTTTAGACAGTACATATGTGTATATCACTCAGTATTCTGTTGCTTGCACCACTAAACGAGTTGAAAGAATACTATATCAGATTATGTCCTATACATTAGTATTAGTATTATTCGATATCACACGTCTCAAGTTGAAGGGAGATAATAATATGTGAATGCTTGTCAAATAAGATTTTAATCACAATGACACATGTCGTTAGATAAACAGAACACCATGATATTTGTTCTTGATATGTAAAACAAACATATAATTCCTTCGGTTATATGCTGAAGTCCACACTACATTACAAACACAACAAAACATGTATTCAATGACCATCGAGTGACGTAAAGAAATATTATTATGGTTTTCATTTACGGTTGACCTTTATTCATGATGTGGTCGTTTGTTTATTATAGATTTAATTTTTGGACAACCCTAAAATGTACATGTATCAGTATATACACCAAAAATTAAACTACAAAGCATCGTATACAATGTAAATAAATTCCGATGCTGTATAAATGGGACATCGATCAACTTTTTCTGGTCGGTATGATATTATACTGAGTTGTTCCCGTCGGTTTCTTGGTGTACAATGGATTGTTCCCGTCGGTGTAATACAAATGTAGTAAATTGACTTGTTTGCGACGTTGTCATGGGATATTAAGTTCCTTCCCGTAGGTGTAAAGGGATATTACGTTAAACCCGATGGAATAAACAAGAGATGTCATATTGTTTCAGACAGTGCATAAGTATTTGGAGTTAAAACAAATGAGTAAAAAGCAGTTTAGTATAGCCCCCCCCCCCCCCCACCACCGACGACGTGAAGAATTTACGTGAGTGACCAAATATTGAGCCGTTTGCCTCCAAGTTATCGCATGTTAAACGACGAATACCACCTTTCATAATTATCTTAATTTATCATGTACTAATCATTTACCCCGACTGATAATTGATACAAATTGGATTGCAATAAGCAGGTATCCGGAACAATAAATGTAAGAGTTACCTTGGCGATAAAATTACAGCCAGGGCCATCGTGAACCTCTGACTTGTACATGTATGTACGTTCGTAATGACACCATGTACCCTAGCTGTGCATAAGAATGTATAGGAAACTGTACGCAGGCAGGATTTCTGATTCAGATAAATATGCGTTATAACAGTAGGCAATTAATAGGTGACTATTTCTGACAAGCATTATAATATCATGTAAATCATTTGAATAACTGCAATTTAATGCATTTTCAAATCAATCAAGTTTTAAACCGAGAATTATACAGACTAGTTCAAGTTTAAATCGTGAACATGTCTATAAAATCCCTACACTTGTTCTTTTCAGACGACACGAAGTACAGAGAATTACAATGTTGTGTAAGATTATTGTGTTATTTATTTCGTTTAGTCGATTAAACAAACATTTCATGCCCGGTGCTTCAATAGATAAGATTTGAGAATGGTACAACCGTCAACAATCGAGTATATAAATCAATAGTATTTTGTTTTCATGGGTCAGACAAAAGGGTCACGTAAACGGTAAAAGGGGATTCGGTGCGCTACCCAAGTACCAACTTAAAGAAAGCGTCAGAGATATATCTAGTGCACAGAAAACATATCTCCATTTTCATGTATACGGTACAGTTCCACAATATATGTTACAAAGGTGTAATTCTGCGTTTATTTCCAAGTTTAGAACAGAGCGAACTAATATATTGTTAAAATCTAATGTGGCGAAAACTAAACAATAAATGAAACCATAAACATAGCAGTTAATGTATGCATATCAATCGAATGTCATGTACCTATGTTTTATCTAACAATTTATGTAACATCTAGACAGGGACGCTAAATAATATAGCCAAGTTATGGTAGACAGTCGGGTGTAATCCAATTTTACCTTTGTTTTGATAATTATTAATCGGATCAAAGGATCAAAATCTAAAACCTGTCGTAAAGTCAAATCATTGTATTGTATTTGACGGTTAAAATGAAGTAAAATAGTTATGAGTCATACCGAGTTATGCTAGGAGCGTCCTGTTTTTTTTTTCAAAAACGAAATTGGTCATAAATAGACGATAATAATTTAAGCTCACCTGCGTAATTATCAAAAACTGTCGGGACATATTCTGTCGGAAATCTATTAGTTGCATAGCTCATTAACATACAGGTTTTCCCGACAGCGCCATCCCCGACGACAACGCACTTTATAAACCGATTATCATCGTCGTCGGCACTCATTTTTTAAAATTTTGTGACACAAAATATATATTCCCTTGTAACAAGTTTATCACAAATTTATTTATCCAAGTTTTTGTGTTTATATCCTACGTTTTATCTTCTATCCAACAACCCACTTGTAACGTTATGTGTAGTACAGACGACTAGATATGAATGGTATTCGTCGATGCGTGTACTGTATAGCTTCAGGCTGTTACTAAATAAAGATTATAGTAGTTGACCAATCGCCAATTGTAAAACAAGCTAGAGAAATTTCCCAATCGAATAAGTAAATAACTGTGAACAAATTAGTGACGTTAGAAGAACAAGTAAACAACAAACGGATCTCGCAATGATAACCACCAACTTTCAAAATCTTACGCTCTCATTGCAAAATATGATACGGTACAGGTAAGTTTTGAGTAATTTTCACGCTAACACAGTTCTACCGTAACACCGGTTGCACATGTCACATAGGTAAACAAGAGTTTAAACACGATCATTATGGCTGAAGGCAATTCTCACGTTGGAAGAGAAGGACTTGAAGAAAGTCTGAAAGATTGGGGAATATCATTCGATACAATCGAACATCCGGAGGTAAAAGAAAATCGCACTGTTTTCGTGATCGCGTGCAATTCTTCGTCTTATCATACTTTCATAATATGTTCACCAAGCCAGCGTGACTGAGTTTAGCTAGCGATAGTAGCGCGTTGTAAGATTTTACTGATCACGTTCAAAGCGAAACACATGAGATGAAATATTAATTGATATTGTTATGAATTAAATAGAAATTAGCCTGTGTTATACTCGTATGAAGAAGAAAGTTGTGGATTTGTCAAGGTTCTGGTATCTTGATTGAACAACTTCGTAACTTAGAAGAATGACGTACTATCATGATAACTATCATGGTGTTTAGCTAAAAATCTAAGTCTTCATAAAGGTTTATTTGATTTGTACATGTGCATGATAGTTTTTGTGGTATTGTGTGTTGTTGAAGCAATATTTATCGAAGTTAGGATATATTCTGGAATTATATATAGTTTATACCAGGGATGCTATAGCATCCCTGTTTATACCCAATCAAAATCTCTTGACGTGATCTGTAACATGTTAATAAATGTAGGCTTAATAAATTATCCCATGAAAGATAAATGTAGACTATCAACAATGCGTTCCAGTTCGACAGATCCCTGACACATATCTGTAAATTCTGTTTACTTAACATGGTAGTTTCGATTGGCTTATGTGATCTAAGTATACTTTTACTAATAAGTATGATGTTGTGGTAGAGGTGTACCTATCAACTGTAGCATCTTTCAGAATTGATTGACTGGACTTATAAATCGACGTACTCTAATGATTTAATAATAGTTACAAATATGAGTATTTTACTTCATATCAATCGTGTAGTAACGACGGTCTTCATTCCTAACATGTTCAGTATTGTCAGGTAGTTGTATTTAGATACAACTACCTGGTATTGTAGAAACTCATCAAACATGTAGCAGAGTACGTAATTTCATGTTTAATTGTATTACAGTAGTATGTCACATATATGTAAAGTGTAGCTATAGATGGAAGCAGGGCTGCCATGCTAGGCCGCCTATAATAACAATTTCAAAATCTTAGTTTCCACTTCATACTTCGGTATTTATGTTTCAGGGCCTTAGGAACAGCGGGAGGCGACTTAGCCCCCCCCCCCCCCCCCCTATAATATAGGCTAAGATATTAATTAAAGGGGTTGTAACTGATTCTACCCACTCGGTCTCTTGTTGTCAGACAAAATCTTAAATCAGCCAGCCCATCTTAAATTGCTTCGAACGGGCCGTTTGCTGAATAATTATGAGTACTGCAATTGGCTGATGCATGCATGGATAAGTATGTTCATAGCTATTCTTTGGTTGGTTCATTTTTGTTGTGTGTTAATGTGTAATAATGTCTATTACAGGTATTCACAGTTGAAGAAGCACTTCCACATTTAGGAGACATCGATGGGATGTTTGCTAAGAATCTTTTTCTTAAAGACAAAAAGAAGAAACGTTTATTTTTATTCTGTGCGTCTCATGACGCGGATGTTAAGCTCAATGAATTATCGAAGCTTGTTGGTGCGTCTGGTGGACTGAGATTTGCTGACGAGGGTATTTTAAAAGAAAAACTTGGATTAAGACAGGGTGCTGTTACAGTGTTTGGAATAATCAATGACAAGAATAAAGATGTTCAACTTGTTCTGGATAAGAAGTTAACTGATGGAACTTACAATAAAGTCTATTTTCATCCTATGGTAAACTCAGCTACCACTGGTATCTCATCTGATGGTTTGAACACCTTTGTTAGTAAATGTGGACATGAGCCAGTTATAGTTGATGTGTGAGTTTCTAATGTAATTTATCATTGTTTTGTGTAACATTTACAGTTTACTTGTATTTACATATCTAATGCTACCCAATGGCCGGAAACAACAACTTCATTATTTGGGATTTACATTGAGGTCAGATATAATCCTTCAGTGTATCATTAAATATTTATCTAAAACAAATACTTGTGGATTTATGAGTATATTGTTTTTATATATAGTCATTGGTGGTTATAGAATAAATTATATTGATAATTTGTTGATTGATTACTATATCTAAGTTATATGTGACAAGTATTTGAGTGTGACATTGACTTATAATGACAACTATAAAGTATTTCAGTATAACACATCAAAATATTTAACTGTATAATGATGATGTATATGCATTCAGCTTTTTTGGATGCTTTGAAATAAAGAATTATCACATAATTTCCATAGAATGGTACCTCTGTCCGCCATCAGCTAGTAAAATCTTGGAGAGTTCATCTCATATCCATAGCAGTTAATACATTGTGATAGACTGACAAGGGAAAGAACTCATGTATTTTTATGCATGACCTACGTAGTAATATTTGAGTGGTCTAGCTTGCCTCCATTTTATTTTCTGTTTTTACTCCTATTTTAGTTCAAATAAAAATTAAGAACTTACTATAATACAGGGCGTCCCAAAAGAAAGGTAACACTTTCATACATGTTTAATTTCCCTTTAAATTGCAGATGAATACATGATATTTATACAGATATGTAGATCAAAGATGTAAGTTTTTTGTGTCAGAGAACCTTATGCATATATTCAGTATTTTCAATTTAATATAAATTTGAGAACAAAAGTGCATTTTTCATCATTGACGTCGTTTTAGTAATTTATGACGTTTTTGATGTGATGACTTTTCATCCTCTTCACTTATCATACACGCACGATGAAATGTTCAATCACTTACATACACATGTCTTTGTTGGACTTTCTTTACCCGGTTGCATTTGATTTGTTTTAATCACTGAAAGACACCGTATTTTCAAAGATGAACGGTCCAATTATACCATGGCACGACATTGCACACCGCGAGTTTCTCACTGTGTAGTGGTCTTTCCGCATAAGAATTAGGTCGCTTTTGAAAAGCAAGTTTGTTAATGTGTTTAAAAAGAAGTCTCCTACCTCACAAAACATGTGGTTCATACTGGATGGTGGTACAGCACATACATATCAAGTATTGTACTATACTTTCTACACAATATGTTCGGCGATTGAGTAATATTCAGACGATATCTGGGGTGCAATATTGCGGAATATCTTGAACCACGCATAGTCTTGACCTCAACCCATGCAACTTTTTTCTTTGAGGATATTTTTTAAGTCAAAGGTCTGTATAGTCCTAAGCCACAACCAAAGAAATGCTGTTGAAGTGTTAAAGTGGTATAGATTTCATCGTGCGTGTATGGTAAGTAAAGAGGATGAAAGGTTGTCACATCAGAAACGTCATAAATTACTAAAACGACGTCAAGGGTGAAAAATGCACTTTTGTTTTCAAATTTGTATTAAATGGCAAATTCTGAAGATATTTACAAGGTTCTCTGACACAAAAAAACTTACATCTTTGATCTACATATCTATATAAATAGTATGTATTCATCTGCAATTTAAAGGGACAATAAACATGCATGAAAGTGTTACCTTTCTTTTGGGACACCCTGTACTTTTATCTGACTTAAGTAAGCATCGACATATTTAGGCAAAGACTTTCATCCACTGATAGATGAATTTTTCCTTAAAAACTACATTTACATTGAAAACACTAGTTTTATTCCAAGACCTACATTTTATTTAAACCCCAAAATATAGTAATATAACAACCACAAACAATGAAAGCTCCAGACAAAGCACTAAATACAATCATAGAAATCTATAAGAATGCTGTGTCAATACATTAATTCCAACAGTGAACTAACATAACATGAACCTGTTATGTAGCGCTCAGAAGAGTGCTGAGGTGTCTGGCTTAGACTGAAGTACGGTTGCTTGTACACATACTAAGTAGATTTAAGTAATGGTACAAGAAGCTACGTTCACTAAACGCATATACCTCCGGTGGCAGCTTGACTTAAACTTGCACAGACGGACGGACAAGGCAATCACTATATTCCTCCGCATCATTTGATGCCCGGCACAAAATAAATTACCCTGCACTCAGGAAAGGAACCAATACCAACGGAATGGAAGCAAAATAAAAATAACTTAATTAATTTTGTTATGAAATCCACGGCAAATAAAGTTTATAAATATTCTTCACCGATGTTAAATGTATGTTTCACACTGCATTTTAGAAAGGTATAAAAATTCATACCATCGTACACTATGAAGACAGAGCATGTTGCGAATATGTAAGTATCAGAGTAAGCAAGATGTTCAACACCACGAATGTATGAACTACAAACGTAATATTTGTACAATAATAATCTAACTGTGGTAATGGTTTAAGACTAGTAATCACTATAATAGCTTCTCATCGTTGTGAGTTCATATCTCGCGCTGGACTAGATAAAATCACACATATATACACGCGAGGAAACTGTCCGGCTGACGGGTTTTTGCCTGAAGACTTCCACTACCGTTGGAGCTGGAAAAGTCGCCAAATGAGCCTCCCTGTCTGTTGGTACAGAAAAACGTCGCCTTGCAGGACAACACAACAGGTACACTATTAAAACACTGCAGTAGGAATACAGTTATAGAAAATGTTCAACAGTAGTTTTGCAGTTCCACACAATATCATAATACACAACATAATATTCTCATCATCAAAGTTAATGCTTGTTTGTTGTGATGAAGTCGGGATAAGAAAAGCTTCTGTGGATGTATGATTTTAAAGTACATGTACATTAATTAATTTTCGCTTTATTCTAACTCTTAACCGTTTTCGTTTGGGTACATTGTTGGACTAGTGGTCAACATCGTGAAGCTAAAAGTATTCTCCGCGACTTATTTCAGAAGAAAATGATTCAGACAACTTCATGCCAAGTTTAACACGGAAGTCTGTGTCCAAGTCCTTCGCCACGTGCTGCTGGAGCGAATGTCTAGCTTGCACTAAAGCATCTCCTTTAATTTTCCGGAATAAGTTGTATCGAAGAGTCGTGGCATCAGTTGTGTACGGATAATTTTCAAACATGCATATTATGTTGGAGTTGGAGTAGAAGAAGTGTGGCAACTTTGCTTTATCAAGACAAATATGCAAGAATGCAAGAAGATACTCCAGAGCTTCGTGCGTACTGCAAAGTGCTGTGGCACCGTACAAATAACATGTGTACATGATTACGTAACATGTTATCTGCTTGAGATGGTATGACTGTAATACAGTGATAGGTGGTGGAGCAATACCTCTGCTTTTATACGATGCTTTGGCTTTAGTGCAATATGTTTTCATTATACGAAGTGCTGTAAGAATGTGCTTCTCTTTTTCCCTACCACGGGCAACATCAAATATGTGTCGCTCATAGGCAACTGAATTTATAAGCCATACAAAGTTCTGATTTGCGACCTCAAGTGCTTTGTCTGATTCATCTTCTTTCCATTTGCAAATGACATGAATGGCGGCCTGTACCTTCTCACCATGGTATGAAGAGTGACAATCGGTCTGCAAACGAAGTGCTGGTATGACATCAACATCAATACATCGAGTGCTGACACTCCCTTTGACTGACCCTTGTTGCATGAATAGACCATAAGCGTCGTCATCAAGATGTATAGTTATATTTACCGCAGGAGGATTCATTTTTCGAGTGATGGAAAAACTGACTGATTTGTCTTGACGGATTTTCTTTTCTACTTCTTGATATGATTGATCTATCAACGATTGGAAAACAGCTTGATGTAACTTCTTTGAACTTAGATACATGTCGCCATTCTCCCATTGCTGGAATACCTCCTTCTTTAGTAATTCTGGACATTTCTTCTCTAATTTTACCGCAGACTGATTGACCTTCAGATAACAGAACCCTGGTATTTGTTTCTTTGACTTCATAAGTGGGCACTGAACAAAGGATATTCCTTCAATCCAGAACTCAAAACCAATATCAAACTCATCAGGAGCAATGACCTTCAGACCATCACGAGAACTACCTTGGAGAACATATTTATCAATTCGTAGCCCTTTGAATTGTGCTTTTGCTCTTGTATTCATTTCGTCTAGCAATCGCCCTAATACACCATCAACGACGTCTCTAGCTCTAGCCCATTCTTGCCGACCGAAATCAATGTCACCTGAAGTAATTAATCATATATTAAACAGCTTAGCAAGGACTGCTTCTGTTCAGAATACTTCGGTATTTTGTCAACGCATAACTAATAT
The DNA here is from genome assembly GCA_964023205.1 of Lutraria lutraria. Taxonomy (NCBI): domain Eukaryota; kingdom Metazoa; phylum Mollusca; class Bivalvia; order Venerida; family Mactridae; genus Lutraria; species Lutraria lutraria. Next base: position 18,386,218 of record OZ026834.1, on the reverse strand, counting down.
ATGAATATTCTTGTTGCTTCGTTTTTGATACAATATTGGTAGGATTGTGCATAAAACATTGGCTGTTTTATTGTCAGTTTCCGAATAATAGTGAAATACTTGTAAGTCATGGATGGGACATGTTTTGGAACATAAATTGTAACATGAAAAATGCCATGTCTGCTAATAGCCACTCGATAATAAATCACAAACCTATTTCTGAATTAATATTTTTTTTAATCGTTAATTAATTTATTTTTGTTTCCTCGAGAGTAAGGGCGAGGTTAGCCCTCAAAACTAGTTTATCCCACCCACCCCGTAGTTGTGTTGCAGACCCTACCAAGGTGGTACCCATTGGAGAGCCTATGTTTTGTCCTCTATGTATGACCTTTTCTATGTTTCTATGTGTTGGAAAGTTTTTGTGTTAGTGGATTTTGGGAAGGTATTATTTCGGGGAAGCTTGGACTTTTTATAAATGTGTTTTTTTTTCTCTCTGGAAATTCTTTTCTTATACTAGTATACGAAATGAAGTCAAACAAATTGTGTTTCGGCAACAAGATCTGTGTCCCAATCAAATTTAAGGATAAGAAAAAAACTTCATTTGAAACAAATATGCATGGTAAATGACAGACTAACAAAATGTTCTAAACATAAAATAATCTGTCTCATACGTACATGTGGCTGATTACTTAATATTGAGGTATTATGACGGTTGCCTAATTTACGACATATATTTACTCGACAGAAGGTTCGAAATTTAGAAACATCTTCATTCCAAAAGAGTTCTCTGATTAATAAAAACACGATAAGTGGTTACGTGTAGACATTTTGTTGTACGAAGAGTGGTTAAGTTGTCGATGACCAAGATACTAAGCACTAGGAATATAACAAAACGACAATTTGATTCGTGGTGTGTTTTAATGCCCTCGGCATCAAAAGAGGCGGGGGCATATAGTGATTGCCTTGTCCGTCCGCACGAGGTTAAGTCAAGCTGCCACCTAGGGCATATGCGTTGACTGAATGCAGCTTCTTGGGGTTTTTAACCAGGCTTTCACTGGTCATTAGAATGCCGAATATGGCGGGCGGGCGTCAAACAGGCGGTGTCCAGTCAATAACTTAAGTTCGGATTTACCAATCTTGACCAAACTTGGTATTTAGCATCATTGAATCAAAACATAGCCCGGGATTATATTTGGGGTCTGTGGGTTTAAGGTCACTGTTACTAAAAAAGAAAATCAGTGTCCGGTCATAACTTAAGTTTGGAATGACCAACGTTGACTAAACTTGGTATTTAGCATCATTGAATCAAAACTTAGCCCGGGATTATATTTGGGGTCTGTGGGTTTAAGGTCACTGTTACTAAAATAGAAAATCAGTGTCCGGTCAATAACTTAAGTTTGGAATGACCAACGTTGACTAAACTTGGTATTTAGCATCATTGAATCAAAACCCAGCCTTTAATTGTATCTGGGGTCTGTGGGGTCAATGTCACTGTAACTAAAATTAGAAAATCAGTGTCCGGTCAATAACTTAAGTTTGGAATGACGTAATCTTGACTAAACTGTGTATTTTTAACAACCTTGCATGAAAGCTTAGCTTGGAATTGTATTTGGGGTCAGTTTGGTCATGGTCACTGTTACTAAAATAGAAAATCAGTTTCCGGTGAATAACTTAATTAAGGATTTAGATATTGCGATGAAATCTTGTGTGGAGGTAGCGTACATAGAGACCAAGCTTGGGATTGCATTCGATGCCAGTGGGGTAAAGGTCACTGTTAACTTATTAGCCGCACTGGAAACTGAACCACTGATGAAGCCTTAGCGAAGAATTCTATTGTACTGTGGTATTAAAGCCTTGGAAACCCTGGTATCGTTGCACTGCCGCGTTTCTTGTTTTCTTTTGTGAAGGGGTTTGATCACATAATTTGGACCGTGCTTAGAAATGATTGTTGAAAGGATGTGTCAACAAAACATGGTCCCCATTATAACTTGATTTAAAACTTGACGAAAAAAGCCGAAATGGTAGATGAATATAGTCATAAAAATGGCAAGCAAGACACAAGCATTAATGTTTGATGTGCCTACGATATAAATAATACAATGTACATGTGATACAAACTGAGAAAGAATGTTCTGATAAAAATGATGATGAATTCACGTACCAACATACGGGGATTGTGCAAGATGGGCACGCCATTCACTGTCCTTGCTTCCATAGAGAGTTACTGGTTTCTGCCACTGATTACACCTAGATCCAATATGGGCAGCCTCGAAACCCGCAGTCTTAAAATAAATAATTTTGATCTGATTAACTTACCAGGTTACGAGTTTATTTGATGCTTAGTTCAACGTACCACTAGATTAAATATATGTCATTCAAACTTAATAGTAAAGCGAGGCTAGTTTGTATAATCGATGCGGTAAAACAAAACTGCAACAAACAGATACGCCAGTGTAAAATGTATTTATAGAATAGTTATCTTTCTATAGCAATTGCATACGGCGGTGATTGAATTACACTTAGAAGTTTATTCAGTGTTTATTTATGCATACATCTATATTGTCAGGTTGTATGAATCATACTGCACCACACACTAAACGTCCAGACACGTAATATATGTATACATACAGAACACTAAATGAACGAACTTTGAACCCTTTCGAACGCCTACGACCCAGACGAGAATTTAGGGATTTTTTCTTTGACAAACCAAGTCATATAATTATACACATGTATTAAAAAGGAATATTCTTCAAAGGTAGTAATGTGTATCCCTGTTAGTTTACTAATAATGGTTATATATATAATAAATCAGATGTACATAATATATACGAGACAACTAACCACGTTAACTAACTCCCTGTCAGAATCCTCTACACTTCCCATCCTTACTTCACTCTTCTCTCCCTTTCCTTTGATCGAACCCTTTATCATTTTATATTGTTTCGAAACCTTTTATCAGTACTTTGCCCTGAAACGAAACAAGCCCACGATTTGGAATGTATCGACCATTTCTTTACTGTCAAGGTCGACAATTGGACGATTCCATTATGAAGATAAACATCTTTTATCAACGCCAATGCATACAGTGTAACATGTTGTATAGTTCAATTTTCATATAGTCAAGGTCGAATATTGGACGATACCATTGTAAAGGTAATCACTGTAAATTGATTGCCAAAATCATTTTAAATCCGTAGTGAAGTATCATCCACGTTAATAAGAATCGTGCTGTAATGGATAAGGTGGCATATACATACATGACATTTTACATGGAGCAGATGTGAGTGGTTCGAACTCAGTCAATGGCACTTTTTTTAAATTATTATTTTATAATTATACATTTTTTTTTATAATTTATTTATTTGTTTGTTTGTTCTTGTTACATGTATGTATACACGCTGAATAGTACCTTCTAGTATTTCAAAATAGAAAAGTGATATAACTTTAGAAATGTATTTGTTCGCTGATGTATTTCTCAAAGTTTTTATTTCTTTTATACATTTTATTGCACGAAATCCCGCATGCAAAAAACAATTTCAAATACTATAATATAGTAAACTTCTAAACCTGTTTCCACTTATTATATATTACACCACAATTAAAATAATATTATAAATGCTAATAACCCATGTGAGGTTATTTTATTTTCATAATTTCACGAAACAATACAAAACCCCTTTTAAACATACTTTTCTTATCGATATATGAAAAGTTTACTTTTTAAAAATGAAAAAAAAGTTTTTAAAAAATGTTGCCTAACATCAGACGCAGTCCTCAAGATTCACTAAACTTATGCTTTACCAACTGCGCCACATAGGACAGTGATATCAATGTGTCATAGATTACTCTATAGCATATTACAATTGTATTCGTGTTACCTAAACATTTGCAAATGGGATCTTCCATGTATACAATAACATTGCTGACCTAAAAATTGAACTACATGTGTATAGTTCTATATAGATCTTGTTCACGTGAATGAAACTTCACTACGGATTTAAAATGATATTGGCAATCAATTTACAGTGATTACCTTTACAATGGTATCGTCCAATATTCGACTTGACTATATGAAAATTGAACTATACACCGTAATCCTATCTCATGAGCCTTTTAATCAAACACGCATATATATACATTCTTCGAAATAAGAAAGTTACAATCGCTACGGCTCCATTTAGCTTTCTTATTTACGAAGAACACCCAACTATACATGTACACTCTTACCTATACAAACAGAACATTTTATCCATTATTTTAACTCACCTGATTTCCCGCAATTTCATAATTGCAGATCTATCAAGAATCTTTAAAAACAAGTTAAATATCTATCTCAGATATAGAAATCTGTATTATTACTTAACAATGCATAGAAACTGGAGCGGAGTAAGTTAGTACCAAACTTTTGAGCGCAATTTGGATGCATTTTCAGATTTAGGCCTACATGCAACTGTTGTGACTTGGGATTTCACTATAAGTTAGTTATATTTAGAAAAAAATAACAGTTTGACTAGTTAGACAAACCTTTTGGTCTTTAAAAAATTAATATGGGATTTATATCAATATTTTACCAATTAGTTTAGTATGAATTGATGACCCCTAACATAGTTTTTAATACCGAACACACGGTATTCTAATTCCGAACAACAGCCAACAGTATTGCCGAAAATAAAACACATAAGTAGACCTAACAGCTAGCCAATACTTTGATCAAACAATTGCTAATTTTTATGGTTAAATAAAATCAAACGACATACAAATGTTATTAGTTTCACGAAAGCAATTCAAAGGATAAAACAATATTTTATGTTTAGTATTTTGTTCAATTATTTTCAATATTAGCAGGCTGATCGTCACGCATCCATTAATAAACAGACTTCTAGGCTAATCATCCTACTCGTATTAGATCTACCTTGATCTACCCAAAATGAAATCCTTGCCAAAGGCCTCTTAGATCTAAATGTACATACCATACCCCCGGCTACTATACGCATGATATCATCTGGTGCAGACCCTTGAATAGCTCCCAATAGTTGTTTAGATTCTAGTTTCTCAACAGTTACTCATCTTTCTTATTTCTGATGATGCCTTCTTCTTAGGTTCTGGTTACGATTCAAAAACTATGATCTCCCGCAGAAACCAGTTTAAAAACGAAACGTTGGAACTGTATAATGAAGTTTCTTTTATTTGTCATGTTTACTTTGCTGCTGTCATGTTTGTTACTATGTTATGAATGAATGTGTAATTGTCACCTAATGATATCAGAAATAAAACTATATATATTATCTTCTTAAGTTCTTACGTTTTCTCGAGTTTCGTGTTCACGTTAACCGATCTAGAGCAGATATATTTATGAAATATGTAGATTCTATGACAAAACACAAGTTAAGGATACTGACCTTGAGAAATAGGCAAACTTCCAAATAATAATAAAAAAAGATCAAATTTCCCGCTCTGATCTTCTTGGACAGGGTGTTACGTCATAATGATGACGTAACATAACCGTTAAATACTTGTAACAGTATACGAACCGTTCTATACATAGCGTGACGTCACTACGTTTGTCTAACCTCTATGCATAGCGCTACCGTAGTGTACACATGTGCATTGTATACGAACTGATCTTTGATTTTCCCGCACAATGTATATGGCCACGATGTCTCGGCTAAGTTCGATTATGGGCAAAATCGCACAGTAACTTTTAGAGTTATGGGCCCTTGAACAAGAAAATTTGCTATATTTAGCTTGTTTAGACCTTGGACAAGTTTTATTATGGGTGGAATCGGACGCGAACTTCAAGAGTTGTGGGCCCCTGACTTTGAAAATTTGCTATATTTGAGTTTGTTTACACTCTAGCGCCTTCATTTATTCACCAATCCTAATGATATTTTCAGTAAATGTGTATGACCTTACAGTCTTGGACAAGTTCAGTTATGGGTGGAATCAAATCACAACTTCAAGAGTTATGGGCCCTTGGATTCGAAAATTTGCTACGTTTTAGCTTGTTAAACAGTACATGTATTATACTTTCATTGTTGGTTTTGATCTCAAAATCTACGCAAAATTGGGTTATACGAGATGGAAACTACTAGTATATTATCTGGTCATTAATTATAGTGACTTTGTTCTCAGGTGAGCGATCAAGGGCCATCTTGGCCCTCTTGTTATTGTTCATAGAACCATGAGAACGGTAGGCCCTACATCGAGATCTACTGTCTCATAAAAAACATTCCTTACATTTCCGCACGCACGTTGATAAAAAATGAATTCCTCTACTTTCTACCCCATTCTAAACATGAGCATGTTACCAGAAACATTTTCACGACTAAATTCATGCGAACGTCCTTGTTGTTATGGCTACTAAATGCAACATCCTGATTCAGTGGTTAGTGCGCTGGATTTGTAATCCGACTATCTTGATTCGATTCCCAGTCACGGCAGGTTATACCCCTTGCATGAAAATTATTTCTGATCTTCCTCCACATGTGGAGATGTTGCCGGTTCCTTGAAGAAGAGTAGCCTAAATTAGTAAGCCTACAGGAAGATTTGTTAGGCGTTGAATCGGCTGCCTTAATTATGTACATGAATTTGAAAAAATAGTTGAAAAAAGCATTAAGCCCAAATACTAGTAAATAAACAGACGTCACAACAGCCAAATTTATACAAAATCGTGATTTATAATGACTTACTTCTCCATTGAACTCGTAAATCCACGTGTATAGAAGATTAAAAACACGATAGAGTAGAGGCCGGTTCGATTGGGCAAACGGAAGAGCTGCCGGAAGAGGCAGGGCTCTTCCGAACTGTTCGATTGGTCGTCTTCTTATTTTAGAAGCTCTTCTATCTATTCGGCCCGATGGTTAGAAGAAATGGAAGAGATATTAGTCACATGACCAAACAGCATTGTTTACAATGTCAGAGTGCGTATTAGATTATCCACATGATTTTAAGAATAATGGTTTGTCGGTTAGTTTTTGTTTTACCTAATATTTAGACATTTAGACATTTCGGCTGCGATTGCGTTCGATTGGGTTTCTCTAACTGGCGTATTTTCTTCTATCGAGAGTCCAATCGAACCGGCCTTAGACCTACTAAGTTCATAATCTTTGTTAACATGCATAAACATACAGACCTAACATAAATCCCTTTATAAGGAAATAATTATGAAAAAAGACATATATAAAAAGTAGTAATTGATATGAACTAGTGATGAAACTAAATAAAATGTCTAATTCAAAACGTTCATTATCATTATGATTATGTAATTATTAGAAAGCAGGCGTTTCATTGGCTGAATCGGACAGAATATAATGTCGTAGCGAGTTAGAAAATGGATTTATGTTAATCGCACGCGTACACGCTGAACATTCTTGGGTTATTCTCTTTGGCTTGGTCATGGATCATACGGCCATTTTAGGCATAAAGACATCATTATATGCAATCCATGCAACGTACTAACAAATTATGTTATAGATAGCAATTTACTTGAACTATTTTCTGAAACTTTTTTTTGAAAATTACGCATACTTGCGTAACAATTCAGACACCACGACTAAGATAACATACGGTTTTCCGAAAATATGTACTGCGCAGTAGACTCGTTTGTTTCGAGACTATATAAGCTCAATCTGACTAAAGTATTCGATCTTCCTTACGGCAAGATCTGATGACGACCTATACGAGTTTCTATTTTCAGAAATCGGAATTTCCACTATCGCTATTTATATCTATTTATAATTCAGCCAATCACATAACTCGTTACATTGGTACTTCGGTCGTAGTCGCAAAAATGGCGTCGTTGTATCAGCATGCGCTGGATAACCTACTTAAACTACGGAATTTTGAATTTAAAGAAAAACAGCGAGAGGTATTTGATTGCATAATGAATAAGAAGGATTGTTTGGCTGTTCTGCCTACTGGCTATGGCAAATCTCTGCCTCACCAATTGTATGTACAGGTTAAAAAAGCTCTCGGGAGTGTTGAGAAAATGATTGTGTGCTGTCCAACAGTTTCCTTAATGGAAGATCAAGTACAGCGGATGTCGAAGTTCGGAGACACCAAAGCAGCCTTTTGGGGTTTGTACTTCCCATTTTTACCTTTATGTTTGTAATAAAGATTTCACTGCCTTCTGACAATGACTTATGTACGTACAAGTTAGTATATATATTTAGTATATATTAGTCATTTCTCCTGATATAAGAAAAACATTTCAATTCAAAATTTAAAAGATCTTTCAGTGTTGACTCTTGTATAAGCGAGTGTGTGATACCCAACAGTAGGGCTGTGGGATTGTTGAGTAAGACTACCAAGAGGCGATCCAACCCATGATTCAGCACTTAATGATCTCAAGATCGAATCACTTTTCAATTAATCTATGGATCGATCTAATACTTAAAAACATTGTATGCAGTCCTTGAGACAGCTAAATCTTATTTCTTTTAGGAATAATTAATATATTATATAGATAAACTGGTTATGTGACTTAAATTTATATGTACCCCCTTTAATTAATAGATTCAGTATCTTAGTACCTGCGATATTTTCTGATTCAAGCTTGTGACATATTCTTTAAAGATCCTGTTAATAACTTGGCTCACAGGGTAGTCTCTGATGAGACAATATATATTGAAAGAAAAGACATATCCTTAAGAACAAAGCAGAATTTTTTTTAAAACAAACAAGGTCGTGACCCACAAATCGCAGTAATGATAATTATTCATAATGATGTTTGAATGATTTTGATTTGTGATTACCAGAGTACTCACCCTAGCCATAAAATTAAGCCAGAATAACTAATACTGGTGAGAAAGGAGTGTGTGAACCACTGTGCTAATTTGATTGTAGTATTTTACTCATGCAACTTAAATTTACCACATGTACTTTTATAAAATAACCGCAACTTTTACAGGCAAGGACGCAGAGATTGATGCACAGATTGAAAGCGGGGAGTTTGATGTTATATTTGGATCTCCAGAGGCCTTGGCGGAGGAATGGGTCCGCAATCTAAAGAATGTGTCCTTGATTGTCGTTGATGAATGTCATACAATATCAACATGGTAGGTGTACTGTTGAAAATATTTAGGATAATAAATGATGATGATGATTACTGTATCATAAGTATCAAGTGGTGTGATGATAAAAATGATATAAATATTTTATAACTACACTGCTAGCTAAATATTAAAATATATCATATTATTTTTTTGTTAAGGTGGTTGACAAAGATAACAGCAAAATCAGCTTTAAAAATTCGCTTTGCTATAATTTTCTAAATAATACATGTACATCTGATTTCTAAATAAATCAACTTCTTAATCTTTTATGTGAGAGCAGCTGTTCTTTTACCCTTGAAGTCACTTTGTCTGTCTGTCCTGAAACTTTTCCGGACTGATTTCATCATCAGTCGAGGATTTTGAAGTGACTTACCACAAATATGAACAAATAACCATCATACGATGTGTCGCGTGCATTTCCCATGCCTGTATCTTCAATGTCAAGGTCACACTTTGAGTTCAAAGGTCACTATTTTTGTCTTTTTATGATTTTTTATAACTCGCCATGGGGGGTATTTGTCACCTTGTTAATGTAATAAATGTTACAGCTCTTGTTATGCCCATGTTTCACATTAATTTTTGTATTAATTTTTTCAGGGGCGGGCTTGACGGAGACGAAGAGAAAGCTTTCAGAAAGTATTTCAGGTACATTGGAACATTAAGATCAGTATTTCCAGATGCTACACTGTTGGCTTTAAGCGCAACTTGCACATTGAAAATGAAAAAACAAATAATTGAAGTATTGAATATGACCAATCAAGTAATAATCGAGATTTCACCACACAGAGAAAATATAAAAATTGTGGTAAAACGTACTCCAACAGAAATTGAGAAAACTTTATTTGGACTTGTAGATAATGTTTCAGAAATGAAAGAAGGCTTCCCAAGAACGCTAATTTATTGTAATTCTATTCAAGATGTATCCAAAATTTATCATTATTTAACCAGTGAAATTCAGTGCGAAGAAGATCTAATCGAAATGTACCATTCTGAAACATCTGCCGAAAAGAAAGAATCAATTGTTAAAAATTTAAGCATAAATTCAAATCTCAGAATTGTTGTTGCTACCTCTGCCCTGGGTATGGGTGTGGATGTGAGATCATGCAACACAGTTATTCTTTATGGTCCTCCAAAGGACATTGTTGACTTGATGCAAGAAAGTGGCCGATGTGGAAGAGATGGAACACAGTCAGTTTGCATTGTACTCTGTAACAGATACCAGTTGGGCCGTGTGAATGTTGATGTAAAAAGTATCATAAAATGCACCGACTGTAGGCGGAAAACTCTCTTGAGCAATTTTACAAATGAACAGTATGTTATAAAATATCTTCATAATTGTTGTGATTTATGTGCTGATAAATGTAAATGTGGCTCCTGTACTAGTCTGCCAATAGAGACATACATGGATCTAGAGACCTCTCCTGAATATTTAGAAAGTGGCTCAAGCAGTGACAGCGATACAATTTCATATGAGTATGAATCTGATTAAAGAGATTATTCACAGGTAGTTGACAAAACATTCAGTGGTCTTTTAAGCCAAGAAAAATGATTGCTAATTGTATTTATTATTATAAAAAACACACTGTGAATATCTTGGTAGTTTTTATACATGATCATATTGTGCTGAAACTTTAGAGGAGTGGATTTATTTACAAGATTATTGACCTTTTATCCTTTGTTCAAAGGAATATGAGATTACTAGTCCTTAGGTGGTTTCGCAAGTCACATTAGGTTTATTATCCTTCTGTATGTAGTAATGTACATCACAGGAAAAATGTATGAAGTAGTAGATGTTAATTAAAAGATGCTACATCAGTTTGTTATTTATGGGCATAATAGATATTGTATTTGTTTTATATAACCATTTTATATTGTTTTTGTTTGACAGAAGTGAAACTCACATATTGATGGATGTGCATTAAAGCAAACATAACATACTATGTATACTTTATTTATTATGTGTAGATTTATCCGTATAGCTGCCAAAACATAATACCCAGATGTTCTTTGTGAAGTATACTGGAAAATGAAAATACATTGTATGTCATAATATATTACTATTTTATAAAAAATGATGAACTTGACTTATCTCTTGCTTTTTTTAATCTTGATCTCTGAAGTCAGAGACAATAATGGTTTCACTAAATCATGGTGGGAAGATATATAACAAGTCAGCAAAACATTAACTACATTTTTTGATTACATATGTTTATTCCTTAATCGTCTGAAAGGTAAATCTGGCTTATGTCTAACAATCATTTCACTCAAACCTTTAAAGCAATCTGAGTATGGATTATTTGCTTGTACAAGTTTTCTACAAAATAATTTACGACCGTGATGTTCGGTAAAAGCACCAATTGCAAATAAATCTGAAACAACTTTCTGCACATCTGCTTTGTATGAAGGCAGTCTATGATACCCTTTCCTTCCTCGGACATCACAAATGCTATCAAAATGCTTAACAGCATTTATTAAATGCGGAAATTCTTTTGAATGCTTAATGATGCTTTCTTTTGTTTGAAAGCCAGAAACAGTATTCTTAGTATCCCTATTAAGGATTTCAACATATTCATCAAGAGAAATATTATTATTTCTTCCACCAGACATGTTAACGAATCTATTTGCAACAAGACGTTCGGCCTGATGAGCAGGCAATGTACCAGACACCATTGCTGTTAAATGGACACTGCCTATTAAATATTTTATTTTGTTAGTTTTGTGGTACAATGGAGTTTCATATTTAGCACTTCTTACCACCCTGTAACCATCTCCCATATTTACAGCAGAGTCTAAATTTTTATGTAAAGCAGTAAGTCTGAACAAAGCTACTACATAGTCATGTAATTCATCAACAGAGTTCATTGTTTTAGAGTCTTTGGTGGAACACTTTTTATGCTCATATCCATGCTTATTTTTTTCATGAGTCTTGAGAGACTCTACAAACGAGTATGTGTTTGTACAGAAATGACACTTAAACCTCCCACCTTCCATTGTTCTCACCCAGTAGTTCTCCTCATGATCTGGATTAGATAGGATACCACGCAATTCTTCCAATGGATCACCTTTAAAAAAGTTGTTGTCAACAATACTCCGGCACACATTATTTATCCATTCAATCTTACATTCGTTGCTCCAATCATGAAAGTTATCAGGCAAAGGTATTTCAGAATCTTTGTTGACATCAAAATGCATGAAAAATAATATGCAGCACATAGCATCAAACACTGTGTAATATAAATGTTTGTAGGCTCTGTAAGAGTTTTTTACTTCACCTTTGACGTTCCTTGCATTTAACATGTTTCTGAAGTAGTACATTGTTCCCCTGTCCCTTGATGACTGTGTGTTGTAAGTGAGTCTGTGAATTGCCTGAAAAAAATGCATGTATCATTTCTACTCTTATATGCAGTGCAAAGTTATTTCATGTGTCAGTGAAATACTCCTAGTATAACCCTTCTTGACAAAACATTTTATTACAACTATATCTGTCAGTCTTTAATGCGCGACTTAAATATTTTCTCTGTAGACTCGCTTAACACGGAAACAACCTTTAAGGAGAGCAGTCAAATATCTTCTAAGGAAACTACATTTCTCTATGTGATGACTGAACATAAGATTTTCTCTTTTTATGCTTATTCAGCTGCACCAATGTGGCTCCTTATCATTATATATGCTCTTCCATTGCGATGTTTAAGTACATGGAAGCAATGGCAAACAAAAAGCATCTCACCTCTAGAAAATTCATCAAACGATGAAAGTCTTCAATTTTGGAAATGAAGCCTTCTAGGCGATCAAGATCAGTGTCTCCATTGCTCATGGCTGTCTGAGCAACTTGAATGCGCTCATCTGTGAGTCTGTCCCCTGTTACAGAGAAGTCCATATTTAATACATATAAGTAAGCTATCAATAACAAGGACTGTTTCTGGAATAAGAACTTCTGGAATTCATGAAACTTGCGTTCATATTGAAAATACATAGAAATATATCCGTTACTATAGGACACATTTTCTTAACTCCAGAGTCTTAACATCTCTCTCATAAGAAACTAACTAGCAAATGGACTTAACAGTAAAAATATATACTATTGCAGTAAACTGGGCTTTCTGTCAAATGAAGCTCTAAGTTGTAAAACTATTCTGACATGTAACTAGAAAATCAAGAGATTCAAGTTAGTGAATCAGGTTTAGATATTGATCTGTACAAATGCAACTGACAGCTAAAATATCAATATTACCTCCAAAAAACACTTCCTCAATAACCTGTCCATCTTGTTGTGGAACATACTTCTGTGACAAATACTTCATGAGTTTAATTACTTCCTGTGTCTTCTTCTCATCACAGTCAAACAACCCCAGGGAATACTGAAATGTCATAATTATGACACCCCATTAGGATACTGTGTAATTACAAATAAACCTGAACTAGTTGAAAGAGATTACAGTGTAAATAACTACAGCAGACACTGACCAGATGATATCCCCCTCTCTGCCTAAATAAAAGCACATTTGTAGCTTCCAAAAACTGGCCTATTACTGCTGTCCAGGGGAGTGTCTTACAAGACTTAGTATGCCCTACATTAAAATCTTATCATTAAGTCTGATCTTCCAATTTTTTTTTGTTTAACTTGATAAGATAAAGCTGCTGTAAGAAACTAACAACAAAAATACTTAAAAAACAAAACTGTCCACCATGCAAGTTTGATCCTTGTATGAGGCATACGTATACATGCCTGCCACAATGAAATTGTAAATTTCCTAACTGAATCAATTGTAATCATGTTTTCAGTACCTGCGAAGTTTTCATTCCAGCATAAACAGAGTAACGATGATTCAAATGATCTGGATATATCTTTCCTATGAGGTTGTTCAACTGTGAATTGTTCTCTATGACCGACTGAGCAACAATAAACGTTAGCTCTTCACGAAGTAAACCTATATCGTCCATTGACGGAATGAAATTGACAGGTTCTAAATTGTCTACAGACTGCAGCCCACTTGTATCATCATCTTTTGCCACAACAATCCTATCTATGATGCCTATGATAACAGAAATAAACAAAATAACAGTATAATTAGGAGAAAATTAATGTGTTTGTCCGCTAAAGAGCAAGTTTATTTTAAGTAGAGTAAGTTTTAAGAAAACCTTCTTTAAAAGACATTAATCACTCTCAACACTCCATGTTTCATTTAATATTAAAAGATACAAGCATTTTTAAAGACTGATTCAATTAAATCCCAAATATGTTTTAGTGAATTACATATTTATCATTAATTCAGGATACTTACTAGAAATATGTTAAGAGGACGTGAAAGCCCTAGCTGAGAGCCTGTATTTTATTTTTATACACTAAACGATAAGAAGAGTGCAATTTGAAGCCTTACAGACTTCACTGGGTTCTTATATTTGTCAAAAACATGTACATTGAAGTAAAAACAAATTTCAGATTCCAAAAAATTAAAAGATTTTAGAAAAGTGAGCATTTATTACCTATTACATTGAACAGATGTAGCGACTGAACATTTTGCTGTGAAGTCCGGTATGATGGGATGATATTTTTATCCCAGTTGTCACCTACAAGCTGGTATGTTTTGCTTCCTCCTTTACTCCATTCGTCTTTGACTTTTAGCAGTTCAGCGTCAAGGTTGTCCTGCCACGACTGTAGTTTGTTACTTGCTGTCTTAGGAACAACACAGATACCCACTTTGGCCAGACGTTCTATGTCCTATAATTTAACATGCAAAATAATTATTTAAAGTTTCTGTAAGTTGGTCAACAAAATTACTTAAACTTAACTGCTGAAGTTTAATATTTTAAATGTCCAACAACAGAGAATTAGAAGGCTTACTTAATCAATTTGAAATTATTAATAATCGATTATATCTAAAATGACCACTTATATCATCTATAGTCAGTAACTTACTCGGTGAGTACATCCACCATGGAGCAACACCATTCCATTTAGGTACTGCATGGTTGTCATTTCACGATTCCGTCCATGTAGTACTATGCCAATTGCGAACAGAATATGATTCAACTCTTTACTTGGGACTGACACTGGAATGCTGGAAACCATGGCTGACACAATATGAAGTGTATTTGGTGCGCCTAGAAACACCTGCTGGTGCATTTTGTCCCAGCTAAACTCAAAGATTCCTTCATAGGTTTTATCACGAAGCATAAAGTCAGATTGTCTCCTACACAAATCTGCACACTCTGACTGTACAATCATTCCAGCACAGGCAGCAACCTCAACTGGGCAGGATGCCTTAAGAATGTTCAAGAGTCCTTTTTCAACATTTCTGTCTGCATGTATAACCTTACACATTTTTATAAATGCTTGATTGGTAATGTTGGCTGTTTTTACTCCACTATTGTAGTGTATGAGTATCTACAATGTTAGAGAAAGATGTCAGAAAGCATTTTTATTTATTTGATTTATTATGTAATTCTTAAATAATAAAGATTCATTCAAAATTCTTAAATCCAACTTTTTTTAATAAAATAATGTATTTTCATAAAACAAGTAATGAATACTGCATATATTGTTTACTTATATAATTTTATAGTTAATAGTCAATAATAGCCAACTTGCACTTTACAAAGAGTAAATATGACAAAGAAAATGATGTATAATAAAGAACTTACAACCACACTTTCTCCAGTAATATAAGTTTCAGGAATGGTACTGTACTTGAACTTTTAGAAAAGTTTTCTGCAGAAAAATAACAATAACAGTAACAGTAACAATAATAACCTCTTACCACTGCAACTTCTGAAATATATTGATATATTTTTTGTGAATAGCAACATTCAACATATCAGTAGGAACATGCATGCAAAACAAATTTAACTCAATCAACTTGAACAGAAAGGAACAGTACTGATATATTATAGCATGTCAGACTTTAAAGTCCCAGCAGAACTTCAAATATTATATTACAAGTAGTACTTTATTTTTATCTTGATTCTACAAAGACTGACTCACCAAAACAGTTTAAGCCAAATAACAAGTACAAATATTTAACAAAGTAAAAACAGGATCCTGCAAATAGTATGAAACTCTTTCGTGCAACTCTTTTTAAACTCTTGAATGAAAGAAAGCAAAGAATAGTATACTATCCAGTAATATATATTGCACACAGAACAAAAGTCTATCATCAATTAAGCTGTATGTTTTTTCTCAATCATAAAATTCTTATTAAATTATTAAAATTTATGTTATCCTGGGACTTTTTTGTTATTCAATTGCAAGCCTGTGGAGTATTTCTATTAGTCAAATCCTAGATCAAATTCATTGATGGGTCCCCTATATGAGAAGAATTTTTATCTTAAACAAACTGTCCTACCACAAAGGCAAACATCTTAATAACAATGCCAGATATTCAAATATTGATGTTTCTTTAAGTAGATCACCTCTTGTATAACAACTTTAAAGTCTACTTATACTTAAACTTACAAAGTAACTATGTTGTTTATAATACCACTACATCAGTAGAGCTGGGTATGGGTCCTTAAAAGCGTATCACGATATTACAATATTTCATGCTGTATCACGATAGGTATCGCAATATATATAAATGGTAAATTTACAGAAAAACATTACAAATTAACATTTATATAATGCCTTGGGTAATAATACAGATAGTAGCTCACAGTGTAGTTTCACATTTCAAATAATTTGTTCTGTTTTAGCAGTGTTGAAACTGTTAATGCATGTATAAAAATATAAATATGTATGTGTTCACAGTTAATAATATTACAAGATTGACCAGCATTAAGACATAAATAACACTTTACCACAATGTATGAACTTTTTTTACAATAATAAACATAAAGTTCAGCTATTTAAGCTTAACCCAATATATCGGTATGCTGAAAAAATATTGTGATATTTATATTGTCCAGCTGATATGGCGATAAACCGATAAAACCTCCCAGCTCTATATATCAGTACTGTTAAAGGGAAAGAAACATGCAATTTAGTAACATGTGAAACATGAAATTAATTTTATACCTCTACTTTAGGAGAATCATTTGTTGAAAAAAGTGATTTCTTGGCCTTGGTAACTACTTCTTTGCCACCAAACTCTTCTTCTGTGATATTTTAAAAAGATATATAAATTATAATGAATGTAAGATATTTTTTCAATATATATCTCAGTCACATGTACATATACAATAATAATCATTTTAATGCACTTACTATACAAATAAAAAATATAAGTTTTGACAAAATTAAGTAAGTAAAATGTCAGTATTGTTTACATCTTCTTAATGTACAGATACAGAGTAAAATAACTGATTAAAACATAATGGGTTTTGATTAGATGTCAAAAGATAGTTAAGTTGAGGGTTAAATCTGACCTTTGGCTATTAATAATTTAAGGAGTCAGCAAAATTTCATACTACGACTAATTCACAAATTTGATCCAATGGTACAAATTCTCAAGAGTCAGAATGCTTATTTTACTAATTTCAAGAGTTACAATACCATTTAAAGGGTCAAATGAAAGCTCATGAAAAATGCTGCTAAACGCCCCAAAATGAACTTTATGGGCAATACGTTTTGGACTTTACTGTTCACAGTTCAGATCAGAAGCTTAAATTATTTAAATTAATTTATAAAATGATGCATAGCATTATTCATGTTATTGCTGAACACTTATAAACAAAAACACAAAATTATTGACAGTGGTAGAGATTTCACATTGCCAGGTACTAGGTAGTACCAAACAGATGTAACAGCAGCCAGATGCCCTTTTGTGTTACATTAACAAGTAGATTTTCTTTGAGAATCATTTAAGCAAACAGAAATGAAGTGCATAGCTAAAATTTTAAATTAAAGTGAACTTTTGAACAGGAACTACTACAAGTCTATGAATCACAATCAGACATACACAAACTGTAAAAAAGATAAATTATACCATTTCTACAACAAATGACCTTCCATAGTGACAGGACAAAAGAGAATAATTATTAAGTTTACAAACCTGAACAGACCAAAGGTATTGGCATCTTCTGGCTACTTGGCAGTATAAGTGGACAATGTTGAGGAATACTGGTACGTGTACTAACCTGTCAAGTAGAAATTAAAAATTGATAGAAATTAAAAATTGATACAAAGTAGCTATACGTGTTAGAGCAGGAAGGTGTGTTCATGGCATCCTTTAATACCTGGCCTCAAAATTCTGATCAAGAAAAAACTTTCAAATGCTTTCAGGTTTAAATGCATCTTCTTTCCATGATAGTATTATACAAATTACAACTGTTCAGTTAAACAAAACTTTCATTATTATATGCATGCTTATATTGTTTTAACTGGCCAAACATACATTTCAATTGCATACTTCTGTAGTTGATCAGTGTAGTTTTGTGTCTTAACTTACACACCTGATCTTGAAATTGTGAGGGTGTTTGGTACATTATAGTAACATATATGTGTACATGATAAAAAATATAGTTTACCAATTTACAGAACATGTAAACCAAAAGAACAAGTGTACACAGCTGAAGGAATATCATTGACCATCCTTTCAAATGTCAATAATTTAGGGGGTACGGGAAAGATGCTGATATTAATAATCACAAAATAACTGCCATCGTTCAATCAACGGTCATGTTTTACATGTATGTACATTATTTTTATAAGCCATTGAAAGAGAGATATCTTTTGTTCAGTAGTGCCACATCAAATGTCATTGTGAACAAAAAAATCATAAATATATATTTTGGCCTGAAAAAAGTGAATCATATAAAATAACAAACAGGTGATTAATTATTACTGAATCCAAATTGAAATCCAGCAAGGAAATTATCAACATAATTTAGCACACTCACTATTTGTAAAGACTTTAGTTCGGCTGCTGATTTCAGTGATGTTTTCTTCCATATCGACACACTAGGTGAAAATACCTTCTTCATTGGAGGATTTGCAGGTGACCGAAGTAAACGTTTCACACTTATTTCTTTCTGTGTTCCTCTTGTTTTTGCATACATGTCTCTTATTGTTTGCTTATTTTTCTTCAGATCTTTTTCTGTCTTGATTATGCTTTGGATTTTCCT
This sequence comes from Lutraria lutraria, assembly GCA_964023205.1. Classification (NCBI taxonomy): domain Eukaryota; kingdom Metazoa; phylum Mollusca; class Bivalvia; order Venerida; family Mactridae; genus Lutraria; species Lutraria lutraria. The sequence goes on along the minus strand of OZ026834.1, from coordinate 18,367,124 downwards.
ATAGCAATTTAAACAAACAGCACGACTGGTATCCTCACTGGCCGTAGTGTCACTGGAGATTTCTGGTAGAACAACTTTTATTTCTTCGATTTTCTGCTCTGTTAATGAACTTAATCTCAGCTTTTTATTAGCGTTCACGTTATGTTTCAACTTTCTTCCAGACGATGTTATTTCAATATTAATAAACGGTAAATTACAAATAAAACATTTGTCCACAACTTTAGTCTGCTTTTTTGGAGTAATCCTGATTAATTCGGCCATTGTAGAATTTGTAGTACAGATACTTTGATATAAACGCACTGTTGATTATAACTCACATGGGCGCTGCCATTATAATTTGGCGCGTAAGATGTACGTGTTCGTGATAACTACCGCGTTTAAAAATAGAATAAAATCGCTTTCAGAATTCTGAAAGCAAGGCGACGATTGGCTAATGGGAAAGGTCGCCTGAGGTGACCTTCTATAGGTCGTCTTCAGATCCTCATAGCGTAGCGGGTTTGGGGATATGATTTTAATCAGATTGATATAAGCTTGGATAATAATTCATATTTTTATTGGACTAAGATGGCTTATTATGGACCTGTTGATGTTGGTGTACACACTGATGACGTACTAAATGCTTCAAGAGTTATAGCTCAGAGTGGAGAATCGGTAAATTAATTTCATGATTTGTCTATTTTTTATTCGTCAGTTACCATATTGTGCTTAAATGTAAGTTATGTTGGAGATTTTGTTCAATTAACGCATAATTTTACATAAGGCATTTTCAAAGTTGAGTTATTGATAAATCGTCATTCAGTTTTAAACTATTTATATGACCTATATTTATTCTCCAAAATTGGTTTTCCGAAAATGGTAGTTTGACTAAAAAAAGAATAATGATTGTATATGTCTAAGTGTTTATTTAATAAAGAAATTCAAACTGAACCAATTAGATCTGTATAATTATACTTTCTAATACATATCAATGTACATCAATATACATCTGGAAATCAAACAAAATTGATATTATCGAATTTTTTGTAGGCGTGTAGCCTATCACTTTGATAATGTTAACAGGCCCGTAGGAAGCCATATCAGATTGGGGAGAATGCGGGGGGATAAATTATAGATTTTGCCAAACTTTGTTTAGAACTATATTCATTATAATAATATTTATTTCGAATATATGTATCAAGTACATGGCAAAATAGAGTACAAACAATAATGGTAAATAAAATTATAAATAAAACTTAGGATAGATAAACTATAAACTATATGGATATTCTTAAAAACCATTCATCAAAAGTACATATGAATAAAATAAGAAGAGCCATGTCAATCACATATATCCAGGGATAACACAACAAAGAGCAAACTCTTGTTTCCATTCTGGTCCCAGTAAATATATAGTAACAGACACAGAGAGGTTTATACTTACGAGTATTTGTTTATTATAGCTGTTTGCGAGTACTTACTGTAGTGTCTATTACTATTTGGCCATTTTATTGGCTAATGGTGATTTCGGTCATTTTTGATTGGTCAATCATTGGACTGACTATTCGTCGCGTTACCTGTCATGTTTGACTGAATCTTTGAAACGTAAGTAAGTAATGTAGGCATCGTTCTATGATGTTAACGTGGCATAATATCGGAAACATCATTAGATGTAAGTTTTATTTAGGGTGTACTTTTATTCCATTGATGAATGGTATGGTAATACATGTGTACCATGTACATACATGTGAACTATATACATGAATGTATTCATTTGTCAAATACTCATGATTGTCAAAATATGTGTATTATCTATAACTTGTAAATATGTTATACTCTCCATAATGGAGGAATGAATAAGGTAGACGGTCAATATCCTTTATGAAAAAAGCTACTTCATACAAAAAACTTAAACCAATGCTTCTTGTAATTCGTCTACCTATAACGTTTCGTTATAGTTTTTCTTGTTACAGTTACAATATAATCACAGATTGTTATGAATGGGATCACAGATAATAAGTAAATCAAGTAATGCCAATTAAATGATGATTAACAATAAATGATAATTAGTTAATGATAAAAAAAATGACAAAAACATCATGTCTGTGACCACAATTGCAATGTCATCAAAAATGAAATTTTAGAATGAAGTACTAGTATCTAAAATTAGCTTTAACTTGCTTTTTTAAAAAATCATGTATTGAAGTGATGGTTTCAATATTAGGGGGTAAACATGCCACAGTTTACAACCAGCATAACAACCTTGTGATTTGACTTAAGGGATTGAAAAACAGTCATGTACACTAAAGCTAGTCCTGTATGAATGTACAGTATTCTTAGGAACAAAATGTTCCTTCAAATAATGTGGAGATAGATCATTTTTTATTTTAAAAACATGACAAAGAGATATTTGATCAACTCTTTTACAAACAGACAGCCAGTTTAATTGTTTAATATGTAATCCAATAATATGAGACCTATGCTCTAAATTTAGGGCAAACCCGATTAACTTGTTTTGGGTTACCTGTAACTTGCCCTTAATGTATTAGTGTGACCATGGAACCAAACAGGACAAGCGTAGTCAAAATGACATTGAATTAAATATGTAATAAGAAGTTTTATAGTGTGTGAAAGTTTTTTTTCCTCATAACAAGGTATGTTTAATGAATTAGAGTTTTTCAATATTAGTTTAGAACCAAAAAAGTATGGATTCTATTTACCCTAAATGAAGGGATTGTTTATTATCTATAAGCCATCACCAACTGACTGAAGATCACAAGACAATTCTTGTTCAATAGTAGACCTGTTTTTTCTTGCTACATGAATTGCAGAATCATCACCATATAAAAGTAATTTGTTTTTATTACGGAGGAAATGTCATTAACATAGACTAAAAATGAAAGATACCTGAAATAAAACCCTGGGGAACCCCAAAAGTAACTTACGCAGATGAAGAATAAATGCCAGAAATGTCTACAAGGTGTTTTCTGTCTGTCAAATATGATCTAAACCAGTGAATTATATAATTTGCTAGACATAAAGCTTCATTTAGTTTCATCAAGAGGTAGAATGATCTACCGTGTCAAATGCCTTTTGGAGGTCAAGAAAAACCATGCCAACTAAGTACCCCTTATCCGTTTGGAATCTAATGTAATCAGACAGATGAATTAAGCAAGTGTCAGTTGAAAACCCTGTTCTGAAACCTGACTGAAAATCATATATATGTATATTTCTTTCCTTTAAATAAAGTTCTACTTGATCATACACTACCCTTTCTAAAATTTTGGAAATAACTCCTAAAATAGATGGCATTTCCAAGGATTTCAGACTATTCCATAAAGTTTTAGAATCAGTTTTATTATTTTCACAGGTGTTTCTAAAACAGTTCTGCTTGGCTTTTTGAATAGTATACTGAGCCATACGTTAACTTTTTCTTTAAGTGGTACGCTTTGCATGGTTTAAAGAATACAATAAAAACATTACATGAATATCACACCACTGTCAAATCGATTTTGTGGCACAGAACCTCTGTCAGTGTGTCTGGTTAAAATCTATAGTTACACATATCATTATTTATTGTCAATTAAGGTCGCGAGCTTTTAAAGATAAACACCGATTACAGCTGATAAAATCAGTATCAAATTGTATTACTTTTCATAAGCTGCACAGTAACATAATCATGTAGTAGCGATATTCAGTACAATATACTTCATCAATAAGGTGTAATTGGATGATAACCTTTACTGTTTATTCTAGAGTGTATGCATGTTCACTGATCAACATTGTGCGAAATGTTTACTTGTATTGCAAAAAGTAAAGGACTTACAGAATTTTATCTAAAAATTTTCAACATCAATCTAGATTAGTTAATCGTACTATTATCACAGCAAATTTGATGACACAAGATGACAACATAAATCATGATTTATATTTAGCTACCCATACAGAACAAAAATACTTATACTGTTCGCATGTGCAGATCTACGAAGTGCATTTAATGATATATCATACATTAAAAGTCATTTTAAGTTGTAACTAGTAACTTCAAAGGAATAATGAAATGAATGGTAATTGTTATTAAATGAAAGATACATTATGCTATATGAAGATATTAGGAGAAGATGGTGAAACTTTGGTTGTCTGATTATGTGTGGTGGACAATTGATCACACGTAAACTCCAGTTTGATAACATTGTAGGTTTATGAAGTGCAACAACAACATATTGGTGCAAACTTAAATGAGTGGCAGCGACCGATCACTCAGTTTGGTAATGAAGCGTCAGAATGGGTTGTGAAACTGAAAGCGTCGCAATTTGTTGGTACGTTTATTAAATTTCTTTATGCATAATCAACAAGTTTCGCCGAGACACGTGTTATTTTATTTTCGATTGAAATTTTCGACAACGTCAAGGCGAATCTTGAATCGTCATATTAAAGACGGGTACAATGAGTTGAAATATGCATCATATTTATTATTTCCTTGCAACTTGTTTAGACGAGGACTTTATTTGTTAAAAAGCAACATCTCTTAGATATAGAGCTACTTACTCATTGCACCAACATAAAATACAATATAATGCAATATGAATATTCCGGATAATCATATCACATATATATTCAGTATACAAAGCACATGCGTATCTTCGTATAAATAAAATTCTTTTTGCGTTTTAATTTGCAGGTGAAATTGATTTTGGACGGAAAGAATGGGCGAGAGCACGCGATGCAGTAGATGAAGTATTAAAATTGCTTTTAAAAGAAATGCGAGCAAAGGTTGTTGGTATAACTCATCTGAGAATTGATTCCTACATTCGTCAGGGTAGTGCACGTGATGGCCTGAAAGTCATTGCTCCAGATGAATTTGATGTTGGGTTTGAGTTCCACATTGAAGGCTTGCAATTTGAGGAAGACCCCATTCGAGTTTCTTCAAGGTCTATTCCAGGGTTTTGCTACATCAAAGTTGTCAATTTTTCAGCTGATGCTTTACAAAGCAGATATCCGGAATTATGGAGAATGGGAGTTTTCATTCAAAACAACAGCGATGTATACCTGAGCTCGAAAAAGTTATATCTTGGTCTCTTTGTGTCAATCATTGACCAATCATGTGGAAGCATTGAAGACACGATACAAAAAGTCGGAAGGCAAAGTAACTTCCGGATTACTAGACGAAAAAACCCTCCCGCCGTGAATATCACTATCCACCTGGACGATGCTGCAAATGATTATTTCATGCCTGAAGGCAGAATTCGGCAGCGAGTTGAGGGTATCCGAAAAATTGATGTCGATGTTATTCCTGCTATGCGGTTGAAGACTGACGATCAAAGTATATACCAGGGCTCACACATGAATGCTCCAATCCATGGTATCTGCAAATGGAAAGAAGAAGAGGCTCGGTCCGTTTTAGAAGTTGCCAATCAGGAAATTGTTTGGTTGATCAATTCTGTTGCCTATGAGAGACACATTTTCGATGTTGCTCGTTTAGATGTCAAACAAAGGTACATACTCACCGCACTACGAATCGTGAAAACGTACTTCAAGAAAACAAGATCCCAACGTCATCCGCCTCAAATATGTACCATTCTGAAATCGTACCACCTGAAGCAAGTGACCTGTTATCTTATCTTGTATGCATGTCGTATTCACCCTTCTGTCAAAATTGACAGCGCCCATACAGCCGTAATACATTTTCTGAAGTTACTAGAAACCTGTCTGGAGAAAAGGCGATTGCCACATTTCTTTTACTCGAACACAAAAATTGGATCCATGTTTGAAAACTACATGAGCCAAGGAGGCAGAGGATTTCGATACGACATGTTCCGGAAGATTCCACGGGATGCGCTTCAGCAGGCGCTATTGTCATACCAGAACCATCTTTGTCCAGACCTTGGAATAATATGGGGTAGTGGGTATAATCCTGACCTAGAGATGACTAATAATGAAATGTCCGAAGAGTTATCTAAGGGTGATTTCTTCTAATTACCATGGTAAGCATGCTTATTTTCATTCTTAGTCAAAAGTCGAAGTACACATATCGATAATACATGTACTATGTATAATACACGCGACTTTACAAGTAACTTGAATACACAGCAATGGTATGTCGCATCAGTAAAATGTCAGGAATCAGGGATTTGAGTGTCGAAGTCAATAGAAATACTAGTGCTAGAAATAAACTGAAAATGTACACATATAATGTACACATATAATGTACACATATAATGTACACATATAATACACTTATCATTTTTCTTATTTGAATTCACCATTTTTGCTTCGAATTCAATACTGGCGCTAAACTTAATAGAAATAAATGATTGTTCTCCTCAGTGACACAAGATTTTGACTTCCAATGATTGCGCTGATATTATTTGTATCTGATCCTGAAATAGCGATTAGGATTTGTGTTCTATCAATTATTCGTTTCTTAACATGTGTGTGTTGATTTGTTCCAGGTGGTGTTGAGTGTGACTCTGGGATTATACGTGACTATGATAATATTATTTTATAACTTTTCATTCCATGTGTATGTGTGGTGCATAAAGAAAATATGACTAGAAAATATGATGAACATTTCGAGAAAACAATTCTTTGAGTCATGTTATTCTGTTACTTTCTTGTAACAAATCACAGGAAGTTAAAATGGACTGTGAGAAAAGAGAAAGCAGTAATATTTCTACGCAGTTCTTCGTAATCAAGACGGATAAACTATTTATACTCATTAAATGCAAGCAAATTATAGTTTGTAAGTATTACTAAGCGTTATTAAGAGAATCAAGTGTAAATGTGTATAATTATTAATTGGCATGAGGTAATTGTTGTTTGATTTTGTTTTATTGTATAACCTTGTTCATAATATCATTTTTCATTATGGTGTTAGATGTAATGTACCAACACTGCCTTTCAAAAAAATTGTCGGAACTGAATTCCATATATATTTATACTTCTTTTGCAATTATTTTTATTGGTATTTTTTTGTGCCTGTGGATTATTATGTTTATCTCTGTTGGACGTATTATGTTATATATCATATAATATTATATATCGTATTATATCATTTCATACTATCATCTCCAAATTATTATACAAAAGAACATTTTTGTTGAAATGTCTGTAAAAAGCCATACATGTATAATTTGTGTGTTAATTTTTAATTTTTAGCTATTATTCTATTGGAATTTAATTAAATCCAAACATATGTTGTTAAGCTCGTGCACATTATCTGTGCGTTAAATGTTTTGCTACATATCTGTCTTGTTGTACCTGTATTTCAATGGATTTGAATTGTTGAACATGTTATATCATTATATATGTGCGTACGTTGTATATCTTTCGGTACTGTTACAAAATGTGCAGCATTCTAATAAATTAAACTAATAATGATAGATTATAGATATACATTATAGTTATAGGCATTTAAAATCTATGAGTATAGAAGGAAGAAACTATTTTTAAATATGATAATTTGGTAGTTACAATTCTTACAGACGCATGTGTTTACTTTTGTTGAAAGATCTCCTTTTCATTTCCTAATCACTCAACTGTTATTCAGAAACCAATTACGCCTAATACAATGTTCAAACTATATATAATGACTGGTATCATTTCGTTACGTAGAAATTATTTATAAATATACTACACATATATATGAATTATAGTGCAATGGTTGACAATGATCTTAGTTTGTTGTTATTTGTTTAAGAAACTATGAAAAATTGAAATAATGAAATATTTATAGAATAAATTATTGATTTAATTTGAAACCACTTTGAAACTTTCTTGTGTTATTTTATTTTTCAATAAATTTGGGTTTGATATTGTATCGCTAAATGGATCCTTTTACATTTTGATTAGACATTGAACAATATCCAATTCTGAAGTCCAGAAATAAAAGTTATACATTTACAATGTTTGTACCTGATTCAAAACTTCATCACTACACACTACAATCTGCTTCCACAAATCTGCCCATTTGCACAAACTGAAGACACTGAGTTTTTTATGCCTTGAAAATGATATAAAATGCCATATTTTCTGAAGGCGGTAGTGCGTAGCAGGCTTGAACAATTAGAAATATCGGAATGCGTGTCTTGGAATTTTACAAAACTATTTTGTCAGCCACTAGGATTTTCCGAATAAAGACAAAACGGCAACTTGGCACAGTAACAGTATAACGCCATGGTATTTATACATTGTATGTTTTATTAATATCAAAACAATACACATGTAGTCAAAAATGTAGTTTATATCCTATTACAGCATTAGTTGGGAATTAATTTACATGTTTCAGAAAATACATTGCAATACTAGTATTTGGTTTTTATATTAATTCCTTGTAAAAAGTTACTACAAATGTATATTATGATAACAATAATAAATATTGCGGTCAATCTTTCTGGTGTTTATAAAGAAAGAAAACGGACATGTATTTAAAGTGTTATTTCATAGAGAAGGTGAAGTATAACAAAAGTGGCGAAAACATCTGCGCATTAATTTAAACAATATAAAGTTTAGAGTGTCAAAAATACGATAACTGCAAACTTTAGTATTAATTAGATATGTAATGCCACATTCGCAAAACTAAACCAAATAAGAGATTATAATATCAAGAATCAATGAACAAAACAAAAGCTACAGTACAAATAAGTCACAAAAATGCAAATACATTATACATAGACAGGAGTCCATCCTTAGAACAAAGGGACTGCTTTGAAGCCAAAAGCCAAAATTCCAAGCAAAACAGCTGAGGCGCAAAATGATGAAAAAATAATCAGGAGTCGACAGTTTAGATATAAATACACCATCATGGGTAGATATATGGTAGATATCACTATTGTACACGACGTGTGCTACACAAATTTGTTGTTCTAGCAGTACAAATCTAGATTGAAGATCAACTATCATAAATTTAATCGTGCATATAATTATGTGTTTAAATGATGACACAGAAGTGAACACATCTAGTAGAAGAGTCCGTACTTTGGACTCTCCATTGTCATTGATCGAGTTGTGATGTGTTATAAATGGATTCTTGCTAAGCTGTAGATAAATAATCATGTGGTTGTTTCAAACCTTTACAATGTAAGTGTATGTTCGTAAACATGAAATTAAGCGGCAAATATGAACTGAACGTGTTCGTGAAAAGGAATTAAATAAGCAAATGAATGCAGAATAGTTAAAATACTAACCGTTTTAAGACTAGAACCCCTTGAAATACCTTCACATCCATCTGGTGCTTTTCTATTATTTTACAGATCAAGCTTCAACAGTGTTTTATTTTCTTCTAATGTTTCACCCTATCACTGCCCCGCCTTTATCAACAAAATCATTCTATAAAATGACGTAGCTCCTCGTTCTCTGTATAAACAGAATATGATAAATTCGTGTCGTCTTTAATGACCTACCACTATAAAAGTCGATTTAAAGTTGCATGCTAATGAGGGATTAGTCTCATTTCGATATATAGGTGTAACAGGTAAACCCGGTACCCGTTATAGATAAGATAGAGAAAACATAATTACGATTGCCTTAATAGCGTAAAGGTTAGTGCTGATGATTTTGAGATACACATCATTTTAACCATTGGTTTATAACTATATCTTGTATGTTTGTTTTCTTTTGATTATTTTAAATCCTTTTATTTTGTTTTGTTTATTTTTTTCATTATTTTTCATTATTTTATAATATCATTTCAAAACAATTCAAACTAGTAAATTCAACACGCATCATCGCATTCACACACCATGTCTGTCTCCTCGTCGCAAGAAGTGATTAATAACAGTAAACAGTCCATCTCCTTCTCTACTGCATACTCCATGTATATTTTATAGTACACATTATTGTGTATATGAAACAAGCTATTAATTTTGATTTTCACATTTGCAGGGTAATTCTTGAAAGTCGGAAAGAAATTGCAGTTTCGAATACTATATGTGTTAATCCAAAAAAGCATTTTGACTGTTTTGAACTCGTAGGTAGCCGCTACGAATAAAAATATCTTTGCCTTTACCTCTGAGCCACGGCGTCTTACGAAAGTGTTCTGTTTTTGTATTACAATATAAAGTACTTTCAACCGGTAAATAAACCTGATCTACCTCGGAAAAATGTAAATGTTTACAGCGGTTCTCATTTAACTTTAAATCGACTGTATCAATAATTTTGAATAAAACACACATAACAATTAACTATTAAGTATTGAGAAAATTACGCATGAATGCGTAACAATTAAGTCTTAGATAACTAACATGTACACGAGTAGTAGAAGGCGGTACCCTGGCACCCATGCCTCCTGATTCCATATAGAATATAGAGTAAGGTCGGTGCCAGAAGTTTTACAAAATTGTCGCAAATTGCCACAGATTGAGACAATTTGTGTAAAATGGTGTTCCCCAAAATGGCATGAATTTGATTTTAGGAAACTTCTGGCACTGTGTGTGTGTGTAGACTTAGACAATTGGAGAATTTTCTGAAAAGGGCCGTTGTGTCTTCTCAAGGTGATTTCTTCATAGCTGTTAGGTTGTGGCTTCTCAAGGTCATTGTATGCTTCGGATCTTCATTTCTTTACCATATTTGCCCTGAGGTTGTTTCTCAAGGTCATGTTTTCGTTTCTTCGTTTCTGTCATCTCAGGTTTCTTTGAATCTTTGTCAACCACAAACTGTACAGGTACAATGATTTCTTGTGGTTTAAATCGTACTTCTTGGTTCTTCATGAGACTGACCATATCTTGCATCACTTGATTCATCTGTACCATTTCTCCCCTGATACCTTGTAGAACAGACATTCCCGTTGTAGGCTTTGTATCACCCGCTGTATTCGCCATATGGGGTTGTACATCTACCATGGACTGTATTGACTGTACATCTACCATGGACTGTATTGGCTGTACATCTACCACGGACTGTATTGGCTGTACATCTACCATGGACTGTGTATTCGCCATAGCGGGTTGTACATCTACCATGGGCTGTAATGGCTGTACATCTACCATGGACTGTATTGACTGTACATCTACCATGGACTGTGTATTCGCCATAGTGGGTTGTACATCTACCATGGGCTGTAATGGCTGTACATCTACCATGGACTGTATTGACTCTACATCTAGCATGGACTGACTGTACTTGGGCAGGCTGTACTGTGGTTGACTGTACTTTGGCTGGTTGTACTGATACTGCATACCCGCATTCTGGTCTATCAACTCAGACAATTCTAATGCTTTTCTCAATATATCGTATGGCATGTTGAAGGACTCAATGCTAGATAATGAAAAATGGTGTCTGTGCAGGGGGTATTTATACTTTTTTTGTCTGCACGCGCCTGTGTTCTACATGTTCAAGGCCACGTAGAGCGCGACGTTCAAGGTTATTTTTGACACGTCAAGGTTATTTTTTTACAAGCCAAGGATTTTGTCTTTGTACCAGTTTGACACTTCAAGGCCAATTGTGGCACTTCAAGATTTTTTTGTACCAGTGTGACACTTCAAGGCCACGTAGAGTGTGGCACTTCAAGTTTTTTTTTGTAGCAGTGTGACACTTCAAGGTTGTGTTAAATTCATGGTTATATTGTATCGCTGTTATATTGTATCACTGTTATACTTTGTAGAAAAATGTTACACATCATACAATCACAGTCTAAAAAGGCGTAAATGGTAACCATAATGTGAAATCACAGCATACTGTATACATTTGTAGAAAATATTTGTAGAAAAATGTTAAAATCACAGCACTTTGTAGAAAAAATGTTTATAGGAAAATGAACTCATTGTATAAAACGTACACTTACATCACAACGTCTACACACTAGCATATTAAGTTTATAAATAACGTCATGATTTGGCGTCATCAGATAGGAATGTAAATATAGTAGTAACTATACTAGTATCATAATATTGACAATATGAGAGTGACCCTTTCTGAATTGTATGGGGGCCCTGAAAAGGGCCGTTGTTGGTCCTGAAAAGGACCGTTGGTGCTTGTATGGGAATTAATGGCGTTGACCGCATCTCCCCATACAAGCGGGACACCACTTGTCCCATTTCTGGACATCCTTGGGATCCGGTGTAGGTTGATAGAGCTCCAAAGGAGGCTCTACCAGCTCATCTTCCCAGTTCTCTGGGGTTGCTTCTTGAGGGTATCCCCCCCAGTCCTCTTCCCCAGAGCTGACCACTTCTTCCTCTACGAACCGCTCCTTCCCCTCTTTAAGCTCTTTGACTTCTAACCTTATCTCTTCCAGCTGCATCTCTAGTTGTTCTATATACCGCCCTAAGGCAGCATATATTCTCTTAATGATGTTGACTGCTCTGAGAGACATCTCGATGTAGAATGAAACTAGATCATTGCAAGGTCACTGACTATCTTTTGTACAGTGACACTGATTGTTCAAGGTTATAACGCTCAAAGGTAATTGCATCATCTTTCAAGGCCACGTAGAGTGCGACGTTCAAGGTTATTTTTGACACGTCAAGGATTTTGTCTTTGAACCAGTGTGACACTTCAAGGTTGTTTTTTTTTGTAGCAGTGTGACACTTCAAGGCCACGTAGAGTGTGGCACTTCAAGGTTTTTTTTGTAGCAGTGTGACACTTCAAGGTTGTGTTAAATTCATGGTTATATTGTATCACTATTATATTGTATCACTGTTATATTGTATCACTGTTATATTGTATCACTGTTATACTTTGTAGAAAAATGTTACACATCACACAATCACAGTATAAAAAGGCGTAAATTGTAATCATAATGTGAAATCACAGCATACTGTATACATTTGTAGAAAATGTTTGTAAAAAAAATGTTATAATCACAGCACTTTATAGAAAAAATGTTTATAGAAAAAATAACTCTATAAAACGTACACTTACCCCATTATATCTACGCACTAGCACATTAAGTTTATAAATGACGTCATGATTTGACGTCATCAGATAGGTATGTAAATATAGTATTATGATACTGACAATGTGAGAGTGATTTATTTTATTTTTTGGAATGGTATGTTGGCCCTTATTTGAGCCACCATGTGTTAGATTCGTTTTGTTTCTCAATCAAAGACAAAAGCATTTTACATTGTATATCATTTATTTAACTTAGTTCAAATAACAAAGCACAGTATGACAATAAAAGCTTTCATTGTTGAAGGGTTCCGTACAAACCGTAGAATAATGTCCTTTCTTTCCACAACGAAAACATTCTATATGACCCCAAACATGCTTCCGAAACACAAACTCTTCTTTTGTGAATTTCTCACATACTTCACAAACCAAGCCACGCTGCTATGTGCAGGAATCCGAATTCTATGGAAGCATTATTGTCCAGGGCAGAAATGGGATAATGCTCAGTTCATTGACCCTCTTGCATGGCTGCCATGGTAGGTGCCTAGATGGCACAACAGACACATCCAACTCTGTCTTACTACAATCACAGGAACCGTGTTGCATCATGATTAATCGAAAATATCAAGAGGTCAACTCGGCGACGCTGAAGTATCGAATGAGGTCTTTTCTTGACTGGTTTGCTCTTTATACGTCTTTTCGGGCTGGCCACAGCACGTAGCAAGGATTCACCCACATCTTTTAATACAGAGGCTCCACGTTTTCGTATTACTTTTTTGGCTTGGAGCTACGGCTCCAAGCCTTACTATTGTTTTCAGTTGCAGTTGTTCCCTAGATGCTGGTAGCTGTAATGCGAAAGCTGGGTACAAGTGTGCAAAAATGTTAGGAGTCCGGCGATTGGTTGCCAGCTATATGTTAACAGTCCGGTGATTGGTTTATACTAACAGTGTGACTCGGTAAATCATGTGACTTCAGTGTAAACAACATGGCGGTACCAATAATACAAGTCGCGGTAGACATTATAAAAATCGTAAACTTGGAAGAAATAAAATATCAATCACTGTGAAATTGATCGCAATTATTGTGTCAGATCAGTGTGTGTGGCGTATTTTTATGTTAACTCGAAGTGTGACGTGATTACGTCATAACATTAAATAAACCGTGTCGGTGGCAAGCTTGTTGAAACTGACTCTCGGACAACTGTGTCAGCGGATTATTGAACTCTTTGAGTGCTTTGTTGAATCATTTGACAGTGTGATCACCATGTCGACTTGATCCCATCCACCTCACCTGTTACAACTATGAACATTAATACGGAGACTTGGTGGATTATGTACGTACGATGTGTGGAACGGTGAACTTTACGGAAAAACTTGCAAACAAAGATGTCAAGAGTGCCGAGATTTTCGGTTAATACGAGTACATTACTTGAAACTGGCAGTGGTAAGTTATTGATATATAATTTACTTGCATACTTCCTTATATTTTACCCTCTTACAGGATACAGCCATAACATATTGACACATTGAATGAAAGGTTTTTGAATTGCTACGTGTTTTTAATTGGTAAAGTAAACTAATCAATTTATTCTGATCATCAAATTTTGTCAAGAATGATACTTACAAACCAACTTTGTAAGACACAGTAAAACAGCAAACCCAAATATACATTAAATATTAACATGACACTGGTTGACAAAAGTCAAGATATAGGTTATCAATATTTCATTAGTTCTCAATTACTCTTTGAATGATGTTATATATTTTTTGACAGTGTATGGGTTTATTAAGTGTCATTTCTATACATTTTTCACAGATAATGCAGAAATCGATGGATGGATTGATGAGAGAACTTGGCGTAGCATCAATGCCAGATGCATCTTCACATACTAGGTGAGAGATATATTCTGTATTTTTAATACCCATTTTGTACGACTCATGATTCTTACACATCATGAATTAAACTGACATTGTAATAAGTACTACTGCAAATATTGTAATCTGTTTTACTGTAAAATTTGATCAATTTGTAATTTCAGTATTTATCCTCTGACATTTTAATAAACAGAAGATACATATTGAATTGTTTTCAGTATTTACTGTCAAGACATACTGTCATAATTATAATCATAATATATCAGTTACTACTTAGTTAAGTTAGTATGATACTACAGTCTGTGTTTCAGTATAAATGAAGCTTATTGAATTATTGGTACATAATAATAATTTGTATGTGTTACTGTATCTGCTTTTTACTTTATTAGACAGATTCTACAAAAATGAGATTGCCCTAATGATGATAGTGATGATGATTCAGTCCATTTAAACTTGACTCCTGAGTCCCACTCAAGGTAGACACATTTTGTTGACATATATTTTGATAATACAGTACAACCTCTGCAGACCAACACCCTGTGGGAGCTGCAAATATTGACTGTTGTTTAGAGATTGGTGCTCTACCAATGTTAAATTTAGAGTAAATATATCAGTTTAGGGAAATGTTGAAGGTATTGTTATAGAGAGATTGTTGCTTTACAGAGGGCCACTCTGGAGAGGTTTTACTGTATAACTTGATGAAATCCTCGAAACATCTGTATCATACCTTTTTCAAGAGCATCATCAGTTCAAAACAATACTTTGATTTATTTCTTCATCAGCAATACTTCTGTTCAATTATGATAATTGTGATTATCATCTAAATAAATGTGTTGTAACAAATGTATTATGGAAATCTTGTTAGCTCTCTAATGAAAACAGTAAACAAACCTCTCAGAGTCATGACTCTCAAACTAATCTAAGTGATCAAGGAATCTTCACTAAACTTTAAAGGATATTATTTTCTTTTAACACATATAGCATGTGCATGATTTTCAGTGAAAATATCCTGTCACTCTGGAGTTCTGCTGTTCGTTATATATATCATATTTGTAAGAGAGGTATTTTGAGACACTAGACCTACTATTACTGTGATTTTTGTGATTGAAATATTATTGTACAAAAATTGAAATCAAGAACACCTTTGTTTATAATTTCAGTTTGCGGGGGCATACGCTACATATTACACAGATTTCAGCATGTAACAATTCTGGAAAAACAGATTTTATGAAGAAACAAGATGTGAAATGTTTGGTTTAGATACCTGTTTTTTTCTGGGTACACTGACTTTTTGAAAAAATATTTCTGTAAATGTTCTTAAAATTTAAGATACAAATTCCTTTTGGTGTTTGTCAATATAAACCAATGACTTGTGAATGCTCAAAATATGTGTTAAAGACATTATTTATCTCAGGTACTTGCAAGGTTGATATCTATTTTTGTGTGATTTCTTTTTATTCTTTTGCTATCATAAACTGTCAATTATAAAAAATCTTCGGACATTTTGCTATGACACATTGAAATTGTATTTGTTCTTCTACTATAATCTTTAGGAAAAATTGTAACTATTTTATATATTGTTTAAAACCACATAGTCTGTGTTGTAAAATGTTCTATATTATATGATATTAATAAAATACTTGCATTCCATATTATTATCGTTGAACATACTATGGTCCATGGACTAAATTACTTGTTTGACGTGTTTCGATAAACATCTGTTTCACATTTTTCTCAAAGGCATTTTACAATTTATTTAAATTTTATTGTTTTCATTGTTTAGAATGTTTTCCTTTCAACTTAAGTATTGTTAATACTTACGATAAAGAATGGTCATTTGTAAAGTAAAAATGTAAACGTAGTTGTGATCATGATGTTTTAGTAATAAAAGTTTTTATTTCTGTTATGTTGTGTTAATCTTCATATTTCTCAAATTCAGAAAGGTAAATCTTCTCAAATTCCATGTATTTAGTAGTTAATTGTTGAAGTTAGATAATATGTCAATGAATTTTGTGTACCTATGATACCTTTTAAGAAATCAAGATTTGAAATCTGTTTTAGACATAAAAAAATTGGCATTTTTAGCTCAAATGTCACAAAGTGACAGTGTGAGCTTTTGTGATCAGTCTTCCTCTGGTGTCGTGCACAATCAAACTTTTACCTTGTGAACACACTAGGGGCCACATTTTTTAACTCAGAAAGTTAATATCAGAAAAATCTCGAACGAGTTCGATATTGGGCTATTTGGGGTCAAAAACTAGGTTACCAGGACCAAATGAGGGAAAACCTTGTGAACACTTTGGAAATCATTGTTTAGACTGGATCTTCATGAAACTTTGTCAGTATGTTTATTTCAATAAAATGTACGTCAATTCGATAATAGTTCATTTCCGGTCAAAAACTAGGTCACTAGGGCAAATTGCTGAAAACCCTTGTGAACATTCTAGAAGTCATTGTTTTGATTGGATCATAATGAAACCTTATCAGAATGTTTGTCTTTATAATATCTTGAACAATTTCGAACATGGGTTATCTGGGGGTAAAAACTAGGTTGCTGGGTCAAATCTTATGAAATACCATGTTAACACTGTAAATTTCACAGTTGGATTTTTCATAATTCGATTTTCACCAAACTTCGTCAAAATGTTTTTTTAATGATATAATGGTCAAGTACAAATATGGGTCATGTTGGGTCAATAACTAGGTCACCAGGTTAAATCTTAGGAAAACTTTGTTAACACTATAAATGTTACAGTATTGATTGGACCTTCACCAAACGTTTGTCTCAGTGATATGTGGGTCAAGGTTGAACGTGGGTCATCCAGGGTCAAAAACTAGGTTACTAGGTCAAATCTGAGGTAAAAACTTGTTAAAAGCTCTAAATATCATGGTTTTAATTGGATCTTGGCCAAACCTTGCCAGATTGTTTGTCTTAATGATATTAAGGACAACTTGAAATTTGGGTCAGCTAGGGTCAACAACTAGGTCATGAGGTCAAATCTTAGGAAAACCTTATTAACATTGTAGATGTAAAATTTTGATAGTATGTTCACCAAACCTTGTCATAATGTTCGTCTTAATGATATGTTAGACAAATTCGAACACGGGTCATCTAGGGTAAAAAACTAGGTCACAAGGTCAAATCTTAGGAAAACCTCCATGCTGTAGTTCTCATGGTTTTGATTAGATCTTCACCAAACCTTGTCAGAACGTTTGTTTTATTTTTATATGTAGGACAGGTTCTAACATGGGACATCTTGGGTAAAAAACTAGGTCACAGATTCAAAACAATGTTTTAATGAGTTAACAGTGATTGTCCTGTGTGCATACTTATTTATATCAATAGTATTAGTACTTGCAGTGTCCTGCTTGCTCATCCCCAGTTTTGAACAGGGTTGCTTGCAACCTTGTTTTTGGTCACTACCAATTTTCAACGCTCACAGAATCAAAATCTGTAGCAGAATCTAAAAATAGATTTCATGGTTTCCCCTATCACAACCAAAGAAAAAGTTCTTCACCAAACGCCAAAAAATAGTTCCAAGGAGAAGACGGTAATCGGTCATATCTGGTTCACACTATCCGTATAAACATGTAAATAAATTACTGTTATTTTCAGTGATAAATAACAAACCAATTGACCACGGTCGTGGCTGTGTGTGTGGCACTCTGTTGCTGTTGTCTAACCTCAGGATCAAACCAAATAGTCAAAGGTTTTTGACGATGATACGTATGCATTTCATTGCAGTTCCCCGATAAAGCCACCTGTTTTTTAAAAGCTAACTGAGTCGCGTTCGTTTTCCTATTTAACGCACATATTTCCACAATTGTAGTAAAATCTGTCAACATGACCAAAAAAAAAAAAATACATTCAACGGGCGAAAGGTATAGAATATTTGGCCGATGTATCAGAATGCCTGATGACTTCGAAAGAGGACAATTCCATAACTAAAATGGTCAGCAAGACGAAATAAACAAGACCGATTTATTTATGGTATCGGCAACAAACAGCCAAGCCTTTCCTTTTTAAAAGGAAACTTTATTAGCGTTTGATCCTGTCAAGATATCTTGCATAGCGGCTCTTCCTTGCTGGAGTCCTTCTTTTTTCAAGGTGTGAACTCCAGATTTCACCAATGGATTCAGTAAAGGCATGATACGTTTCATGGCTTTCTTAAACATGGATCCAAGTCCGTGTCCATATTGTCGAGGTTGACCTTGGTAAGTAGGTATCATTGTCTTTGGCGCAGCTGTAGTTTCACCATAGACTTCCCATGAATAAACTGAATAGACTGGCCAGTGTCACCTCTTATATGGATAACGATGGTGTCAAAGTCGGTTTTAGCCAGTGGTACATAGTGTAAATTCAAGAACTCGAAATGAATATGTGGATTTGTTCCTGTTTTTGTTCTCGGATCAAATGGAGCTACACGTAGGATGGGGGCTTCTATGTTTCCCAAACAGGTATAAGCCGCGAGGTCAGAATAAACATACAAATGATTATGACCCATGTTAATATCCACGCCATGAGGAAACGGCTCCGGGTTGTCTTTTAAAAAGATGGTAGGAGGGTTATCAGGAGCTCCACCCAGTTTAATAAACATGTGAGGATGAAACTGAATGCCTAGACTATATGAATTGTCCATTTTCACGCGTTTACTTTGTCTCGAGAAACCCAAGGTAAATCGAAGGTTTTTCTGTTTAAACATTTTACCCAGATTATCTTTAATGGTAAAGTCAATCGTCTCGATCAAATGTTGTGGTGTGACATAAGTTCCTACAGGAATACAAAGTCGTACACCTTTTTCTTCTTTATTGGGGAGAGTACAATAGGAAATTAAGGTTTTAGCCAGGACAGGATCGTGTGTAACAATGCAGAAATGTCGCTCTTCTTCAGTGACATTGATCACCTGACTAGGAACAATCATTTCCACTAAGGCAATTTCCCAGTCTTGTTTATTGAGATGGATGGGTTTTGCCAGTTTGGTACGAAAACAACATTGCGTATTGTCTGGGAATAAATCCATAGAGCTATCACTCATGAGTGTTATGTAAAACGAACTCATGTTGATTCAGGTTTATTGAATTTCAAGGAGGGATTCGGTAGAATATAACCTAGAGAACTACTTAAAAGCAGAAGCCACAATTCCCGATCGGGTCGTTGAAAACACAAATTAAATAGCGATACGGTAATAATGATAAATACCACTACAATTTGTGACAAAAAAGTGACCTTATTTTTAGGTTTACACAGTTTGGCTTGCTCTGAGGCAGTCACTTCTACACTGGCCGTATCAGCTTGAGACATGATGTATTTATTAGTTGTAAAATAAACTAATTTTAAACGAGATGGGATTCGGAAATCCAACTGTCAAATTTCGAAGGATAGCCTTTCCAATGCACTTTAATTTCTCGTCTTGTTTTTCCGTCTACCTTTCTCTGGCGAATATGCGAGCATTGATTAAATTTCATAGATAGCATCATCTTTTATAACCTGTACTTCAGAGAAATAAAACGAACCCAAAATGGGTTCTCCTTCTTAATCAGTCAATTTAACAGTAGCAGGAGAGGTCTTTTTGACTTGGATCACTTTAAACAGTTCAGTGGTTCAGTTGGGTAAACAACCTAGCTTTATCAAATGTACGTTTTGATTTATTGGTATTTATTTAATTGTATTATAATATATTGTCTTTTATTTTTTCAAAACATACATTAGTGGTGATAGTTCACCTTTGCATGATTTCATTGAGCATTAAAATAGAAGCAACGCAATAGTGAACTGTCCCACAAAAGCCAAGTTTTTAATAAATCAATAAATGATTTCATAACAAACTGCATTGGTTTTAATTGCTTTAAATGTGTTTGAGACAATATTTTCTCATAATTTTCATTTTAATTCAATTTTAATCTTGGGCACATAAAAATACTTTAAATGCCATTTTCTCAAAATGATACTTTTGTGGGTTGGTCCACTTTAGTGTAGGACCATCCGTATAAACACAACAGGAAGTCCTATGATAATAAGTTAGAAGATGTTGTGCATGTTCAGTGCAAAATGTGTTTTCCTCACGTACATACTTTATAGGAAGAAAAAATGTTTCCAAAACCACTAGATCGTATTTATTTCAATATCATTGAAAAATACTATTTATAGAACAGATGTATTTTATCGCAGTCATAATAAAATATTATTATGCACACGTCATAAAGTGACGTCACCCACTCTATATATTTCCAGTTTACAAAAGCAAAAATCACAGCGAAATGAGTGTTTTTTGAAAGCTTGTTTTTGCATATTTTTTAATACGTTTTGATGGACTTGGTTTAAGAATGGAACATTGTTATTCCTAAGTTGTAAATATGAGTGAATAAGATAAATCATACACGCTTTCTATTCGTATTCATGTTGCACTCATCAATTGAAGTTTGTACATAGAATAATAATTAATTACAATATATTCTCTAATGTTATTTGTTGCTATTGATTGATATAATTAGCTTTGTTTATGTAAGTTCCTGACAATGTTAGACTTTGTCATTTTAAGTACAATATGTTAAATGTGATATGATAAATAAACCATATATTATGTTGAAAATCTTTTATTTACAGTATATGTGTTTGAGTTCACATCACGGTCAGTATTTTTCGCTAATGACAAAATAAAAAAAAAATTAAGCCGTAATTTGATTTTCTCTTCATCTTTATCACCAAGCATGTCATCAAATACAATTAACGTCAGGTATCCACTGTAAGAACCGAATGCTAGGTTCTTGTTCTTGTTACTGTGCATAGGCTACTTGCCATTCTTTGTAACACCATATGCAATACGCTCAGGTACTACTTGAAACAAATTTGAATTCCAACACCTTTTTATAAAGTGTGTTTTACCAGAGCCACTTGGGCCTGAGATAAACATATTACATGGATGCTTAAAACTCCATGACGTGAAAATCACAACTAACACTATTGGAATAAAAACATTTTATTTATTGAACAAGAATTTGACTTTTGTTATGTAATACATGTATGATGACATAAGTATAACAAGATAACATGATGACAACATGCATGAAATAATTCTTTACAAGATGAATGTTTATGTATGATTTAGTTCTTTACAATTAATTTAATATAATAGTTTTTCAGAAAATTCAAACACATTCTGAATGTCCAAATTGACTCAGAAATGTTAACACAGAGTCATTGTTCACCACATATTTTAGCGTTAGCTTGTATGACATAGCGATAAATTTTACTCTATCATTAGTAAGGGTATCTAATCCATGTCTTTATGAATAATGAACACACTTTTGATTTCACTAAAAGTATCAAACAGGTCAAGGTCAGTCAAGTAGATAACCATAAGGCACAGTCATATGATTCTCGACCACAATACGTTTGGTATACACCGAACGAAATGTTTTGACTTGTTTCTCACTGGTCACGGTTCTGTCCTTATGACGTTTAATCCGAGAAGCATATTCAACTACGGTCGAATAATTGTGTCTGTCTTTCACACAATCCACCATCGTATTGAAATTCACTTGTTGAGTGGCATTGTAGTCTAACGTAATGCCTTTCACTTTGCATTTTTGATGGAGTTCACCGTTTTCAATGTATTCATAGCCATAGTTCTTTGGACCTAAAGCGACATATTTCACAATACGACCCTTTGGTACCTCATCTGTCCATTTTCCCAATCGACTGGAGATAATAGGAACATTATAGCCATCAGGGTCATGAATGTAGTACATACAACTGTCTGTGTCAAAATACAGTACTCTCTTTCCTAGAGGTTCAAGCACTTTGTACAGTTCTAATCGAGCATAAGCCGTCACAAATGAAGCCACCACAGGATTAGATGATGAATGAGGGTCTGCTTTGTCCAATTCATCAGTGTAATTCATTAACATGAATTCATCATGATCAAAACACTCTGCATATTTCACAGACTTTTTAGGATCGTTCAGTATTCCGTAGAACTGGTCCAATCGATGAACATACTCTGTCTTAGGCAAGAGGTTGGTTTGAGCATTTTTGCCCCACAGACAATTCAACATGGTTTTGGCAAAAGCTCGTTTTCCTGGCTTTTTCTCCACCTGTTCCAAACGAATTCATTCTGCTTCAAAATAACCCTCTTTAAATTTATCTTGAGCCTCTTCCGTATCCACCCCTGGAGGATATCCACTAGCCTCTTGTTTCAATTTTAAGTATTTGTCAATGTATTGCCGATAGACGTCCGTACTCCATTCATCCCAGTGCCATACATGATACACTTTTGATACTTGATAGCCTAAAGCAATAGCTTTAGCCAATTCAACATGAGTCCATGTGCCATACAAGAATCGTTCATACGGGGAATGTGTACAATAACCCATCTCCTTCTCAGCACAGGTACGGCATAGCGTAAACACCATTTTGCTATTACAGTGTATGGGTAAGACCGGCATCCATAAATCTTGCGGTGGTAGAACACGGCATTTAATCAGTCCTTTGTTTTTCTCAATATGCTGTTGATCAATTTGTTCTTGACTCATGATAAGCCCTGTACTTGTTCACATACGGATAGAGAGAACAAATATCCACATATTTGATTTCTTGGTCGTTGTCTACTTCATGGTACAGCCGGACGGCATTCGTACGACCTCCGAACAAAGCTTCCCTGGGTTGAATCGGGTCTTGACCATGATAGAATCGTCCCACTCTTGTCTTATAGGCAGGATCCTTTGACAACGCTGATCAAATTCACATTCCCACATGACCACAAAAGGACACCCCTGTTCTTTCAAAGTCTCCAGTCGTTTATACGTGTCGTGATAGGCCTGGTACATGCTTTTCAAAGTATACGGATTGATGGTTTCCCGGTTAGGAAAACAGGTGGGGCACCCATGGTACCAACATCCCATGAATTCATACACTGTGTTGGTCTCTTGACAATAGCCATCCACGTAATTAGGTCCAATTTTAACTTCGCCTTTGTTATTCAAGGCATGCCGAATATGAATCTCTTCTGTGACAGTTATCATTTGTAGCCAACGTACGCTTTTCATGGAATACCGGGTTTTATTGGGATACCCGGCATCAGAAATTACGGCTAAACTATGAGGTGGCATGGAATTTTTGCGCCAGGCTTTGTTACCCACTTGGGCTAATGTGGTAGCTTCAGTAAATGGATCTATTTGATCACTGTCCAATAATTGTTGACGACATTCTCCACACCCGCGTCTTAAAATGTCCACATCCGATTGACAGTATTTCTCCATTTCCTTTTGAAAATCAAATAAGTCTCCTTTTCTTTCATTGTACCAGGCTAAAAACTCTTCACGTCGCGCTGGTTTCATACTATCCGGTTTGTAAAAGTGTAGCGGCAAATAGGGTCCCACATAATCTTGATACGCCAGGGTGTTTGCATAGAATGGAAACCATCCTTTGGCTAACTCGGTCAGTCCAAATGTATTGGGAAAATCGGAGAGGCATACTCAGGAAACTGAGTGAGTCAATCATGCGTATTCCATGCACTCTCAATTGAATAATTTTACTGCCATTCATAATCAACTGGGGTTTCGCCGTCCCCTGAGTGACCACATATCTAAGAATAAACTGAGCGTCATCACACCGCATACCCCGAAGAGCCGAACACAGTTGATCAGGCGAACACAGTTGCCAATAAATTTTACAGTTTCGAACGGAAAATAAGTATCGGCTTAATTTATAGTTATCTTGAAGGATCCAAACAAAACCAATCATGTACATTTATTCGCTATTGAAAAAGGAATAAATACTCGAAATTGTAAGGAAAACTGTGCATTTTTTCAGCGAGAAATCACTAGAAATGTCTGCTATTTTTAAAGAAAACGCGTCATCTGATAAATCCATATCCATAAATGCATTTTTACACAAAAGTGAACCTTTTTAAAGATACCATCATTTACTCCAATCTATTTTCTCTCAAAATGCGAAATCCCAGCTTTCCATTCCCATTTTCCGCAGAGATATTGATGCATAAAGTCGGTCTGCCCTCGTATTTTTGAGAACGTCAAGCACAGTTTATTGTAAAAGTTGCGAACCTCGAATACAGTTAGAACGTTTGATATGATAACGCTTAACACAGTCGCCATACACTTCTTACCGCATCCTTTTTAGACTTTTAAACCCTAAATTGTCGATTATCTGTATTATACGTACATACATTTTACAAAGAGGATATACAAATGTACTACTGTCGACCTAAGTCCAAATGAAGCGCGACTTTCATTGTGTTTGTCTAATACGTAGTATGAATAGACACATTTTTTCTGATAGAAAAACTACATGTACATTTGTATATGAAAACTGTCTTGAAAGCTGAGTATATAGTCACTGAATTGTCCGTCCTTCTGTCCGGGCGAAGATATACGTGTATATAGATGCCGCTTTGTCCGTCCTTTTGTCCGTTATATCGAACGGATGAATATTAGATGGCTATATGGATAATAGCTAAAAATGTCCGTATGTTCGTCTGTCCGTCACAGTCTGTCTGTTCGTACACACCAGAGGTTGGTTATTAGGTTTGGGTTAGGGTTGGTACATTTAGGTCTTGTGAGTTTCAGTTACGTTAAGTATTAAAAAAAATAGATTAGAAATCACAGTGAATGAGACCAGCGAAAGAAAGTGCAGTGTCTAAGGTGCATAATTGTACAATGCATGGTCAGGCTGTAAATCATACACTGTAAATGTTGTTTTTATGAATGAACATATTCATTTTTGTTGTGTTCGGTGACATGTAAAGCATCGCATTATTTTTTATGTATGGAATGTGCATTCAATTATTTATTTGTGTTGTGGTGATGGAAACTGGAGAAGCTTGTAGCTTTAAAAACATAAGAGAAAGCGGAATGTCGTAAGTGTTGTTTTGTTCAAATATTAAATTTTATCTAATCCATCAGTTTTTATTAACAAAATTAATGACAATCTAAATAAAAATATTCAAGCAAAATTCAATATTTGGACATTGAAGCTAGGTCAATGTCATTTAAGCCAACTTACTTGAAAATCCTTCGAAAGGCTAAATAAAGAGTTACAGAGCGGAAATGATCTGTGACAGACCGACAGATAGACGGACGGACATAACAACAGACAACCAGGGGAAAAGCAATATAATTCCCTCAGATCTTTTTTGAGGAAACATAATTTCAATGAATTTTCCGGAAAGTGCCAGAATAATGGTCTTTTCCTAGTGGTGTACTTGTACATATTAGTATTTAGTGCAATGAAATAAAAAGTAAATAGGGCCTATAATTTTGTGAGTAATTGCATCACTCCTGTAAGACTGTTATTCGACCGTATATAAATATGTTCAGTGCGTATATAATCAGGTTACCAAATATATATTCACATACTTTAGTATAGACTTACCAATTATTGGCATTCAGTCTTAAATTGATTCATATATTTAAAAAGAATCCTTTTCTAAATGCTATATGTAACGTAATTGTATTTCTTTTAGGTCTAAATCAATATAAGTAAATATACATACAACATTAAACGATTAGAAAAGGATGTTGTAAGAAGTGTATGGTGACTGTGATAAGCGTTATCATATCTAACGTTCTAACTGTATTCAAGGTTCGCAACTTTTACAATAAACTGTGCTTGACGTTCTCAAAAATACGAGGGCAGACCGACTTTATGCATCAATATCTCTGAGGAAAATGGGAATGGAAAGCTGGGATGTCGCATATTGAGAGAAAATAGATTGGAGTAAATGAAGGTATCTTTAAAAAGGTTCACTTTTGTGTAAAAATGCATTTATGGATATGCATTCATCAGATGACGCGTTTTCTTTAAAAAATAGCAGACATTTCTAGCGATTTCTCGCTGAAAAATGCACGGTTTTCCTAACAATTTCGAGTATTTATTCCTTTTTCAATAGCGAATAAATGTACATGATTGGTTTTGTTTGGATCCTTCAGGATAACTATAAATTAAGCCGATACTTATTTTCCGTTCGAAACTGTAAAATTTATTGGCAACTGTGTTCGCCTGATCAACTGTGTTCGGCTCTTCGGGGTATACGGTGTGGTCATAGCCTTGAGCATTGTGGGCTATCACTGTCGATCCTCGATGGGTAGGGAGGAATAGCCAAGTACAGAATTGTTGTAACGTATTTTCACCACGGAATGTCATTTGTCTGGCTTCATTCACCTCTTCACAATACTCACATGGAGCTTTCACTGACTTACACATACAGTCACCACAAGCACGTTGAGCCACACAAAAATTAGGTATATGTTCTCCAGAATCAAAACGACATTCAAAATCAAAACAGATGAATGGTACTGGTGGTTGTGTCCCTTTTCTATCGTGTCGTTCATACGTTGGAATGTAACAGTCATGATCTGGTCCTACTATGGCTTTACAACACCTGCATTTCTTTGTCCCTGGGCAAACGTGATTCCGTTTCGTTCCTACCACCTTTTGCCCACATTTCTTACAATTCCATACGGATTCACAAATGGTCTTATGTTGTTTTCCCGTTTTTGTTTTATGATTGTCAAAACATGCCTGACTCTGAAATAGGCGACGGCAATCCGGACATCTTATAGAATGTCCTGCTGGGCACAGGGTGTGAGCGTAACACTGACAAATATGGCTACACTGGTGTCCTTCACGGTGATCATAACCGACATCACACCATTCACAATAATAACTCCTTCCGAGAAATCCGGTGATGGATACAATACAGTCATAATGATTATCATGATGAAAGATATGAATCACACGGCTTTTTTCAGTCATAGCAGGTGGTTTGAATAACAATTCACTTCCATAATGTTGTGGATGAATTTTAATTATATAGCTGGGATAGATATAGTCCTGTAGTTTTTGGTATTCTTCTATACCACACGGCTGATCCAATGAAATATCCACTTGCTTTAATAATGCTTCAGCTTCGTATTTTTGAAGATTTTTCTTGGACTGACGTATAAGATGCCATCGTTTTTTCCATTGCGGGGTTTTATTTTCATCCACTTTACACTGTCCCACTACAATCGATCTAGCTAAACACATAGAGTCCATACTATTGTCAATACACACAACACTTGTCTTTGACTTCCGCATACTGAATAAGTTTGGTGCTTTGAACGTTTTCTTTCCGGATCCCTGTGGCATAGCAATATGCGTAATTTCCATCTGTGCCGCCCCATCATGAATTTTGAATTGACGGTTACTCTGTGCCACTCGTTCAATTTCATCCAACACCGTATCTCCACTAATAAGAGATGCCCTATTAAACGGAACATGTATTCCAAAGTCCAAATCAGGATGTAGAATAGATACTCGAACTCGAACATTCGATCTCACTTCACATCTCTTGTAGAGCTGGTCCATCATATCATTAAACAGCCGATTTGTAAATTCAAACGATTGATCATACGGCTGAAATGTCACATCATACACTCTAGATTGTGTCTTAAATTTCATTGACTTTCTTTCCATGCGTGACTGTATTTCATAATAGTCGCGCACAGGCTCAACCTTGCTTCGTTTTGTTGGAGGTTCATCCTCACTACTAGTACTGTCGGTATCTGACATGATTATGATTTGTACAACTATAAAAACCGACAGAGAACCGCTAAACGGTACTATAAAAACCGACAGAGAACCGCTAAACGGTTCTCTGTCGGTTTTTATAGTTGTATAAAGTTCAAGGTCATAACGTTCCTCAGACACTATAAAAAGACGTGCGCTCCGTCAGTTTTTTTTTTTCAATGTATGATAATCTAATATAATACTATATTTACATACCTATCTGATGACGTCAAATCATGACGTCATTTATAAACTTAATGTGCTAGTGCGTAGATATAATGGGGTAAGTGTACGTTTTATAGAGTTATTTTTTTCTATAAACATTTTTTCTATAAAGTGCTGTGATTATAGCATTTTTTTTACAAACATTTTCTACAAATGTATACAGTATGCTGTGATTTCACATTATGATTACAATTTACGCCTTTTTAGACTGTGATTGTATGATGTGTAACATTTTTCTACAAAGTATAACAGTGATACAATATAACAGTGATACAATATAACCATAAATTTAACACAACCTTGAAGTGTCACACTGCTACAAAAAAAACCTTGAAGTGCCACACTCTACGTGGCCTTGAAGTGTCACACTGGTACAAAAAAATCTTGAAGTGCCACAATTGGCCTTGAAGTGCCAAACTGGTACAAAGACAAAATCCTTGGCTTGTAAAAAAATAACCTTGACGTGTCAAAAATAACCTTGAACGTCGCGCTCTACGTGGCCTTGAACATGTAGAACACAGGCGCGTGCAGAAAAAAAGTATAAATACCCCCTGCGCAGACACCATTTTTCATTAGCTAGCATAGAGTCCTTCAACATGCCATACGATATATTGAGAAAAGCATTAGAATCGTCTGAGTTGATAGACCAGAATGCGGGTATGCAGTATCAGTACAACCAGCCAAAGTACAGTCAACCACAGTACAGCCTGTCCAAGTACAGTCAGTCCATGCTAGATGTAGAGTCAATACAGTCCATGGTAGATGTACAGCCATTACAGCCCATGGTAGATGTACAACCCACTATGGCGAATACACAGTCCATGGTAGATGTACAGTCAATACAGTCCGTGGTAGATGTACAGCCATTACAGCCCATGGTAGATGTACAACCCGCTATGGCGAATACACAGTCCATGGTAGATGTACAGCCAATACAGTCCGTGGTAGATGTACAGCCAATACAGTCCATGGTAGATGTACAGTCAATACAGTCCATGGTAGATGTACAACCCCATATGGCGAATACAGCGGGTGATACAAAGCCTACA
Organism: Lutraria lutraria; assembly: GCA_964023205.1. Lineage (NCBI taxonomy): Eukaryota > Metazoa > Mollusca > Bivalvia > Venerida > Mactridae > Lutraria > Lutraria lutraria. The sequence continues at coordinate 18,337,608 of OZ026834.1, read as the reverse complement.
ACGGGAATGTCTGTTCTACAAGGTATCAGGGGAGAAATGGTACAGATGAATCAAGTGATGCAAGATATGGTCAGTCTCATGAAGAACCAAGAAGTACGGTTTAAACCACAAGAAATAATTGTACCTGTACAGTTTGTGGTTGACAAAGATTCAAAGAAACCTGAGATGACAGAAACGAAGAAACAAAAACATGACCTTGAGAAACAACCTCAGGGCAAATATGGTAAAGAAATGGAGATCCGAAGCATAAAATGACCTTGAGAAGCCACAACCTAACAGCTATGAAGAAATCACCTTGAGAAGACACAACGGCCCTTTTCAGAAAATTCTCCAATTGTCTAAGTCTACACGCACACATAGTGCCAGAAGTTTCCTAAAATCAAATTCATGCCATTTTGGGGAACACCATTTTACACAAATTGTCTCAATCTGTGGCAATTTGCGACAATTTTGTAAAACTTCTGGCACCGACCTTACTCTATATTCTATATGGAATCAGGAGGCATGGGTGCCAGGGTACCGCCTTCTACTACTTACACGTTTTCCGAAAAGAATATTTACTGCGCAGTAGAATAGTGCGTTTCGAGACTATATAAACTTAGATAAATATTCACTTTTCCATTAGACTAAGATGGCATCTTATGGACCAGTTGATGTTGGTGTACACACAGATGACATTATAAAAGCTTCACAAGCTATATCTCGGGGTGGACAAACGGTAAATTAATTTCATGCTTTGTCTTAGTTTTTATTCATATTGAATTCTATGTCAGTTATGTTATTGCGCTTTAAATATCTTTTAAAAATATTTTGTTCATTTAATGCATATTTCACATGAGTTGTTTTAATTGTTGAAATATTATATTTGATTTATTCATAAATAATCATTGAGTTTTAAACTATCTATATGACCTACTTTGATCTTCAAATGTGGATTTTCCGAAAATGTGTCGGCCACATACATTTGTATATCGTATAGTTTGACTTAAAGAGGAGTAATTGTATTTCCTTTGAAGTTCTTGTAGTGTTTGTTTATGAAGACAATTCCCACTGAATCGATCAGATCTGTATAAACTTTCTGATATAATTCACATATTTTAAAAATGTTTAGCTGACTGTCAAATTGACTTTGTCACATAGTAATATAGTTCAAATATTAGGTCAGCAATGTTATTGTATACTAGGACGACCCCATTTGTAAGTGTATGTGATGTAATTATGCCAAACATCAATCTATGAATAATTATATATGTATCACTGTCCTCTGTGGCGCAACTGGTAAAGCATAAGTTTGGTGAATCTAGAGGACTGTGTCTAATCTTTTATTTATATAACGTTTCGTTTCCCTTTTTTATAAAAGTTAAAAAACAGATTGACTGGAATATTATACAATTTGGCCCAATATATTAATAAGCAAATAATGTTTACAAGATTGTTCACGTAAATTCTTATGAAAGTACCTACCTCTTATGCTAATTTAGCATTTATATATATTGTATATCTTTTAATTGTGAAGTTACCATATAATAGGCAGAAACGGGTTTGGTGTTAGTTACATACACCCTTTGTAAAGGGAGGTGTAATTTTTAAGACAGTTGGTAGCGGGGACGCAGGAGTTGTATATTTCATTTCTGTGAATGGTCGGGGACTTTTAGGGGGAATGCGCCCCCCCCCCCCCCTGAATCTGCCTTTGCATCAGAGAACAAATTTAAAACACTTATTTCAGTTTTCTCTTTTGAACCACCAAAAGGTACTATTTAACGTTTTGCATAGCTTTACATGTAACAAGAAAAACTATTTCAAAAATAAATAAACGATATATATAAATAGTTTTAAAAAAAACGATATTTAAAAGGAAATGACGTATAGAATCCAAATTATACTCGCATCAAAGTTAATCTTATGACGTAAGATGCTAGGATACAGCAAAATAGTTTACACTTTTCTACCCATACATAACAAAAAATAATTACATGTGTCATGTTTGCATATACGAGGGGTGATCCCAAAGTTTTGTCACTGCTTCGATTATGCTAAAATATAACATCAGACTGAATTAGTTTTAACATATGCAAATGAAACAATATGATCCTAATTACTTTTAACAAAAATGTAATAACTTTCACTTAAAAAGCGCTCGCAAGCGGTGTTGCGATAAACCCTCTGCGACATTCCCGCCGCACGCCGGATTTACAGTATAAGCTATTTTGTTTTCCATATTTGAAAATATGATTATAACAAAAGTATCACGCGGAATTTAAATACAGGCCGAGTAACAGAGGCAGTGACAAAACCTTTGGATCCCCCCTCTTTTGTGTGGTGGACAATTATGAGCACACAATCATTCATATCTGACACGTAATGGTAAGCTCCAGTTCGATCTCATTGTAGGATTATGAAGTGTCACAGAAAAGTATTGGTGCAAACTTAAATTAGTGGCAGCGACCAATCACTCAGTTTGGTAATGAAGCGTCAGAATGGGTTGTGAAACTGAAAGCGTCGCCATATTTTGGTACGTTCATTTTTCTTGGTTTATTATCAACAAATTTCCCCAAGACTCGTGGTCTGTTATTTCCTTTTACAATTTTCAACAACATCTTGGTAAATATTGAAGACGAACATCAAGTTGAATTTCGTATAATGTCCTTACAACATGCTCAGACGCGGGTCTATTAGTTGAAAACAACTTCTCTTAGATATCCATACACATTACACAAGCAGAAAATAACGCAATATGAATATTCCAGATAACCATATTACATATGATATACTAGTACATGTAAATACACTATACACAAAGTACATAATCTTAGTATTAATAAAGTTCATTTTGCGTTGTACATAACTTGCAGGTGAAATTGATTTTGGACGGAAAGAGTGGACGAGAGCACGAGATGCAGTTGATGAAGTATTACAATTGCTCTTAAAAGAAATGGGAGCAAAGGTTGGTGATATATCTCATCTGAGAATTGATTCCTACATTTGTCAGGGTAGTGCACGTGATGGCCTGAAAGTCATCGCTCCAGATGAGTTTGATGTTGGATTTGAGTTCCACATTGAAGGCTTGCAATTTGAGGAAGACCCCATTCAAATTCCTGCAGGACCCATTCCAAGGTTTTGCTACATCAAAGTTTCCGATGATTCAGTTGGTACTCTACAAAGCAGATATCCCGAATTATGCGAAAAGAAAGTTTTCATTTCAAAAACAATGCTGTATACCTTAGCTCAAAGAATCTTTATCTTGGTCTATTCTTGTCAATCATTGATCAGTCCTGTCGCAGCATTGAAGAAACGATACAAAAGGTGGGAAGACGAGCTAACTTCCGGATTACTCGAAAAACTAACCTTCCCGCCGTTAATATCACCATCGAACTTCACAATGATACAAATCCGAATGGTACTCGGAAATTGTGTGGTTGATCAATTCCGTTGCCTATGAGAGGCACAGTGTTGATGTTGCTCGTACAGATAAAAAGCAATGATACATTCTCACCGCCCTACGAATCGTGAAAACTTACTTCAAGAAAACAAGATCCAAAACTCCTCCGCCTCCGATATGTACCATTCTGAAATCGTACCACATTAAGCAAGTGACCTGTTACCTTATCTTGTATGCATGTCACATTCATCCTTCTGTCAGAATTGACAGTGCCCATACAGCCATGTTACATTTCATGAAGTTACTAGAAGTATGTCTGGAGAAAAGACGATTGCCCCATTTCTTTTACTCGAACACAAAGATTGGATCCATGTTAGAAAACTACATGAGTCAAGGAGGAAGGGAATCGAGATACAACATGTTCCGGAAGATTCCACAGGGTGCACTAAACCAGGCACTAGTGTCTTACAAGGACCATCTTTGTCCAGGCCTTGGAATTATTTGGGGTGATCGGTATGATGCTGACCTGGCGGAGACGTATAATGAAATGTCCCAAGAGTTATCGAAGGGTGATTTATTCTGATTACCATGGTAAGCATGCTTATTATAAGATTTTGAAACATAATTACGAAACTTTTCCATCTATAGGTATGCCGCATCATAAAAACGTCAGAAAGGTTGTACAGCAGGGGTTTGAGTGTCGAAGTCAGTAGAAATAATAGAAATAAATTCAAAATGTAGATGTACGATATGTACCCAATATCTCGTACATATCATATAACCTTAGCATTCTTCTTATTTGAATTACAAATTTCAGCTTCGAGTTACAAGGCACGTTTTACATTTGATTTACATATATTAATGACTATAAAAAGGTACGCATTGCCTACAATCTGGATAATTTGCGGACAACTTTTTATACGATTGGAAATATTATGCATAAGCGCTAAACTTAACAGAGATTACTGATATTTCAATGACGACGCTGATATAACTTGTATCTATAACTAAGTTTCTTAACATGTTTTATTCCAGGTGGTGTTGAATGTGACTCTGTGAGTATACATGACTTTGAAGATTATTCCAATGAACTTAAAACTCTTCATTCAACTTTTATGTGTGGTGAATAAAGGAAATATGTCCAGTGTCTATGATGGAGGTTTCGTTTAAAATAAACTTTGAGACATGGTATCATATTACTCTCTCATAACAAATAGCATGAACTAAAAATGGAGAAATAGCAAGCAAAAACATTTGTGAGCAGTGCTTTTTAATCACGACCAAAATAACAATTATACTCATAAAATACAATCAATACGATTTTGTGAATTTATGTTAATTTTAATCGTTATTTAATGAATCAGGCATTGTGCTCAATGTGTGCTACCATTTAATTTGTATGATTTTTTTTCGTTTTTAGCTCACCAGAGCACAAAGTGCTCAATGTGAGCTATTGTGATCGTGAGTTGTCCGTCGTCCGTCAGTGTGTGCGTCCGTCAGTGCGTCAACAAATTGCTTTAAACAGCATCTACTTCTTAAGCAGTTGACCCATTTCAACGAATCTTGACACGGTTGTTCCATGCAGGAAGCTCTACCACAGCTGTTTAAAAAATTTTAATTTCATTAAAAACTCTGGTTGCCATGGCATCCAATAGGAAAAACTTTATAAATCTTCTTGTCCGAAACCACAGACCTAAAGCTTAGATATTTGGTGTTTAACATTGTCTAGTGAACCTCTTCCGAGTTTGTTCAAATAATGAGCTGGCGTTAAAATTGAATCCGTCCCAGGGGTAAGTTGATGTTACATAGATTTATTTAGGAAAATTGAAAAAAATCTTCTTGTTAGAAACTACAATGTATAGAGCTTAAGTATTTGGTGTGTAGCATCGTCTAGTGGATTTTTACCAAGTCTATTCAATTCTTCCTTCATTTGTCCTGAGTGAGGGTTGGGTTTTGGGTTTGAGAATTAGGGGCATGGCTGTAATTTGGGTGAAGATTGGATGTTTTGTTTGTGCTTTTCTTTCTAGAAATCATTTTCTTTTCATGTCTTCGAGTATACATGTACTATATATGAGTGTGTATTAAAGTAGGTACCCGGCGATTTAAATGTTTGTTTTGCTCTATCAGGTATGTGTCAGTCGGTTGCTTGCAACAAACAGGAACTGGGTGACGAATGGGAAAGGAGAATTCAACTAGACACCATTATCTAAAAACACTGCATAAAAGAAGGTGTTAGCACGATAGTCAGCAAATAACGGATCAGTTAATCAGTAAATTTTCAATCATCAAATCACTGCATCATCCAATCAGAAAGTTTAACTATTGCAAAATTGGCCAATCAGTAAATAAGCGAATCAGACTTAGTCATTCTTACAATTTATCAGAAAAAGATAGATGATAAACTAATGAATGGTATTATTTATTTGATACAAAGTTATTATATAAAAATAGCATTTAGAGTATTCAAATTTGCATACGCTTTATTACAATGTTTTCATTTGAGCATGAATCATAGCTGTTAAATGTGAAGTTTGATTAGAAATAAGATCCTGCGGTGATCCGCTTTCCACCACCTGCAAAACAAAAAAATCAAACCAGTCATAAAATATTTTGAAAGAAAATTATTGCTCTACAACTTAATATGTTTTGAAATAAACAAGTAGATGAATAACTGCGAAGTCTTTTATCTCAGAGTACATGTTGGCGACAATTGTATGCATATGTATTAAATACATAATTATTGTGTTTTAGCTTACCTGTCCCTCTTCCAATACGATGATTCTGTCACACTGAAGAACTGTACTCAATCTATGCGCAATTATCATCACCGTACAATCTGTGAAGCAATCTTGTATTGTCTGTTGAATCATGACGTCCGTTGATATATCAACATTTGCTGTGGCTTCATCAAGAATTAGAATATTGATATAAAAAATAAAAGCAAACATAAGACATTTTTCAAATACTGTATTCGTAGTTACATTGTTTTAGGATGTCATTGAAACATTTCATTTTGTGCTGATGGTGGCTCCTTTTAGTACTGTTAACTTTTAAGCAAAGCAAGGCTTCTTTTTACAAACATTTGGATGACTTTTATCTTTCCGAACATCGTTTATGATTTTAAACCATCTCCGAGAAATAATTGTAAGGAACTGATGAGTTATCTTGTCTTTGCTGAATATGTTACTTATGAACAACTCCGAGTATGATACAACTGCATTTAAGTGCAGTCTACAGCAGGATAATACCTTGCAACACTTGACAATCGCACGAGCTAAGCACAACAATTGACGTTCTCCAACCGAGAAGTTTTCCCCATTTTCCTCAATCTCTGTTTCTATGCCTTCGGGAAATTGTGAAATCTTAAAAGAATATAACACGATAACTGTTACAAACGCATTCTTTAATTAAATGAATTAATAAATCTCAAAATCATGTAAAGGCGTTACATTAACAAGAACATATTTAGCTCGTACAATATACTATTGGATTACTCAGTATTTGTGCGCTCTTATCAGAATCTAATTATATAATAATTGCCAGACCTTTTGTTTCATGCCAACTTTTTGTAATGCTGACCAAATCGTTTCATCCGAGCATCGATAATACGGATCTATGTTGTACCTGAAAAACAAATAATATAAAATATGATAAAAAAGAAATCACATAAATTAACCACATTTCGTAGAATTGTGTAATATAGTCGTTTTTTACAGGTACCCAGTTTTTATTTTATTTCTGACACTCTTAAACCATTTTCTCGTTGGTATCATTTAGACTTCGACATATTCATCGGACGAAACAAGACAACCACGCTTATTGCGCACATGTTCCAGTTAGACGCGTGCTTGGGGATTGGAATTATTTGTGCTATTTTCGATTTTATTTTCCTTTCAATCGTTGTACATCAAGTGATATCATGAACACTGCACAAACAGCAGGTACATTTTTATACGATGTTTTGTGGCGTTTCCATTTACCCCGAACTTATTTGGTTGTGACAGCTTACGCTGTTACGCCGAAAATTATCTGAGCAACGAACAGTTTACCTCCGCGGCGCTCCATTGTAACACATCTGCATATTTTGTTCTAAAGTAACAACCTATTGCCTCATAATAATTTCATTTACCTGATTGTTCCAGCAAACAGTACAGGCGTCTGTGTAATAATTGCCATTTTCGACCTTATTGCACCGAGAAGAATGCTAGAAATATCCACGTTGTCAATCATCATAGAACCTCCGCAAATTTCAACCAAACGAAATAGAGCTGTGGTCAAACTTGATTTTCCTATAAATCAAATATACGTACATTTTTCGACTTCTGTATTTTAGCGAGTCCATCAGTAGTACATTCCGGGGATGATTCGCACCGCATAAAGATATATTTTACAATTCTAAGAATTTATCGACGAATTTCCTCATTTTGAAAAGTTACTACACACCAGTATACAGTTATGGTATATCACTCTATAAGAACTAATAACTTACCTGCTCCGGTCCGACCAACGATTCCAACTTTCTCTCCAGGATTTATTTCAAAACTGACTTTGCGTAAAACAGGTTCTAAATCTTTTCGATAGCGCATAACTACATCCTTGAATTCGATTTTCCCACTTTGCGGCCATTTATCGTTTGTCACTTTCTTTACATCTTGTGGTTCCCATTCTATATTCTGATTAAAAATGTATGTTTTATTTTATAAAAAATACAAATCAACGACAAACTAATAAAATTGCTTCAAAATAAATTCCACTAAATAGTTTCGTTTTACTTTTCAGAAATGTACTGATATACATTTCAATTCATTAGATAAGAAATCCTAAAATGTTACCGTGTCATACTCTCGTATTCGTTCAACAGCAGTGAAGTGTGCCTCCGCATTATTAGTCAGCTTTATCAGCAGCTGTATGATACTTAATGTCTGAAATAAAATCTTCTGTTTATGTGTATTTTGTTTAAAAGGCTATAAATATCTTTCAATTCGAAAGTATAACTTTCGGTCTTTAATATTGCCAATTTTATATTTCATATACACAGACCTATCGGAAATTGTTGATGCAAAGATTATCAAAAGTTGCATTGTCCAATAAATTCATTTTCAAATCTCATAAAATTGTGTTATACTGTGTTATGACAAAATGTGGAGGATACAAGCATTTGAATATCACGAAAGACGTACAATGCACTTCGGTAAAACTTAAAGAAAAAACATTTAAAGCGAGATAACTTCATTTCTATTAGTGATTTGCTTAAAGATAAACGTTTTTGCAAATGCATGTGTGAAAATCACCTTTCCAAATAAACCAAGGACAAGACCTGCCGTTGCTGGAGATATTTGACCTTTGGTAAATACAAACAAAAGGGTAGTCGAAACAGCTAGGGCTCCTGCGATCAGATCAAGTCTGATGACAACCCAACGTACGCCAACATCAAATAGAAATAAAGATATCGAAGCGGTGTCGCCTGCTCGAAAACATCTGAAACACAATTTTGGATAGAATTGTTGTAGCAAATATGAGATCAAAACTATGACAGTCAGTTTTCCACCCTAAATCCGATGCTCACATAGTTTTTCCAGATGAAATTATATAGTTACAATAAGTATATTTGAATAGTTTAAAATGGAGTTTAATAAATTTTAAACTTCAATGGAAATTAATTGAAAATGCTTTATTTGAAATATATTCCTCAAATTAGAGCTCTCATTTTATCCATTATTAAAAAAACATGATTTGACAAAGAACTCAATACCTTCTTACCTCTCTGTAAATCGTGCTTGTTGACCGTATGTCACTATGGTCGTCAAACCAGACGCTGCTGTACTAACCTCACTCATCAAAGGAGACCGAGCGATATTTTCAAAACGTTTAAGCTGTCGAATTGTCACCGATGATACTTGACGAAGTAGACAAAGTAGTACAACAACAGGAACTACGGACATCAGGAACCAAGGTGTCGCGTACACCGACATTACCATTGTGAGAAATGTCAATGTTATGCAATATAACAGTTCTTGTGTCGTCTGTACCAAGTAAACGTCGACTAGGAAAGGTTGGAAAGACAATAAATAAGGTGATTTATGGGCGGCAATTTTAATCCATACCCCTTTTGTACTACTCAGCTGCAACTTCACCCAATACTCAACCATACTTACTTCACCATATTACAATTATTACAATAAAAGGATTATTCAGAAAACCAAAACTAAGAACAAGAAATCAATCTACAGCAGTTTGTTTTTCAAAAGGATCAAATACAACATCATTCAAATAGATAAGAAGAATTCAAATACAAATACCACAAAGTATAGTGTGCACGAAAAACGCACAAATGATGTTACACTTTTAAAATTATTATATTTTCATTGTGCTATGCAAAGCGCGAGCACTTCGCGTGAATTATTGGTATGTCTTGCTCTCACGATCTTGTTTACTCCCAAATGTGGTCTAAAATATTAAACACTACTGAGTATATAAAAATATCCTAAAATATGTGTCTCAAAAATGTTTTTAATTAAATGCTGCAAAAGAAACTAGTCCTAAGAATATTTATCATTTTTATGATAGTCGTGTATTAATATAAAACATGTATGTTCAATCAGAGGTCGATAATTACAACATAATTAGTTCTATACACACGTTCGTCTAGATCTCTTGAGAATCGGTTAAGTACTCTTCCAATAGGATTGGAATCGAAGAAAAGCATAGTAGCTTTCGTGACACTTCTGAGACATCTATCATGCAGATGATCTGATGCTTTCAGAGCAACCTGAAATAAAATATATTTAACACGAAATTGAAAATTGATGAAAGATAATTCAATAATTATGCTTTCTATCAACATTTGAAGTATAGAAAAAATGCAAAGAAAATCGTCTCATATTGTTTATCTTCCTTGCTTAAAGTCCCATAAGCTTATAAATGTATTGGTCCTAATAGTTTCTGTTTGTTCTATATCAGAGGAATCCGGTGTGTTTTCCTCCCGTGCATAATTTATAACAAGAAAAAATGTTTCCGAAACCACTATCGTATTTTTTTCAATATCATTGAAATAAATACTATTTATAGAACACCTGAGTTTTCCCGCAGTCATGCTCTGCACACGTAGTAAAGTGACGTCATGCGCTCTACATATTTCAAGTTAACAAAAGCAAAAATCACAGTAAAATGAGTGTTTTCAGACGAAAAAGGGTTGGTTTCGTCGGTAATAATTATCTTGGGATAATATCAACAATTAAATGTTTTTGCATATATATTTCTACAGCAAACAGCTAATGGGGCTTTAATGTGATACCGTCCATCGTATTATTTGTGGGATTCTGTCGTTTTATCGTAGTGAATACCTAGAGGTGGAATTCATTCTAAACCAATTTATGATTACCTTTGCTTCTACAAAACTCTTTATGAGCTGCACAAAGACAATCACAGCCAGTGACGTGGCATACACTATAAGATATGTGTTGTATCTTATCAAACTAAATACATCTTGTGTATTGTAGACAACATCTACAGCTAACATATCTGAATTTGAATCGGTACTGTTCGTATGTATTGTCCAATTAGTTGAGGTTTTGTTTGTTGCTATTGGTGTATTATCTGAAACCTGGAAGCCAAACAATAAAAAGGGTTTTAAAATGCAGGTAATTGTATTTTTCTAATTTGTATATAAATAATCATAATACAAAACCAATCGGTTGCTAATGTGTGTTGGACCTCAAATAAAAAAGAAAACAGTAAGTTGGCACAGTACGTAAACATTACAAACATCCATAGCCGCCTGTGTGAGGCTAACATATGTATACATATATAACTAATAATTACTCAAACGTTACTATGATAATACTTTATCAAAATTATTTAGTAAAATTAATTAGAAATAGGATTACTCGAACAAAACCATGAGCGTTAATCCATTTGCTTATCCACCAATCAGCAAATATTATTGATGCAGAGGATGTCACGTGTAGCCCGAGGACAACAACAACAATACACCAACCACCGGCTGCCTGGATATATGTATAGTATGTATCCATTCCAATGGTTCCAACGGCGCAATGTTCCTTTTCTATAAAGTTACCTGTTGACGAAATTCTTTTCTTTATTATTATTTTCACAATTTCTATGTCAACTGCTTGTTTAAAAGAGCAACGATCTGTATAGTTTACAAAAACATGAAGTGAACCAGATACTAAGCGTTTCTAGTGTGTCGGCTCATCGTGTTTTATGCACGATTACTAATATGGAGCTTTCTTGTTTATTTTGTTTACTACAACTTAAGAGATGTGGAATAATTTTTTCACCATCATCGAATATCGCTATATTAATTTATTGATTTCTTACAACATTTCTATGCATTTCAATATGCAAGATGATATAAAGAAAGACCAAGCAGTTGTATACACGTACGTTTTGTTTTATGTATATCCTTTTCCATATCACTAATAGAGGTACAATGGTTTGCCTCCTCCTCGTCAGTTGGTGCAATTACTCCTTCATACACATCTAAGAATACGAAAACGATACAAGTAGAGAATTTAGATAACTGGATCGTTTGTTCTATTGATTAATTTAATTCGGAGCATTTTATATACGAGCTTAACTTATTTGTGTATCACTGAATGTCGTATTACTTGATAAGTTAAAGCATAGGACCTAAAAAGTCATTAGTAAAAACGTGCAATGAAAAAAAGGCTGTTAAAAGGTTTAATTAGTAACAGTAGTAGTATAACTCGCCATGTTTCTGTACCTTTATTGTGTGATCCAAACATTTTGAATAAATCGGAATATAAGCCTTTCTTACGGAGCAGCTCCTTATGTTGGCCTCTTTGCACAATGGCGCGTTCGTCCATTACAACGACGTCATCACAATATTCTAAATACTGAAAAAGACCTTTGTCTGATAAGTTTGCGTATCAAATCATTACAAACAAATAGTCTTTATTGTAACTCTAAGTTGATTCCATCCATCTGTGTTAAGGACATGGAGAGACGGAGTTTTGTGTTCATATATTCATAACTTTGTGTTCATATATCATGTACTTAGGTTTGGCATGTACACTGAATCAATCTTTTTGTGTATGTCTGTGACTCCCGTCTATCTAAATATAAGTATCGGCGTATTATTCAAAAGGACAATTTCAAATGTGCTTTGGAGTTTTGTATGTTTGTATATTGCAAGCACAGTTTCTTGTGATTTCGCTTCTAACTTGAATTTGATACTCATCGTAAGCTCATTGTCCCCCTTTTAAATGTCTGATACTCTCTTCAGTGGTATGTCTCATACAATGTTTTTCTGGGAATAATATTTTATTTCACATCACAGTGTCCTAGGTGATATACTTTTACTCATCAGTCAATAAACTATTTTTATAGACATTTAATATGGAATGCAACTTATTTCAGCATCTATAATAACCTGTAAATGATGGGTCACTAATAATATCGTCTTTGCCTTCAGTAAACGTTTGATACATCCCTGGAAAATATCTTTCCCAATTTTAGCGTCCAGGGCTGAAAGTGGATCATCAAGAATATAGATATCCCTGTTACTATAAATAGCTCTCGCAAGACTCACGCGTTGTTTCTGTCCACCACTAAGATTTGCTCCTCGTTCACCAATCTGAAATACAGAATTGATCATTAAATAAATATTTTAAACACCACATTGTAGGCTGATATTTTGTTTGTTTTACCGGATGTTGCACAATTTTTCCAGCACGTACGCGAAACATAAATATCATTGTTATTGAAATTATGAAACCTTTACCTCTGTGTTGATACCATCAGGTAGGGCATTAATGTCTGTCCCAAGGCAACAACATCGTAATATTTCATTAAATCTGAAAAAATCAGTATTAATCATATGAAATAACTGTATGCATTTTACATTTTATTTTATTCAGCCTTACAAAACATCTATACTAGTGCTGGACATTACAGCACTAGCTCGGTTCATTCTTTGTGTGTTGAACTTGCGGACCAAAGTGTTACGATTTCTACATCCGTTATGATAATGTTTCTATTTAACGAAGTATTTTGGTTAATTTTAGTTAAGTCATTAATAGAAGCAGGTAGCTGCGTCATGTTATTGCATAAAAAATCAAAATAAATGTTACTGTATTACAAATGCAAATAAAACGCACTTCAATTAAAACCTCATATGGTGCTATATTAAGCACAGAGGGTTCTCTTGCAGTTAGTTCAACTCACATGAGTAGTTTCAGAACTTTAATTTTATATTTCATTTTATTTCATATGTTTCATACCTTTTTGAATCGAATTCCTCGCCAAACAAAATGTTCTCTTTGAGTGAACCATTAAATATCCACGCTTGTTGTGCAACGTAAGCCACATTTCCATTTACGGCAAGATGTCCTCTTGTTTTGTCCATCTGAAGCATATTACTGAATTAAAAAAAACTGATCGTGTTTGATAACAAACTGCACTTTTATGCTCGGCTTTTTGTTCCGAAGTGTGTTAAAACTACAATCGTTCAATTAAGCTTACCTTCTTGAGACTTATATTCGTAGCAAGTGTCCAAAAACAACAACCATTGGCCGTCATGTGCTGTAACAAATCATACTTACCCTTCCAAAAATGGCTGATATCAATGCAGATTTTCCTGAACCTACAGCACCGCATATACCAATCAGCATTCCCTAGAAAAGAGATTAAATCATTTGTTCTTTCATGATGAGATGTAACAACACATAGATCATTTAGTATACGCTTTCCGGTATTCCGAAGTATTCCGGTTTTCATATTGTTTATACATCATCGGTTTAAAAAAAACAGTAAATTCACCATATAAAATATGCAATGCATGTATTCTTGTTTTCGTGAACAACATTTTTGAGAACATACCTTTTTTGCCTCAAAATTGATCTTTTGCAACTCAACCTTTTCGTTTCCATTAGATGTATTACTTTCGTCTGAAAATATAAAACATTATGTGAGGATATGATTTGATACCAAAAGTGGCATTTTTTTTGTTGGCTAGAAAAGTACTATTAACCTTAATATATGCAATGAAAATTTACCGATCACAACGTTCTTTTGCTTTACACAAGACTAAAAATAATGAAGAAAAGGGTTTTGTGTACAAAACTTGCGTGCAGAATGTATTTGTCCTTCATTGGGTACTGTTTTGTCCCATACAAAGTCTGCATCATAAATTTCAACTGCAGTATTCATACTGGAAACATTTGTTGGGGGTGTTGAATATTCATCCATGAGTAACACTTTCTGTAAATTAAAAATAATGAAGTCTGTAAGCATTAAAATGTCTAGTTCTTATTCTTTTGTCTGTCGGGAAATATGTATCTATAGCTTATCATAGTTTGAACAAAGCTCGTTAAGTTGTCACTCATTATTAATAAAAATATTTTATCATTGTTAATTATGTTTATTACTATTGTTCATTTGAACCTCTCAATTAAAGTACAATTTCTTTATTAGATTAAGCAGTATCTTACAAAATAGTACTTACTTGAATTCTTCCCATGCTGACTTTAGCTTCTGCGAATGCTTTTAAACATAATGGAATTCTTGCAAATATTTCTCTCAAGAAATTCATAGTACCAATAACAGAAAATACCTAAAATGAAGTCGTATGAATGATTGTTTATAATACTATTCGCTTGTTTCCGATTTTGGAGACATTACTTAATGCTTGAAGGGGGTAGAATACGTGGCATTGATATAGAACATAACGTGTGTGTAAACCCAGAGTAATAGAATCTGAATATCACTTCTTACTAAGTTGCTCAACTTATGATGAAGTTGGAAATATTTCTGCGTCGTCAGTCTGCATGATCTTATTTACTAGTAGTGGAATTCAGTTTACTTAACAACAACAGACAGGGGTTAGGTGTTTTTATTAATAAAGCAAAATAATTGTTTCTTGTCAAATCAAAAATTCTTATATAACACATTGAAACTTTGTGAAATTAATAAGTACATGTATTTGTTATCAATTAGACCATCCTTAGAAAATTGGTAGTTCGCAATTATCCGATCGACTCGATTAAAATCCCCAAACCCAAAAATATTCTTATCGTATGATAAAAAGCGTATATTCGTTCTTTATTCCAACCTTTCATTTTTATAACTAATATTGTCATTAACAAAAGTGCTCGCTAATTGTTTGGGTCGCACAAAAGCAAATAGCCATTATTTAAGAATTGTCTTACAAAAAAGTTGAATTATCCCATTATATATTTGTATTTACAGCACGAGCCTTCGACATATAGAATTGTAACACTTATCAAAATGCTAACTATAGTTGAAATGCCTATAGAAATAATGAGTTAATTAAAATAATTATTAACAACTTATGAATTTTCATGCAGAACAGGAGTGATACATTATGTACCGTGGATGCAGTGAGAACATTTCCACAGGCAGCATAAGCCGTGATGGTGACAACAGAAGCTACTGTTGGTGTGACTGGAACTAGAGATATGATTATTCCGGTCAAAATCGCTGCATTCAGTAAATGCTTGCTTTCACGTCGTCTTTCTCCTGAAATAGAGATTAGAGTATTGTTTCGGTTGGACATGTACATGTACAAGTCCTATTTTTCATTCTGCATTTAGATTTCTTGATTTCTGATTAATTTTAGAATTAAATACTCATACTACGTAGATTTAAGTAGAACATATCACCTGCTGCATTTACATGTAATGCAAAGGAAATGTTGTTGAAAATATTATTATGCATGTGTACTATACAAATATACATTACCTTTTATAGTGTCTGTGAATGGCTTTTCCCATCCATACATTTTGATAAACTTTATGTTATTGATAAATTCACCCAAACGTCTAATTCTCATGTCTGAATATTGAACACAATTCTTCCGAAATGATGCCATAAAACGTCCCATATAATTCTAAATAATACAATGCATTTACACGTATATGTTGGTATATGTACAATAAACTAGGTACATGCAAATACACTTTACCGAATTTAGAGGTATAAAAACTTAACTTTATTTTCAATTGTATCTGCATATGGCAGTTCTCTTTTGTTTGTTGGTGCTCCTTGAATCTGGTTTAGATGAATAGTTATTAATAACAAAATAATAATCAAAGCACTGATGAGACTATAGTTGGCTGACTGTTCAGTATTGCAAGTACTTACTAGTACATTTTGCTAAAATCGCTATGACACAAATTGATTAAAGTATATCTCAATGTGAGATGCACGGAGATAACATTGCTGCCTTCAATCCTCCTTATCTACTGTCTTTCTGCATTTCACTGATATTACCATACTACGAAAGCTGGTAATACCATCCTATCCGCATTGATTTGATTAGAGGTCAACAATTCAATCGTAAATACCAAATAGAGTTTAGTAAATGAACTACAAATCAGTTTATAAAATACCTGTATTAAGAAACATGCTATGAATGTCCCGACCGACAACAGCCCCCAGTATCCAATGAGTACACAGCAATAGATTGTACCAATGATAATATAGATTGGAAAGCCAATAAGAAACACGATCGTCTTAGTGGTCATGTAGACACGATGTGCATCCACACTGAATACGTTCAGTATCTAAGATAAATGCATGTATATTTATTAATCCATAGTAATATCTATCAACATTGTTGTTGAATTCATTCTTAAAGAATCGAACATGATATGTAGAATGTACATACACTGAGTAATGATTTATAATCGGCCAACAATTCTGAATATTTTGTGAGCAGGACTAATATTTATTTTTATTTGAATCAGATGAAGTGTATAATGTCAGTTAATTCTGTCGTAAGCTTCACTTATTCTTAAATATCATTTTATATTTTGTTTTGTTCTGGCGTTTGGTTGTATTAGAAAATTTAATAGTGCCATATACAATGTATATATGAAATATTCAAATATCTAGATTACCGATTAGAAAAGCTGAGCAGTGTACGTCTTCGATTTATCAAAATATGATTAAACGTTTGCTCAATTTAAAATTCGGATGAGGTTAATGTGAATATATCTTGCCATAAATTGAACTTCGGGGAATGTTCTAGTTAAATAAAAGTCTGCGTAAACTGTGTCACCTCGGAATTTACTTGTCCTTTTATTGACTTCATTTTCAGTAATTTATCGTACACAACACCAACAACACCGGAACGAAATCGTGTCCCTGAAGAATGATACAAAACTTCTTGTTATTGCTATTCAAATTTATGACCAGTTTTGCTATAACTACAGATCGTATATTTTTGTTGTATCTTCAATTATTGATAAGGTATTGAAACATGAAAAGAAGATAGCTCTTTAGTGGATTTCGGTTATCACTATGTTTACAGAAATGATTTTGGTATAAACCTATTGGAGATGTTGTGTCTTAAAAACTAGTTTAAATGCTACAAAAATGTTCGAGTCTGCGAAATCTTATGTTAATATTAAATGGTTCCCTAAGTAATTATTTTAACAGCTGTATGGGTGTTCAGCAAGAAGAACAGTTAGTGTCCAATAAAATATTTTGATTTTATCATGGGACAAATTTTCATACCGTGTTTACACTTACTTGTATAAAACATACTTTAGAATTAATAATTGAGATTTCGATATTTCTGTATCAATTCATATTGCTTACCTATTTGACTTCCAAGCAATGTTAGGTTGCTTTGTGACAAAGCTCTTACCATTTCACAACCAAATACGGCAACGGCCAGACCTATACCATAGGTAATATCATCATTTTCAGATTCAAGATAGCGGACAATTCTATTCAAAAGAAACGCCTGGAATATTTCGAAACAAAATAAAACGAATAAAAGCTTTCAACAAGCATATATTTAGATATTTCATATTAAGAATTTAAGACTGCAATGAAGAGGTGTTTTTTTTACGTAAAATTGTCTCAACTTATTGTAAAAAAAGAGTAAATGATTGATTATTTTAGAACGACGGAAATTAGCTTTATTTTTTTGTGGAATTAAAGGCCTGACAATTATCAAGGTTGCAATTAATGCAGTCTCACCTGGGAGGCAAACGAAGAGAACGCATACATGCTAAGCAAGAATAGAGCAACTAAACATCGAGATGACATAAAGCGCACCCAAACTTTTAAGAATGAAACTGTATCTTTGTTATTCCTTGTCAATTCTTCATCCCATAGCTTCTGAACACTGTATAATGTCAACAGTTTTTTGTCATTGTAACATAATGAATTATCTAAATGCGGGGTTTATATATTATATAATTACAATATCTATGCCTGTTTACTTATCAATGATATTGATCGGAAACGAATACTGACTTAACGAAGAATTTTAGCTTCAACAAACAAAAATTAAAATGATGATAAAGAAAAATATAGATAAAGATACATAATTTGACACGAAGGTACGTTAATACACAATGGTCTTTCATATTAAAATATCAACCAAAAATTAAACAATACCGCTCTTTATTTAAATGAACGCCTTCTTCTTTCGAACATTCCCAAATGTCATTTTCTGTTAAAACACTTTTCCGATTCCGAAATGTTCTCAGCACTATTTCAGAAAACCATGAAGCAAGCATATAGGAGATTATTCCAACGTCGTTAATAGGTAAACGACCGAGCCTAAAATTTAAAAAATCAAAACAAAATAAATTCTAAAAAAATCCCAAACAATGACAAAGTCGAGGGTAAGACACAAGACCTGAACTCAAATAAGCTACATGCAAAGCATTGTACGTTATGCAAAGACTTCATAGCTATTAATCAAGGTCAATACAAAAGTTTGAAAACAAAACACAAACAGGCGTTTGCT
The DNA here is from genome assembly GCA_964023205.1 of Lutraria lutraria. NCBI lineage: Eukaryota > Metazoa > Mollusca > Bivalvia > Venerida > Mactridae > Lutraria > Lutraria lutraria. The sequence continues at coordinate 18,318,457 of OZ026834.1, read as the reverse complement.
AAATGTACATATACACCATCCAAAACAATGAGATTAGTTTCTTCGTGCGATTTTAAATTTGTCCATTGTTGATTGGTTATAAGCTCACTCAAATGTCAATTTTTTATGATACATTTGTGATTTATGATACATTCTAGCTTGTTTCAATAACGCAATAAATTAAACAATTTTGTACCTAGAATGTGTTGGTCCATCTGACTTTCTGGGTGGGTTTTCGGTATTATCATATCCTTTATTTATGTAGCCTTCTCCTTTATTAAGCCCTTTGTCCATAACTATCTGCTTACTTGTAATATTGACGTCATTCCCTTCATTTGTCATGCCAATGTCTTTACGCTGCTAAAACGTGTAGCTACGAAAGAAGTTTTCTCCTGATCTGAAAGGTATCTAATTTAGAGTAAACACTGTCGTATGACATTGATTGTATACCCAACTTTTTCTCAAAATGGAAACCCCAACCGGTTTCACTAAATCAGGGGGTATCTTACTGAAACCGGTAGGGGTTCATTTTAAAAAATGTTAAAAAGTGATATACATGTACATGTATTATTATTTTACACGAGTTTGTTTTAATAAAGGATAAAAGTAAGTGAAGAATCCGGCTAATATATCTTTTCTTGTGGTACCGTGAATTTTAAACATGTGTGTTTCTTAAAGACGATTGCTACAGTTTTCACATAGACATAAAGGCAGGATGAAAAGTGTTAGAATTTATTTAAACTTTACATCAGTTTAAGCATAAATCTCAAATACCATATTTGTTTTCACTTTTGGTGATTCTTGGTCAAATCACAAAATTTCATGCAATTCCATTGTCCTTTTTATTACCCCTTTTCAATTGAACTTAGAGACTGAAAATGTTTCAAAATTAGGCTATTTTTATGAAAATTGGCATTTGCTTAGGTAAAGAAGAAAAAATAAACAAACCACTCTTTACCAATTCTTGAAAATTTACACAATGACATAAAAAGAAGTCGACTACATAAAAAGGAAAAAATAGGCCCTGCTTTTCTTCATTGTGAATTATCTACCCTGAAATGAACAAAACAATCAAATGCAAGGGCAGATAACTCAAAAACGAGATCGGAGATCCCCGATTATTAGGTTAAAATGTTTCTGTTATCATATGCTACATGATTAAAAGTTTAAATAAATTCTATTTTGGTTCCCGTCATAATGTCGGAAAGTAGGTCATGTAAACCACAATAATGGCGGCTTCCAATGGGCATACACACGTAAGGGAACTATCATTATTTGACTGATCAAAAAAAAAATCAATCATGAAAAAAGTGCTGTCATAAATATTACATAAAGGTATCTAATCTATACGTTAATACAGCTAGTGCCGCCATTATTGTGCTTATAGGTCTGGTGTGTGGATTTTTTATATTACGGTAACGTGCGTAATGACGATGTTTTTGTAATTGTACGATCTACCGGCTTCATGGAAAGTTATGCATATTTTTACACACTTATCTATAATTACATTTGTTTTAAAGAGTACGATTAATGTCGTTTATGAGCTATAATCATTACAAATCAGTAAGGTTGACTGAATATGAAAGTGAAATACAAAATGAACATTACTTGTTTAAAAGTTTTTTCCAAAAAAAAGACAATTTAATTATTTAGGTTTATAAAATATGTTTCACATCACACATATAATAGAGTGTCATCATCTTTTCAAAGCCACATGATTGAATTAAATGGACTGTTTATTAACTAAAAATAAAAGACATTTACACTAGGTGTAGGACGCTCCGACATAACTTTGAGATGAGAGGTTACACTGTATATATACAATTAAATTCGAGTATGGCTCCATTCATGCATATTTCAAACAAGTGAAATTACATGTCCATTGAGTAGAAAATATACATGTACTTACATTTACTCAAACGATTTTTTACATGTGCTGATATTAAATGTTTGTCATTGAATATTATCCTCGAATGTGATGGGCAGGTGGCCTTGAAACCATAAATTATTTGTCATTGTCATACATGTACATCCCTTTTGTTTCAGTAAATAATCGTGCAAGTTGTAACATTGTGCCCAATACGCGTCATCAGTAAACTGACAGGTATTTATATAACGAATTGTTTGCTCGTTTTAACTCAATGGAAATTAAAAACTTAACTTGGAAACAATTAATTGTTACAAATGTAGATGTTTCAAAAAGAAATGTTTTGACTCATAATTTCTGTCGATAAAATATCACGTTACTCGCAACTCGTTATAGTTACCTCCCTTCATTACTTGTACGTAAGAACAACCAACGGAACAGAAACACGTACGTTTTTTCTATCAAGTGTGATGTCGACAGAAATATTCATAACATCTAGAATCAATAAAAAAGATATACAATACCACTGTAATTAGTTTAAAATAAAAAAAATAAGTTCGTAGTTAAGCTCTCTATTGAAACATGCATAATATTCGGACGCAACCGATTTCGGACACGATGTATAAGGAACAGACACGTTCATCGGATTTGAACAAACTAGCCATGAAAACGAATATTCGAATATATTCGAATATAAAAAACGAATATTCGAATATTATAAACCATATTCGTTCCCAGCCCTAATATATACCAAACCCCTAAAACTAAGAATACCATCTAGAATGTCCCATATATAAAGTAAATACAGTATTTAAAAGGGCATGTCTTCTGTGTAATGCATATAGCCCAAACTATCACTTTTGAGCCTGCATAAATAATTGTATACGATATTCCATCCATTCGAAGGGTCAATGGTTAAAAAAGAGAAGAACATAACCATTCAGAAATGCTCAGATGTTAAAGGCCTAGTTTGGGGTATAGAAGTTTAAGAAGTTTAAGTTTAAGAGGCGGAGCACAATTCTCAATGTTGTCTTTAATAGCCAGCGTATAAATGGCCTTGCTGTCTCGGAGATAGAATTTTGACCGCTTATGATAATGATTATGTAAGTTAAAATTAATACTGTTATTCATTTTCCAAATATGTAAATAATGTCATGAGTTTGCTTTTTCTTTTATGAATTCTGTAAAAAGGAATCATAAAATCACCATTGCTTCATCGCAAATCCAATCACAACAAGGCGTTAATAATCATATACGTCTTAAAGATCGTAGTATTCTGCCCCTTGGTAAAATAAGGCGCCTGTTACCATACATCGATCATTGTAGTCGATAATAAACACGAACTCTTTTAATATACACTCAAGAACAGGGCCCGTATTCACAAACGTTCTTAGTTTTCCGAGTTGAGAATTTTCTTTATCTTAAATTTTGACTAAGACATAAGAAATTTCTTAGTTCTTGCGTAAGATATTACAATAATTAAGAGTTAAAACTGCGTGATTTTACATTTTGAATATATATCTGCTATTGATTAATGTCATTTAAATGTCTTCAGTTATATTAATTGCAAAGCGATTGCAAAACAAGCTGAGAATTGTTAGTTTTTTGTAAAAAAGTAGTGCTCATTTCCATCGACTGTCGAAATTAGCTTATGATTTGTTCGGCGCTCGGATCTGTTCGGATTTTTTCCGTTCGGGTTTGTTCGGCTTATTCCGTGTAGTCGTGTTTTTTGGGTCGCCACAAAATGGACAAAACTGATTTTCGAGGATTGTCACATATAGTTGTACACATTAAAAAAGATTAAACCTAGTGACACGGCTACATATGTATGATTTCAAAAATCCAAACCTTTAACGATACTTCCTATCTTCATTTCCGGTTTATGTAAGCTATGTTTAGAGATTTTTTAACATATTAACCAAAACGTATTTCTAGTGGTTTACTAAAGGTACACATTTAAAAAAAACACTGAACAAAAGTTTAAAAATAATAACAAAAGGAGTAGGCCTACAGCAAGTTATTTTTATCATTTACAAACGTTTTCACCAAAATGTTTTCTGATTTAACATGAACGATATCTCTTATAATGATCTTATACTACAAGAAAAATATACGTTTTCTGTTATATTTAAAATACAATTCCTACTTTCCAGGAAAATGAATAAAATAATCCAGAGAGATCTAGAACTTTTTGTCGATTGTCGTAATTAATTGTCACATTAAAACAGTTCATGTTTAAGACAACACAAGATGAATACATGCACTGATACAAGTAAAATAATTTCGACTATATAATATGTTCGTTTTTATACAAAAGGTAAGGGTTTAAAAAGGATATAAAGTAGCGTGACTGGCTGTTTGGTTATATCAAGTTTCATCAATTTGTTGAGTTAAAAACAAAACCATATGCATAACTATATATTTAAGAATCCCACTGTAAAAGTTCATTGCAAGTAATTTGAAATAAATATTATACTTGGTTGGTCTTCTATAATCCAATATCGCGCGTGATTTATATATTTCTAACAACGATAACGACTCCTGTATATAGGATTAGCCTTAAAATGACTATAAATGTATAATACAAGGAACCGTGCCTCAGATTTTGGATAAAATCCTTTTGTTTATTAATATTTGAATTCTAAAAACATTGCTTGAACCTTGCTGACAATTACATAATACGCCATAGGTTAAAATGAAGACTTGTATGAAAATTATGTTCCATAGATAAAAATTTCCGCTACAAAACACCGAAAACCGCTTTGAAATCCATCATCAAATAAGGCTGCAATCTTTATTATCGGTTATACCCCGTGAATATTACTTTATATTTATCTAATTCAGGGACATATGTATTACACAGTGGAGTGCAGATATAGAACAGAACAGAACTTACTATTGAATTCGCGCAATATTTAAATATAATCATTGAGAATAGAAACCACAGATAATCGGTTAACATCTCATAAACTTTTATTGAAACCGGTCGCCATAACAACATATAAAGAAATGAAAGAATTTGTCAGATGTGTTCTTTAAATGAAATTGAAGATGACTTCTATTTTGTATTAATTTGTCCTTATTATATTAACGTACGAAATACTTACGTATATATTCCAAGAGTATGTACAGTGCCACCCAGTATGTTTAAATATACAAAACTACTAAATGAAACGAATAAATTAACAAAATTGTGTACGTATGTCTTTAAAGCTTTGAAACAAAAAGAAACTAATGTTAACAACGTCATGGATGTCATATGTAATTGCTACGAGATATTGATATGTGTTATATAGACACTATAACTGCATACTAAAAATAACAGCGGTATGTACGTAAATACTAATATTATTGTTTTTGTCCTACTTCATATTTCTGACAATTGTTGTTTTACTTAATTAACAAAATGAAGCATTCTCACATTATAAATTAAGCTAGATAACTATGCACTGTATTGTAAATTTATGACTTTGTTCTGTTCTGTTATATTTTTAATGTTATATTCAATGTTTTTATAATGTTGCTTATAATTCACGAATGCAATTACATATATACATATATATGACGATGGACTGTAATGTTTAAGTCTTAATAAAGTATATGTTCTGTTCTGTTCATCTATTTTTAAGCGCGTAATAACCAAAGGGTCAGATCACTATCATCTCATTTAATCAACGAATTTCAATTAATTGATGAAGCCCACTTAATTTTGATAGTCAATCAAAATCTTTATTCAAAAACGACATCCACTGTGACTTTTTAAGCGAGCAATTAACAATAAAACTAAGTAGGAGAGTATATTGACTTATACATTATATACATGTATCTCATCAAGTAATTTATAAATACATATAAAATAACATATGGTAAAGTAGTAATGGTATGACATGGAGTAAAACATTCAAATTATACGGAGAATGAACATTGATATGAAAGTATGATATTTAATCTTTGTAAATAACTAAAACTATTTTTTACGTTTTAGCGTTTTTAGGCAGTCACGACATATTAATTGAACTCTTGGATCTAAACAGATTCTACAGTTTCCATGGTTTCTTACAACCACTCCACCTGGTGACCTCTCACAAAAAATGGCCAGAATTGTTAAATGCTACTTGTTAAAACATGATTTCAACTTCAGCATGATCTCTTCTTTGATTTGTTCTTTCTTTTTAATGATTTTGGATATGTTCAAATCTTCTACAGATAAACTAATTCAAAACATTGTATTGTACATAGTATGTATTCCAAATCAGACGTTACAGGTACCCAAATAATTGTTGAATGTTTAGAAATTGATTGAACAAGCTTTTCATAAAAGTAAAACGGTGAGTTTGTAACGAATCATTACAACAAAATTATCATAAAAATAATGACCCCGACTTACGTGTTCCTTATTCATGACTGGTATTAGGAAAAACATAAAATTACATAAACAAATTTAAACACGTGTTGTTGTTGTTTTAACTGTATTGTAAACTTATTCATGACTTACATTTGGCCCCTCATGTGAAGCTATGAAAGTGTGTTGTAATTTTTACTGAGTGTTTAACGCCGTTTTAACAATATTTAGTTATAAAATATCATGGCGGCCGACTTACCTAAGCAATGTTCTTGGACTGTATTCTAGCCAGTACTAACTTACCCTTTCAAATGGAGTCGGCAACAAATACATACAAAAATATACATTTTTCATAGAAGGGTATGACCTGTCGCATTGATGATTCAATGACTTTGTTTGAGAAATGTGATTTCGTACCACAGAATGATGCTTGTAGACTGAATATGTTCCTAAATCTGGCTGGTAAACTGATATGACAATATAATGTTAGTGAAAATAACTAATTTGAGATAATTGGGAATTAAACGATATGAAGTTTTACAAGTTATCACGTAAAAATGTACGTATACTTGTAACGTAGATGGCGATGGCTTGGACTTTAAAAGAAATTAAGTTGATAAAACACTTACTTTAGGTGCGATACTGCCATACGAACACAGAATATCCCAATGGATGAAAATCTACAGGTGTCAGAGTTAAGATAAATACTTGTATAAAATGGACACATTCGTGTCAACATTAATGCGTATCAATATTCGATTGTATATATGTTTAATGCTGCAAGGGGTTCATTATCTTTTTGACGCCATCCAATTAAATTTATTGTGCAATTGCTGGTTTGGTATCATAAAAAATTGGTTAGGTATAAATGCCATGAACTGTAATGATCGAATGTGTGTGAATAGTTAATCAACTAGCATTATCTACGCATACATTAATGTCAGATTAAAGCTAATTAACAAAACGGTTTATTTTTTCATCTACATATTGCTAACCAAGTAGTGTCAACATTAATGCGTATCAATATTCGATTGTATCTATGTTTAATGCTGCAAGGGGTTCATTATCTTTTTGACGCCATCCAATTAAATTTATTGTGCAATTGCTGGTTTGGTATCATAAAAAATTGGTTAGGTGTAAATGCCATGAACTGTAATGATCGAATGTGTGTGAATAGTTAATCAACTAGCATTATCTACGCATACATTAATGTCAGATTAAAGCTAATTAACAAAACGGTTTATTTTTTCATCTACATATTGCTAACCAAGTAGGTTTTACTACTATTGAATAAATTGCATTATGTTTGGTCTAACATAATAATGACTTTTAATGTATACAGCTTCGCCGACCATTATAATCACTGCAAATGAGATTAAAGTGAAACTGGCATCTTCATCACCATTTTTATTACAAAGATGGCATAATCTTAAATGTTTATTTATCCCGTGCTTCCATATCTCCAAGTTTCAGTTTTCTAATTTATTCGAAGATGATCAAAGCCTAGTCATTTGTCGTCTACGGTTATTAATTTTTATCACATGAAGGTATTTTTCTAATGAGAAGGTCGTTTAATATGTAAACATAAGTGATTAAGAACATTACTAGAAGAGAGATATGTGAAAGATTTTGTCTGAAACAACCGGCAAGTCTTTAAATTTGTCCAAGTAAAAATTCATATCTACGAGGAAACAGAAACTATATCATAAAAACATGTTCCTCATTCATAAAAGGGCTTTTTACGTCGGAGGTCAAGTTTTTATTACTATTTTAACATAAACGTATGGAATTTCGGTAATCAGCTAATTTTTTAAAAAAATGCATCCCATTCAAATTTGATAGTTAATCAAAATCTGTAATCGTTTATGGTTCAATAATTGAAACCACGCCCAGTTCTGATTTCTAATAAGAGATGTAATGACGATCGCGACAGCTTCTATTATTACGCACGTGTAAATTTTACATTGTCACCGGTAGTGCAACTGTAACAGTTCTCGGATAAATAAGTATGATTTATCGTCTTATGTATAAAGTCAATTAATATATACAAATTGTACAATCAGAGAATGCATTGGGTGTGCAGAAAATTCATCAAAAGCTTTTGAATAATGTTGTGTTAATGCTCCAATTGTTAATTTTATAAAAATATATTATGGGGTGTTAATTCTATTTGATTATTTTTATTGATCGTATTTTTTCATATTAACGATGTGTTATTTTGGTGCAAAAATGTGATAATAAAAGTGAAAACTTGGAAGTTATATATTTGTCCTTTTACAGAGAAAATATTACTTAACTTCGTATTATACCCATCTGCCGATATAAAATTGTTTTAGTGCGAAAATGAGCCCAGATACCGTTATTATTTTTAGCCTGAATTTTTACAGTAATGTTTATTTCATCACTCAATAGAAAATATATCAAAATCTGAATGTTATTTGATTGATTTTATTTCTTTTTGATAAAGATCTATGTGTATTTGATTGTACAATTTTCATAAAAATCTCGAAGTCTGTCATTTATGGGGATATAATGTATTACGTTTTTCTTTGTTTTGTACAAAAATATGTTTTGCATAAATGTGGTGTATCTTCTACCTCGTGATGCAAAGTTATTGAGCACGATGACACCCTTTGTATTGTATTTCTGTACGTCAGGTATTATGCATTATATATACAAACATTCGTAAAATTCTGAATGTTTTCAAAAACGAGTGAAACTGAAGCATTCGTCTTTAATAACGAATTATTGTCAAAATGGTGTCATATCGTACAATGAGAATTTTCAACACGTACAGTGTTCATCGCAATAAAACACTATTTTTGTGCGTTCGGTTAAATATTTTTGTTGCTTGATATGAAAGTATGATATTTAATCTTTGTAAATAACTAAAATTATTTTTTTACGTTTTAGCGTATTTACGACATATTAATGGTTGACCCATATATGCCTGATTTTTTTTATTGAAAAGCAATGTAGCACAACCATACAAAATATCAATGTTTTCAAATTAAATAAATTATTTATTAAACGAATATTTTATTAACAATATCCGTTACACATACATACATTATCACTCAAAGATAAACTAATTCAAGACATTATATAGTATGTATTCTAAATCAGACGTTACATGTACCCGAATAATTGTTGAATGTTTAGAAAATGATTCAACAAGCTTTTCATAAAAGTAAAACTGATTTTGTAACGAATTATTACTACAAAATTATCATAAAAATAGTGACCCCGACTTACGTCTGTCCTTATTCATGACTTACAGTTTGCCCCTCATTTGAAGCTATGAAAGTGTGCAATAATTTTTAGTGTGGGGTAAACGCCGTTTTAACAATATTTAGTTATATAATACTATGGCGACTGGCTTACCTGGGCTATATTCTAGCCAGTACTAACCGTCCTTCCAAATGGAGTCGGCAACATCACCAAATATGGGGAAAATATACATTTTTCATAGAAGGGTATGACCTGCCGCATGCGAAATTCAATGCATTTGTTTGAGAAATGTGATTTCGTACCACAGAATGATGCTTGTAAACTGATAAGACCAACATAATGTTAGTGAAAATAACTAATTTGAGATAATTGGGAATGAAACAATATGAAGTTTTACAAGAATCACATAAAATTATGACGTAAAAATGTATACTTGTAACGTAGATAGAGATGGCTAGGATTTAAAAAGAAATTAAGTTGATAAAACACTTACTTTAGGTGCGATACTGCCAGACAAACACAGAATATCCGAATGTATGAAAATCTACTGGTGTCAGAGTTGAGGTACATACTTATATAATATGGACACATTCGTGCCAACATTAATGCGTATCAATATACGATTGTATTTATGTTTAATGCTGCAAGGAGTTTATTATCTTTTTTACGCTATCCAATTAAGTTTAATTTGCAATTTCTGTTTTGGTATCATAAAACCATAGGTTATGTATAAATGCCATGAACTGAAATGATCGAATGTGTGAAAATAGTAAATCAACTGGCATTTTCTACGCATACATTAATGTCAGATTAAAGCTCATTAACAAAACGGTTTATTTTTTTCATATACATATTGCTAACCAAGTAAGTATATGAAATTCAGCGCTGGGTTTAAAAACAAAAGAGGGCAATGATGGCCTTATATCGCTCAGAAAAAAAAACTTTTTAGAAGAACATTTTCCCCCTTTTTCCTATATATGAGCCTATATAAATCAGGTTACCCCCGTGGCGGGGTCAATATTGACCCTAGGCCACAATTTGAACAAACTTGGTAGAGGTTCACCAGACAATGCTGCATCCGGAATATCTAACTTCTAGGCATTGTAGTTTCGGACAAGAAGATTTTTTAAATCTTCCTATACAAGCCCAAGTAAATCAAGTAAACCCCGGAGCGGAGCCATTTTTTACCCTAGGGCCACACATTGAACAATCTTGGTAGAGGTCCACTAGACGATGCTACACACCAAATACTAGTATCTAAAGTCAAGGCAATGTAGTTTCTGGCAAGAAGATGTTTTTCAAGTTTCCTACATAAGTCTATATAGAAAGTGACCCACGGGTGGGGCCGATTTGACCTCAGGGCCATAATTTGAACAAAATTTGTAGATTAGAGGTCTACTAGACAAACCCACATACACAATATCTAAGCTCTAGGCCTTGCGGTTTTGGAGAAGAAGTTTTTTTTTCTATATAAGCCTTTATAAAATAGAGTAAACCCCAGAGTAAGGTCAATTTTGACCCCAGTGAAGTAATGTGAACACACCTGGTAGAGGTCCACTAGACAATGCTAAACACCAAATAAGCTCTAGGCCATGTGATTTTGGACAAGAACATTAGGTTTTTCCTATTGGTTGCCATAGCAACCAGAGTTTTTAATGAAATTTAATGTTTTGAACAACTTTGGTCGAGCATCATGCAAGGAACTTCCCTGTAAAGTTTCATTGAAATTGGCTGACTGCTTAGTTTGGCTAATCCTGGGCATTTGATTGGCTAATGGTGATTTCGATCATTTTTGATTGGTCAATCATTGGACTGGCTATTCGTCGCGTTACCTGTCATGTTTGACTGAATCTGTTTGTCTGCTCTCTTGTTGAAACGTAAGTAAGTAATGTAGGCATCGTTCTATGATGTTAACGTGGCATAATATCGGAAACATCATTAGATGTAAGTTTAATGTGGTTGTATCATATCAGACTATGGTGGATTTGGTAGTATTTAGGGTGTACTTTATTCCATTGATGTATGGTATGGTAATACCATGTACATGTGAACTATATACATAAATGTATTCATTTGTCAAATACTCATGATTGTCAAAATGTGTGTATTATCTGTAACTTGTAAATATGGTATACTCTCCATAATGGAGGAATGAATAAAGTAGACGGTCAATATCCTTCATAAAAAACAACTTCATATAAAAAACTTAAACCAAGACTGAACTTTATTTATTGTCAGAAAAAGAAGAAAACCATTTTAACATTAGCTATGAGTAGCTATTGACCGACACAAATATGAGTTTGATAAAGATGCAGATAAAAACAATATTAAACAGTATATTGTATAACATAACAAGGTCATATGTCATTACAGTAATACCGGATTATCAAAGAGCAAAGTGTTACGAATTAGATAGGCATAGTAATAGCAGTTTTCCGCAAACATTACATAAGTGCATATTAAAGAAATGACAAAAAAATAATAGTCAATTAGTTAAAGTATACAGCACAAAGTAGACATAAAAATAGATCAAAAGCCACAATACAATAGATTTTAACAACAAAAGAGCTTTTTGCTGAAGCTAGATTGCTAGTTTTTACGTAAAATAACAGTAATCTAAAAGACATTGCTAAACTTGATAAATTGTTGCACACAAAAAGGCATTGAAGCAAATTGCTTAATACACGAAGCACAGGCACATCTTACTGTAGCATATGTATCAATTGAGATGAGTTGAGATTAATCATCACGAAAATGTTGCAGTAAAGAATTCCACAAAACTGCAGTCCTATAACGGAAAGAGTTGATCCCATGCCGTGTTATCCTCACCGTCGGTAGATATGCAAGATTTATGTACCTAAAAGAGTAAGAAAAACACTTATTTTAATACAACAAGATCCTGAAGGTATTGAGGACCAGGCCTGTAAGAATTTTAAATGTCTCAAGAGTTAGAAGAAGCTTATTTTAATACAACAAGATCCTGAAGGTATTGAGGACCAGACCCGTAAGGATTTTAAATGTCTCAAGAGATAGAAGAAGCTTATTTTAATACAACAAGATCCTGAAGGTATTGAGGGCCAGACCCGTAAGAATTTTAAATGTCTCAAGAGTTAGAAGAAGCTTATTTTAATACAACAAGATCCTGAAGGTATTGAGGACCAGACCTGTAAGAATTTTAAATGTCTCAAGAGTTAGAAGAAGCTTATTTTAATACAACAAGATCCTGAAGGTATTGAGGACCAGACCTGTAAGAATTTTAAATGTCTCAAGAGTTAAAAGAAGCTATTTTAATACAACAAGATCCTGAAGGTATTGGGGACCATGCCTGTAAGAATTTTAAATGTCACAAGAGCCATGTGTCGTAACCATCAGATCCTTAGCGTTTGTATTTTAGACAACAGTTCTCTCGCTGATAACTGCAGGAAGAAGTATACAACAATTTTTGTATACCTAACCCCAACTTGAATCTTTTCAATTTGTTTTGTTTTAATAACACCACGAAAATGCCAACCTAAAGGACTGAAGTTAAAATTTGACTGAATAAAAAGAATGATATACGTGAAGAGTCAATATGCCATGCTTACTCAAATTATTTTCCAATGCATACGTGACAGTTGTCAGTTTCTAATGTATTCTTATCTACATCAATATCAGAGTGACAAAATGACGGAGTGAAATCATCAGCATAATTATAGAGACTACTATCTTCAACAAACCCAAAGATATCATTGATAAACATATTGAATAATACCGGGCCTAAAATAGTTCCCTGAGGGACACCTTTGTAAATTCCTTGGAAATCACTGATAAAACCACCTACTTTGACACTCTTCTATTTCGCAGATAGTTTTCATAAGTTTATTACCATATACAGTAAGCACATATGCCCTCTAGTACATTTTGAACAAAACACTACATACATATATTCATAATCATCTAGTAGCAATAGTATGTTATAAATAATGATATGTACCACATTATGTAAATAAATATTTTCTGCTCAGTGTCAGATACAAAATAAATAAATAAAGCTCTACATTCACACACACGCACACTTACTGTGACTCAATGCCCATTTTAACATTAAAAAGAAAGCATAAGGATAGATACAGTGGTTTGTTTTTTGTAATATCATTCAAAGTATAATGCATTTCTAATTTCAAAAGATTTATATACATAGACAAATTTCTTAATTGAATTGAATTTTCTGAAGTCATAAATTCAATGAATTTTGGTATATTTGGTCTTCTCCAATAATATTTTTTCCCCTTAAATCATTATACAATGGACATTTTAACAAGAAATGAAACTCATCTTCTAAACAATTTAAACAATATTTACATTTTCTGTCATTTAAGGGTATTGCTATTGGTTTATGCCATCTACCTGTTTCTATTTCTAATCTGTCCGATGACACTCTATGTTAGTTCTTGAGTAGCTCCATGTGTGTCCCTGAGACATCATAAAATTTCATTTTGAATTATGCGAGAGGCAGTCAAAAGCCTTTGAGAGATTCATTAGAATGAATGAATTATCATCCAGTGCCTTTTTACAGTCTTCAACTGCTTTGGAATCTATATCCTGGCCGAAGAGCAAATAAATACATGCTAAAATGATTTTCAAAATTTATAGATCTTTAAAATATTTTTGAAAGTACAGATAGATGACTCATCGGACGAAAGTTTCATTTATCCAAGAAACGTTTTTCCTTTGTAATGGAACACCTTAAGCAATTTTTAAAGAATCAGGTATTTACAAGCTGTGAGAGGCCTGATAATGACTGGTTTAGCAAGTTTTATAATCTTGGATGAAATACCATCATGACGGGTAAGCCTTCTTAGTACAGGTTGCAAATTAGAATTTCAAAACATTCATCTTTTGCGCTTTAGAATCTTTTCGTAGTTTTTAATCAGATCGATCTACCAATTTCACAAAAAATCGTCTCTTTGATACTCTAATTGGCTCGATATTAAACTACAATACATCAGTATGGGGTTATCATGATGCTTACCATGCATATTGAGCAAGTTCATTGTAAATTCCTATGAAAATTATTATGTGTTAAACAGTCAATAAATGTGTATGGTTTATATGGAGAACTTGGGCGGTATCCCATGAAAACAGCCCGACAACTTATACTTATACAAATACTGGATAAAAGTTTTAAATTATAATAATCCTATAATTATTAACGTTTATGAAATGTTAAGAGAAGATGTTAATAATGCGAAAACCTAGATCTAAACATCACAAAAAAATCTTTATTGGAAGCTTTAGGTTTAGGAAATCTATGGTTTCATCAGAATCCCGAAGATATTAATTATCTTGTTATTTAACAAAGAATACTAGATATCTTCAAACAATCATGGTATGGTTCGAGTAATAATTCTAGTAGGTTTTCTCATTACTGTTTATTCAAGCATGAATTTCAACCAGAAATATATTAACAGTGCAATATGGACCTTAAATATAAAGCTACCATTACAAATTTTAGATTATACGCCAATAATTTAGCTATTGAAACAGGGCGATATATAACAGCACAGAACGATAACGACGTCATTGTACTCAATGCAATATGAATATGATCGAAGACCCTTATCATTTTTACTTGTTTGTCCGAAGTATATACAGATATGCTGAAAATATTTCAAACCATATTTTTGTAAATGGCCTTCTATCCAAAAGTTCACCATATTAATGTCTGCAAAACCGACAAAAAATATACATAATTTAGCTAGATATCTATAATCGGCCTTCAGAGAAAGGCATTAAAACGTGATTTGTATTGTTTATACCTTTTAATCAATCACGATAGATGTTTCCTAAACATCTGACTAATTGTTACAATTCCAATAATGTTCACATGATTACATATCAATATGTTCTTCTTGTAAATTCTGTATGCACCACTATGATATATGATCAATGATTTGTATATGGCTATAAATATGCATGTATTTAATGCCGAATAAAATCCTGTTCTGTTCTGTTCTTAACATTCAAACTATTTATTTGTTCCTCTCTACAAACTGTTCATTAACTGGTTTAAAAGCAAAAGGAGTGTCTGTAGTTTTAGACTTGATTTTAACAATACTTGAATGTTCTTCATTAAAACAGATTGAGTCACTCCCTATGTATTTGGCAACATCGACAAAGTAATTAAAATAGTAGGTACATCTTTTTAGTTATTTATAAGAACACCATTTTCAGACAGAATAGTTTGCATGTTTTGGAATAGAAAAAGGTTTTATTGTAGGCCAGAAATCACCTGCTTTGCAGTCACCAGTGCATAAAATATTTGTTAATAAAATTTCTTTTGAGAGATCTACTCAAATTTCTTTGTACTCTATTTTCCCCAGTTCTTACTCCTATTAAACTTCTGAAATAAACTAAACAGTACTTTCTTTTGATAAATAGCCTGACGTAAAGTTCTATCCATATATGGTACAGGCTTTGCAATAAATGATGAATATGGTTCATTTTTTTCTAAAACATCAACTAAACAAGTATTAAAATCTTGGTATAAATCATTTACATCTTGTACATCATCAGTACTAAAACATGATAAACTTTTGTATAGATCAGCATTAAAATATTTTTGTTTAAAATGATTAAAAAAATAAATCCACTTTGATTAAAATTTCTAAACACAAAAGCCAATCGTATTGTGGAAATCACTCAAGCCACATGTAAAACTGGTAGATCTCGTCATTTACAGTTGTATCGTTAGGAAGGATGAGGTCAATAAGAGATGGCTTAGAATGATCTGTAAACTCTGCTGGAGGCTGTACTGTATTTTCAAGAAATATGTTGGAGGGGCTTGGACTTGATATCATCTAACGATCTCCAAGAAGAAAATATATTGTATAATTACATGTACTACTAACACTGTCCAAGAGAGAATCACAGTTCATTTGAAATTGTTCATTAGTCATAGATGGAGGTTTATAAGCGCCATTACTAGCCATTTACCTCAACAGACATCCACTCTGTGTCTTGAAACTCAAAAACGTATGGCTCCATTACCAGGGAAGTCCTGCTTCACCACCGCCCTTGCTGGTCCTGTCTGCTCTCCAGAAATGATAGTTGTCGACCTGATATTGCTGGTCTAAAAATGAGTCATCATGCTTTGATTCAGCAATAAATGTATGGTATTTTTTTATCTTATTGCCTGTTAGAACATGCGTGGCACAACCACAATTTATCGCTCTGTCCTAAGGACTTCATTGACTGACTGACTGACTGACAAACTCGCTCATTTTATGCGGCACTTGTGGCAACATGCATCACACTAGATAGCTCGGTGAGTGTTAGCTATCGCTTTGTAGTAGTGCAAATAAAGATATTTGGGTTAAGTGCAATGTCACCACTTAACATGAGAATAAAACACTGATGTATCCTGGCATGAAGCTTATTAATATAGATGGTGGTACTGGGCGACATGATTGATGAAGTATAAGAAGTCGTTGCAGTGTCCGAAAATTGGTCACCCAAAATTATGGTGATTCCAGTCCATACATGATGTTTGCTCACGAAGTCATTAGAAATTAAAGGGTAACAACTGGCATACATGTACAAAGTTGTATTCTTACCTCGTTCATGTTTAAGAACAAGAGGGCCAAGATGACCCTATATTGCTCACCTGAGAAAAATTACACCATAATCAATGACAAGGTGACCTCATGGTGGGGAATCACATGATTTTATTATGCTATACTGCACAGAAAATGGGGGTAACGGCTCTCAGTAAGTGACGGGTTTTCATTTCTGTTGATGCCTACTGCCATTTCAGACGACCTAAATAAAAAATTATACCCTATAATATGGCCACTGAAGTTCCGCGTACATCGGTACCTTTTTTACCACTGTAGCTTGCATATCTGCAGAGATTACGTTTTAATGGGTTTCAATGATACGGCGGTCGGTTTTCCTAGATACTGTATTCTACCCAGTACTTACCCTTCCAACTTCTCCACATGCGGAGGAACATCGACATTTTGTACAATTACATAGAAGGGTATGACCTACCGCGATCGTGATTCTAACCCGGAGCCCCAGGTTACAGGTCCTTCGCACAAACAACTGTATCACGGCTGTGGCTTTGAGTCAAGTTTTTCAAAATGATTTAGTGAACGACAAAGATTTTCCTAATAACGACAAAAACGACAATATGTGCGCAATAATAATACATGCATAATGACATGGTATATATTGTATGTTTTATTGATAACAAAAACAATACATATGTAGTCAAAAAGATATTGATAACTTATGATAACATTAGTTGGAAAAAATATTTTACAAGTTTCAAACCATACATCGCAATATATTTTTACATTTTATCTCCATTTGTATAGTTACTACAGCTATATAATATGATAATAAAATCAAGTATTAATTTCATTATTTGGAGGATATGTGACTTAGTAAACGACAAGATAAAGCTTAGTCGTTCGTCTTATATGACAAAATTGGCGAACATCAGTGCGCTTTACATTAATAATAAAAGATTTAGAGATGCCAATAGTAACACATTTTCAAAATGTAGTACATGTAGTACATATGGCAATTTGCGAAGCTAAATCAAATTGTAATATGAATAAGTGATGCTCAAAACAAAAGCTGCTCCACAAAGAAGTCACACACATGCCAATAAATATCCACAAATTGGAGTCCTTCTTTAGAACAACGAAACAAAGAGAAGTATTTAAAGCCACTCTGATGTAATAAGTACAAGTTGTTTATACATATAGTTCACTTTTATATGAGTCAGTCTCTGGAAAACATAACCGTAGTGCTAGCTTTTGCTACTTTTGCATTTTTTCTCCTCTGGTTCTTTTGGTTTTATGGTGAGTATGTCGGGCGATATCACATATCCACCATGCAATAGTTTGAAATCTTCAAATTGTTCTACAATTTCCTCAACAATACCGTCAGTGTCTTGAGTGACCTGTATACCCTGTAATTCAATCGCTTTAAATCAATTATTCCAAGCAATACAACTGGAGCCAAAATAATGAAAAGTAATCAAAAAGTTGATATGTAGATAAAGATAAGATTATCATGGCTTATGGTGTCTGACTAGTAACTACTAGCTACACATTGTTGTGAGTTCGAATCCCACCCGGGACCAAATTTCACATGTGAGGATTCTGTCCAGCTAGCTTACAGAAGGTCGGAGATTCCATGGGACAACCATCACTATTCTACACAGACATTAATAAGGATTAACTTTTCTTCTAGCAGCACAGATCTAGAGTAATTTACAGATCAAATATTATAAATAAGAATATGATTCGTTGAAAGAGATTTTTTTATAAAAACCGTATATGTCTTTGTATGTGGACAAAAACTACCAATACTTACATCTAGTAGAAGAGTTCGTACTTTGGACTCTCCATTGTCATTGATCGAGTTTAACAACATTGTTGTACCTTGTGTTGTCAATGGATTCTTGCTTAGCTGTAGATAAATAACAATGTGGTTATAGTAAACCTTTACAGTGTAAGTGTATTTTCGTAAACATGAAATTAAGCAGCAAATATGAACTGAATGTGTTCGTGAAAAGGAATGAAATAAGCAAATGAATGCAGAATAGTTCCAATATTTCAGGCTATATGTTGTCCGTGCATTAGCGTTTAAAGCAAACTATTTGTGTACTAAATACTAACCGAAAAAAATTGCAATGACGTATTAAGACTAAGGCCCCTTGAAAGACCTTTGCAACCATCAAGTCCTATTCTATTATTTGACAGATCAAGCTTCAACAATGTTTTATTTTCTTCTAATGCTTCACCTATCGCTGCCCCTCCTTCATCACCAAAACCATTCCATGAAAGATTTAGATATCGTAGCTCCTCGTTTCTCTATGGAAAGAAACAAAACAATGATAAGTATGTGTTGGCTTATTTAACTTACCACTATTGCTGGGGTAATAGAAAGAAAACAACAATCAAATATATTCAACGACAAAATTTATAAATTTTATAAAGACAACCTCACCAACGACCGCGATTTTAGGACTTGGTTTCCTCTGTGTTTCAACTTGACAATACAAACATCTCAATATAAAGTCAGTTTCTTCTGGTCCCTTGGGCGGCCTTAATAAGATGCTTTAAAACAACATTCATTCAGAAGACCACAGGCTGAGAAATACATTTAGAGTTATCGATGTCACGTTACTAGACACGTACACTTAAAAATGGAAGAAGAAAAAATAAGAGTTATACAGCAAGCTTGACTGGAAAATACTTGAGTTGTGTTTGTTATTTTATTGAAATCGAGAAATCTCACTTACAGACATTCTTTATGAATACTAACTTGGGACACATTAACACGTCATAAAAAATAGAAATAGAAAATAAAATCCTTACATAAAGGGCTTCACCCCAAGCTACAGCGCCAAACAAACGTATATGGTTCCAACTCATATCTAGGTCCGTTATAGAGTCGTTTGTTTCTGAATTTAAAAAAAGTCGCATTACACATTAGTATTGCAGTGTATCTGTATGACAAATTATCTATGTCAAACATTTTTATATAGTAATATACGTGTGATATATATCATTGATAACGAAATGTCCAGCAAATTTATTGTGTTTTACAGAAAGGTTCTTGCACATTGAAGGTGTGGTCACAATCAACAATAAGGGACTCGAAATGTTGAAAATACTTGTCAAACAAAATTAGAAGTACGTGTATGTGTGTAGGTAGTATAAATTAAAATAAAGATAAAATGCTAATAGTTTTAACGAATGGTATGAGATACGGTAGAATGATGCCAACATGTATTGATATCAGTTATAAGTGTTATACTAACTCTTTCAGATACCGTGATGTGATATACTCTAGTATTCAAATGTGTACAATATAATTTCAAAGAATTGAATGTCAAAGAATTATACTGTATATTTCCACCAGTAACATACCTATCGATTTGGCTAATATTTTCCCGCCATTTTCATGAAAACTATTGTTGCTTAAATTCAATTTCTTCAACTTTCTGTTGAACTGCAATAAACACTTTTTAATGTCAAGAAATACGAAATGGCCAAAAATAACGCATTGTTTAATGAGTAAAAATGTAATTAAATCAGTTAAGAGTATTAAGACTTCGTTTAGATCTGCGACTTAACCTCTTTGAATGGTTCAATTGCGTTTTCAATCCGAATCATTTGACTAAATGGTGACTAATAGAAGATCCCAAAATTAATGAGGTTACTTAAAATCAAACTAAAACAATGTTCAATTATAGCATTGCACTAGAAAAGTTTAGAAATACCTGTTGATTAATCGAAAACTTACTATACCTTTAAAGCTTCAGCAAAACATTTGGCACATTCATCATCTAGATTGTTACCTGTAATCAAATACATGTAGTCAATATTGTAGGTATATAAACATGAGCCATGTGGTTATATGTTGTTATGTGTAGACTTCATTAAACCAAACAATAGTTATTCACCTCAAGTTCAGATTATAAATAAAAGTTTTTCAAAATGATTTGGCCACATGTAAATCCATGAACGAATAGTGGCCCTCAGCAAATATCGCATATCGTTCATAGAAATTCTGTAGAGCAATAAGTGAAATAACTCAAACAAACTTTACGTGATAACTAGTGCTACTGTAGTTACAGAACATTAAGTGTAAGGAACATGTAAACGGAAGTGACCAATGCCTTATCAACAAGACTTGTAGGAATAATACCTGCCGCCTCGAAAGAAGTAATTGTAAGACTTTCTGATAATAATTCTGTCAGCAATGAAATTTCGTGCAGCCCAATTTGTGTGTTGGACAAATTCTGGAACAAAAGCAATGTGTTATTATAGATGTACCGATTACCAATATTGGTAGTATAAAATTATAACATATAATTACCGTTCTTACGTAAATTCACTAAATTGCGCAATAGAATAGAATATATGCAGCATAGTTGTATTTTGGCCAGTTTTAACATTCACTGATCTAATACACTGTATTAGATAATTTAGTGATATATTGTAGGCAACACTAAATTCTTATATTGTTTAAATGCTCGTAAAGTATACCAATAGAAATGTTTTGAGGAAACATTAGCAAACGGGATTGTCATGAATCATATCTTTAAATTCTGTCTGACTCCATTGGCGCTAAACTGTCGCTGGTATAATCTAGAATGATATTAGGTTTTTGTTCATTAAAACTTAATTGAACACACCGGGTCTAATTAAGGATCCACAAGGGGGACATTGTTCTTATTTTGTAGAAGTCTTAGGACTTAACGGGAATTATTGTCAACTCTCCAGATCCCTCGATGTATTGTTTTGAAAAGTAAGTTTCTTGCTTTATTCACTTTTATTGAAAATGTTATCGAATTATCGCATTTTAAGAAAGCCTGCGCTTTCACTGAATAAAGCTTTTATAAAATATAGATAAAATATTTTCATCGTGAAGTGAAAAATGTTTTATAATCACATAACACAATGTGTATGTTTCGTTGTTTGTATGCCGTGTCAAAAAGGTTAGAGATATCTGAGATTATTTTTCTATTGCGATGCGAAATTTGACGAAAAAAGAACCTAAATGCTTCAGACATGTATCGTAAGTTACAGGTTTTCTATAACCAGCCAAGTACCTTGTGTATATTAAGTGTACTGTTATTTAAGCTCATTTTTAAAGTCCTACTAAAATAGTTTCTATCGTACTTACGAGTTCTGTTATAGTTGTGTTGTCTTCAAGCATTTCAACCAAATATTCAACACCTTCCCTGCCAATGTTGTTACCGTATAAATTGATGGAAGACACGCACATGTTGGACTGAAAATGTAGATTATTATACTTTAGATACTCTGATATCATTTACCTTTGAAACAGACATTAACTTAGCTACGGGGGTCTCCGTGGATGAGTGGATATGGTCTCTGACAGTTGAAATCCCACTAAGGACCAAGTTCACATGTGAGGAAGCTATCCATCCAGCTTACGGAAGGTCAGTGGTCTTCTTCTACTCGTATTAAAGCTGGAATGTTGCCATATGACCCTGACTGTTGGAGGGCATATTACTAGTAAATATCTGATTATAGAAAAGTCATTTCACCACACCTTTTCTGTTCAATACCCAGAGATGTATTGTCAAACCGCAAAAGTTTTATATTTGAATACAATATACAATAATCTTAAAACCTATTATCATCCTTTGTTATTATCTAATCAATACAATCGTAAACCTAACATATATGTTTTAATGTGAACATGAATGACAAAATGATCAACACTGGGGAAACCTTGTTGTATGATTAAGATATGATTCATACTATCCATTCATTTCAATGATTCTTTGTAAATACATCAAAATTCTAAAAAACCTACCGTGTTAGATTTATGTTATGATATAAATATGTATATAGATATTGAGGAATATGATATCATTATCAAACCTAAATAAAGAAGAAGTTTAAAAAGATAAACATCTAGAAAGTAATGTTAATAAACAAACTTTAAGGTTAAGGAATAATCTACCTTTTATATCTAAATTTTATTTCATGTTTTCTACACCTGTAAACATACAGATGTTAATCACTTTGCTAGAAAAATGGGGGTCAATATTTAAGACCGTAGGCACATTATAGCAGAAGCTTACTAGTAGTGGGGAAGACAACTGAACTCTTACAAGACCTAATTTTGAATAAAACAAGCAATCACGGAATATCTGAATAAAACACTTACTTAACACAAATATACTTGAAAATTAAGCACAACAATTACTACATACCTGAATGAAATATTTGGAATAATTTTATAACAATTACGCAATACTAAATACAAATTGTAAGTACATGTATGTGTATACATGTAATTGTATGTATTAAAAGTTCTAGTATAGTAATCGGGCAGACTGTCATATTCTGTTAATTTTCATTAAGTTATTTACTTTTAAGAACTAAGTGTACTTGTACTTTTAAAAAAAGACAGTAACAAACAAAATATAGCGACAATTTCCATAACGCTGTACATAAATGACAAAAACATTTCATTTAATGAACCATTTTACTGGAAATCAATGCTCTGAGAACTTATTGATGGCGTTTCATTTACACAAGCTAGCTCTTCAAACACTGCCTCCCACATTATTGACATGAATGAGACACAGTAATACCCACATGATTCTACTGTAAATAAATCGTATTTATCTTTACCATCAGCGCCGTAGACAACACTTTGATATCTTCCGGAATGAGAAGGAAGTTCCGGACGTCGAGTGTCGTTTCAGCTAAACCTTTGACCAACCGCTTCCGAGGTGGAATTCCGTTACGTTCGCATGCTGCTAGATAGATTTTCTGGCTCATGTCCAATGGTTTCGTCTGTTTTTTCTCTTTATCTGTCGATATATATTACATAAGTTTATCCTCTAACCATAAATTAATATCATTTGAGCTTATTTCTGAACTACAGAAGAAATACATTGTACTGTCTAATAGAGGCTAATAGACGTTCACAAACAAAATCAACTATAGCACACGTTATAACAGACCAAATTAACTTATACACAAATTAATCATAGTTGTACTGAAAAGCTGATATTTTATCCTCATTTTGAGGCCTCTATTCATTGCTTTGACTGTGCTTGCTTACATTCAGTATAATGGTTTACTAGACCAAATTACGTATAGATGGTTCGAGTATATATAGATACATGTCCATACATAATAATTATATTACAAATGTTTGTCTACACTTAGTGGAATAAAACGTAATTGAATTATTTGTAACGATTGTGATAAAATGATACCGAGCGCCTAGATAATTGTCTTCATATTTTGGAGAGAAACCATAATACACGAATGCTTTTGTTTAGAGTTTCAAATGATAGTGGCATTTTTCCAAGAAACTGAAATACGTGTAAAACTTTTCATCATAAATGAACTGTTCCCTTTTCTGAAATAAACAGTTATTTTCCTAGATAGAGATTGTCATTGTTCTGCCTTTTAAAGAATTTCTGAATAAGTGGGACAATTACAAGAGCTAATAGGATAGAATATCTAATTTACCATCGTCACTGACACTCTCTTCACTACTGCTGCTTTTGTCGAAGTCATAATTTTCTTTTAGATATTTAGGGGTTGTTGGTCGCTGAATTGCCGTCTCGATCTCCGCTCTTGAAGCCCCTCGCTTTAATTTGGTGAAGGTTCGACTCCTGATGAGGGGTCGGCCTTCTCTCGGCGTGGCTATTTTTCTTTGTATCTTTTTCTTTTCCAGAAGTTTGTGGTGGATTGGCATGCGATCCCTGAAGGTTAAAGAAATACGATGACTCGGCATGTAATGAACAAAGTTATGTTTAAATACACAATCAATGTTTTCACATTTTTGTTTGTTTGAAAAATTATCATTCAATATGATAATACTAATACATGGACCCATTTTATCAATATACATCACGTCACCTCATTTGGTTGTTTTAGTTTTTGAAAATTATATACATGTACTTATTCGGAGTGCTATGTACATATATATAGCAAGACCTTCTTTCGCTAATGAATAACCATTAAATGATTTATATATGCAGGTTGTAAACGTGTTGAGGGGTTTTCAAATGATGCTATATACATTTAATAGTTTTTATTCATAAAAATGTTGATAATTTGTATCAAATTGATAAGACATCACATAACTATCCTATTTTTAGATTTCATCAGCTGATAATTACAACTATTTTAAACTGTATTAAAATTAATGGGGACTTATTTTTGTGATTTGACGGGTATCCAACTTCAAAATTAACGCGCATGTTTGATAAGCTGGTGGAATAATGGCAAACGATCAAATAAAATATACACTAAACAGTATCAGGTTGAAATTCTAAACTGACTGACATTTTAGCAAGTTGAAAAAGTCGTAATGTATGTGACATGTGCTATCATTATTTATCATGGGAATCCATATTTGTCCCTTTTTGATGTTTATGGTCATGAAGAAAACAATTATGAGTACAACTCATGAGGAATAATTTTGAAACTATGCGAGGTTGCCAACAAAAAATAAATAAAGAGAAACATCTAATCAGTGGCAACACGAACTAGAATTAAATTCTTAATCAAGAATAGTTTATACATGTACATATGTATGCAAACAAATTTAACTTGAATATCAAAAAAAAATATTTCATATCTTATTTCTTTTTTATTTATTAAAATAAAAAATAAGATATCGATCACGATCCAAGCATTGAATAAAATTAGGTAGTAGATAAAAATGATATACAATGTTGTATTTCAATTTGTTTACCGTACAGAGTCACCTGACACTATTGACGGCATGACAATGTCGCATAACTTGTAATGGGGTGGTTGCCATTTATGGTCCATATTATTACATGTCGCTTCGTGAATTTATCGAAGATTTTGAAAGCGAGATAATGTTACAGCGAGTATGATTAATAGATTGTTATAAGAAACATGGTTTCTTAAGTGGAACTTAATTAAAATGTGATAGTTGATGTTTTAAAAGAGAAAGAAAAAATAATAATCGATATAACACATGGTTATTTAAGTGAATTATTTTGCGTCTAGATTTCAGTTAATCCACAAATGTCTGACTGTGTTAAATATCATGACATTTTTGTCAGTTATTGATGGTTAGTAATATCGCCGTACCCTGGTAAATTGAAATCGATCGTAATTTATAAAGCTTGCGTAATTTGTATAGCGCTCATTATGTTTGAAAAAAAAGACATGTCATTTCATAGGAAGTATCACAAATAAATATTAGAATTTTGTTCCATATTCTTCACAATAACAATACTCACGGTATTGATTGTAAATAAATGTAAAAACTGTGTTTATTTTGAAGGTATTATTTTTATCGTTACGTCACAAATGCTATTTTAAATTATTGTGTTTTATTATTTAAAGTTTAATACATACATGTACAGTCAGGCCTGTATTAGCGGCCACCTCCGAAAAAGACCATCCTGTGAAAAAGGCCATTCTTTGAAAAACCGTGATTGATTGTTTAGAACAAAATGACCTCCGAATAAAGGCCACCTATCAATAAAGGCCACATTATGTCTTTCCTAATGGTGGTATTTTTTCGCATGTTTGATTGTACATTATTTCTGTCGCTTTGGTAAATTGTGTATTAAATGATTAATAATTATTCTATCTTGCTATGAGCGTAAAAGTGTGTTTTATGATTGTATTTTGAATATCATGCAATAAAAGGAAGAATAATCTGTATAGTTTTTTACTAGAGTTTCACATCACACCAACTGAGAGAATCAATTGGCGACTTTCAGATAAAGACCCTAGTTACACATCTGGCTAGAATCACCTGCCTTATACATATTATGAGTTATGAAATTAATAAAAACATCTGGTCATCTGAACGTAAAAATAGAGATTTGTAAAGTAGACAGAAAATCTTAAATATAATATATTACAATCAATAAACAAAGTAAACACTTACTCAAACTCGCGCACAATTCGTAATGTACTGGACTGATCTGACATTTTTTCTTTCGTCATTTGAGTAGTATCGCCGAATATCACTGATTAGGTCAAATGTTGTCTAGTAACGCCTAATATTACTCCTTAAAATGTGCTTTCGCCAAAGTAAGGCAACGCTATCCATACGAGTTTTGTTTTGTTATTAAATTGAATATTAATGCATGTACTAACTAACATTCCACAGCCACTGACGGGCGCAGTGTTCCCTTAGAATTATACCGGTGCACAGTAATTTACTAAGTGTTTATTTATCCAGAGAACTTGTATGCCTATTTCAGTACATTTTTAAAACCAGCCACAGCTCTAAGAGACATAGCCTTGTATTGATAAGAATTTGAAATGCATGAATTTATCTAAATGTCACCGAACCAGTAATCAATTTGAATACATTCATTTACGCCAGGTATGTAAACATACACCGCCGATTTAAAATATTTCATTTGTACAATAAAACAGAGCTGATAAAAGTTCTGTCGGAAATTCAATGCAAGAAATGAGCGTTTAGTTTTCTCCTATGATTTGGACAGCTGATCTATTCATGAGACTGATAAAAAGACGCGAGGTCTGATCAATAAACACCGAAAATTCTATCCAATAAATTATCTAAACATATTAATACTATCAAAATCTCTAATTGTGTGCTGATTGTAATTAATGGTGATATTTTTTCATTTAATTGTTAAGGTTTTATTGTACTAAAATAGCAACTACAGAGAAGACATGTGTTTACTTTAAACCCTCCATAAATGGAAATTGGTCATCGACTTATTGCTATTTTTGAAGAGAAAATCAATATATATGACTTAATTTTTAAACTTAATGATGATTCATGAGCGATGAAAAGCGTTCTCACATTCTGTTCTTATATGTATTTCCGAAAAGAAACGCCCGTTTCGTTTGTTTTTTCTTCTTCTTTTTTTAATAGAAGAGTATTTGTTCATTTCTACAAGGAACTGACTCTCTATTTGTATTTTATTTACAGTATTTATTCAATGCGTAAGTCAAACATGCGAGCTTGTTCATAAGTGTAAAAATTGTAATTTTATATTTCTGTTCAAAGATAAGTCAAATTTGTTTGTACTGGTAATTATGCAATTCATCTTTAAGTAAGTGTGAAGTAAGATCTTGTTTTTATGTAATTAGATTGATATACAAATATATTCAGTGTGGTTTCTCCGTGGAATAAACCACTTTCAACAGCTAGTCAAATAATATCAACAAAACTTTGATAAACGCCGGTGAGAAAATATCCTCCGCTATAAAAAATTTATTTCATTAAATATCTACATAAATTGATAGAGCGATAGGTATTTTCAGAGAGGCACTATAAATACCGTAAAAATGACCGCATTGACGTCAAAAACGACGTTATTTCAATCGTTTGGTTCCACCTTAAGTTTAAAAAAAATGAGCCCTTGGAATGGATTTTGGAGAGACAAGACCATTACCATGAAGTCAGTGTATAGTCTGAAGAAATACAGATTTTTAAGAGGTTTAAGAGGTGATTGATGGAATACGTAGCGTGTTGGAGATGTATATGTTGGAGACCGAGCTATAGCGGGCATTCGGGAAAAGCTTTGAAATGTGCAAACTCCCCGCAGCGGTTACCTCCCTTGATTAGTACATTTTAGTAGCAAGGCGTGACGTAACCGGTGTGAGGGGTTCGTGAAATGTGAAGTCGGTGACGGAAGACGGAAGTATTGCAAGAGATGCGCATGTGCCTCACAAACCTAAGTTGAATATGTTTATAACAATGTTCTGTTCAGTAGGAGGAAGTTTTTCAATGAATATTGGACATTCTTTGAGTGGTTACAGAGTCTGGATATTGGTAACAGACCATGTTGAAATTCATTAGTCATTGCTAGCCCAAATCTAGTTGATATGTATTTGTCGGAATCCGAAATCGCAAACAAACATTTCTATTTAATTTCGGATCAAAACCAAAATGTTCCTTCAATTGAATAAATGTCAGTTATAGTTGAAAGGTACGCTTATCAAATGAGTGCTGTGTAATTAGATCTTAATTTATTTTGAATAATGTAAGATTATGTATGCATTAACTGTTCAAAGAATGACAGATTTCAATACGTTTGATTAATGTACTGCTAATGTAGACGGCTTTTTGTTTAGATAAAATATTCATGTCGTATGCAGCATATTTAAAGTACGGAAACATGTTTGCGCCTTCACATTTAATGAACATATACTTTGAGGAACAGTCTCCTATGAAACAAAATTATACAGCATTCTCCTGTATGCGCCGTTTTTTTTTTCATTCAAAATCATCGTCATACTCCTTAATAATATAAATATTTGAATGTAAAGCCTTATTCAAACCCCCATCCCCTTATATGTGCAATACAACCCTTGCCCCACCACTCCACTAAATTCCAGTATCACACGCTTGTGCGACAATTATTGATAAAACTTTGACCTAATTTCTCGATTACGTAAACATTATTGTAATACACGTCAGTGATTCCCTCACCCTCAAAAGTTGAGTGCAATTTTTATTAGACTTTTAATTGAAATAATACAATACCATTTAATACCATCAAATAAATATAAAAATCTAATTATTCATTCAAAACGGTCCGCTTTTATTATAAGGTGAGCATTTTATTGGACTGCAATAAGCCTGTTGTACAATTCAGTACGGTCAATGATCGAACTATTATTGTTGTGTTCAATACTATTTTATTTTTGCGACATTGAATTCACTTCCATTAATACAGACGATCAATCGTTATTTAAAAATTTCAGATGCCATTCAATGCGGTTCAAGTGGCAATAAAAGAAGCTATAAAAGGCATTAAGTTTACTATTCTTAACAAAATACTCGAATGAAACAAACCTACAACATACGTCAATACGACAATAGTCTTTTACGTCATTGATATTTTAAATATTACAGAGAAGATAAAAAAAGCGAAACAAGGCCTAAAATGTTTATTTCTAGTTATATGCTCATTTTAAAACAGGGTCGATCGGGACTTTTTGAAATCATTTTTGGCTTTTGAAAAGCACATGGAAAAAAAGGTAAATCAGTGAGAAAGTGTGTGTACCATTCCTCAGGCCTAAAATCGTTTTTAGTCACCGGGAATAATTACACCTATAAATGTAAAACACGTTGTTATACACAGTTATTGTATTTATCTACAAACACATGTACTAAATATATCAGCTGTTTCACTGATTGTATTTATATTATTTTAAGTAACAATGACATACGTATTTTTCTTGAAAATCTATTAATATTTACACGTGCTGCGAAATCTAAAGATTGTTACGTAGATTGAATTCTACCATTTTGAACGTAATATCCATATCCATTTTTTATGCTTGCTAGACGATACATTGATACAAGAAAAGATAGTTCGTGAATATATTCATGTATCGTAAATGATGCCCTAGCTATGTTATTTCAATTTAGAGCATGACCTCACATATAAGTTAATATCATTGTAATACCCTATATAGATGTAGGCTATCATGCACTTTCTCTAATCTCGTAACAGTAAAAATAACGGTAATTAACTACATGCATCATAATTATAAAAATCTGCCAAGCAAGAGAAATGTGAAGTTTGTATGATGAGAAAATCTCAGTTCAATCCATTATGCGCACACTGAGCATATGAATAATGGCATAAAACGAAATTATTAAAACTTACATATTAATGAGTGTAATATCCCCGCTTTCAGACACGCACATACCAGCCGTCAGCATGGTTTGTCTGGACATTTCCTAGAAAACTAATTAAGTGTGGTAAAAGAATACTGACAAGTTATTCGCCGATAGTCCAATATTTCTCAAGACTTTTAAACAAGCGCACCGTCTGTATTCTTAACCGTATGAGTTGAGTAACTTTCTTTGGATTTATTATCCAGTCAGAAATCAGTCAATATCTATTCTGGTGTAAGATTGTCCTTTCGCGACACTTGTTAAACTCAGGAAAAGATCTGATACATTGGAACTAAAATAAGAAGTTTACACGCTTTGCGTTGTAGCAAAACCATTCCCTTACTGAAAGCAATTTCCTTACAGCGAGTGAAGTTTGTAATTATGACTTGAGACAGTTCATGAATGAGTGTCTCCTGTTGCTGGGATGTTATCAAGTGGTTCAATAATTGCCTCATTTATAGCTAATATTTAAAGAAATGTCGCCATCTAATTATACGGCACACAAGCTAGCGGTTGTAAATCAAACATCTAATACCTGACAAATAACATAGCAAATATAGAGTTTTGATTGTATTTTGTTATTAAGGTAACTTCAGTTTGCATTATTGTAATGTTATACATTAAGATAACTAAACCATCGTTCAGAGTAAACAAGAATTTAAACCACTTGAACAAGGCGGAACTGGTCCATATTTTTGACTGTCGATTTCGGATATGACAAAAAATACGGGTGGCGTTATTCAAAATTCATGAGAGTCGATGTATGATAAATTCACACGACATTAAGAAAAGGTTGTACTTATATGACTCTGACTGAAAAGGGGCGTAATACTCGATATAAAAAGAAATGTGATATTTCAGTATGTACTGCAAGCATGTATTACTACACAAGCTTGTGCATTTTACCAAAGACCTATACATACATATATACATGTATAGGTCTTTGATTTTACCAAAGCAAATATGTTTGAAGTGGAAAAATTGGTGATGCTCAGCTAAATTCTGCATAAGAGCACTAAAAAACTAAATATTTAATTGATTGGTTTCATATTTTACATGAAGGTGCGTAATAATGAAATACAAGTCCAGTTCGATATCTGGTAAGATCAAAACATTTTCAAAGGAGATATGGCCCCCTTTGACTAAAATCTTAGCGTAATGTTGGTTTTCTTTGATCTTTGAAAAACGGGTTACTCCCACAGACTTCAATGTAAGTTAAAAAGAAAGATAACTCAAAGGTAAAAGTATAATAATATTATAATTCACCTGCGTTTCCAATGTAAAGTCTCCTATACATGGTTGGGCAACAATTGTAATAACATACATGTAATGTCTCATGTGCTGCCTTGGTCAACATATTTTCTCAGCCTGCCAATTTTTAAGAAAATCATCTCAGAAATGTGACGGCCGCCTCAGTGGTCGAGTGGTTAAGGTTGCCGACTTCAAATCACTGCAACCTCTCACTAATAGAGGGTCATGGGTTCGAGCCCCACTTCCGACCATGGCTCTTTATGTGAGCAAGTAGGCAGTTGCTTAAGGAGGATGGGAGTCTAGTACTGGTTCTTCACAGGAACGATGCTTAGGAGAACTGTCCGCCACATATGACTCTGACCAAAAAGGGGCGTAATACTCGATATAAACACTCAAGAATATATATTACTACACAAGCTTGTGCATTTTACCAAAGCAAATATTTTTGAAGTGGAACAATTGGTGATGCTCAGCTAAATTCTGCATAAGAGCACTCACTGCTTTTTAGAAAACATAAAAAAAATATAAAAATGGTAATATGCTTAATATCCATGAGGAACATAAATTATAAAATACATTCTGTACATAATTTCATTATACTGAATTATGCAGTTATAGAGAAAAAATTACCATAGAAACACAACACAGTTTATTTATCTTTTTTTATTGAGTAAATCATCATTGATCTACCTTTCCATATAATGACAGATGAAAATATAACAACAACAAAATAATCAAATGAATCAAAACCAAATCATGATTGCATACATACAGTTTTCATGAGTAGGAGAATAATCTATCTGAGGAAACATGATTATATTCCTTATTCAGTGCCAGATTTAGTCTCCTAATTATGGTACAAAAATGTACACTAAATAGGAACACTCTATGTGGTACCATTAAAATACTTCTTGAAGCCAATTTAATGATCATATTCAGTAATACTGGTTTTTTGTTTTGTTTTTTAATGGTGGAATAAAAACCTTGAAATGAACACAGTAACAAATCATTCATTCTGTCTTTAAGAAAAAGTAGGAGAATTTATTGGATACAAGACTGAAAGTTTAGCAAACAAATTTAGTGACATAATTTTGGGAGCCCTATTCAATTTTTGACAGGACTAGAGGGCTGAAATTTTGTATGTAGACCGTTCAAAGCAGAAATAAAAATTGGACAGAAATAAACTTACAAAGTACAAAATGACACAGACACAAAAATTTTGAGGGTTCAGCGCAACACTGTCGTAACTTGTTCTTATTTCAATATGAGTTACGACACTGTTGCGCTGAACCCTCGAAATGTAGATAAGAAAGCAGAATAAAATGATACAATTACAAAGAAAAGACACCAACACAATCATCAAAGAGACTAGTTAGATAACTCGTTATTAATTGGTAAGTTTTAACAGAAAGGCTGTACACAGATATTTCTGTAAGTCAGGGTATCACACATTCAGTGTGAAGTAAATCCAGGAAAAAAACAAACCAATGGAACTGAGGAACCTTAACACAGGAATGTGCAACAAAATTATACATGTATACCAATACAGGGTTTGACATTAACCTACAACCCAAATACATTGTCGGGTGTTAAGTGTAAGGTCGGGTCTAGTCTAGTAAAGTTCATGTATAACTGGTTCAACTGGTATAGTTGAAAAATCGAATACAATAAAACCTTAATATTCAGATCAACAAGGGACCATATAATCAGTATTAATATTGCCGAGGTGTCTTTATTCAAGTTCAACTAGATTAGAAGTATTGATAATACCAGTCCAAAAAAGTGACTGTTGTAGTTACATTGTAACTGGAGTGAAAGTTGAACAATTTGTAAACATAGAACATTTAACACCAGTCTGACAAACAGTACAGTTCCTAATATAGATAATAAGTGATTTAAAACTTCAAACAAACCAATTATCTCATGAAAAATGTTATTATGCACTTAATATTTAACTATCATAGTGAACTAAACATTCAATTTTGCCAAAAAACAACAACAACAACAACAAAGTCTATTTTGCAGTAGAAGTGGGCAGTTGAACAAACATCATCAATAAATGATTCAAACTGAAGGTTTCAGTCATGTACATTTCCAATTATGTTATGAAGGTTTCGTATAGTATGTTTTCTTATAAATACTATCTAGAATATGCAATCAAATTTTATCATTTCGTCAGGAAAATCAAGCCATCCATAAAAACACAATCTTTTAGCAGTGGGTAGGTAGTTAGCTAGGCATTTTGTTAAACCTCATATACATGTACTGAAAATGAGAAACTGGATTTAAGAACAACTTATTTTTGGTGAAATTGCTACAAGCATTTAGGGTTTGTAATTTTTGAATGAGAAGGTCACAAAACTGCAAGCTAATATTTTCCTAAGATTGACCTCACATCATGTTTTTACAATTATCATTTGAATTCACTGAGTGGATGAATGATATAACATAATAAAAACCTTCATAAAAAAGGAAAAAATAAATAAATAAGACGATTGATCACTAACATAAAGAACATTGATTTGCATTTTCTTATTGCCACTTGCAAAATTGGTCAATGGCAGTGGATCCCTGGATTAACTAAGGGCGAGACGTTTATACCATATCAAATATAAAACTTGTCGCGGTAGTTCCATGTAACGCATCTTAAAGATACACTATAGTTAGTGGCGCATGCAATATACAATTTCAAGCATGAATTACCCTTACCACAACCTTAGCAAAAGGTAAACAAGGAAGAGAACAGTATGTTGTTATACTCATGTCACAAAACTTACACTGTAGTAATTATTGTACATAACATCATAGCAAGAAATATTCTAGTTGATTTTGATCGAAAGGCTGTTTTATTTTTGTCCACTCCATATTTCACTGTTTCAGATTAGTAAAGAGATTAAAGAGTGATTAAAAAACTATATTTAGATACTAGCATATAAGCCTTCCAGTCTAAATATCTCTTGGTCTGGCACACTGTTACTCACTGTTCAAAATATGAGGTTTACACATTTTGCACAAACATGTTAACATTTGTGACTAGCTGTTTATCTTATCTTCCTTACAAATAATTGCAAATGGTCATAACTTGTTGCCATTTAAAGCCCTAAGGATTAACCATAAACAACTGAAATACAGGACAGATTATACAGGTGCTATTTTGTAATGCTTAAAATAATTTATTAAATTAGATACACAAATGCATTTATCTTCACTTTCGATAACAACATATTATGGTAAGTCTCAACAGACACTGAAGATATAACAAACATTACAGAATGCTATCTGTGTACAGCATGGCTTCCACAATAATAATCCATCACACCATGACATTCTACCTCACCAAACACCAGGTCAGCATCCACTATCATGAACACTTTTATAAGGCAAATTATCACATTTTTATAGAATTTGAGATAATATAACACTATTTAGATCTATAACTCTTTGTTTTCCTCTGTGTTAGTCAATTTATTTTCTGATTTACTAGTGTCTGATAGAAATTTTTCTAATCTTCTTCTCCGAACTTCATCCATTTCATCCTTATGTTCTTCCAATCTTGGATCTTGCCATTCTGGAATAATTTCTTCTGTTTCAGGGGTAAAACCACCAGCAGCACCATCATCATCAGTAACATCTGTTGATAAAATCAATACAATTAAAACTGAAGACAAGACAGGAATATACTACTTTGGCCTTAACACCAAACTTGTAACAAGAAACGTCACTTAATTTTCCTTTAATAACACAAGGATTCTGGGCATTATTATCAAGATGTTCATGGCCAGCAAACACACAGATGTCAGGAAAATAAGTATTGAGAATATAGTGTAAACTCTAATAACCAATTAAATTTTTATGATTAATGTACAAGTTTAAAGCCTTTAAATTGAACTTATCTTACCTTTACTCTGTTCTGACTGTGAAGTATTAGTTGGCTCTGTAGTATTTTTCGGTGTGCTAGTAGGGGCACTATATTTAGGTCTGGCCCCTGTTTCTGGACCAGGTGTGGTGTATACATTAGGTGTAGGGCTAGCTCCTGATGGTTGTGGTCTAGCAGACATGTTTATGCCAGATGTACTGAAATAAGATAAAAATAAATCAATTTTATGTAACACAAGAAAAAATATGACAGCAACTGATATCAGAAATGCAACGGTAGTGTGAATCAAGTTCATACCATTTATGATTATATCTATTTTCTTAGGCCACATGCGTTGGAACATGATAAAGTCACCACAATGGTAGATTGGCCTTTACATAACAGCCTTTATATCATTATCATTCATTTGAACATAGAAATATGTTTCTTAAGATAGAAGACAATGCCATCAATCAGGTCAAATCATACAAACCAATAAACATAGTAGAAGGAGTTTTCCAAGTCATACGAATACTTACAATAGAGATCCAATATTAAGATACAGTACTAATTAATATAAGATGACTATAAGAATCCACCATGAGCTTCTATGTAGGATAAGGATATCTCACCCGAGGGGTCGGATTTTAACCAGGGACGAGGCTTGCCGAGTTCCCTTGTTAAAATTCCGACCCCGAGGGTGAGATATCCTTATCCTACATAGACTGTCTCATGATGGATTATTTTTCTCTCACTCATTTTGAGAAAATACAAAACCCTCATGACAACATCGACAAAATTGGTAAAAATCTACTTTTTTACCTTATCGTTTATCACATTCAAAAGTTGCACAGCTGAAGAGAACGGTATTTTAAAGTACATACTAAAAGTATGTACCAAACAATTTCCCCGCGTACAGCCTTCTCCAGTGTGGTTGAATTAATTTATAGTTTAAAAATGTGAAGGTCCCATTTCGTCATCACGAGTGTATGAATACACAAAGTGTAAACAAATATTGAATAAACGACAATGTAAACAATATACATTTATTGTGTAACTATTTATGTCATGAGACACATCCAATAAAACAGTATTTAAATCAATAAAACAACATGTGTTTTGAATATTGAACAGTTAACTGCAACAGTTAGGAACTATTTGATAACGCGACAGTCTTCTTCACTATGAATGCGTAACAAGTCACAAAAGTTTAACGGGCGTGCGACTTTCACTCAGAATCAGAGTCGCTTGACACAATTATTCTTCGTCGTTTCGGATTAGGTTGACTGTAGAAGTTAATGTTAAATGTGCAGTTCTTCATCATACTGCCGGCGAACATGCCTTCAACGACACTTGTGTTTTATTTTCATTTTACAAGACTGATTGTGAACGCATGTTTGGACGAACCTGCATTTCTCTCGGCCTAGATGGAGAACGAACTTGTTCACGATGTAATTTAACCTGATTCATTGGATCAATAGAGCTTGTGGAGGGTGGATACGTAATACTGAAAACTATCTTACATGAGTAAAAGTGGGAGAATATAAAAATCCACTAATGCGTGTTTACTATGCAGACGTAGTGGTAGTAAAAGTAGTCCCGTGAAGGTCGGAATGAATTCACGTGCGGTGGTCGCTCATGTAAGAAAGATGTTGCTAATGTAAGATAGGATTTTCTTATATGAGCTGAAAACCTATCTTACATGAGTAAAAGTGGGAGAAATCATAATCATTGTATAAAATTATCACTCTGACACTGACTGTCTAGTCACAGACCAAATACATGGGCACAACTTCAACCAATTAAAAAAAATCATGAAATGAACTAATGACTGTCCGTACTAAAATTCAACCACTAAACCAACCAGTATACATATTATCAATAAAGATAACTGAAAACTTCACCAATATTTAATAAGGGAGATAACTCATTGAGTACTGACCTCATATTAGCAGCTACTGTGTTATATTGTTGCATTAGTAACATAGCACCATCAAGCAAGGCTTGTATGTCACGTAACCATTGTATTCTTGCTTCTATATTCTCTCTTTCTGTACCTTCCATAGCTTGTAGCTCTTCCACAGATAATCCTGATAAATTTGTTGGTGGACGTGGGAAACCTGTGAATTAAAAAAAAAAGAGAAAATCAACAGTAATTTCATTTTAGAATACTTATTTGAAAGCACATTATGGTCTAATCAAACACAACTATTATTACAAAATAAAAACTCTCAAAATTACATGAAATATTTCCAAAATATTTCTGCTACCTAGGTTTTATGTACTGAAAAATAATTATGTGTCTAACTGACAAATATGTATTATCACTATAAGCTAAGCAAATAGATCATCTATTAGATTTACAAGTAATTAATGGAATCCTTGGTGTTTATAACTGTTATATATAATTACAGAGCTTTTTTCACAGGCAGGGGTCGGGATCTTGTCCTTAAAATTTGGGGGAAAATAACATGTAATTTTTGCAAAAGGGGAAGAAAAAACTTAATTGTAAATTGAATTTTAGGTGAAAACTGCATGCTCTTAAAGAATTTTCCTGAGGGGAGACGCCTGTTAATGGCCTCTGTTACAGAAGGGAAAAAAGTCCTGAATTATACCTCAGTCAGATATCAAATACTCACCGGTTGGCATGAACATTGGTGGAAACATTGGCATACCACCTGGCATTGCTCCTGGCATACCAGTGAAGGGACTAGCTGGTGGGGACTGTGGTGTGGGTGATGATGGCACTGATGATGATCCAGCTCCCATTGGTGTAGTTGGTGGTGTGGTAGGAGTCTGAGCACCTGCTGAAATATTAGATGCAACAATATTTAACGACATGGATAAAATAGAAAATTTTATGTAATACCATCACTTTTATCATCAAGATATTCAAGCTTTATCATGTCATTCATTTTCAATTGATTTAATTCTTCAAGATAGGTGCTTTTGTTTTTATTCTCACATGAGCTGATATTGTCAAACATGATTTATGGAATAACTTGTCCAGGCCCCAAGGTTATAAAACTCTCATATCTTGTCATATCATATTATTGATACATTAGCCTGACAGCGTAATTGATCTAAAAATGGTTTTAAACATTAACCAGCACTATCTTGTCAACCATAATACTTTGAGAATGAAAATGAGATTTGAGCTCGGAGACCAATCTTAAGTTTTATAACCTCGGGGACAGGGCTTGAGGCCAAAGTGAAATGTTTTTAGTCTCAAAACTAAGTAACTATTAAATTAATTCACGTCTAATACCAATCAGCAGAAATATATGGAGTGGTAGATAGATATACATACATGACATTAGATTGTTTACTATGATCTGAATAACTTCCAATGATTTATAATGATTTTTTCAAAACCAGACTAAGGTAAATCTATACAGAATAAATGAACTAACCTTGGGCTTGTTGTTGTGGCTGTTGTTGAGGGAACTGTGGGGGCCACATAGGAGGGAATCCAGCACCAAACACTAAAATATACAAATAATCATAAAAATTCAGAACAATTCATCAGAATAAGGTAAGATTCAATTTGGCATACGGTACATACATGGTCAATTTAACAACATGTAGTGAAACATAAACTAACACAAATATGAGCAAAACCACCATGAAATGACCATCAACACTAGAGATAACACAAAAAGGGTAACCCATTTTTCCATTGTGGTTCCTAGGTTACTAGCTACTAGTATGTCACTCAATTCATTAAAAATGTTGCTTGCTTTAACATTCACGATTAACAAATCTTCTTGAAAGTAAAGCTTTAATTAATAATTTTTTAATTATAAAAACAATTCAAGAAATTCTAAGCACCTCAGCCACTTTTTTATAAGTAAATCTCTGGTAAATTCACTGTGAATTTATGTAGAATGTAAATATCTTTGAGACTGTCAATGGTAGACAAGAAATAAAATAGCACAACGAAAATGTGATTCCATCATTTAATTTCTCAACCTGCCAACATAAACGGAACTTCTCAACATTGTGTTCTACAACCAAGTATATTAAGAAGTATCCATATTTTGGACCGGATCTTCGATGTAAAAACATGCATTTTATACACAAGTGGTTACGTTACTAATGACACTGATGACAATGATAAATCCAGAATCTCCGTTCAATGGCACAGAAAAATTCTACTTTCAAAACCCTGCATGTTAATCTGTATTTAACATAAACTTAAATAATACTTACTGTTTTGAAATTGTTGCTGCTGCTGTGGCTGTGGTGGGGGAGGAGGCGTGGCCTGTTGGCGTGCTTGTGGCATTCTCAACACCTCCATACGACATGTAGGACAAGTCTGTTGTCGTTGAAACCATGATCTCAGACAATTAGTATGGAAAATGTGATTGCAAGGTAACTTTTTACATGCTGATTCCATTTCTTCTCTACAGATGATACATACATTATCTCCTGCTTGAAGCTCTTCAGCCGATACGTCAGGATATCTGGAATATATATATATCAATTCTGTTAATATGGTACCAGTCCACAATAACCAATTTCTTAATTATAACACAAATATCTCCCTCTCTGTTGAATTTGCTTTAAGCAACATAATTGGTAAAAATCATCCTGTCAGACCAAGTTTAACATTGATGGCTAAACAAATAACACCCCTGACAAAGAGTTAGTCATACTTCATGAACTATTCTTGAACTATGCAAGAAAAATTCAAGAATAATTACTGATTTCATGAATTCAATTCAAAGGGGCAGGGATATCATGGTATTTGATCATTTTTCAAGTAAGTCTAAGAATGATTTGCTTTCAATAATGTCAAAAATGCATGCTTTCCATTTTAATTCATGAGATGTTCCGATCTTAATCTAAATATTTCATAAAAGAAGGACATTAAATCAAGAACCATTAGAATATCACACAATCTATACATACAATGTGTTCATCTGTCGAATAGCTCGTCTGGACATAATAACATCATGTAAAGATTTCTTGAATCCTCTGTAAGAAAAAAAAAAGAAAACAAATACATGAAATCATGTACATACAATTAAAACAAGAGGGCCATCATGGCCCTGGATCGCTCACCTGAGTATTGTAACACTAAGGGTTAGTTATTTATAATATCGACCCTGGGGCCATGATTTGCATGAACTTGGTAGAAGTCTACTAGACAATGCTACATACAAAGTATCTAAGCTCTAGGCCTTGCGGTTTTGGACAAGAAGATTTTTTAAATTTTCCTATACAAGTCTATATAAATCAAGTGATCCCCGGGGCGGGGCCAATTTTGACCCTAGGGCAATAATTTGAACAAACTTGGTAGAGGTCCACTAGACTATGCTACACACGAAATATCAAAGCTCTAGGCATTGTAGTTTTTGACAAGAAGATTTTTTTAATTTCCCTATATAAGTCCATGTAAAATCAAGTTACCCCCGGGGCGGAGCCAATTTTGAGCCTACAAACTTTGTCGAGTTCCATTAGACAATGCTACATACCTACATATCTAAATGACCAATTCATAGTATAAAACAGAATTTCGTATTTTCAGGATAAGTAATATAAATCAGATGTTTGTCAGTATATTCAATAATAATTCAAGCATTCCTATTCTATTCTGGCTATATAAAATATGTAAAACAAATATCAGACAGACATTTTATCTACACTGATAGAAATAGAAATGATAAGCATTAAAAGATTATTAATGGTGACAAAAAAAATCTGAAGAAGATTGTACTACAGTATCCCACTCACCTGACAGATAGATACATGGGTCTGATAGCAAACAATGGGAATGTGTGAATCTTAATCATAATTATCATAAACATCATGTATAAAATCACTTTCACAAATCCTGAAAAACAAACGTATAAAAATTATAGTCCAGATTCATCTCATGATGTATAATGAAATATTTTTTTCATCTTATATTTATATAAAACACATACCAGTTTATAACTGTCGAAAACATATTCAAATAAAACATGTACAAAGAAAATTTATATGGTTACAGCAAATTTTGAATATAAAGTATTTTTTGTATCACTACAGTCAAACCAGTGCTAGCGGCCAGCTCCAAATAAAGCCCAACCTGTGAAAAAAGGCCATTCTTTTGAAGACAGTCATTGATTATTTGGAACAAAATGACTGCTAAATAAAGGTCACATGTCAATAAAGGCTACATTATGTCTTTCACAAGGGTGGCGTTTGTTAATCGGTTTGACTGTATATCTAAATGACATGAGTGACTTGTAACATATGTTTTATGATAAATGAAATGGATCAACAGAACAGTCATCATTATTATTACAAGTTAACAATGTTACCTAAGACAAGTTCAGAGTACAGAAGATAAACAGCTTTGTTTTCCCAAGGTGTCTCACTTTGCAGATCAATGGAATGAAGTAGATATTTCATCAAAGCCATGATAACTATGGTAAGCAATATGGCATACTGAAATATGAAGTCAATACATTACTGTTGTGAAAGTGTTCAATAAAAATAATAAAGTCATAGAATAAACTTCTCCTAAAAATTAGACACACAATATTTTTACATATC
Source organism: Lutraria lutraria (assembly GCA_964023205.1). Classification (NCBI taxonomy): domain Eukaryota; kingdom Metazoa; phylum Mollusca; class Bivalvia; order Venerida; family Mactridae; genus Lutraria; species Lutraria lutraria. The sequence goes on along the minus strand of OZ026834.1, from coordinate 18,276,214 downwards.
ATCATCACATGCTCAGAATGTAATTTGCTTATAAATGGACTTACATGTTAGTCAAGTTTTATAACTGTTAAGAATGACTTTCGTACTAAGACTAAGTGTAAAATTGCCAGTCTTTCTATACTAAAATTGAGTTGTACCAATATCAGTAAGTTTGTATAGCATTTTATGCTGTTTGTAACAGTATTTTATCTAGCTATCATCGAGCCATCATCATCATGTATACATGAACTGACTTGAGAATAATAAATAGTATAGTTCAGCTGAGCATCTACTCATAGGTTACCAACCACAACTCACTTGTTATTCCACAAGTTACTGATAACTTGCAGGTATTAAGAGATTAAGTGACAGTTGGTACAGTTGTATACATTTTCACAAAGATTCACTTCCCTTATTTCTGTACCTTCAGATCATCAGTACTGTGTTCTATCCACCCAGTCAATGGGACAGGCATGCACAAAAACCACCAATTAACCCATTTATCACTTTTACTTAAATATACCAGCACCATGTAATGTATTAAAAAGGCTCATATTAAGAGCACCAAACAAAGGTAATTCAACTTACCTCAAATCCAAACACCAGCTGAACTGATGCTCCTTTTGTAAGTGTACTGTGATAAGCATAGCCAATGAAATATGAATCTATCAACCACAGAAATGTCATCAAACCTAGAAGTATAAACAATGGATAGAAAGCACATAACAAACATAAAGATGCAAAGAATATATTAAGAGATTTATAGTATACATACAGTTCAAGATTTAGTGTAACTAATCATGGGTCTTTCTACCCAAACACGAGTTTCTGTTTTGCCTTAATGTGAAATTTCTTACCAAAAGAATTTTGAAGCCAAAACAAAATAACTGTCCGAGAAAACTTTAGTAACATAACAAGAATAACTTGGTTCACAGATTTAAATTTCATAGGCATTATTGTATACTTACTTAACACTCTTATGTGGAATAAAAATGATATCACTGGACTTCTCTCCATCTGAAAGTATTAAGTATAGAGAACATTGGTTATAGATTACACATAAACAAAATGCAACAATGATGCTATGATTGTGTAAAATACTGTATGTAATAATATATATCAAACTTTAGTAGATCTTTCTTTCCATCCAATGGTGATACCTTATAGCTCCTAATGAAAATAAACAAACTGTGTTGAATCAAATTAACAGAATTGAAAAGAATTGAATTCACAACAGCGGCATACTTTTACCTTTAAATGAAAACAACATAAATAAAAATTCTATAATAAGATTAAAAAATATCATCATGGCAGATAATAGATAATACGTACATAGTCCACTCTATCTTCAGCTAACCAATGAAAGCATTTCAAAAACAAAAGAAGCGTAAATGATCCCACAAATCTTGGACTAAAGTCATCTCTGAACACAGTAAATGCTAGACATGTTTCAGTGACTGCATACCATGATCTTTCTATCAGATGCTGAAAATATACAAAGAAAACAAATTCTACAGCATGATTAATAAGACTATAATGAAATATACAACAACTTTTTAATTACATCATGACATGATTGTAATACTTACATAAAGTGCCTAAGAATTTTGTAAGAATCACTGTTGTATACAGAACTTGACCCTAATTCTATCATCTTGTAATGAACATGTGGTAATTCTATGATTATGTTTATGATGCATTAGTATTTAAACAGCTTAAAATCTACTTGAAAAATGCAATTTAAATCTAATATCTAACAAGACTGAAGACTACAAATAAAACAATGACAACTGTCTGATTAATAAATCAATATACCTCCATTTCAGCTGCCCTCAGTTGCCCAAAGAATATCTTCCTAAATAACTTTCCCATTAGTATCACAAATACGAAAGCTTGAAGATAGAGAACCTACAAAAGAATATGTACATTCAAATGAGAAATTGCTGTCAATTTTCTTATAAATTAAAGCACATGCTACATGTACACTTTCTAGAGAATGCAATTTAAGTCATTAGAAATTAGAATCAAGAATGTCTCTGCTATAGATGTAATGTGAAGACCCAGAAAAGTGTGTAATATATTAATGAAATTTTGAAAAATGGAACAAAACAATAAAAAATTAAATCGCTTAATTGGTCAATAAAATCAAACCTGACTTAAATGTTCAGAAAGTTTAAAGGGCCAACCTGATCTCGATCTTAGTAATGGTGTCATAGTTCATTACTTGACATTTCATCTCATTTTGCTGTCATTTGTGCCAAATAGTTTTTAAATCCTTTTTTCTGACACATGGTATGTTTGTAATGAGATGGACTTGACTAAAAACTGTCTCTTTACAGTATACTCATGTATTGAATTTAAATAAATGCAGTTCAGACTACTGTGGCCTTGAACTTCATGTTGGTCACATGTCATGTTTATCAAACGTGATATGTTGTCTTGTTATTGTCTTAAATTGTGACAAATAATTTAAAATCATCCCATTGATTGACATAACATTTAATAAGGTAGGTCCATAAAATCTTTCCAAACATACAAATTACAATAATATAATACTCACAAACACAGCCATCTAGAAATCATATTTATGAATGGCCAGGAGTGTAAGAAGTTATGTGAGCTATCTCAGTCATAGACAATCACATTCAAGACATAACCCATTAGAAATATCACAGCATGTAACACTATTTTATGCTACAGACACAATTTTGTCATATATTTTTACTCAAGATTGGGTTTCATTAATCATTTAAATTGTTCAAGCAGGTAGTTCATACTGGTACCATTTCCACCATGACCATCACATTAATTACTTTTTGTCAAGACAATATTTAGGCCTGGCATACATCTAACAGTTGGCATCAAAGCAGGGCCTTTTTTCCTTCAATAACAGAGGCCGAAATTTGGTGACTTCCCAATTGAAAAAAGGTTCCTTTTCCCCAATTTTGGGAAAGAAATTCCCAAAAATGAAATGTTATTCTAATTTGGTTGTCAAACCTTCTCCAAATTTGGCCCAAAATCAGGCTTTAATCTAAGGCCAATTCCCAATTTTTGGAAAAAAGGCCCTGCAAATGTGTTTGAACTAAGATCTACTTGAATTAGTGAAATTACAATCTCTAACCAGAGCTTCTTTCCAATCCACACACACCTCTGTCAACGTCTCAATGGCGAATGCTAAGATTTTTGGCAAAATACACTTTGATCAATAATATTCTTTTGTGTATATTACAGGGCTCTCCTTTGACTCTTGAAATGGCATTTTGACTTTTGAAATTTGAAAAATAAGGTTTTTGACTCTTGAGAATTGGCTTCAAAGGGTCAAATTACTATTAGTATTACTTTAGTAGAAAATTATGTTGACTCTTTACATTTCTATCAGCTAAGGGTCATTTTGACTCCCAACCTTTGAAGTCTGTGGAGCGCTCTGTATTAATAACATTTTATAAATATTCATTAGATGTCATAATGAAATGTCATATCGCTTTAGAAAAACGCTTCAGTTTGCTCTCTGATATAAGCTGTGCCATTAGGGATTGATTAACCTTGTCAGGGTTTTTTCTAGTGATGTAATGATCATCGATTAAAATCGAATAATCGTTGCTGTCCGCTTGAGGTCGGCACTATCGATGTTAGTGTTGTCAAATCGATATCGTTACAAGCAGGTAGACCACCACCATTATTTGAGCAACTGTCCTCTTTCCACTACTTTCAGGCATTGTGCGTATTTAAACAAGGGTGGTCAGTTATTTGAGAAAATTTGAGTGAAATTTTCCAGTGTCAAGGGAAGTTCAGGTCATCAGTCTGGAAGTATTTTTGGTTTTAGATTTTCATGACTATATTGTATGACAAACAAGTAACAACCAAATAAGTTTATCATATAAGGATATAAATTTACTTTCGATTATTTTCCAATTGTGAATCGAAACACCCTTTCCGATTTGATTTGATAATCGATTCTCTTTCAAGTCCGATTTTACAACACTAGTTTTTTCTCAGTATTTTGGAAACATGACCCATACCCCTGGGATTAGGAATTTCCGCAGTGTTTTGTTAAAAATTGGGAAAATATGTGTGACTGCAATTTTTCACACACAATCACTGTCCATAATATGATAATACTTATAGGAACTTTCAATCATCACAAGTCTGTTACAATGAAAGATCTCTTGTTTTCAGAGATTTTAGTTATAATTTATTTTTATTAAAATGCTTAAAATGGAAGTTTCAATTGGAAATTTTTTGTCTGTGAATTGGGAAAAAAGATACTATTAACAATTGGGAATATGACCGAATATCGGCAATAAAATTAGTCAAAAATAATTCCTGCTAGTAAACTCTAAACCAAACTTAGCGAAGTAAAACCAAAGTTAAATATTCACAACATGGATAAAATAACAAAGAGATACCAGACTGGGATGTCAGTTTCCTATCATTTGGTTTAATTAAGAGTTAAATTAAGTATGCGATACTTTTCAGATAAACAAAACAATCTATAGTATAGAGGCCGTCCCTATTACCGCCTACTCAACTCATTACAAGAGTTAAAATGCACGACAGTACAAGTCTGCAATCATACAACGGTGAACCATTTAATCATCATAAGCAATTCTTCTTCTTGTCGAAAAACATACAAATACTCTCAATAACAATAAAAGAATACATCAACTGATAGCATTTCTTGACACACAGACGTCCATATTGGTTTTTTGTTTGATGACCTTATTACCGCCCAGGGCTTGAAAATTCCACTCGCCCGCTCGCATTGGCGAGTTGAAGTTGGCAACGGGCGAGTGGATTTTTGTGAATGCTAGTCCGACGGGGCGAGCACAAAATTAGGCATTCAATCACCCTAAAATTAATTTAAACTGGAAATATCTCTTTCCAATTCGATCTGAATCAATTTAGATTCACGTTTTGTTTATGTTAAATCCGCGTTCGTGAAACGCTTGCACTAGACAATAATGACTAAAAATAGATTGTTGCCCTGTACCCGGGCCTGCGGCATATTTAAAACACCGCTACAAGTTTACAAGTTTAACTTCGACAATGCCTCATTCGCCGGTTTTTCTATTTATTTCAAGAATGGGATTTCTTACTTGACAAATTAATTGGATGCGTTGATTATTGTTGGTCTCTTATCAACGGACTCGAGTAAGTGTCAAATCCGGAATTATCTTACCATGTTACCTGTTTTCTGATAATAAAATAAATAATCAGTGCCCGTTTTCCGAAAATGAACAGACGACAGAAAGCAATTTCAAGTAGACGAAGCATTCGCAATAAATATCAGTGTTGCTACTTGAAAGACAGCTTGATATGTACGCGAATCACGGTGATCCTTAGTAATTAAAGATTAAAATGCCAGTTATACAATCTGTATCGTTCATGTATGTTGTAATCATTTATGTCAGCATCAGACGAAATTTTCCCGCAATCAGTCATACATAACAGAAGATCATACATCCTTTAAAGTCTTAATCATAACTTACATTCTAAAAGTATACAAATACTTAATTTTCTTAAGGACGAGTTGGTTCTTCTAAAGGGCGAGTAAGAAATTGCAGCTACTAGTCCTACAGGACTAGTACCACCTTGAAAAATTTTCAAGCCCTGCCGCCTCTCGAAGAATCAAATGTGAGATACATAGTAACGCGGAAATTCCTGCGTCAGTACTAAATTCCAACCAATGTGCGGACCATCTATCATTTGCAGAATCATCAAAACTGTGTTTTAAGAGATCGAATGCATTAAAATGTGACACATTCATATAGCCGTGTTAATTTCGATTGAATGCAAATGGCAGTATGGACGATAAATTGACTTGACTGTAGAAATTATGTAAATCATTAATGAAAAATGCATTGTAAACAATAGTCTGGTTCCCTGCCAACAAATGCCACACGGAAAGGGAAGTGGAGGCGACACGCATGCGTAAGTATTGTTATTATCCGGGCATTGGCGATAATAGCATCACCGCGGTAATAGGCATTCAAGGGATATATTATATTTTAGTATCTTTTCAAGATGTTGTCACCATTTTGAAATCACGCGTCTGTCATCGTGAAGCTGGACTACTTTTTGGATGTGGAAAGAGGTTAGTGTGAGCGTAGCTGAAAGTTTGAAACAACAACACTGGGTAGAGATTGGTGAAATTAGTGAAACAGGCTCACTTAACAGGCAGATCATGTCTGTTAACAGTTGAAAGGAACTGTGGTATTGTTGGCATTCAATGCTGTTTAAATCAATAAGTTTAATGCCCAGATACTCCTACGAGGAATTTAAATGACAATGAAAACTAATCGTGTCTTAAATAAAATTAATAGTAGAATGGTAAACACAATTTGACAACCGGAAGTCGTTGTCAGCAAAGAAAATATTTTGCAAATACATTTCTTACCGCCATACTGGGATTTGACTTCGTTATATACACAACTGAAGGATAAAACTGTTTCTTCAGATAAAATGCATTTCCTAAAACTGCAGCAGTAAGGGCAAAGCTGCCACATGTTAGCAGTAAAGACTTCATCTCTCTCATTTTCGGTTCCAATTCTAAATTTCAATTAATGGCCGAACTTCCGGGAGTCTCCTCTATTTTTAGAAACAAATACTTTCTTATTTTGTGTGGCTCTTTTTGATTGGTCAAAGCAATGACCTATATACTTGGAAATTACCGTAACTACTCGGCTACCGTGACGGGAAAAGGCGAATGTTAACTGGTTCTCGTTCCATATTTAAGTGCTCTTCAAAGTTTCTGAAGTCTTCGGAAACCAGGCAGAAATTTATGATTTGTAAGTTTCGAATGTTATATCTTTACATGCTTGTACAAGAGTTGTATGCCAAAAACACCACACATAAATGCAATTATTTAATATTCCTTTTAAATCAATGATAGTTTGATCTTTTACTATTGATAATTCGAATCTAAAGAAAGGTCAAGGCTTCCGACCGTGCACATTGAATGTCAAAATATCGTAAGTACGCCGTCTTTTATTTATAATTTATTTGTTAGTATTTACTATTCTATTGTCATGTGTTGTAATCAAGGAATGCGGTTGAAATATTTATGATGCATTTATTAATCAATACTTTCATGGTGCTAAATAATGATTTTTGATAGAATCAAGATTTTAATTGACGGATAATGCGATGCCTGCCGGGACCATGTAAACAATAGCTTATTTTCAAGTATGATGCACGAGTTCAAAGCATGTCATAGATGTGTGATTTGCACAAATAATTTTAGATAAGTGCATTATGTACTAATTTCTGCTACTGAATTTGTCGAAATATTACTGAACGATTTTTTAGGTAATGTAGCTATTGCAAAGTGCATTAATTATTTGTCTTAAAATTTTATTCAGATAAATTTGGAAAGGTGAAGGTTTCTTGTAACTTGAAATTGTATTGTCATGTAAATGTTTTGTTGTCTTGCATGTGTTGCTAATGAAATTAGTGACTCTGACTTGATTAGTTTGACCTGAAATAAATCATGCATATGATTATATTGCATTTATATTAAAATGGTAGGGCTTGGTTCCGCAAGTTAAAATTATACTGTTGTACCCCACAGTATTTACAATTAAAATTAAGATACAACAGTATTACCATGGTATACCTTTTTCTTTATCAAGTCTTGTCCAGCTATAGCAGTGCATCTTAAAATTGATTATTAATTGATGATAGAGTGAACTTTTAGTCTGAATTTATGTTTGCAATTAATGGTATCCATGGAGGGAGAAAAATATCAAACTGATTAAATCATATCCGCAAACCAGCTATGCTTGCCGTAAGGAAGATCGAGCGCTTTTGTCAGATTGAGAAAAATATCTATCACAAATGAAAATTCACAGATTGTTCCTTCCTGAATAACATTTCAATGTCATTTTCTTAAGTCTTACATATTGTCCTCGCAAATGGAGATATCATCCCGAATGTTCATCACACGATTGAATCATTAGTTGCTAATGTGTTTAGTGATTATTTCGATAAAATATTTGTATTCCTTGATGATACCATGGAATGGTATTGGTACCATCGGATTTTATACCACGGTAACTGGTATACCAGTAATACTGTGCACCGGCCTCTATGAAATGGACAGGCAAGTAAAAAATTGTGGTATTCATTTACAACAACATTCATATTACTAAATAAACATTTTATAACTGTTATAGATCTGTATGTTCAATATTTCTAATACTAATATGCTGAGCATCTCAGTCTAGTCAGAACTCCAAGATGTTTTTTAACAAAATCATTTTTTTAATGTAGACCTAGATATTTTTTAAGTATTAAATTTTGTTGAATTTTTAAGGACATATGACAAATCTGGTCTTTAACATTATTAATGGAATGGCATGATCATGACTTTCATTATAAATATAATTATAGTATGAGTTGCAATGGTCAAGAACATTTATTTGAACTTATAATTACCAAGTTTTACCCACATACTGACAAATTCCTTAAGTTGATGATAATTTTTAGCAATGAAATCATTGATAGAACTATTTTGAGAACAACTACAAAGTCAAACATTTAGTTAAATTTAAAATGTACATAGGGGGGGGGGGGTTGATCAAAATAAGGTCTGAGTTGACATGGGTCACGGATTGAACACATTATTTGCCCGAGCATTGTTGGTGGTTTCTCAATCTGTCATGTTGCTGAAGACGTATTCCCTTGTCGTGCCTTCAGCCAATTTAGCTTGATCAACTGATGCCCTGGTGAGCTTATAATTATACTGGTATCACAAGTACTTCCTATGTATCAAGGTTAGGTTTATGATCCTTATATACTTCAGTTTCACTTCTCTAATCTAGGTTTGTTGTGTTATTTGTTTCACCAGCGAATAAGGCAGAGGCATAAGGCACCTTTATGTGAACATAATTATCCAAAAACATAGGCTTAGCTATTGACAATAATGATTGAAATTTTGTTGCTGCTGGTGTGATTCTAACAACATCTTCTGTTCTGTCAGTTCAAATGAGTCAATAATTGTTCCTGTGATTCCTGGGTTACCATTTCTGTACTTGCAATATTTACGCTGGTTATGACCCCAGAGGTAAAGATTGTAACTGGATGACTTTTCTCTTGAACACTTTGCCTTTTTGATAACTGGAGATATCCATTTTTTTAAGGATACAAAAAAATGTATGATAGGCTTTTATAATACCCTACTGGAACTTCTGTTTGGCTGTTTTCCAATATCATATGTTGTTCATAGGTTGACTTAAACATAAATGCTAGAATAGAATAAATAATTTGTGAAAAGATTACATTGATCTAAACTTACAACTTCAGTATATCAATATATGCAGTCTCTCTCTACTGCATTAAGTCATCTGGGTGTCTAGACAATTTGTTTTTATTAAGTGTTGTTGCTTGCTAAGCATTAAATTTGTGTTGAGATAATTGTTTTGGTCCCATAATTTCAGCCATTTACCATCAGTTGCATAAGTAAAAGGAATACAAAGACTGTCTTTGATCATTTTCAATTACAAAATTATTAGGCTTAAATTAAAATTAAGTTTGTTTGCCCTTTACCGACTGACCCAAAAAAATCACGCCGACTCAAAAGATTTTATTGCAAAATCTGGGAGAACTTTATTTTTATACTTGGGAAAATATACATGTACTCAGTGCTTTCGATAAAATTTAAAGTAGGTATCATTTGAAGTAATGAAGGAAAACAATAATGTGTGTTAAGGCACTGAATATTGAATACATGTTTATGGTTGATTAAAGGACACAATAAATGGTAGCAGAACACATTATATGAATATAGAATGCTTCTAGATAGAAGTGTAATTTCATGCTACCTAAAGGTCAAATTCAGAAATAAAATAAAATATTTTCCCTACTTACAGACCCTCTTCTAAAATTCATGATCGGTAAAGGGCAAACAAACATATTTTTGATTTAGGCCTTATATTAAAATCATAGCAGAAAACTGAGCCCAGAATATCACAGGAAGCGGATGAGGTGTCTGTCAGTGGTTTGTACCGAGCAGGATAAAGAACCAGGAAAGCTAATCGAAATAAGAGTAGGGATACAAATGCTGGTTCCCCTTTATCTCCTCATCCCTCTCTCTCTCTCTGGGTTGGCTTTGAAATTGTCATAGCTCTCGAAGCTGCCGTTGAACAACAAATAAATAAACAAACATATTAAAAATCATGGCAGAACAATTGTAATTGTTTTCTTGTAACACTCAAAGTCAGATTTATACCATTGAATGTTGACATATCCTTTGAACAATAAATTTTCACATAATGTGCCTTTTGTCTGGGAGTAATGATAATCAAACAAGTCAGTATGTATAGTATTGTCAGTTGGTTATATTTTACTGGTACACCATTCCTTATCTATGGCAGATAACAGAATTTATCTGGCATTGTTTTGAATCAATTTACTAATTCAGGTTTTCGGTTTGCCAATTTCATAAATGAATTATGACAGACCATACTTTCTCAGCCTGTCAGCTGGATGTGACCAAATAATAAGTCTCACCTTCAGAAACAGTCTAATTTGTTGAGCTGTGTTTTAAACAACTCTCACTAATTCTGGCTTAGCTGAAAGATAGTCTATTATTGATTGTGCATGTTAGTGCTCTTGATTATTGATTCTCAAATCCTATAGGAATAAGTACTTTTTTCCAATCGATGTTTTGTTACTTTCTGATTCATTCTATATAGTAAAAGAAGGAATAAAGATACTGCTCTGTTCTGTTCTCATAGATTAAATCATTTGATTACCAGGTAGTTGATGGGTATTCTGAGTAAAGAAAATGGTTCAGATTATAATTATTTTACTGAAATATTTTCTTTTTTATAAATTGCTGAATTTGTTTATTTTTGCTGTTTGAGTAACTAAACAAATATTTCTTGTTTTAACATCAATTTTCAAATAGACTTTTTATTAGGCCTGCAGATCAGAACACCTACTTTCTCACCTTTTTAGAAGCAAAAGCGAAGCGAGTGCTTCTATAGTTCAATAGTACCATCGGTTATATAACTTTACCGATTGCAGTTATGATACAAGTTGGATATATTGCAGGATTATGTTCATTTTGAATAATTACATTGTAATGGCATTTAATTCCAACGGTAAAACTATTGAGTTTAATAATTCAGTATTCATCCACACAAAAGTTTCATTCATAGTACATATACATGGGAATCGCTAAAAGACACTAGCAGGGCAAAGACACCTGCTGTTAACCGTAACTCCGCCTACCGGATAGATATAAAGTATGGAATGCACTCAATCTTGCGGAATGAATTTCGTATTTGCGAGATGGGTTTGTATAATACATCTTTAATAAAAACATCTTCAACATAAAACTTAAAATAAATTAACACTCAACCACATCGCTAAAGAGTTAACCCTAATGAAGGAAAACTAACTCTATTATTACATATAATTACGAAGTTTTAAGAGTCAGGCGTGTTTTACAGTGAACAGGAAGTGAAGGTATGACTTTACTATCAACTTTAACAGAACTGGGAACATGACAAGTGAACCTCTACCAAAACGTCTTCATTTCACTGAGCCAAAACTGAGGAAATTATTAGTCCAAACAATATATACATTTGAGTTTGAAAAATGGTGCCTAGAGTTGGTTGAGCTTTTTGTTATTATCTGATGCACATCTACCAGATATTATGAATTACATTTTAACTTTTGCTTCTGACAGTTTTCTCAGTGCTTTGATTTACATTTCTACGAGACTCCAATAGCAAAAAAATGAAAAAAGAATTCTGACCTACCTTCCCTATTTTAAATGAGCATGTTACAAGAAACAAACTTTTATGTATGCCCTAGTATTATCATTTTATATCTTACATCAAGAATCTGTAGGGTAAATAACATTTTTCTGCATCAAATACGCCCTAAATTCTACCCAGGGCGGTAGGACCACTAAACATGTCCAAATTGAGTCCTTTGGGGTGTAGACTTTCCATAAGATAAATATAAGCAGTAAAGTTAAAGGGAGATCATGGCATTAGATTTAACAAGCTATTTTCATCATATATACACATATATCTGCACTGAAAACAGATATTTGATCATTTTTGGTAAGAATAATGCACATAAATTCTTGCAAGAATTAGATACACAGAATGACATACTCATTTAAGGGACCCCAGGACCCTACTAAAACAACAACCTGAGACCCAAGTATGTTTTATCCTTTCATGTTATAACAGCCTTATAAGATTTGATGACGGGCATGTATTCCTCATAAATATTCACTATTCAGGTAAACAAAATTGCATTCTATATAGTGAACCCTTTCTTTAATGCTACTATCATTGTGTACCTTCACAATGATGTCAATTTCTAGCACTGTAAGATCAAAGTCCTGACAGACTACAAAATTAATATAAGTCTATTGTTTATGTATGTTACTTGTGAATGTTTATCTTTAAGTATACTGGTACTTCATATGGTTTAAATACAGGTGAATCCATGTATGGTATTATCTAAAGTTTGTGTTGTCTGTGACTGTCACTAATGCATGCACACCTGGTCATTTATATCAGGTAAATTCTTTCATAAAAAGTCCATTTAATGTGTAAAGATCATATATATATGTACTGTTTATACTTGTGGAGTATTTTACATTTACATATCACATAACTATAAATACAATACTGTTTAATCAACAACAACATGTGTTTAATTTTTTTTATGACGTTTCGGCATTATGCCTTCTTCAGAAGATTCTTTTTTTTGTAATTATAAAATTATAAATACTAATCCTTAATTGAAAACTTGTTTTAACATCCTGTTCATCATTTGTTTCCTTATGTAGACTGCTAAGATGGATTGTAATTTGATATTAATTGGTATAAGAATAACACGACCTTGAAAAGAGGAGAATGTTGTACTGTTACTTGGATGTATGTATGAAATTATGGATTTACACATTTGCTTTTGATTCAGACTTTAATGTTTAATTAATAAATTTTTTTTATTATATTTCATGAGCCCTTATTTGTCCGTAACACCTTTTACCTGAGCATGTATGGGTAGCTTTCGCGATTAATTTTGGATTGCAAGTTTTGTTTCATAACAAGGTTCGATATAGTGAAGATTAAAGAAGTTAGATTGAAAGAATGTATTGTACATAGATGCTAAAAAGGCATGTTAATGAAGAATTATCAAGGGATTTATTTGAGTCACAACTTTTGTGTATCTGAAAATGGGGGGGGGGGGTATTAGGGGTTAGCTGTTATTCAGGAGCAATTTGTAACTAAGTATTAGTATATCTTATGAGATGTTTTGCATTATTTTCCTGATTACTTTACAAATCTTTGCAGATTTGGTTATGTACTACAAAACTATTGTACCTTGGTTACTGTTTTGAAACATTTTTATCTCCTAAACTGTTAGTGCATTGACACTTATACATTACCTCAGTCATGTCGTGTTCTATAGTTTTCATGGATTAATGGAGGGGTTGATCAATCTTCGAAGTGCTGTTGAAAATTTCAACTGAAGATTACCGGTATTTACAAGTTCCTTTGATAAATCAATTCCTTTTTAGCTTGTCTGTTTTCAAAGGAAAAAACAACAAGCAATTGTGATCACTGCATCATCTGTGTCAGCGTAAGCTTTGTGCAAAAACTTAAATGTAGATTTCACTGAGGTGGTGAACAGAGGAGCGTTGGCACTGCTTGCGGCACTCTTGCTATAATTTCTGATTACTGAACAGAATTCATTTATGTCTGCAGGTTTGTACATTTCTGCTGAGCATTTTAGAAACATTACTTAATTGTATGTGATTGCTGTATATATAATTAAGTTGTTTGAATGTATCTTTTTCTTGCATGTTTTAATAAAATATTAATCTTCATTGATGGATGATATTCGACTAAAACAAGTTATGTATTAAACTTACCATAATTGCTATCATTTTTCTACAAAAGTGTTGTGCATGGTGTATTAATATTGCAGTTTAAGGAAGAAAATGTTTTGCTCTGATAAACAACAGATTCTGAAATAGATTTACCAGCTAGATATATTTATTAGCTACATATAATTACCAGCTAGATCATGGCTATAATTTCTATTTTAAGCAAAATGAAAAAGCTCATTAAGATTGATTTACTTTCAATTTATTTGTTTGATGAGATTATACATTTATTGTAGATAATTGCCATGTAAACTGTTTTCTAGCTGTAATAACAAATACATTTATTTTCTATTAATGATTATGGTTATGTAAAAAATCATTAATCCAAACTCCTTAATCCTAATATGATAAATAGCAGTAATACCTGCCAACAGACAGGGTTCTCAATAACGACTGGCTACTGGCCGATTTAGTTGCTTAGAAATGAGTTGAGGCCGGTTAGAAATCTCAAAGTTTAAAAAATACAGGTATTGCTGGAAAAGCTTCGGACACCTCTAGCAGGCCTGTTAGTCTAGCTTTTAGGCCTGTTGGCCACAAACTTATTGAGAACCCTGACAGGTGAACACCTAAATATGTCTGAAATTCCTCATTGATTTAATTATGAATAAATTAAGGTACAAGTTAATATATTCATTGGAGTATTAGTGGTAAAGTTGATAAGTAAAAAGTCATTAAAAGTAAAATGCAGGTGAGATATATTTCAGATAATCTAATAACAGTTATCCAGCGCAAGTTTTTTCTGATGATTGGTTTGAAGAATGTTGGGTCACTTCCATAAATCTTAGGCCTATACACGTACTTGATTATTCTATAATTACGCAGGATTTTTAATCAGATTTTCCAAAAAGTTGAAAAGCCATGTACTAGTAGGTTAATGTGGCTATAAGAATTGGATAAGTTTTTCGTTTGGTGGTCCGTCAGGCAGTGATGTCAAACAATAGGTTCCCATTTAACAACTTCAATTAAGATTGCAGACCTGTTGCTGCATGCTGAACTTGGAATATTGTAAGTAAAGTGTTATTGGCATAAAGCTGGGTTGTATTTGGGGGTTTAGTTTCTGCTCATTAAACTGTTGAAAACCTGATTAAATACTAACGGCACTGTTGCTATAATTATTTCATGTTGTTTTTTACCCAGTGGTATTGACACTGTATGGATTTGTTCAAGTTTCCTTTTATCCTATAATAAAAGTGTTATAATTCTTCCTTTATCTGCTAGTCAGAAGGCTTTTCAAACCATTCAAATATATGATTATACTCTCTTCAATAATTATGTATCTACCTACAAAGATTGGCAAACTTTCTTGGAAGCATGTATCATTTATACAATTCATCTTGTTTTAGCTGCAATCATCCCTTCTCAGATATTAAACATGTGTGTAAAGGATTGAAATAATACTTAAGTTAAAGCACATCAGATCTGATCCTCTTGATAAGACTTGAATTATCTTACTACACTCTGATCTAGACAAGTGTTATTTTCCCATTGTTCGATACAAATTTAAGGACATTTACATTCAATTAATGCATTTCATGATAGCTATTTGTGCTGATCCTCAATGGTTGAGTAGTTATAGTCTCTGACTTGTAATCACTAGCCCCTCACCATTGTAAGTTTGAATCCCATCCATGATAAATTTTACATGTGAGGTCCCTGTGCAGCTAGCTCATGGAAGGTCTGTGGTTCTGCCCAGGGGTTCGAGGATATCTTCCTACTTTAAATCTGGAGAAGTTACCAAAAAATCCTGGCTATTTTTGTGACGTTAAACCCCAGTGAAAAAAGAATTGCACATCCTGTCTGTTATCTAATATTAAACCTCAGACTGCTTGAAGTTTGAATTCGCTATGATATATTTATGGTGATATGACAACTGTTAAAATATAATTTAAATGAAATATTATACAGCTACACTGTATACTGAGTGGTTGGTAATAAACTGGTTAATTCAAAATGTTAATAACACAATCATTAATTTTTACTTGATTTGTCCATTGTTCAGACACATTTGGTAATTCCTGTAGTTGATATCCAAAGGTAAATACATTTGTACACTGTTTTAAAACATGAAATAATGAATGTTTTGACCTTGAAATCTGAGATACAGTACATTGTTTTAAAACATGAAATAATGCATGCTTTGACCTTGAAATGTGATCTAATTTCACGAGCATGTTCATACCTTGAATTGATGGGCTGTAAAAATACATTGAATTATTTAAGTGATCTAATTGATGTGAATGTAAATTTCAAGCAAAATATAAGTGTGCCTGTAAGGATATCATGTAATTGAGCAAATACTTGAAGATACTTTTTTAGTGATACGCTAGTTATATTGAATAATTGTTTATTTTCAGCTTCTGAATAAAGAACAGGCCCTAGCACTTAGTCAGATATAACTATTACTGCAGTGTACCACAATGCTGCGACTGCAGACCCGAGCCTCTCAGTTGCGCCATGTGGCTGGTCTGCAGATATCCGAGGGACCTGGCGGACTTGTTCGCAAACCTGGTTACAAGTTGCCACCTGGTGTGTGCACTTACTCTAACTCAGTCCCAGGAAGAGTTTCACCTACAAAGGCTGCTGGAAACATTGAAAAACTTATGGTGGCTAACAGAGGTAAACTATGATAACATTTATTTGATTGAATAAAGTTTGAGACTAAATTTGGTCTTTGGATTAATGTACCTCAGAGTTATAATAATATATATATATAGTCAGCTTGGTTCTTTGTATTTGTACTACATCGTTTTGAAAGTGTAACATATATTATGAAACACCCTGTATTTACTGACTAGAATGATAATGATTAAAATTGTAATGTCCTCTTTAGATCAGTTTTACTGAGTGCCTTAATGGTACAATGTTTCATTATTGGCATCAGATAATGGGTTGTGTTAGAGACTTCCTTTTGTCATCGAAAAATCTTGTCTCATTTGTAATAATTATAGTTATATTGATATACTAACCATTTTTCAAGTTGGTATGCTTTACTTAAATGACTTCAGTTTAAATATGGTATAAAGTATGTTTAACATTTTCAGGTGAGATTGCTATACGTGTATTTCGTGCATGCACTGAAATGAACATTCGCACAGTAGCAATTTACTCAGAACAAGACAAGATGCACATGCATCGACAGAAAGCTGATGAATCTTACTTGATCGGTAGGGGTCTGCCTCCTGTTGCTGCATATCTTAATATCCCCGAGATCATTCATATTGCAAAGGTAAAGCTTTATCGGGACACATTCTAATTTCTTAGATCACCTCACTTAGTAATCACTTGCAGTGTAGATTTTAAATCACTCTTTGTCTATGGATGAAATTCAAATCCGATCATATTCTTCAGATTTTTTCTTTTATACTGAGTGAGAATTATGAATGAACAATCTGAATTTTCACTGCGTCTGGTCAGAATGTCAATGGGACCTCATTATTTGTTTAAGAATGTGAGACTTAGCTGTTCAGTTAAATGGTGGTTGAACTAATCAAAACATTAATCAATCTACATGAAATTACAAAATAAGTTTGAGTCAACTGAGATGTTAGAAGTAACCATGTTCCTGCTGAGAGTCCACTTCACATTAATTGTTAATTGGTTAAACGAAGGACTGTAATAGTATATAAGACACAATAATAAGTATTTTTTCACAATTTCCTCATCTTTATGATCTTTAATTTTTTCCATTTATCAGGAAAATGGTGTAGATGCTATCCATCCTGGGTATGGTTTCCTGTCTGAGAGAGCAGACTTTGCTCAAGCTGTGATAGATGCTGGGATCCGATTCATTGGTCCCCCGCCCGAGGTTGTTAGAAAGATGGGAGATAAAGTTGAAGCAAGAGAAGCTGCCATTTCTGCAGGTACTGCTGTGGATTTCATTACATGTTCTTATGACTGTAAAAGAAAGTTCTAACTTCTCTTGCATAAATCATCATTCTAGGACCAGAGTTAAGGCTTTATTGCATGAAGTATTCTTGCTTAACCACTAAGAGTAGCCCTGACTGAATGTCCAGGTCCTTTTTAGATCATGATGATTCTTAAGTGTTATGCTCTTCAGTGCTTCAGATATATACGAAATTCTTCAGTTATTGGTTGCAGTTCTGCAATCACTTTCATAACCCATCAAATTTTCAGTAATAAACACAACACATTTGTTGTTGTATTGAAGTATATTTTTAGGGTTTTCTCGAGACAATTCAAACAAAGATATTATTGTTATTTTTCTCTCACTTAAAACATGTACCTGGAAAAGTATTAGATGCTTAACTAACTTAATTAAATGTTAATTAACTGTGTGTGATCTCACACAAACAAATATAACAAAATAATTATAAGACTTTGTTTATATCTGTTAGGTGTACAAGTAGTTCCTGGAACCCCTGGTCCTGTGGAAAGTGCTGAAGAAGCTCTAGAGTTCTGTGAGACATATGGATTACCTGTTATATTTAAGGCTGCATACGGAGGAGGCGGACGTGGAATGAGAGTTGTAAAAACTTTGGAGGTATGCTGTCCAATTGTTGACTTGATATTTTTGCCTTAAGCTTCAGATTGTACCATGTGACTAAAAGAAGTCACTGTATTGTCTGTATACGTAGCCAAACCTGTAAACAAAGAACACAGAATAAGGACATGAAATAAGGTTGATATGCACAATTGGCATTTATTTGTATGTTCATTTGGATGAATTTGGTACTTACTGTGGTTTCATTTATGGTCGTTGGACTCAATTTTCGTTCAGTTACTGCCATGGCTATTTAATAGAGGCGTAACTTTGTGGAATGTAATATTTTGTGGTACCATTTTCTGATGGTTCTCAAATTTTCAGATGGTAACTGATACCTCGGCATGTCTTCTTAGAGGGTTTGATTTTGTGGACAAGCTAACCCATGAAATACACTGAATTAAATCCAAAACGAAAATTAATGAAACCAGAGTATTTCTTATTTTGAGATTATCTAAATAGTTTCATGCATATTCAATTGATTTGATTGAACTGAGCAATTCATTTATAAACATAAAATTATGTGAGTATTGTTCCTCATGTTTGTGTATATTATTTCATTACAGGAAATCAAAGAGAATTTTTATAGAGCAACATCAGAAGCTCAGGCTGCATTTGGAAATGGTTCATTGTTCTTAGAGAAGTTTATAGAAAGACCTAGACATATTGAAGTACAGATACTTGGTAAGGCCAGAGTTTTTTAATTTTTAGATTTACGGGAATTTTTTCAAAAATGAGCACCAGGAGGAGGGAATAAAAATAAAAATAAAAGAGAAAAAAGTGAGCATCGGAAATAAAAATAAAACGATTTAAAGTAACAAAAATTTTATTTTATAAAAAACTTGAATTGAAAGATTTCAAGAAAGATGGTGATCAAGGATTAAGAGTCAATATATTTTACCAGTTTTTCACACTGACCTACTGTTCGTAAAACATAAAATTCCACAACAATCCTAAACTATTATTGATCTATTGTTATTAGATATAAAGCACTGAATCACAGCTAAAATGTCAAACAGGTCATAAACACATGTGATCTTTAAACTCCTAGCCAACATCACACAAATATCAGAGGGACACCGATGGCAGCGTGCCTTTGATCCTTAAAATTCACCGCTCTTTAATCCTGCCTCAGTTTTGGTCAATTTATGTGAGCAGACTTTTTTATTTTGGGTACCAAGTTTTAAGGTATATGGTACGCACAGGGGTGTCAATATTCCCGATTTTTGATGAAAATATCTCAAGAAATGGCAAAGTTATAATTAATTAATCTGCCCTGAAGGATATTCTTTAATGCAAACTGAGTTAAATATGGAAACAATGTGGTTGAAGCAAAAAAGATCGGCCATGTATAATGTTTTTAATTTGGTTTTATTGACACCCCTGTGCGCCCTAAATAAATTCCAGAATCTTCACAAATTAGGTCAAAGTGTGTGTAAAACTGTAAACTTTAAATCTGGCAGCTGAAGTATTGATTTTTTATCGTGCCACATGTTAGTTGTTAAGAAATATGGGATTTAACTGGTAGCCTTGACACTTTGTTAATTGCATAAAATTGACACTTACAATTTGCAATTTCGCAGGTAGGAATGTTATTTGATGTTACGTTCTTACACGAATTTTTTACACGAGTTGTGTTTTGTTATATCTTTTCATAAAGCTTTTTTTTAAGGTTTAAAGCTTTTGTCAACCTCAATTCGCACGTCACCAATTTTATTTCAAAATACGGGATGTAGATACGATCGGCGGAAAAAATAAAATTAAAAACACGATTTTGAATTTTATTTTTATTTGACTTTTGCAATATTTAGACACGGCGCTCCCGTAAATCGAAAGATAAAAAAACGCTGGCCTAAGTCAGCTTTCTTTATTATGCCCTCGAAGAAAAGGGTTATATTGCTTCGCAAATCTTGGTCTGTCCGTCCGTCTGTAACCAAACCTTGT
Source organism: Lutraria lutraria (assembly GCA_964023205.1). Taxonomy (NCBI): domain Eukaryota; kingdom Metazoa; phylum Mollusca; class Bivalvia; order Venerida; family Mactridae; genus Lutraria; species Lutraria lutraria. The sequence continues at coordinate 18,255,869 of OZ026834.1, read as the reverse complement.
CCAGTAAAAACTGGAGAACTATTTGGCCTAAGCTCCTCATATTTGGTTGGGTGGTTGGTCATCACTTGTAGATGACACTATTGATTTTGAGGTCAATAGGTCTAAGGTCAAGGTCTTACCATAAAGTTGGCCTTTAGGGGGCATCCATGTTTCACAAACACTTTCTGTTCCTGGAATTGTGTCATTATATCATCACAGGTATGGATTTTATCAGTCAATTTAATTAGATATCCTAGCAAGATGAAATTTGATGTATCTTCCAATTAGGACATAGTTTTACTGAAGTTAATTTTTAAATTGTTTTCAGGTGACTATGATGGAAATGTTGTCCACTTGTTTGAAAGAGATTGTTCGGTACAAAGACGTCACCAGAAGGTTGTTGAGATTGCCCCGGCTCCACAGTTACCCAAAGAGCTTCAGGAAAGTATGACGGCTGATGCTATAAGGCTTGCCAAACACGTCGGATATGAGAACGCCGGTACCGTGGAGTTCCTTGTTGATAATAATGGAAATTATTACTTTATTGAAGTTAATGCTAGACTTCAAGTGGAACATACTGTTACTGAAAATGTCACAGGGTAAGATACTGTCATCTAGTTTTTAGTTAATATGGGAATTAAAAATGTCTTGTAAATGACTCTATCTAAATATTTGGTAATCATTTATTGAATGCTATTTAGACATTGCACTAATCCCATTTATATTACACAATCTATATTGGACTATCATTCAATCAAGGAATTACATGATTTTTTGGTGATTTTCCATATCAATGATAAAATCACACTGGATGCTGAACAAATAAAAGAAGTACACATGATGTGCTTTCAAAATTCTGATTCCTTTCCTGATAAGAACCTAAGATATGGAGGTATCATATTGGGTCTTGAGACATATATCTTGGTTCTGAACTTTCTGATTGGTTACTTTTTGGTTCAGTTTTCAAATTGACCAATGGCAAAGGCTCATTTCAAGATTGATCTCCTGGCTCAACATAGGACCCTAGTGCAAACTCCTGTTAATATAATTTCAGTGTTGATCTGGTACAGTCACAGATTAAAGTTGCAGAAGGTAAAACATTACCTGAGATAGGACTAACCCAGGATGACATACAACTACATGGATGTGCTATACAATGTCGTATGACTACTGAAGACCCAGCCAGAGGCTTCCAGCCTGACACTGGCAGAATTGAGGTATACAACGTCTCATTTCTTTTCACACTCGTGGAGCCTTGTCTTAGAACTAAAGAAGTATTGATAATCATGGTATTTACTGCACAAATTATTCAAATAATGTTATGGCTTACTGAAAAAAAGTCTGTAAAATCAAATGCTTTAGTGTGGTAGAAGGGAATAGTTAGTGTAGCTTACCTATTTACCAAATATGTGGGATTATTTTTTCAGGTGTTCAGAAGTGGGGAGGGTTTTGGTATTCGTCTAGACAGTGCTCTAGGGTTTGCAGGAGCTATTATCTCCCCTTTCTATGACTCTCTACTTGTGAAGGTGATTGCTCATGCTACTGACCATCCTGCTGCTTGTGCCAAGATGTTGAGAACTCTTAAAGAGTTCAGAATTAGAGGAGTAAAGGTTTGTAACCATAGTCACGTAATAAAGTGATACTTTCTTATTTAAATGTAAAAACAGACATTCATTAATGCATTTTAGCACTTGTCTCTGATAAAGGTACCACCTGTTAAGAAACTAAGAAACGTATTTGACCCACTGTATTATATATTAGTTTGTCTCGTAAATTCTCTTTAAATGCAATTTAAAATATATTTGAGGTCCCTTTTATGACATTCTCGCACAATCATGTTTTACATTTTTTGGCTGTATTCAGCACATGGTTAGTTTATTTGTTTAATGTATACAAAATCTCTATAGTGATTTATATCTTTTTTAACAGACGAATATTCCATTCTTGCTGAATGTGTTGGAGCATCCACAGTTCCTGTCTGGTGTTGTTGATACATACTTTATTGATGAGAACCCACAGTTGTTCCATTTCTACCCGACACAGAACAGAGCTCAAAAGCTACTTCACTATCTAGGTCAAGTGATGGTCAATGGTCCATCGACCCCTCTAGCCACTAATCTTCAACCTTCCGATGTGATACCATCAGTTCCTGAAATTCCATTTGGTAAGTTTTTTCATCTTGGATTTCATCATTCGGTCCATTCTTTTGTATTACAGAAATCTCAATATACCCTAATGATATGAGTTGTCCTTGACCCATAACACATTTTTGTTTGGGAAAATCATGTGTTGCTTCCTGACATTTATTTTTAGCTCACCAGAGCACGAATGTGCTCAGGGTGAGCTTTTGTGATCGCCCGGCGTCCATCGTGCGTCGTTACGAATACGTGGCGTCCATGTTTACTTAAAACAACATCTCCTCCTACACCGCTATGCCAATTGCAACCAAACTTGGCTGGAATGATCCTTGGGTGGTCACCTTTCAAAGTTGTTCAAAAAATTAAATTTCATTAAAAATTCTGGTTGCTATGGCAACAAATTGAAAAAACTTAAAAAATCTTCTTGTCTGAAACCACAGGGCCTAGAGCTTAGATATTTGGTATGTAGCATTGTCTAATGGAACTCTACAAAGACTGTTCAAATTATTCCCCTAGAGTCAAAATTGGCTCCGCCCCGGGGGTAACTTGATTTTACATAGACTTATATAGGAAATTTAAAAAATCTTCTTGTCAAAAACTACAATGCCTAGAGCTTTGATATTTCGTGTGTAGCATAGTCTAGTGGACCTCTACCATTTTTGTTCAAATTATTGCCCTAGGGTCAAAATTGGCCCCGCCCCGGGGGTCACTTGATTTATATAGACTTATATAGGAAAATTTTAAAAATCTTCTTCTCCGAAACCGCAAGGCCTAGAGCTTAGATATTTTGTATGTGGCATTGTCTAGTGGACCTCTACCAAGTTTGTTGAAATTATGGCCCCGGTGTAAAAATTGGCCCTGCCCTGGGGTTTATTCTATTTTATATAGGAAAATTTAAAAAATCTTCTTCTCCGAAACCACAAGGCCTAGAGCTAAGATATTTGGTATGTAGCATTGTCTAGTGGACCTCTACCAAGTTTGTTCAAATTATGGCCCTAGGGTCAAAATTGGCCCCGCCCCGGGGGTCACTTGATTTATATAGACTTATATAGGAAAATTTAAAAAATCTTCTTCTCTGAAACCACAAGGCCTAGAGCTAAGATATTTGGTATGTAGCATTGTCTAGTGGACCTCTACCAAGTTTGTTCAAATTATTGCCCTAGGGTCAAAATTGGCCCCGCCCCGAGGGTCACTTGATTTATATAGACTTATATAGGAAAATTTAAAAAATCTTCTTCTCCAAAACCGCAAGGCCTAGAGCTTAGATATTTTGTATGTGGCATTGTCTAGTGGACCTCTACCAAGTTTGTTGAAATTATGGCCCCGGTGTAAAAATTGGCCCTGCCCTGGGGTTTATGCTATTTTATATAGGAAAATTTAAAAAATCTTCTTCTCCGAAACCACAAGGCCTAGAGCTAAGATATTTGGTATGTAGCATTGTCTAGTGGACCTCTACCAAGTTTGTTCAAATTATTGCCCTAGGGTCAAAATTGGCCCCGCCCCGGGGGTCACTTGATTTATATAGACTTATATAGGAAAATTTAAAAAATCTTCTTCTCTGAAACCACAAGGCCTAGAGCTAAGATATTTGGTATGTAGCATTGTCTAGTGGACCTCTACCAAGTTTGTTCAAATTATTGCCCTAGGGTCAAAATTGGCCCCGCCCCGAGGGTCACTTGATTTATATAGACTTATATAGGAAAATTTAAAAAATCTTCTTCTCCAAAACCGCAAGGCCTAGAGCTTAGATATTTTGTATGTGGCATTGTCTAGTGGACCTCTACCAAGTTTGTTGAAATTATGGCCCCGGTGTCAAAATTGGCCCTGCCCTGGGGTTTATGCTATTTTATATAGGAAAATTTAAAAAATCTTCTTCTCCGAAACCACAAGGCCTAGAGCTAAGATATTTGGTATGTAGCAATGTCTAGTGGACCTCTACCAAGTTTGTTCAAATTATTGCCCTAGGGTCAAAATTGGCCCCGCCCCGGGGGTCACTTGATTTATATAGACTTATATAGGAAAATTTAAAAAATCTTCTTCTCCGAAACCACAAGGCCTAGAGCTAAGATATTTGGTATGTAGCATTGTCTAGTGGACCTCTACCAAGTTTGTTCAAATTATTGCCCTAGGGTCAAAATTGGCCCCGCCCCGGGGGTCACTTGATTTATATAGACTTATATAGGAAAATTTTAAAAATCTTCTTCTCCGAAACCGCAAGGCCTAGAGCTTAGATATTTTGTATGTGGCATTGTGTAGTGGACCTCTACCAAGTTTGTTGAAATTATGGCCCCGGGGTCAAAATTAGCCCTGCCCTGGGGTTTAATCTATTTTATATAGGAAAATTTTTAAAAATCTTCTTCTCCGAAACCAGTGACAAGGCCTAGAGCTAAGATATTTGTATCTAGCTTTGTCTAATGGACCTCTTTAAAATCTGTTCATATAATGGCCATGGGATAAAAAACGGCCCAGATGGGTCACTTGATCTTACTTAGACTCGTATAGAAAACTTCAACAATGTTAATCTCCAAATGACCTTTTCTCCTGGTGAGCATTTATAGGGCCATCATGGCCCTCTTGTTTAGTTTGTTCTATTGTAAAGGGTAAAAGTTCCTATATGAAGGTTACTGCTTTTATTTTTTTAGTGAAGACATGAAGTATTTGCTTAAATATTCCATGTGTTCAGTTATATAAAGTACCATGGTGATTGAATTGAACAGTGTTTCAAACAAATTGTGGAGATTTCCCCCCTAAAACTAGAATTATCTTGGGGTTTTAAGGTTGTTTTTATCATTAATTTTGTGTAAGTTTAAATTTCTTGTTTTGTAATATTGGTTACCATAGAAACCGAAATTGGAGAACAAGGTACATTATTTTCACATGTAATTTGCTTTTTTATACGTAACACAGTGTAATGCATGTCTTTTTATCATATTTATGTCTTAATTATTGGTGATGTCTTTATAATTCCTTAATGTGAAACTAAACATCATGAAATATGTAAGAAATATGTAACAATATTTGAGTACATTGTGAATGTTCTCTCATGGCTTAAGATTTTTCTTTTCTGTGTTCTTATTTATACAACCCTGCATATAACATGGCATGATCCTGGACAATTGCTTTTTATGACTTTCCTCCTAAGTTCAATATTGAGTATAGGTTCACCTGTCTAATTAGAACACCTATTGGAGAATAATTGTCTCTTTATAGTATTACATAGGTCACTATATAATATATGGCTTGTATATTTTACTAGAAGTAGAACAACTTGTCTAGGTAGACTTGTGGTCTCTTTTTGCGGGTGATTTCTAGGTGATTACCTTGACTGTAATGCTATAATTGTGTCTTTTTAATTGTTATCAGTTATAGGATATTTCTAATATCATTAATGGTGTGGTCTTATGATTGACTAAAAATTATTTAAATACCTTAAGTATGCAATGATTAGGGACCATTGAAATTGAATATATTAATTTAGATTGTTGAATGAGTCGCTGTATATTCAAATATTTCTTTTTGACTTTTCTGTTGTGGTAACTCATTCATATTGATCAGACAGTGATATTAGCAAGTTATGCATAGCGTTATATTGTCTTCTTTTTTCTCATTTAACATTAGATCATTAAAAGTTTGCTGGAAATTATTTTCATTAAAAATTTCCTCAGATTAGTATGTTGGTAAATGTTGTCTTGTTATAGTTTGCCTTGATATTGTTCTATTAGTTTATATTTCTGTAAAGTCGTACATTAATTTTGCTAAATTTGACGTTAAGCTAAAGAAGGATGTGTTCTTCGAGGATATATATTTTAATTATTATGAACACTGTATCTTTTCATCTAATAATCAAGTTAATCAATATTGTCCTACAAATCTTCATGAAGAATTCATTGTTGTCATTGTATATAACTACTGTCTGATGGGTCTGTCTGCCGGAGGTTTCAGTGGAGGAAAATTTCATGTGTGATATTAAAAATGTATATTAGGAGATGATTTTACTTGTAAATTCATATCCTATAGTGATCATGTACTCTATGAATTTCAACACTGCTCTTTAACAGAGTGTTACTGCAAGAAGGTCAAACACTCATTCACACACAGCCAGTAGCAAATACCATCAGTGCTGTATCTTTATCGATTTTTTCTTTTTTCTTTATTTGTTATTATGCCATATTTTATCAGAGTATGACTTAAGCTTTGGTCATCTGAAATTCTGTTATTTTACCATAAGATCAAGTAACAAATTACATTTATATGGATTGTTCACTTGTCCTTGTCTTAAATGTAAGGTCAGTGACTGCTGTGGGGCCCTCAGTGGTTGAGAGGATATGGACTCAGACTTGTAATCACTAGCCCTTCTGTCGAGATGTATTTATTCCTTTGAAGTTTTAATTTTTTATTGCAGGCATCTTATTTCATGGACAATGTTCCAGTTGTGTATCCTGTATTTTTGCATGGTACCAAATTATAACAATTTTTTTTAAATCAACATTAAGAAATTTCAGTTGTTATTTTTGTATCTATTTCAAGTCCATGTTCTTGTGTTTTGAAATTTGTTTTAACATAATTTACCCTGGATATTGTTGTACATATTTGTACATTGCATTGCTTAGCATGAAATATTCTGATGCAACTTTTCATTTCCCCATATAGAGGATTCTGAGGAATTTCTTGATAAAGGTATACATTAACATACTATGGCAGGCTTTAATTATTCTGTATGTATTGTATGAAGCAAAATCTGACAAGAAACATACAATTACAGGCTTCTCACGTTCAGCATTTCTCACTCTTACCAACATTTTGTTACCTCCCTTGTAAAGAGCAGCATATTTTTAGTGACATTTTTACTAAAATTTTGCGATGCCTCCACTCACGTACTAGTTAGGTATAATTTTGCTTTCAAATTCACATTCGGTGCACAAATATTACCTTTATACTTCACCATTGATTAAAATGTAAAATATGACATATTTATTAGAGTAAGAACAATTTATAGACATAAGCTTTAATCACAATAGAAAAATAATGGTTACTTAATTATATGTAAATACTAGTACCAATTAGTCCTAAATACTAGTACCAATTAGTCCTAAATACTAGTACCAATTAGTCCTAACTATATGACTTGTGTTGTTTTTGTTGTTTTCTTTTAATATTGAGGACTTGATGTATATTTATGGCTTTCAAATCTCAGTAAATTGTGATGTAGTCTCATAGAATCTTGTCCGGCCAAATGCTAATTAGATATGTGGGTAACATCTTGTTGGTATGGAATATATCATGCATCTTATTACAGAAATAGTGATTAACACTATTAAAGTAAATTTATGTGTACAAATATACAAGTATTATTGCAGGATAGATAGAACAAGCTTTAGGTAGATAGTAAAGCACAACTTAATGTATTTATGTTAATAATTATTGCACTTAGGTGGTAACAAGACATGTGGACATTTTACTATAGATGATAACCTGAAGTGATATAATTGTATGCATTAGGGGTGCAACGATATGGCATAACCAGTTTTGCGATATATTGCAATACAGTCCACCTATATTGCAATAAGTATTGTGATGCAGAGAAGTAATGAAAAACACAATAAAACTAAAGCCACTGTCACCCATCCAATGATATAACGTATACTGTATATGGTAATTTATTCATGAAGTGTAATTAGTAGATGACTTATCAGTAACAATAGATAAACTATCAGTTTTACACACTGTACCAATGTAGGTTTATTGAAAAATTGCAAAAAAAAACAATAATTTGTTATTCAGAGGGATGAATCGGTCTTTTATGGTTTAAAACGACTGTAAAAATTGTGTCTGAATTCAATTAATTCAATGAATTATGAGCTCAATTATTAAAGAAAATATTGTGGTACATGGATGTCATACCGCAGTACGTATCTGACTGTATCACAATACAGTATATCGTTACATCACTAGTATGCATACATATATCAAGTATAATATACAGAAACATGGAGAACATTGTGTTGTCATTTATGTACAGTATGAATGATCTTGTCTGTGCTTTTATAATTACAGTCAAACCTGTGTTAGCAGCCACCTCTGAATAACAGCCACCCTCTGAATAAAGGCCATTCTTTGAAAAACAATTATTGATTATTTAGAACAAACTGACCTCCAAATAAAGGCCACATGTCAATAAAGGCCACATTTGGTCTTTCCCAAGGATGGCTTTTGTTCACAGGTTTGACAGTAGAACAAAGTAAAAATTAATTAATTGAGAAGTTTGCAGTTGTTTTTTTATTGATTGTCTGACCAGCTCAGACGTACTGTTAGTAGCTGTCATTAATACTTTGTCTATCAGATGTTGCTGAAGAATAGAGAATATAGAGTGTATTCATAAAACATTACTCTGAAATGTTAAAATAATTAGCTTGTTATGGCAAACTTGAATGCTAGACAGCAGTGTATTAAAGATAAAAAGTTAGTAGCATGGTTTTAGCTGACCATGGGGTTACACATAACAATCTTAGTACTGGTTGTCTAGTTCCTTAATTGATATCACATTATTGCCAATGTTGGTTGTTTCATAAAGATACATTGTTATGTTTTATTAATCTTATTTCAGCATAGTTAGTCGTACACAAGAGCATATATTTAGAGGTCAAAGACTACCAAATTAGTTGCTGTGGCTTTTCAATTCAGTTATATAATACTGAATGTTTTTCTATTATCTAATTATACATTTTTGGATACATTCCTTCATTGTTCATAACATTTAGTTGAATTACCTGCCAACATTGCTCTCATTTTAACTATTAATTATAACTGTAATGATATTAATGATAATTGGAAATTATATAATATCTTTGAAGTCTGGAATTTGAAGTCTTTCTTGATGAAAGTCATATTTTCTTCTCTATGTTTCGAATTTTTCTTTTCTAACATGATTAATTTTGGTATTATATGCCTGCAAATGAAGTTTGAGAGGGTGTATGTTGGAGTCACTCTGTCCGTCGGTCCAACCGTCTGTTTGCCGTCTGCATACAATATCACAAGTTTGTGGAGCTAACTACTTCCACATTCATTAAGTGATTGCCATAAAACTTTCTTCATATATGTAGACATGCAAGAGACAATTTCCATGCCCAGTTCCAAGAGTTATGTGCCCTTGAACTCAGCTATATAGTGCACTATTGCATTCTTGGTGTCAAAGCAGCGGGGGTATTAGTCACTGTCTAAGTTCTAGCTATAATTGTTTATAGTCTACTTGTTACAGTTAAGGCACCAAGCTGTGTATGTTATAGGTTGTTGTTGTAAAGTAACAGTTTATCAGTTTAAAATGTTTCACTGGATCTGGTCAAGTCTAGAAAAACTGCAAACTTTCTGTTATTTAAAGCTGTAGAACTCATTTTTCTTCGGCTTTATTTTAGCCCCAAACTACCAAAATGGATTTCATTTCTTAAAATGATGCATTGAATGTGTGTGTATGACTATTCAATATCAGTATTAAGGCAATCATCAGACAGCTAGAATGTCAAAGAATTTTTATAAGTTCACAATAATACAAATTTATATTTTTCCAAAAGTGAAAGGGAAAAAATGTAAAATATTTGTATATTATGGCTTGACTAGAAAAGTTGAAAATATATTTTGTGTAAATGAATATATAATTTATGAGAAAAAAGCTTTTAGTGTTTCAGCCATTACAGTTGGACATATACTGTTAGTTTTCTTAAGATTTGGAAATAATTTTATGACTTGGTTCTGATATAACAGCTGGTTTTGATGTACTCATGTACTTATATAATTTTATATGTTGCGATCGTAGAGTCCCTCCCACCTGGAGAACTACTTTTGTCACGACCCAAGAGTAAGTACAAGTATAGAAATGTCAGCTTTTATTGGACTGGTTCTCGTTAATGCTTTGTCAACATCATTCATACCTGTGTACAAATAGACACTAGTCTGGTAGTTTAGAATGTAAACCAGACTTAAAATTTGTTCCTTATTCATAAAAACTTGAATTAATAAAATCATAATAATAATCAGTATGCTTCAATTTATTTCAGTTACAACTTAAGAGTAATCTAAATTTTTACATTTTTCGATAGTTTTTATGCTCACAAATTTTCTTCAGTTTAAAATATTTTTGGTAATTTTGATTGAAAGCAGCGCACAAAACTATGAAGTGAGCTTGTGGAAATCTGCCGTTTAACTCCAGCTACAGTAAATCTTTCTTCTAATTGTCTGATGCTAAACCTTTGGATATCCAGATAATGAAATTTTGCCTGCATTTCAAGAACATATGATAAATATTGTGTTTGGTTAATTAAAAAAAAAAATATGTATCATACTGAAGAAGGCATAATGCCGAATTGTTAAAATACATCCAAAAATTTTTAACATGTTTTGTTGTTTAAACTGTATGGTGTTAATTTTAAACGACAATGTTTTGATTGGTCTATAGCACAGGTGTGACTGTTGTGTAATTCTAGGATTACTGTACATGGTAATGCTGATCTGTGATTATATCCTTGCATTAAATGCTTTTTCTTTTTTATGTCATGAATATTGAAATATGTATCTATATATGTATTCACTATTGTACTGCTTGTGCATATTGTACATTCTGTGGTAAATAAGACTGACTTTTATTATTTGTACAATGTTCCATGTTGGATGACTTGATGTTCAATTAGAGTACACTTCATAATTGGATTGCAGTGCATGAAAATGCCTTATTAAGGATTTGATCCTCCATTAATTTGGATCATCCCTCGTATTATTGTCTTACCTTATACTTATTTGAGTATGCTTAATTGTACTACGAAACAATTTCAATTTGGGTATGTTTTATTTTTATGCCCTCATATCGATAGACCGGGGGCATACTGTTTTTGATAATATATAATTATGTCTGTCTGTCTGTTTGTTTGTACCAAACTTTAACCTTGCCTGTAAAATCAAAATGCTTCCACCTACAATCATCAAACTTCATATGTTTGTTCCTCATGACAACCTCTACCAAACCTGTGCATTCTCAGGTCAAAGGTCATAGAGCACTGTGTTTTAAAAAACACATCTTGTTTACTTTGTTATTGCATAGGTTGTTAGTGACTGTTAGTTCAGTATAACATGGAAGTTGCTTGTTGCAATACAGTGGACTCTCTTTGGCTCAAACTTGCTCACAGACTGACAAAATCAGTTCCAGTTTTCCAGAGTTCTAACCATCAGAAATCGAATGTTTTGCTTTCATAAAATAGAGTTGTTTTCCTTTATATTGTATTGTGTACTGTGTTCATGTTTGTAATCATAGAAACAACATTCACATAACAAAAATATAGTTTAGGAAAATGTATTTTGTATGTAGCAGTATGGTGTACTATAGTGTGTGTATTTATGAATTGGAAGTAATATTAACAGCCCAATTTGCTCAGCTGGTAGTGCATCTGACTTGCAATCAGGAGGTCATGGGTTTGAGCCCCATATCAGGTACATTATTTTCCTCCTCATATTACAAATTTACCAAGTCCCAGCCAACGAGAGTCCGCTGTATGTAGCTAACAGATCTTGTCCAAACTTGATGGAATGTCCAGTTTTCCTTGCCTCTTTGACTTTGGGTTTATTTGCTTACAGTATGGTTAAGATGAGAAAATGAAAACATACAAAAAATCTCATCTTCCTTAAAATACTTCCTTCCCCAAAAATCACAATTATCCAAAACCCACCTGATACAATCATATAGCATTCTATAAATGGAGGACAAAAATAGCTTTCTGAAAGGGACTTCCTTCCAATGGTCAGTCGCAAAGCTATCAATGAAGCTAATGATCCCTTCATGTGTTGTAAAGGTTACAGTAAATCATACATCGTAAAGGTTACAGTAAATCATTCTCTGTTTCAGCCGTTGTATTACGCTTGTTAAAGGTATATATTTGGTTGTGGGAACAGAGGAAGTTTTCTTTTCTGTTAGAGATTTATTTTAACTTCATTAATATGGTTAAAATATTTAACTCTCCTTGCGTTACAATGAATAAAACTATATTTGATATGACTGTTTAACTTCCATTAACTCTTCTGGACTTAATGGACAGCCATTTTATGATCTACCTTCGTAGCAGAATTTCATTGATTATTTTCTCTTTTTTGGAGGCGTCAGTAGGGATTTATCAAAAGTTGGGAATGTAGACCTAAATAGCCTTGATCCCTTAAACAATATATAACACAGCCGTCTCACTTGTTTACTGCACATAATTTGGTTGTTGTCTTTCAAACAATATATTTTAGACTGATTTTATAAACAAACTAATCGCTACTGGCTGAGTTCTGGTCTTTGAATTTCAAAGTACTGTAAGCTCTCTGATTGTAGTCATTGTTTACCAGTCTTAGCCAAACTTCCTTTTACAAACTAATACTCTTTATTTATTCTATTTTTTGTATCAATTGTTTAATTTTTAATATCATCCAAATGTGGAACAACTGATAATACCAAACTGGCTTACAATCAGAGTGAGGGATACCTTTGTTGTCATTATGTATTTTGCATATTAGCAATGTTTTAATATGTTGCACATCGCATGTGGCTACGTTCCAATTATTCATGATTTTAAAGCATGATTTGAACATTAGATATTTATTATTATCTTGTTAGCTGTCAATGACTCACATGATTGTGTGAAAAGAAATTATTCCGTAGTTGGGCATTAAATGTCATTAACCGAATATGATAAAACACAAGTCATGCATCTATATTTGTCATCTCTTATTGCTTGTAACAATAAGTAAATTCATATCTTTGAATTTTTGTGAATAGTACTGTACCATTAAGCTTTGTATAATTATACACCTGAGCAAGATCACACACATAGCCTTATTTTCTTGACACCAAAATTCTGTCATACTTACACCTTGGTCCAGCATGATTATAATTGTATGTCTGATATGTGAAATGAAAAAGTAAAAGTGGTTCAAGCATTCTATTGTTTATTACATGTTTAGCGTGTATCATATTTTGAATTGATAGGTATGAAATATTATATTCATATAAACTACATGACTGTATTAATTCCCCCCCGCAATTTCCCAGAACCCTGAGTTCAGATAATCTTAACATAGCACAATATTGCATTATGCTTGATTACTGCATACAGTATACAACAATAGGTAATACCCAGATGTACAGATATTGCATATTAGTTAACCACTTTACTAATTTACATTGTTAATTGATTTTAGTTCCAGAGCCACCTGCAGGATTACGTGACGTTTTAGTCAAAGAGGGTCCAGAAGCTTTCGCTAAGAAAGTACGACAGAACAGCGGGTTGTTGCTTATGGATACGACTTACCGAGATGCTCATCAATCTTTACTGGCGACTCGAGTTCGAACTTACGATCTCAAAAGAATTTCACCGTTCGTTAGTCATCGATTTAACAACTTGTACAGTTTGGAAAATTGGGGAGGTACTAAGCTTGCGTTTATTTTTACTCAACAGGCCCCGGTGTTATATAACTTGAGATCAATCTCTGAGTTCAAATCTCATATCTTGTCTTTTAAGGTTTGTAAGTATATCATGATCAGGCAATAATGATATTATTGATACATTATCCTTACAGCATAACTGATCTGAACATGTACTTAAACACCAGTCAGCTCTATCTTTTCAACCGTAATACTTTTAGAATGGAATTGAGATTTGAGCTCAGAGACTGTTCTCAAGTTTTATAATCTCAGGGCCTGATTAGTTGACTAGTGTAATCATATCAGTGGAAAGAAAGAATTTAATATTTTCTTGGACTCATATAGACTGTGAACATCTTTGAAGTTGGCTTCATGTTTCTTTTATTATTATTTATTTTAAGTGCCCTGCTTTGACATTGCACTTATTAAATGTTCCACATTGATATATATTTTAGGGGCTACATTTGATGTAGCATTACGATTCCTTCATGAGTGTCCTTGGGACAGGTTGGCGACACTAAGAAAGTTGGTCCCAAACATACCTTTCCAGATGTTATTACGAGGGGCCAATGCTGTGGGCTATACCAACTATCCTGATAATGTTGTATACAAGTATGTATACCATTTAATATACCCATTACCTCAAGTTCTAGTTAAGTTTTAATTGTTTTATTGTGAAGGCATTAAGTATTTTTCTCAGACTGGTATACCTTGTTTATGAATGCCAGTACAAAATTCTTAACATTTTTCCGTAAGTATAGCATTAAATAAAAATTATTTCGTGAACTTTATGTCCCATTTCAAAAATCCTAATAATTGATACCATTTTAGGTTAAACTTTATATTAATATTTTTATTTTGTTGCAAAAAAATGAAGCCATGCTGTGATGTATGGAAGTCAACAGTATTACAATATTCAAACTAGACCCAACAATACCTCATTTGAGATTGTTCTCAATACAAATTTGTTTGTTTGGAAAAATTAGAAGCATGCAACCAATATGACTGTATAATTGATTCTTCTAGCTGTGATTTTGTTACGTCTTATTTCAGTGCAATATTGATGTAATTTGATGTCAATTATAATTTTTATTAAATGCTTATCTTGCTTGGGACTCAAACTCACATAGATGAGAGGCTAGTCATTACTAGTCAGAGACCTTGGCCCCTGAGGCCCCTAATTTGATGTCCAATTTCGTATATACTCTTTAACTTACCATGTTAAAAAGTAGGCAGTTGCTTAAGGAAGATGTCAGTCCAGTACTTGTTCTTCCCAGGAATGATGGCTAGGTGAACTGTCCGCCTCATATGACTGTTGAAAAGGGGCGTAAAACTCAAGTAAACAAACAACAAAATAATAATTTGAGATCAGTTCAAGGGAGATTTTGTGAGTTCCCATTTAATTCATATTTGCCTGTACAAGGTTTTTTAATGACATATTATTTTACATGTGAACGAGTATTGTTTTATAGATTCTGTGAGGTTGCTGTAAAGAATGGCATGGACATATTCAGAATATTTGACTCCTTGAACTATTTACCTAATATCATTGTTGGAATGGAAGCTGTTGGAAATGCTGGTATGTTTTAATTTAAATTATTGTTTGACCAATTTATCATGATGTGGTAGTTTGAGGGATCACCAAGTTTTAGTTTCATTATTATGAATTATGTTAATTCTTGTACATTGAAGAAAGAAATAAATAAAAAAAAAAAGTTTTAGTTTCATGAAGATGTTAATTTTGTTTAAGTTTATGTAATATGTATTCCAGTTTAAAATAAACAGTTTTTCAACTAAAAACAATGTTGCAACAGAACCTTTGTTGTTTTAGTAAAAAATGAGTTTTTAATTGGAGAAAATCAATATTCTTTAAAATGTGTTCTAAGCTGATCATGACTAAACGCCATTCATTGCGTATGACGGCAATATAGCATTTATCTCAATTTTGTTGATTGGTTCACATCCTGAATATGATGTCTCTTACTGAATTCTTACTCTAGAAGTGACATATTAAATAGTCTACTTTTTCTGTTATTATTCTTGAACGAAGACAGGGTTTGGCATCAAACTGTCTGTGTAAAATCATGATAAAAAAAAAAGGAAATCAGAATGGAATAAAACTCTATGCAGGTCACAACATACTAAACATGAAAACTACATGTCATATATTGGAAGTGTAGAAATAAATGTAAATAAGTCAAAATTGCATATTTTTGCATAGGTTAAGTACTGTATATACTCTTGCAAACAGGTGGTGTCATAGAAGCTGCTATTTCGTACACTGGTGATGTATCTGACCCTACCAGGACCAAGTACAGTCTGGAATATTATGAGAATCTTGCTGAAAACCTTGTGAAAGCTGGGGCTCATATTCTATGTATTAAGGTAAATATGAATGTATGATGGGATTATGTTATATATATCTATAAATACTCTGAACCTGCCATCAGTTTCCACAATGATTCATCATGATAGTACTTTCTTGGTTTACTCATGTTGTCAAAAAGTTGAAAATATTTATTAAGCATACAGCCAAAAATTAAACAATTTAACACAAGCCAGAATACACAATTTTGAGAAATTTCTCTAGCCAAGATAGAAATTAACTAGCCCTGTGCTTTGGCTAGTTGATTTGTGCAAAATCTGAAATTGTTGAGACAAGTTTATTCGTGTTTAAGCTCCAATGAGTGCTGTTCTTTTTCAGGATATGTCTGGTATACTGAAGCCAAAAGCAGCCAAATTACTGATTGGTTCTTTACGTGACAAATTCCCTGATATTCCTATTCATGTACATACACACGACACAGCTGGTGCCGGTGTCGCTTCCATGTTAGCTGCTTACGAAGCTGGAGCAGACGTCGTGGATGTAGCATGTGACTCTATGTCAGGCATGACATCACAACCTAGTATGGGGGCGATAGTTGCAGCTCTTGAGAAAACTGGCGGGGATACTGGTAAATATGTCAGAAATATTTCATCTGTTGTGTTGTAATAAAGGTTTACTGGCAAGCATTAGAAAGTATATTTTTAGGCAAGTACTCATGGAAACTTCCATAGACTTGCACTGCATCATGGAACTGGAACAATTGCATGGCGAATGTAGAAAAACGTTATACTTTGTTCTTCATAAAAGAACGCGCTGAGCAAGTGATGGCTATGGAGTGCTGAAATATTATTGAGTTTCCAATGATGTGAGAAGTACCCTTGTTATCATAGTTTTTAGCATAAATTATATGTTTGATTTTTTAAATTTTTATTCTGTAATCTTTTCCTTTTTCTAGGCATTCAGTTAGATGATGTGACTTCGTACTCAGCATATTGGGAACAAACCAGAAATCTGTATTCACCTTTTGAATGTGCTGTTACAATGAAGAGTGGAAATGCTGACACATACAGGAACGAAATACCAGGTAGACAGGTTTATCTATTGATATACATTTAAACCTTATTAGCGGCCACCTCCAAATAATGGCAACCCTGTGAACCAAGGCCATTCTTTTTAAAACTGACATTGATTAATTAGAACAAAATGCCCTTAAAATAAAGGCCACTGGTCAATAAAGGCCACATCATGTCTTTCCCAAGGGTGGCCTTTGTTCACAGGTTTGACCGTATTTGAATATTAAAAGAGAATAGTGGGTTGTTTAACTAATTCGTGACTTTGAATGCCTAGTACTCAGTTATTTTCAAATCAAACAGACTGAACTGGAGTTATTGATTGGAGGCATAAATGTCCATCAGTTATAGATAGATATAGATATCAGTTATATCTCAGTCTGCACTGTTGTTGTATATACTCATATGTAATCCTTTTTGTTATTTCTTTGTAAAATACAATGTCATGTACATATTATAAAGTATGGGCCAGAGGCCTTATATATTTTCACAATAAAGAAGTCCACATGATCGCTGTGTGAATTTTTTTCTGGACACTAGTCAAAAATTTAACCTAAGGCCATCCTTATAAAAACGTTCTTTAGGTACCCCTACCCCAAAAATTGTCTTGTGGGTAGATAGGTAGGACAATTTATTATTACAATTTATCTTTTACATTGAAACCAAAATACCTGTCGAAATGCTATTTATAATTTTTATTTACCCAAGTGACCAAAATAAGTTGGGTAGGGCCATTGTTTGGTGCTTAGGTAGCTTACCCCCCCCCCCCCCCAATCCTTTAAGGGTGCCCTAAGGATATATTTCATTGAACTATTTGATTTCAGGTGGTCAGTACACAAATTTACAGTTTCAAGCATTCAGTCTTGGTTTGGCTGACCAGTTTGAAGAGGTTAAGAAAATGTATGTAGAAGCTAATCAGCTAATGGGTGATATCCCTAAGGTATGTGATACTTCTCTGTTCTCTTCCTTAAAAAATTCCTAGACCACACTTATAGTAATACCACTGTAATTGCATTTTCTGTCTGTTGTTAAGCTCTCACTTGTATTTTAATGGAAATGTGCTTGCTTGTAATTTATCTAATAAAACTACGACATTTCAATTTTTTTTACTATTTTGGAAATAGATAAGTATAAGATGCACCTTATATAATTAACTGCCAACAACTTTTTACTGCCAAAGATTATTTGTATGATATTTCCTATCCCAACTTATTGGACCATGCTAAATAGTTAAGTGCATTCTTTAAATGTTTATGTTTGTCTACCTAAAGATTATCTTTTAAATGAATAACTATTGCCAGTTTAAAATTTTGTATAATATACTTGGTCAGTGTATTATGTTTAGAAAATGTCTGACTTAGTGTTATTAACTATCAGAAGGTCATTGTTTGCTTTGGCCCGCCTCCATGGTCAAGTGGTTAAGGTCACTGACTCCAAATCACTGATAGAGGGTCATGGGTTCAAGCCCCGCTACCGACCATTTCTCTTTATGTGAGAAAGTAGGCAGTTGCTTTGGATGGGAGTCTAGTACTGGTTCTTCCCAGGAACGATGGTTAGGTGAACTCCACCTCATATGACTCTGACTATTGAAAAGGGGCGTAAAACTCGAAATAAACAAAACAAAAATTGTTTGATTTGAGGTTTTGTATTTTTTCATCTCCAGGTGACGCCATCTTCAAAAGTGGTAGGTGATATGGCCCAGTTCATGGTTCAAAATAAACTCAATGGCAAAATGGTGGAAGAAAGAGCTGATGAGTTGTCTTTCCCTGCCTCAGTGATAGAATACTTCCAAGGTTACCTTGGTGAGCCACCTGGTGGATATCCTGAACCACTGAGAACTAAGGTGAGACATACGGGTATAAACCATGTAAACTTGCTTCTAGTGAACTCTGACTCATTTAGATGATGGGGTTTTAAAGTGTATATGTTAGACAATTAGGTGTACACTGTTTGCATTCTGAACAACCAATAATAAACAGATCAATCCATTCATTTAAGTTATAAGTACTGACCAGTGCTAATTGAGTATCAGAATTATGTATATTCCCAATAAACAGCTATAACTTAAAATGTTTTGACATTGGGTTGATACTGTAGAACTGGTTTTATTCACGTTAGTTTTATTTTAGCTAATATTCGCGAATCGAATACCTCGCGAATTCATAAATGTCGCGAATAAATGCTGAGTTTTATATATTCGAAAATGAGTATGTCCGAAAATATGCAACTTAAGGTAGTTATAGTATTTTATCGTAAAAATAATCAGTTTAGTTAATCTGTTGAAAGCAATTTATAATAAACATGTACCATTAATGTTTACAATCTAATTTTTGTCCAGCCCGCCCGCGGTTGCGTGTCTGTACGTTAGTTAGTTAGTTAGTGAGTTAGTGAGTGAGTTAGTGAGTGAGTTAGTGTGTCCGTCCGGATCCTTGTCCGGGCTGTATCTCCCTTATGCATTGACACTTTTTAAAATAACTTGGCATAATTGTTAAACACCATGAGACGGTGTGCAGTGCGCCAGATCCAGGTTTCTAGCTCAAAGGTCAAGGTCACACTTAGAGGTCAAACGTCAAAAAATTAGCATTATAGACCTTGTCCGGGCTGTATCCCCCTTATGCATAGAAACTTTTTAAGATAACTTGGCTTAATTGTTAAACACCATGAGACGGTGTGCAGTGCGCAAGATCCAGGTTTCTAGCTCAAAGGTCAAGGCCACACTTAGAGGTCAAACGACAAAAATGAGCATTATACACCTTGTAGGGGCTGTATCTCCCTTATG
Source organism: Lutraria lutraria (assembly GCA_964023205.1). Classification (NCBI taxonomy): domain Eukaryota; kingdom Metazoa; phylum Mollusca; class Bivalvia; order Venerida; family Mactridae; genus Lutraria; species Lutraria lutraria. The sequence goes on along the minus strand of OZ026834.1, from coordinate 18,236,140 downwards.
CATAGAAACTTTTTAAGATAACTTGGCATAATTGTAAAACACCATGAGGTGGTGTGCAGTGCGTAAGATCAAGGTCTCTAGCTCAAAGGTCAAGGTCACACTTAGAGGTCAAACATAAAAAATAATCATTATACACCTTGTCAGGGCTGTGTCTCCCTTATGCATTGAATTATTTAAAAATGACTTGCCATAATACAATGCGACCATGTGTCTTGGGCAACACCCAGATTTTTATAGGTCAAAGGTCAAGATTACACATTCGGTCAAATATATTTTCCTTGTCTGGGCTGTAACTTCTGTTTGCATTCAAGGATTTTAAATAAATTGGTATAAAAGTTTACTTCAATGAAATGATGTGTCATGAATATCACCCATACTTGTAGTTCAAAGGTCAAGATCACAAGCTGGCTAAACAGGGGCTCGACATGTTGCCCTTGGGCTTCTAGTTTTATAATATTGCCTTTACTAACTATCATTTGTTGAACAATTTTGGACATCGTTTGAACATACCAGTAACAGTTTTTCACACTTAATTACCTACTGTTTGTAAAACATAACTTCTACAACAATTACAAACTATTATCAATCTATTGTTATTAGATATAAAACACTGAATCACAACTTAAATGTCTAAGAGATCAGGTGTGACACACAAATATCAAAGCAACGACAGCATGTCTTTGATCGCACTTTAATCCTGCCTGACGACGTCGCGAATTCATAAATACGCAAATAAAGAAAACAGCTGATTTTTAACAAAAAACGCGAAATTTTGACCTCGCGAAATTAAAGCGTTCTACAGTAGCTTGAAAAATTAATCAATTAACTTCGAAACTATTATTTATTACTGGTATTTCATGTTAGGATCTTTTTTACCATTACTTTATTAGCATGTTCTTTCTGTTGAATTTTATTCATGTGAATCAAAGTTTAGATTTTTTTTAATATTCTCAGAGGTTATGCTCTTCATGTATTCTTGAAGAGATATTTTGACACCATTGTCATAGAGGTAGTATTGAAATGATGTTATAACATTGAATTGTAATCTTTTTCTAGATTCTTCAAGGAAAGGAAAAACTGGATGGTAGACCTGGAGAAAGTTTACAACCGCTGGATTTTAATAATTTACGAAATGACTTGATAGAGGAACATGGAAAGACTGTCCGAGATGTTGATGTCATCAGCGCCTCCATGTATCCTAAAGTGACCAAGGACTACTTAGAATTTAAAGAGAAATATGGACCCGTAGACTCACTTGACACAAAACTGTTTCTTGTTGGACCAAAAGTAGCCCACGAATTTGAGGTATTTTTCTACAGAATAAAAAGAAAGAAAAATTACATTTTCATTTTGTACCCTAGGGTTCTATATCATATGGGGTCAATTTTGTCTCCCATGGGGTCATCTTTTGTCTCCCATGTGTTCATCTTTGTCTCCTGAGAGGTCATCTTTTGTCTCCCATGTGGCCATCTTTCATCTGTGGGATCATCTGTCTCACATGGGGACATCTGTTTTCCACTTCTGATTCACATAACACATGAAGAGTTTTAGTATTTATTAACAGATTAAGACCAATATAAGTATATAACACTGTATGGAATGTTTGAGTTGAGCAATTTGTGCTATTTATTACAAAGAAGTATTTTAATATACTATCAGCATGTTGCATCATTCTGTTTTCTATCTAGGTTGAGATTGAAAAAGGCAAGACTCTCTCAATTAAAACATTAGCTATTGGTGATCTAGATAAAGAAGGTAGACGTGAAGTGTTCTTTGAACTCAATGGTCAGTTACGATCTGTTTTCATCACTGATAATGAAGCTACCAAGGTAACGTAATTGTTGTTGTTGTTTTTTTTCACTTGAATGTGTTGTTCTTTATATGTAGGGTATTTCATGGTAATGATCTTCATCATTCTGTTGGTCAATTTGTGTGGAATATTTGTTCGGAGCATATCTCTAAAGCTATTCAAGATATTTGAATTATTGCCCTTTGCTTAATTTAAAGATTAATTTTGTCCTGTTTGTAACTCCAAAACCATTCAAGATATTGAAACTAGAAATTAAGTTAGATGACTAGGAGTAGAAGTGCAGAGCTGGGGGATTGGTCATGTAAGCCGGACAGGGGGTTTTCTACAAATATTTAATCTTCAGCAAACATTTTGTATTTCACCAGGGAATTTATTTGTGACTATAAACATGCTCATTATATTGGCCGTCTTTGTTGCAATAGTTGGCTTAAGCTGAGCAGAAAATGTTTCAAATATGCTACCGAGATTTTGTGTTGTTTCTGTTTGTAGAATAGCTGATGTCTACAGTCGACCTTTGAACTCCATGTTCTATTCTAGTCTCATTGTTTCGCATCCTATTTTTACACTTTCAGGAAATGCATTTCCATCCAAAAGCATTGAAGGGTGTACATGGATCAGTTGGTGCTCCTATGCCTGGTACTGTCGTGGAGATCAAGGTGAAACCTGGAGACAAGGTCGAGAAAGGTCAACCAGTACTTGTACTTAGTGCTATGAAAATGGAAATGGTTGTAAATGCCCCAGTTTCTGGCACTGTTAAGAATGTTTTAGTGGAGAAAGATATGAAGTTAGAAGGAGATGACTTGCTTATGGACATTGAGTGAAGATTCTTGCTTACAGTTCTATAGATACAATATTGTAATTTATACATTATTTAGAATAAGTATTTGTGTATTCCTATTGAAATGTATGGTGCATGTGGACTTATTAATGATAGTGGATTGAATTAATACATTGAATTGATTTATGTTAACTATTAGAAAAGTAGATCTTTGACTGTATCTTTGTATTATTTCGATGTAAGAAATGTATATGAGAATACTTGGGGTGAATGATCGCTGAACGTTGAACGTTCACTTATTGCACTAACTTGTCAAATATAGCGTAAATTATTTATAAATTACAGATATTTATTTTGTTAGACAATTGAAATTTCAAAATATAGAATGGATCCAATTAAGGGTATAATATGAGCATGGACTATGATTGTTTATTAATGTGTAACAGTTTTACATGTAATTAATTCAATCTTCCATATTATTATAACAGGGTAAAACTTACTTGACACAAACATTTTTTACCAAGTCAGACAAGATTTAGAACAACTGGATGTTGCATCATCCTTATCAAAAATTTAATTTTACTTGATAATATTAGTATTTTAAAACCTTAATCTTGTTTAATGTGAGGAAATGCATTTCAAAGAATTTTCGCATGGCTATAGTTGTACTCTGCTTTACTTTAATCTGATATTTTCATATTGAATCATTTTATACATGTTTCTTATTATAGATAATTTGTTTTGTTTTAATGATTTACGTATTGCCAAAAATGACTTTAATGCTATACACTAAAGAGTTTTTATGAAACGAATTTTGGCATATATCGATCTCAGTATTTAGGACCAGCGACCTAGCTTGATTAATTTGTTGTGGCTATGTTAATATAGTATTACCTCGATTTTTCGACAACTGATTATCCGAATACCTGATATTATCCAAATAAGATCGTGTAAGAATAAATAATAATATTTAATCAATAATAATAATTTAGAATAAGTCTGTAAATTTTAAGTACAACAAATTGTATTTTACAAGTACCAGAATGTTTTCTTACATATGCGTCTTACTGAAATGGATTATTCGAATCTATGGATTATCCGAAAGATATATTCTGACCCAAGGAATTGAATAATCTGGGTTTTGCTGTACATAAGTTGCAAATACATAGCTGTTTATCATAATGCTTTACTTAAGATAAATAAATTCATTTTTGGCAGGACAAGTGATTGAATACTTAGAGATGATAAAAAATCTTATTTGCGGAAAATTTCTGTTGAAACTTGCTCTTACAATCTTTTAATACAGAAATACTCAATTAATAGAAATCCTTGTAGCTCTGTCTTCTGTACCACTTATTGTTTAATAGTATTTATGTGTTTTAATATATATTTTTGTTACTGATATTTGTTACTGAACATCCTTAGCCATGAAACGATTGGCTTTTTTTACAAATTATCCGTCTGAATTCTGCTCATGTTCCTTTTTTCTGTTTATTCAGTTTATATATTTAGTGTATAATTGTTTATAACTTTTTAATGCATTTTTTTTTTGTTAATGTTGTCTAAGTCGCTCATAGTGTATCCATGCGTGCTGTTTTCCTCCCAAGATTTAAGGTTTGGTATTTAAGACTACCTAAAATCTGTCTAAATAGATGGCTGTATTATCTAGGTGAAATGTAGATATTAGTGAGAACTAGTCTGAGAATAAATAGTCACTATGAAGACGTGGTCTTGATATTGTGACGGTCACCAAATCTGGTTGAACTCTTGATTTGTGTATTTGTTGTAACCATTTATCCATGAATACTTGCTAGCCTCACTATTGTTATTCTGGCTAAATGTGGTGCAATTTCAATGCAATAGTGTTCCTTTAAAAATATCAAATAGTGTTTTATTATTGCATTACTCTTTCAAAAAGGTTTTCTGTCTGGAAGTTTACATGCTTAATACTGTTTCAAGACTTTTTAACAGAATAGAATGTTTTGATGCAAACAATTAGTGGGTATTCAGATTTATGTGATTGTATAAATGCATTTCAATTTAAGTTAAATATGAGTTTATTCCATTATATCACATGACATTGTGTGTGCAAGAAAAATGAAGAACTGATTTGTTTAATTAAGTCTATAATAGTTTTTGAAATCATGAATAAAATGTTAATTGCTTTGACTATTTTGGAAGCTGAAATTCTTGCCATTGTTCTCCACGATTGTTTGAATTTATAGAAAAAATAAGTACAGCACAACATGTATATATAGACAATCTTTAGACTTGTAAAAACACTTTATATTGGGTTGGTTTCACAATCAAGTGGATACAGTGAAAGTTATTGAAAAGCTGTTCAAAACTTAGTGACTGTCAAAGTTGTCTTATTATGAAAATGGTCACTTACTGAGGTTTTACTGTGATTATTTCTCATGTTCTGTTTTATTTTGTAGAAAACAATATAACAATACCTTACTGTGAAGATACAGGTGTTTTGAGATACCACTGAACATGTGCTTAATTGATCATTTGTTTATATGTACATAAATGTACTAACTGTGCTTGAAGGCTTTGAATCTGAATCCATTTACCATCCAAGAAAGATCTTTACCATTCAAGGATGGTTGTTACTATCATGATATTCTGATTACTTATGTTTGAAAGAAACTTTGAAATGCAACTTTACATGTAGTTTTTACTTAATTTTAGTTGATACACATTAATCATGTAAATTATTGGATGTGATTTATTAATGCTTGATATTTCACTAATGACCACAGTTTGTATGATGGTAAAATTTTGTTATTATGGGTAGTAAATAGGTAGGCTTGTAAAAAATTGTTGTTTTATCATACATATCACTCACATTATGATGACTTGACCAATTGTTGTTAATATATATTGTTAATTAAGTGCTGAATTGTAAGTGCTACTGGTTGTATTGTTGTTACCACTTTAGATCTTTGGTTAAAAATAATGACTTTTAACTTAAATATACCATTACTGTGGCTTTCAAATCACCTAGTCATTAAGTAAAACATATGTAGATTTAAAAGGTCTGTAGACAGTCTTCCACTTAAAAGCATTTGCATATAACTAAAGACCTACAACTGAAGTATATTTATTAATAATTTAACTTATTGATTATATCATGAATTAAGTATCTACACGCTGATAAATGTCTGTAATCAGTTTTTTTTCAGGTCTATTCAGGTTGGGGTACATTCACTTCTAACATCATGTAATACATGTACTATGATCATGATGTATTGTTGTTGGATGCATTTATATTTTTGTGATCTTAGGTTCTGTGTTCACAAGTGTGCAGTTTATATTAATCAGAGATATATACCTTTGCTTGATATTTTATTTGTCAATTTTATTGTATTAAAGTATATCATCGAAAAAACCCACATTTTGTTATATATTATCAGAGTTGCTGATATAAATTAAATCAGAATATGGACATAGGCAGTGCATGAATATTCTTGTCTGAAGAATTTCACTTTACGCTTAGAACTTACAAATAATTGGTAAATGAATGATTTCATGAAAGAATAAGATGTGTTTTTAAAGTCCCATAAGCATATAAATTTATCGGTCGTAATAGTTTCTATTTGTCCTATAACAGAGGAATCCGGGGCGTTTTCATCCTGTGCATACTTTATAGCAAGAAAAAATGTTTCCAAAACCACTATCGTATTTTTTTCAATATCAATGAAACAAATACTATTTATAGAACAGCTGTGTTTTCCCGCAGTCATATTATGCACATGGCATTAAAGGGGCATGCCCAGGAACTGCTGTGTCTTGGGTTTTATACACCAAAAATGCGTTTATCACTTGTAAAAACAATTATTACCGAAAAGTCAAAGAAGAATGTGCCTTCAAAAATGGCCCTATAACTCACGAGTGGGTATTTATATGCCGGTTTAAATAAAAGGCTTACAAGCCTTTTATTGACGACAACAATATTTCCGATTCGTCTGAGAATTTAACTTAGCGTGCGCGCTGCCTTTCAAGCAGCAAAACAATGATATTTACCTATAATTGATCGATAGATAAGCTTTATGTCGCAAACAATGAACATGACATGAGCAATACTTACCATTTTACAGTTTGTTGACATTTTTTCCGCTTTTGACAGATCCCGAAAGGGTCGAGTTATGAAAATGACGAATATTTTCTAAGGCGTAATCGGCAGGTTTGGTAAATCTTGAAATGTGTATTTTGAGTCAAATAGCGGGACATTTCGTAAATATTTTACAGGACTTTCATTAATTGATTTTGGCATTCAAATGATACCAATTTGATTTATATTCGAGACGCTTCAGTTCCAGGGCATGCCCCTTTAAGTGAAGTCACACGCTCTATATATTTCAAGTTTACAAAAGCAAAAATCACAGCGAAACAAGTGTTTTAAGAAGAAATAGGGCTCGTTTCGTCGCTAATAAGTATCTTGGAGTAATATCAGCAATTGTTTGTTTTTTGCATGTTTTTTATAGCAAAAAGCTAATGGGACTTTAAACACAAATCCCCTTCCAGGTGATGTCTGACCTTAAAAAGCACAGGTCCTGTTGATGTTGTTATGAGGAACCAACATATGAAGTTTGATAATTCAGATTGTAGGTTGAAGCGTTTTGATTGTATAGGCAAGGTTAAAGTTTAGTACAAACAAACAGGCAAAAAACAATATGTCCCTGATCTAACAATATGGGGCATAAAAATCATAATATTCTTAAAGAGCACAATGCAAACATGTATTTAACAGTTATTTTGTGTAGTAAAACTTCGTTATCATGATCAGTTATCATAAATACCTGTTAGCAGGATGTTTATGGAATATTAGGTATATATATATATGTTAGACACAGAAATAAACATCAACACATACTTTGTTTCAAGTTTATTACAGAGACAATCAAATAAGCACCCACAAAAATATACTGTTGTTAACTACATCATAATATACATGTTTGATACTTATGGTAGAAATCTTTGCTGCATTTTTTTTTCTCTGTAGTTTAATATCACAGCCAGAGTCATTTGGTAACTTTTCCAGCTTTAACAGTGAAGGTAAATCCCAGACATACACCTGGATAGAACCACTGATCTTACATCAGCAAGCCGGAGAGCTTCCTCACATGTGGAATTTGTTTGGTACCAGGTGGGATTTACATTGGTGAGCCACAAGTGATAACTAGTAAGAGACCATAAGAGACTCAGACTCAGCCATGGAGGCGCCTGCTGCTTATCATACAAAGCAGAAAGACGTAAGTAACAAATATGAGATGTAAAAGATTTCACTATGTACCTTAGCCTGTAGTTATCTATTTATAATATTAAACAATGGATATCATGAAGTAAATGCTACACAAATCAGCTTTAACATTTTGGCACTATATTTCAAATGGAATATATTATGAAAATAGTATACCAATCATCATATAATGACTGGGTGATCATGTGACATTAAACACTACAAAGGCATATTCAAGCTGTGTGAAAAAAGTGACATGACTTTTGTCTGTTTAAATTGTATCTAAAAGATCTTGATTTCCATACAAATCATTGAATTACATTATAGTTGAAAAATTTCCAAGAAGTGAAGACTACATAATCACATGTCCACCATTTCATGATCAGACTAAGATTTCCTGTCTGGTACAAATGGCAACTTTATATCTATCCATCACAAGAGTTGAGTTAAAGACAACCACAGTAATGTACATCGAGTTCAACATGCAATCTTCACCTTTCACTCAACTTCTTGATGAATTCATTCAACATTTCATACATGTCTTTAGCACATGTGATCTGCTGTTTTACTGTGATGAGGAATTGTGGGTATGGAACAGACTGTTGTTCCGACATTGTGAGATCAGATTTGGGGATGGAGACTGGCAGAGGTGTATATTTGTTGCTATCTATCTGCTGAACCTGCATCTCAAGAGCTAGACGCTGAAATAGCCACAGATATATCATCATTACTACACATTATGACTAAAGAATGAAAAGAGTAAAACATTGCAGGGCTCGACAAATCCACCCGCAATCATGAGTAGAAGCTGAATCAGGTCGAGTTGAAATTGCTGTAAAACTAGCAAAAGTTCTAAGAGGTAAGTATTACCAGTCACTGCCGTCTTTTATAGTATACAATTATTCTTTTCAAGTTACTGATACAAAGATCAAATGGTAGCTAATAACCAAAACACTGATACCACTAGAATGTTTTACATACCAAATTTACTTCTAATTGATCACAAATGGCATAAAATTCTTCAATACTTCTTTCAAACATTTGTTGCAAGCCTTCTGTAGGTTTACTGTAATTAAAATATTGTTACAATGGTTACATTGATTTTGAAAAAAGAATATTCACACCAACTTAGTAAATTAGAAAGACCATTCTTTATTTTCAGCAGACAAAAATAATCCAGACAAACTATTGATACAAATTTTAAAAAGGTAACAAATAAGTATCCTCTTTTCTGAATTACGATGGTGTATTGATAATAATGATTAATAGCTTCCTCACAATTTAAAAGTTCAGTCCATGCACAAGTGCTTGACTGTAAAGTAAATTGTAACATATTTTAAGCAATAGTATTAAAGTTGCTAAATTTTGATTAGTGTTCTGTTTTAATGACCATTCCCAAAGAGTGATAGACATAGGCTCATTTTCATAAAACATAAAAGACCTGTAAAATGGTACCTGGCGTTGCGGTACCTGTACTAACTTCCAACAAGAAAATTAAACTTACTGTCCTTCTTCTGCCATAGAATTCTGCTTCAGTATTTGACCAGCAACCTTCATTAATGCCTGAAATAATATTCATAAAGTTAGAAAGCAACGGAACAAAAATTAAAGCACAGGACATTAAATTTTGGTCTGTAAAGGTGCAAAGTTTACCAGACTGAATGAACTTAAACAGATCAAATGTTAATGTTAACTGGTACTTGCATTGTCAATTTTTTTATTTTAGACAATATAATAATATTAGATAATATATCAGCACTTATATAATTTCAAAGGACCATCAGTCTGTTGATCCATCATTTTTTACCAGACTGGCAGCAATCATTTAGGCGAACTTGGTTTTGAGACTGCAGGACGACAAGTTGTTATTTTCAATAAAACTTAACAAACAATGCAAATCTGTTAAAAGAAAAATCTTGATTTTTTCCACATATAAAATACATCAAGGTAGCACACTCGCCATTTTAATGATTTTTTTGATTGACAGAAGTCACAATATCCAAGATAGACTGGTCGTAAATAAGCGTGGGTCTCGGCTTTCTTTCTAAACCTTGCTTTCATTGTAGTGTGCCAAATCTAAACGTTTACGGGGTATCGTCTTGACACTTCCGTCAATCAAAAAGACGTCGAAAATAGCGGAGAAAATTGAAGATTATTCTTATGACAGATTTGCGTTGTTTGTTGACTTTAATTGAAAAATAACGTCTATATGGGTATTAAAATCACGGATTCGAGTGCCTAGATGCAGTTATCAACAATACTCTAATCATTATGTTATTAATATTATTCTCTACTAACCACAAGAGATTCTTTCAATCGAGGAAGGAGAAGCTGTTTCACTTTAATCACTGGGTCAACATCTGACTCTTTCTGTGTCTGTGTTTGTGGAGCAGGAACCTGAGGTGGTAAAGGATTTGGAATTTGTTGTCCCATGGGCGCCGCCATCTTTACGGTAATGACTAACTTCCCAATATTCCCGGACCGGTGTAAATTCCGGGAATATCCCGGTTTATATTTTTTGACTAACACAAATCCTTAATAAATATTTAAATTCTAATATATTTATTTATTTCGACTGCCCGAGTTAGAGTTATGATAAGATGAATAAAAACAGATTTATGCTAGATTCTCTAATGATATGATTTAATGCCTGTTTGTGACTTTAATTTGTATTTCTAAAATACGTACATGACATTAAGGAATGAAATTGACGATCTTACTTCTTTGCATTCTTGTTTAAACCGTGCTAACATGCATTGGGACAATAAACTAAGACTGGGCTTGCCTTGTAGATGACATAAAGAATATGACGTAATAAAGACGTTTGCATTTCAAACGTCACTGAATGAGCGTCGCCCGGTAGCTAGGTAACAACGGCGTTCAGTCTGATAATGCAGCTTTGAACAACGTATATTGCACACACGACACAAGAAAAATGAATGGATAACAAAAAGGTTATACTTCTACTATAAATTAATTTTGCCTAATGAAGCAAACAAACATATTTTATAAATGAATCGCGAATAAAGGTTAAATTTACTGTAATTTTAACTGTTATTGGACAAGACATTTTAGACCGGCAAAACGATAGCTATATATTACGCCGTAGGCCTAGGCCTAAACTAATGTTCGTGGTGTGTGTTCTTCTTCTTGACCAGTAAAGTGCAGGGCCCACTCTGAGGCATTGACGCACTTGATATGATTATATACATATGTCTAAAAAATAACTAATTTAAAGTATGTTAATTAATTATAGTGTTCCGTATATATAACGAATATTTTACGTGAAGAAAATTACCTATAACTGCAGATCTAAAAGTTTGATGAAAATGCTGACGAAAGAAACAAACGATGCGAAAATCAACGATATCGTAGTTCCGACAATTAATGATATGGAAATCAAGACACAGAAATCTTCTGCAGGAATGGAAGTATGCCAGCACGAAGCTGCAGCAAGAACTAAGTATAATACATATTACTCGTCGTTGGTGACGAAAATAATTTAACAAAAAATTATATCGATATATAATAATTCTACATACTCTAATTATACATCCATGTGTATTCAATCATTGATAAGTACGGTAAATTTTCGGCGACATCAAATCACTCCCAGGACTCATTATAAGATTTAAGTATTCCCGGAGGCGAACTCATAAACAAGTTATAATAAATAGAGAGACGAAATATTGAAAACTGGTCCGAACATAGGATAATTAGAAGATCGAAGTGGTAGCTATAAATAAGGTTTTATTGTATTTCCAAGATCCCAGTTTCACGAACAAAATTGAATAGAAACTCAATACTGAACTAGAGTATTTCAATTTCTGTCCAGATATATATTGTGTCCTTGACCAGATAGAAATATCAACAGTTGTTCCCTTATTTACTAAGAACACGACATAATGTTGACATAACCATGAAAACCAGAGGCAAAGATAACAGAGAAGCGATCGACTTAATTCAGTTATTACCTTTTTAATATTGCGTGTGACTACTACTTTCTCCCAAACTTAATTGCTTATATTGTAACAAATAAAACTTACCTACTGATATCACATACATACATTTTACATCTTCTGGAAGTTTGATATTTAAACTATTGCTGCTGAGTTTTTCGAATATCAATTTTGACTGATAGTTTTATTACACCCCTATTAATACTACATTTTGTACCTACTTGTGCCATTTTTTAAAAAAAGTACTGGTACCATTTGTTTTTCAGGCCAGTTACATTCGTGTGGGTATAGCTAAAAATTGACTATGTCCAGCTAAGTATAGATATTGTATAATTTAAGCATGTTTTTTGTTTTTGAGTTTTACCTGCCGCAGAATTTACGAGTAGCTATCACACGTGATATTTTAAGTTGCCTATCTCTGTTATCTATGTCTCTGATATAACTGACATTGGTCTGGCGGACAAAATAAGTTTCAAAACTCGAGATCTGGTCTTATAAATATCTAACAAAAATAGAACTCATCTGTTACCTACGTGATTTTTATCGTTTATCCCATGTCATATTTCTAGCAAAAAAACACAATAATCTGTTCGTTTCCAGTGTTTTTACATATACTGCATTACTTGAAGTGAGTGGTATATTTCGAAGTATATTAAATAATATATATTTTTTACTATTGTACACGTAGTTCTAATGACGACTCACATGTATTCGACTGCCGAGATAATCAGAAGACCATGCGGAACTTCAAAGTTATACCTACTTCTCTAGACGCATTTACAATAAACAACATACGCTCCGGTGTTTCAAATAAACATGAAAGGAAAAGAAAAAGTAACGAAACAGAACTCAATTATGTAGAAGACATAAAACGAAGAGAATTCAACAGGATTCAAGCTGTTGTTAAAGCCACCGAGCTTAGCCGAAACCGGTCGATGTTTAACGGAAACAAAAATACCTTGCCATCGATAGGAAAAGGACTCCCTAAGGTAATGGTTGATTCCTTCCTGGACAAATTGTTACCAGCAAAAGAGAATGGTATTACGCCGTCCCCAATTGGCCAAGATACAATATCCGTTATTTCAAAACACGAAGCAAGAGTAAGAACCATTTGCCAGATTAAAAAAATAAGTAAGGAATTTGTCAGCACCGATGCCAAGCTTATTGAACCGTTGCACAGGAATACAGCACCGGAAATAATCGAAGCATACGAAGGAGAAATTGGAAGACCATACGAAAGATATGGGGGCTATCCGACAGGAAGCGCTATTCTCCATGGGAGCTATTCAAAACCACATTGTTCTAAATCAGGTTTGATGTCTAGAACTTCACCAACGAACTCCTATAAAAGTCCTCGCTGATTTTGTCATGAAACCGATTTACATTATTATACTTAATTAAACAGAGATCAGCGGATATGAGTCGCTTTTATTTACATCTTGATATACATTTAGATTATTTTAGGGCAAGCTACACCTCTGCCTGTAGCGTTTTGCCTAACGAGATTCCTTTAGATAAAACTACATGTAATATCATTCCAAAAACTGTAGACATGATTTGATCCCAACATGTTTAGGCAACGTTTCAGATGCATGCCGTATGTAATTACAATGTACAATATAATTATAAATGGTCAGTCAGAGTAGTCAGTTGACCACAGGACAGTTCACACAAATGTCAGGGATTACAAGAAAATGTCAAGCACTTGTTTTGGTAAACATTTGACTTAATATACAGCATTGAACGTCTCCGACCATACACGTGTTTTATGCTGTTTATGAGGAAGAAGTCAGATGACGTACGTACGAGATAGTAAAAACAACTGAAATTATCAAAATTCCTAAATCACAAAGGAACGAACAAACAAAATGTGTAATGGATATAGTGTTACTTTTTTAATTACATGACAACAAAAATATATTAATGCACGTTAAATACGTACACACTCACAAACACAATCGTGCCATAACAGGTCCGAATAATTAAATAAGAAACTATTCAAGATTCAGGCAGTGTTAATAATTCACGTTCATTGTAAACGCGTTAAATCACATGCATTTAACGCACCAACTTTCTTCGCAAAAATGCCAATAATTCATGTTTGATCATCAAAGTCATTGTTTACGACGTGTAGATCTATCCTTTATTAGTGATTGGTTCAAACATTTACATATTGGCGCATCTATATCCTAGGCTTTACTTATTAATACCCCAGAGAATCCTGAATGGTGTCTGTCAGTTGGAGTTGTCCCGCTTATATGACCATCACCTTCTATCCATACTGAATCTCCAGATGTGAGATAGGCAACGGTTGTGGCTCCTCCCATGTCCCATCCAGATGTATGACCAGCAAATGCATATTCAATGACCTTTCTCTTACTTCCATCGGAGTGCACCATGTAAACAACACCAGATTTGCCTCCAGGATTTCCTTGAGCCACAGAAAAGATGTACGTGCCGTTGTACGGTGCTGTAAACACACCATTGTGTTGATTGTACGCTGTCCCTATGTTCAGATCGACTTGATCAAAAACTATTATGTGACCTACGGGTATTTTTACATACTTGCTACTTAGAAAACTCCTGAATGAAACACTTGGTACCTTTGACAGTCTGGAAATTTCTGAAAATGAACAAGAAATATAACATATGTAACCACTATATTTTCTCCATTCTCTCCATTAAATATCAATCCGATTTTTTAACTCGGGCAGTACAGCTAGACAGTGTAAAACTTTGTCGTCTTGAAACTCGAACAAGGCACATATGTTTATCCGTGACTTGAGATAAGGTGTCTATAGACATTAATTTTGTTGCACACCCTAATCCGCTTGTATGGCGCATGGCTGTTGTGCTTGTTCAAACATGGGACAAAATGCCATAACGAAATAAAAATTACTTCGGTAGAAAGCCTTAAAGTGTTTATTTAAACCCCTGTCACACTAGGGACGCGTTCTTACGGCGATCCCACGGCGTCCAAGAAAAATGTAAAACACCGAGGTGTGCGCAGAACGATCCCTAGCTGGCATCGCCGCAGCAATGCAGTGGCATCGCGAGTAAAGGCATAGAATGGGATCGCATAGAACGCCGCCGAGCGACGGTGCGCACTTTGAGCATGCTTGGCGTTCTGGTAAGAGCGCAGTGGTGTCGCCACAAGGTTGCCATAGCAGTGACAGTAAGGTCTCCTTCAACGCCACAGGGCCTCCACGGGTCCGTACAGAGGCCACTGTGCGAGCGCTATGGCTGTCGATGGTCTTTTTATGGAGATTGTACGACGTTCTCTGAGATCAACTGCATCTGTGCTGCGCTTATACGAATGTCTAGCACAGTAGCGTGAGCGCCGTGAAAGCGCAAATCATGTGAGAGCGCCGACAATCGACAACAAGAACTCGTTCAATAAATTCAATACGGAATCCACACTCATTTAATATCTTCTATCTATCACAACTCCATCGCGATATCAGGCACGTGCATTCTATATTGTACAGTGGATTTTCTATAAAGAAGAGGTTTATTAATTGAAAACAGTTTCTTGACGCATACTTAAAACTGAACTATTTTGAAGTCCATTCATTCGTGGCTGCTGGCCGGGCTTCTAGATTATTTCAAACTTAGATTTTCAAAAACTTTAAAATCTAATATCTTTTTTTCTACACCCTTTATATTGCAGATATTTCCTCTCTAGAATTTTACAATATGCTTATGTTATTTATGTTTGTCGTTAATATGAGTATTAAAAACATTGTACAGAAATACTGTTGATAAAACATTTACTATCCTTTAATACAGTACTGATAATGGTACATTGGATACGGCTAAATAAATATATCTGCACTTGCAGGTACAAGTGTACTTATAGATAGTTTATACGTATTTATCATTTTCTTTAGTAAATTTTGCTATTGAATTTAGAATACACGTACCTTTCGTTTCTTGTTCACGTCTACAATTTGCCTCCTTCAATTTGAGTATTTCATTCTCCAGCTGGAGTAATTTTATGTTCACATCTTGTATATCCAACGGTTCGTTTCCATAGCAAGCATGGATAATAATGAACGGAATGAATAGCAAAGACACGAAGGATATCGAAAGATCCATTTTAATGCCAAAATGGTGGAACACACGCTGGTTAAACAAGCTGATACTTTACAATTCGTATACTCCGTTCTGCAATGTTTGGCGTGTGGTTTGAATGAATTCAATAATCAGGATGTTGTATAAATTGAAAAAAGACCTCAAACCTTAATACGAATCAGTAATTGTTTCCAGACACTTCCATGATGAGAAGAATCAATTGTTTGATTGAAATAAGCTGTAAATAAAATTAACTAAATTGTTATTAGGGGTATGGTGTAGCCAAATCACACGGACGATAATTATATATAGGATGGAGTTCCCTAGTATCGCGGCACTAACAAATACATTAAATGCCGTGATGAAAGAACGCCTTATCTGTTAATTTTCTGCAACTGACAACGTGCAGTTGCATCTTTTGCACAATTCTACATAAATAAAATATTTTTTGTCTGCGTCTGTTTGTTTATCGAAGATGTTGTGGGCGGCCATGTTTAACATACTTTCAAACTTTCCGCTTCCCGTAATACCGCGGTATTTACATGGGGCGCTGCAATGGGTTTGTCAATAAGGTTTATTGTCGTCAGTGTGAGCAAAACGTTTCGCACATATATACTTTAAGTGTTGATAACTATGAAATATATCTTTTAAAAAATAAATAATTAAATATAGCGCTTTAATAAGACTTCCCAGCCAACTTATCGGGAGGTCGACAACATGTGGACAATGGAAATATTTTTAGTCCAAAACCCTCTTACGGGCCTCTTTACATTCGCGAATTATCATGAAAAAGTGTCCATAAGATTTATAAATGTATTCCTGTCTGTTTTGGTCAAAAAAATAAAAATCAAAGCAAATCCATATGCGTTATTTACAATATTGAAACAAACAAAATCGCCCGAGCCTCCTTATTTTTATGTCTATTTTTAGAAAGCTGTGACGTAATTAAATTGAGGCAATGCAACATTTACCAATGTCATTCATAAACTTCAGTACCTGGCGAAAAAATATCACGATAATTCTTTGCAACTTTCAATTTACTTATGTAGTGAGTATCATGATTTTGATTTTAGGGTTAGTGAATTTCTACTTCCGGGTAAGTTTTCAATGGTTAAGATGAAACTATGTTGTAACTTATCATTTTACTCTGTCATCGGTACAATTTGTTGTTAAACGATGCTTACTACGTCTGTCCTACAAAATTTGTGCGGGAACGGACGCTAGGTGGCGTCATTAAGCCTCGTTTACGAGATTTGTAAATACCGCGATATTAGGGAACCCGCGATATTACGAGAAGTCACTATACATGTATATATTATGTACACATTTGTGTTGCTGGTTATTTGTTTCTGCTCTACTGCTCTAAGAACGCTTCCTGTGTTTATCTATAGCGCGCACATGCTATAGAAAAATGACTGTAAATATTTCTTGTGATAATGATTACGTACACACCCAAGCGAAAAAACAACAAGAAGGCCAAGATGGCCCTATATCGCTCACATGACAATCACTGTTCACTCATTAAAACATTCTTTTGAACCGGTGACCTAGTTTTTGACCCCAGACAACCTAAGTTCGAATTTGTCTTACAAATAATTAAGACAAACAGTCTGACTAGGTTTGGTGAAGATACGATCAAAATTTGACATCTACAGTGTTAATAAGGTTTTCCTAAGATTTGACCTTGTGACCTGGTTTTTGACCCTAGGTGACCCATATTTGAACTTGTCCTTAATATCATTAAGACAAACAATCTGACAAGGTTTGGCCAAGATCCAATAAAAACCATGACATTTAGAGCTTTTACAAGATTTTTACCTAAGATTTGACCTTGTAACCCAGTTTTTGAACCCGGCTTACCCATGTTCATCCTTGACCCACATATCATTGAGGCAAACATTTTGACATGGTTTGGTGAAGATCCAATTAAAACTGTGACATCAACAGTGTTAACAAAGTTTTCCTAAGATTTGACCTGGTGACCTAGTTATTGACCCCAGATGACCCATATTTATACTTGACCGTTATTTTATTAAAACAAACGATTTGACAAAGTTTGGTGAAGATCCAATAATAACTGTGAAATCTACAGTGTTAACATGGTTTTTCATAAGATTTGACCTAGCGACCTAGTTTTTGACCCAATATGACCCATGTTCGAACTCGTCCAAGATATTATGAAGACAAACATTCTGACAAGGTTTCATGATCATCCAATCAAAACAGTGACTTCTAGAGTGTTCACAAGGTTTTCCAGCAATTTGCCCTAGTGACCTAATTTTACTACAGAAATTACCCATTTTCAAACTTGACCTACATATTATTAAAATAAACATTCTGACAAAGTTTCATGAAGATAAATTCAAAACAGTGATTTCTAAAGTGTTCACAAGGTTTTCCCTTATTTGGCCCTGGTGACCTAGTTTTTGACCCCAAATGGCCCAATATCGAACTCGTCCGAGATTTTGTTGATATTAACGTTCTGACCCAGTTTTGCTAAAATTGAGCCAAAAATGTGGCCCCTAGTGTGGTCACAACAAAAAGTTTGACGACGCACGACGCCGGACTGTGACATGTGAGCTAAAAACAAACAAGAAACGCGACTGAGTGCCACGAAACCAGGTTTTCCAAGGCTTTAATACCACAGTACTCTAGAATTCTTTGCTAAGGCTTCATCAGTGGTTCAGTCCTCAGTGTGACTAGTAAGTTATTATTGGCATTTACCCTACTGGCATAGAATGAAATCCCAATTAAGCTTGGTTTCTATTAAAGCTACCTCCACACAAAATTTCATCGCGATGTCTAAATCCTTAATTAAGTTATTCACCGAAAACTGATTAACTATTTTTAGTAACAGTGACCATGACCAAACTGACCCCAAATACAATTTCAAGCTAAACTTTCATGTAAGGTTATTAAATACCCAGTTTAGTCAAGATTAAAAATTCCAAACTTAAGTGATTGACTTGAAACCGATTTTCTATTTTTAGTGTCAGTGGCATTGACCCTACTGTTCAAAAGCATGGACTGCATGTAAGCTACATACACACAAAATTTCATCGCAATATCTTAATCCTTGATTTAGTTATTCACTGAAAACTGATTTTCTATTTTTAATACAGTGACTTTGACCCAACTGACCCCAAATACAATCCCAAGCAAAGCTTTCATGCAAGGATTCTAAATATCCAGTTTAGTCAACATTGGTCATTCCAAACATAAGTTATTGACCGGACACTGATTTTCTATTTTTAGTAACAGCGACCTCGACCTTGACCCCAAATAAACTTTTATTCAAGGATGCTAAATACCAAGTTTAATCAACATTAGTCATTCCAAACTTACGTTATTGACCGGACACTGATTTTCTATTTTTAGTAACATTGACCATGACCCCACATACACCAAATACAATCTCAGGCTAGGTTTTCATTCAAGGAACCTACATACCAAGTTTGGTCAAGATTGGTCAATCCGAACTTATTGACCGGACACCGCCTGTTTGATACCCGCCATTTTCGGCATTCTAATAACCAGGTTTCACTTTGTGAAAACCTGGTTAAAAATAGTCCAGTGACATCCTTCTTCTACAATCCAAATTAACAAAATGTGTAATGGAAACAGTACTATATTAATTTTATTTACTTGACAACTCATAGGTTTTTCAACACAAAAACAAGAAATAGCATATGCCATACGTATTCCTGACAACTGAATTGTATATTACAAGTAGGTCTACGCGTTCAATGAAACAAAATGCCAATAATTCACGTAAGCATCAAAGTACATTTAACTTAAATGACGTGTACGTCGATTACTACAGGAGTGATTGATTCAAACATCTTTACACTGACAAAATCATTACTATGTATTCACTAACGCCCCAGAGAACCCTGTATGGTATCTATCCGATTGAGATAATCCGCTGATGTGATTCTCGCCTTCTACCCATACCAAATCTCCAGATGTGATATAGGCAACAGTTGTGACTCCGCCCATGTTCCATCCTGAAGTGTCACCTGCAATTGCATATTGAATTACCCTTCTCTCACCTCGTTCAAAATGAACCATAAAAGCAGCACCTTGTCGTTTCTTAGGGTTTGCGAGGGTCATAGAAAGGACATACGTGCCGTTATATGGTGCTGTAAATACGCCGTTGTGGCGGTTGTACGCTCTCCCTATGTTGAGATCGACTTGATCGAAAATAATTCTCCGACGTTTGGGTGTTGCATCAAAGGTCTTAATAAGAAAACTTCTGAATGAAACACTTGGTTCCATGGACGAACTGGAAAGTTCTGAAAATATTCGAGGTACATACAGCATAATTAGATTATCATAATATTTTATTTACCCTCATTTCTAGGCCTATTGATGGTTTGGTTTGTGCATGGCTGACGTACCTACTGACCCGGATCTGGGACTACCCGCCGTACATGCCTCTACGAAACCTAGTTTGTTACTACTAACGGCAACGTAAAAATAGCAAGGTTGTGGGAAATGTTTAGAATTACCAGATTCAAAACACTGGAAAGTAGTTTAATTTTGACAGGACATGAATATAACAAGCATAGCATGCATATACATAAACTAGACCAACGAACATCTACCAAAATTATGCAAACAGTATTGGACTGTTATTGCTGTGCTGTCTAGAGTACCGTATGTACAAAGTAATGACGCCATAATAACGACGTCATGTAATGTCATAGTAATCCGATTGCAATTAGTTTGAATTAAAATGTACGTACCTTTCGTTTTTTGTTCATGTCCACAATTTGCCACCTTCAATTTTAGCATTTCATTCTCCAGTTCGAGCAGTTTTATATTCTGACTTCGAATATCTATTGGTTCATCTGCAAAGCAAACATTGACAAAGAACGGAATAGACAACAAAGATATCAGCCGCATCAGCATAGACATTTTAATGATGTACCAATGTTTGTACGTGGTAACCTAGACGCAATATAACAAAAAGGCTATATATACATACAACATGTATATCTGTATGCATTATTCGTTTTAACGAGAGTTTTATATACGTTGAGTGATTATGAACAATTTGTAAATAGGATGTGGTTTGTTAATTGGTGAAGATATTACAGATTAGTTGGATTTAAACAACTTGTAGGTTGACAAATGAGCTTCAAAACGTATTATATGAATTTTGCAAGTGTATGAAGAATATTGCAATATTGGAAAATCAGATTGTAATTGTACATTTGTATTAATTATTATACAAACAAAATGTTATTTGATGGACTTGACAAAGGCTGTATCAAAATTATCTAAAAAGTTCAGCATCTTTCAATGCTTCGACTTATAAAATGCGTGTGTGAGAAATTTAGACTATAATTAAAGTCCCATTAGCTTTTTGTAATAAAAAATATGCCAAAAAAACAAGCAATTGCTAATATTATCGCAAGATAATAATTACCGACGAAACGAGCCCTATTTCTTTGAAAAATACTCATTTCGCTGTGATTTTTGCTAATATATAGAGTGCATGACGTCATTTTATGGCATGTGCATAACATGACTGCGGGAAAACACAGCAGCTGATATTGAAAAAAATACGATAGCGGTTTTGGAAACATTTTTCTTGCTATAAAGTATGCATGGGAGGAAAACACACCGGATTACTCTGTTATAGAACAAACAGAAACTATTACGACCGATAAATTTATATGCTTATGGGACTTTAAATGTTTGTGATCACTAACTTTTTTGTACCTGTATTTAACCATTTTTTGTATTTTGTTTTGAACGGGGGGGGGGGGGTCCGGGATGTCCCCCGAGATATTTTTTCAAATTACCAATATTAAATAGCGTTTCTGGCCAATTCTGGGTAACATTTAATCTAGTGATTTTGTTTTTTCGTGCACTAGTTGGGATATAAAACACATGGAATAATTGTTCTAGGTGGCACTGGAAAATATTGTCAGCTATAGACTCAACTGAGCGTTTCTTTTATATGACGAAAGAGAAATATTAAGCGTACGTTTATTTATATCCATTTTAATTATTGCTAGTCGTGTTTCCTTCGATCTTACAAATACATTTGCAATGTCGTCCATATTCATACTGTCGGTAGCATCCTGGTGCACGTGCAGAATCATCAGATTGTTCCAGCGTTCCTGTGTCATGTTTGATCATGGTAGGTTTTCATTCTGTGCAGTGCAGAGAACGACCGTTCACTTAATTGTTGCATTTGTGGCTGGCAGTACCAAGATGAATTTCAGTACAGTCACTACTTCCGAGAACATATCCCGTGATGCTGGCTTTCACTGATCACTTTCAATGATATGTTGCACTGTGTTGACATCATCAACCGTGTTCTACATGCACTTTTAACGATTCCATCTGTGTGCGAAGTGCTGTCTTTTCTACACCTCCCTTGTAGAATGTCACTACGTAGTCCATATCGTTACTGAATGATGGATCATCACTGACACTTTTCAACAGCATATCTTTCAGATGTCAGTATGACTGATAGCCTTCCTGGTCGAATCAGTCTTTCACGCAACTGATGGTCAGATCTAGTGCCTCGTAGTACTTCTGGTGGTAGAGGTCCTTTTCAGTCGTCGGGTACTCATTAGGAGCGTTCCCAGTTTCAAATCGATTCGGTATCTTGCGGCGTCTAGACAGGGTCGGATGGTTTAGGTCGAGGTTGTCTATAGTTGGTTGTTAATTAACGTTATTCTAGAAATTGTCGTAGGGCTCTTCCTGCCACATGTTCTTCAGTGTGGCGATTGTTATATGCGCGAGTCGCTGACCCTCCGATACGGATATGTCCTTGTGATGCAGTGTCTTGCTCAGATTATCGATGTGTCGTAGTACTTCATATCTTAGGCTGACACCGAGCAGAAAGTAAAAACTACCCGGGTCTGCACGCCAGTAATCCTAGCGCGCGTTTCAGAGTCCTTCACCATTTCATAACAGTTATCCCACAGACCCTGGAGAACACTGTAGTTGTCGAGCACACTGCACCAACTAGCTGTCCTGACTGTCCATCGAGTAGGACATAACACACGAAATCATGGTGTCTATTGACACATTTCACCTTTTAAATGATCTAGCTTGGTGTCTCTCTTGAGTGAATACTTAATTAACTTGGATATTTCATAGACAGTGTCCAGTGAGTCTCTCATCACTTTAGACCCCTTCATTGTGTCGCCAACGGCAATATTTAGCGCATGTCCGTAGTAATGAGTGTACACGGCTCTTTCTTCACGATTTGTGATGTTAGTGACAACGCCCTTTCTCGAGCCTGTTATGTTACTGGCACCATCG
Organism: Lutraria lutraria; assembly: GCA_964023205.1. Lineage (NCBI taxonomy): Eukaryota > Metazoa > Mollusca > Bivalvia > Venerida > Mactridae > Lutraria > Lutraria lutraria. The sequence continues at coordinate 18,212,984 of OZ026834.1, read as the reverse complement.
TAACACTGACCGCGGTGCAGTTGTTCAATGAAACGTTCATTCTAATTAGGATTTGTAATGTTAGTGGCAACGCCCTTTCTCGAGCCTGTTATGTTACTGGCACCATCGTAACACTGACCGCGGTGCAGTTGTTCAATGAAACGTTCATTCTAATTAGGATTTGTAATGTTAGTGGCAACGCCCTTTATCGAGCCTGTTATGTTACTGGCACCATCGTAACACTGACCGCGGTGCAGTTGTTCAATGAAACGTTCATTCTAATTAGGATTTGTAATGTTAGTGGCAACGCCCTTTCTCGAGCCTGTTATGTTACTGGCACCATCGTAACACTGACCGCGGCGCAGTTGTTCAATGAAACGGTCATTCTAATTAGGATTTGTAATGTTAGTGGCAACGCCCTTTCTCGAGCCTGTTATGTTACTGGCACCATCGTAACACTGACCGCGGTGCAGTTGTTCAATGAAACGTTCATTCTAATTAGGATTTGTAATGTTAGTGGCAACGCCCTTTCTCGAGCCTGTTATGTTACTGGCACCATCGTAACACTGACCGCGGTGCAGTTGTTCAATGAAACGGTCATTCTAATTAGGATTTGTAATGTTAGTGGCAACGCCCTTTCTCGAGCCTGTTATGTTACTGGCACCATCGTAACACTGACCGCGGTGCAGTTGTTCAATGAAACGTTCATTCTAATTAGGATTTGTAATGTTAGTGGCAACGCCCTTTCTCGAGCCTGTTATGTTACTGGCACCATCGTAACACTGACCGCGGTGCAGTTGTTCAATGAAACGTTCATTCTAATTAGGGTGTCCTAGATCACACTGGTCAATGTCTGCGAATCAATGGATGGAACCATATACAATCCGATGAATTTTTCATGCACAACAAGTTCACTGTCCACATGTCTTAAAACAATAACTACTTGTTCACGATTGGACTGGTCAGTAGTTCCATCAGCCATATGATGGTGAAGAACCTGTCGTCTCTGAGGTTTGCTGCCACTTTGTGTAGAATACCTAGAGCCATATCGAAATTATTTTTGGGTTTTCCATGTTTTTTATATATTTTTATTCAAAATACGTTAGAATTACGCATAAAGTCACTAATATAACATTCTAATTCGTTTCTAACATACTTATGTATTAACGAAGTGCGTTTTTTCCATTATCGACGTTTAAAGTCGTATTATATTTTTTTAATTCAAATACGTCATATTATAATTAAAAACCATAGTTATTCATTTTAAAATATTTCGATTATTAGAAAATGCGCATGTTTTATTCACTTTCACTTTATCTGGTTACGGTGAACATTCACCTGTTCCGACAATTTATTCACATTGCAGTAAAAATTGAGGAAGGGACACTTAGAGGAATTCAATCAAATATTATACTTAGAAATACTCTCTAGAGTGAACCAACACAAATCAAATATTTAAAAAGGTTATATTTGGTTAAATACTCGCCATTATGCTAACCATACATTAATTTGTACGTCATTTCAACGCACTCAAAAATCACAGGTATAGCGCAATAAAATCGTCTTTACCTACTACACAATCGCGGGAGCTTATTTTTTCACAACTAACTTCATGTTTGTGAGGGACAAAGATTAGATCGGCGAAAGCGCGTTGATTATTTTCGTTTTACTCGGAATCCTTCGGAACGGGTGAAAGCGTCAGAACTGTGCAACTTATAACTGTACGATGGAAGAAATGATAATGATCGAAATTAATTTCTGTAAATGGTTTATCAGACTATTGTTTCAGATATGAATCGTCTACTTTTTAATATCTCTTGCCAAATGCCAATATGCCCAATATATTTATATCATCATTTACACTCTAGCTCGCACATGTCCTATATATATATATATATTGATTTTGACCCTTCTTAAATTCTGACTTGGTTCGGCTTGAACAACCTTAAAATAAGTTAACACAACACTATTATGTATACACGTATGCGGTTTATCTGTTTACACTCGGACATGTCGGGGTGACTGAGTTTACACGCGGCTTCAGTGTTTAATTTTGGCTGTGTGTTAAATCTCTTATTGGATTATCTTTTGATCCTGATCGTGACGATTTTCGAGTACGTTTAAATTGGCGATGTTGGAAGCGAGGAAGTCCCTATCACTTTAGTATTTCACGTATTCTCCGCTACTTCATAGAATATTACGTTGTTCCTAGGTACGACTTTTGTCTCTATTGATCTATATGATAGTGTGATGATTCTGTCTTGTCGTCTTATCTAATCCTTATGATGGGTTATTCTATATTGTATGTTGATGTTAAGCGTTTCCGAATATGACTTATATCCGAAATACACTTATCCTGTCTCGTTTCAACTCTTTCAATCTTGTTGAAATTTATGACTAATTTTATAGTTCAGGCATGTGTGTATCAGTTTATCAACAGTTAAATGTGAGAAAGATGCGTTTTATTAAGACTGTCGTCATTTCTTTTAAGTTTTCTTACCTCGATTCATTCTGCTTTGTCCACACTTTTTCCTGCGTTTCAAATCTGTTTGAAGTGGACACCGAAACGTATAATAATTGATCAGTTTTTCCTTTTTGTCTATGTGAAAAATGTATCGAACTGTAGCAAACGTCTTAAAAATGAAATATAAGTAAAATCGGCGAGTGTACTTATGCAGAGTATGTATAAATAACATAGTGTATTTATGAACCAATTAATATTGTACGTGCACATGTAGTTCTAAGCTGGTGTTGCGATTTTATAATCACACACAATAAATACAAGCTGCTCTGTCAAAAATACTATTTCATTGTCCAAATAAACTTCACGGAAAGGAGATTATAGTCGGTGCTCACAAGAATCATTAATTGGTGAGATGTAATCATCAAAAATATGTGGGTTAATTCATTGAACATGTAAATGAAATACATGATCATAAAAGATGTTTCGCATCATACTTTTAATACATTTAGGATGTTGTTTTTGTATGCGATACAAACATTGAACTAGACTGACTGTAAATAATCTAAAAATGAAAGAAATTTACACTAGATATATTTTAATTATTACATTGTTCGACTTATTGAAATGATTTTGTACTACTAGCTCATTGCGATTGTGTAAAAAATGATTGTACGACATAACATTATTGCGATATTGACATACATGTACATGTAACGATTTATCTATACGAGTTATACAAAAAAAAATAACTTCAGAAATCACCATTCCTAAATCGCAATTTAAAAGTGTAAAATCAAATCACAAAAACGCGTTCAAATCATCGCATGTCAACCTGCAATTAGTTGTAACTTGTCGTATCGGTGACATCAAGTTTCACCAATTTATAGATTAAAAACTAAAACCATATATAATTAATTATACTGACTCCACAAGAAATGCCCCATCTCCCTTTGTAGGGTCATATTTGATGAATTAACATACAGTACATGTTTTTGTGATTTAAAAATAAAGATTGGGGATAGTTGTACACACATCATTTGTCATCTGAGTGTAATTAAACATTACACGGATATAACTACACTAGTTTCAAAAACTTTAACCTCTCAAATTCGTCAGTATCGAGTATGGCCTCCTTGACTTGCTATCTCTGTCTGCAGTCGCCGTCCAATTGACCAACACAGACAAGTTAAATGTTTGTACGGCGCAAAATCGCATCTGGCAATTAAATACTAGAATGTGGCCTATGTAGCATTTTTTATCAGGATGTGCGAAGTTTCAGATCAAACGAATTTGTTATTTTGACTTAACTGATCCCGAAACTAAAGTGATCATCTACTCCATCAAAAATACAAGCCGTTTATGTTTCATGAATCTCATGAATCTGGTCATATGGTTCTACAGTTCACGAGGTACTCTATATGTAGTCTCTGTTTCCACCCTAAAATTAAAATCAGGGGAAACTATCACCTCGATGTATCAGACGTTGCAATATCTGCTGGGATGCATATAAAATATTTAAATAAAGTCTTCAAAAATAATATACTCCGTTGTCTGAGGTACGTTGTCGTAAAAACCTGGTATAACGGTCCCAAACATAGATTTTCAACTGTAAAGTGACCATCTATATCGAACCATAAAGTGACCGTCTATGTCGAACCAATTAAGTCATCATTTCTCACCTGATCGGACATTTTTTGTATTGAGCTCCGAAATCGATATTTAATTAACGACAATTGCGTAAACAAGTCAGTGTCCACGCTCGCGATTATAAAATTAGTCTGTGTGAATATGTTTATAATGTTTTGTTTATTTGCGACATGTTGCTAAAATAAATACATCGAAACGTATAAATACCGTGTTCCGTATCTTATAACACGATTAAATGATTATTACAACACACCGATAATAAACACAGCGAATTTCTCTAATAATTTATACATCGAAGTTCATTTTGATCGAACAATTTTTCCTAAGTCCTTTGATATAAAGAGTTTCGGCTGCATTTATTGACAGATGGGCAGATTCATTCCCGTCGTTGTTTATCGAGCTCGCTCCATTCTTAGACTATAAATAGCGACTGCGTCATCAAGCTAACACTAGTTGGTGTGAGTAACACGTGACCTCGCTCTATTTCTGTTTTGTTTATATCACGTGATGACCATTGCGGATATTTCGGGCACTGTCACTAATCTGCTTCGCGCAAGAAGTTGCGATTTTGCATTGCCACTTAAAAATAAGCATACCAGAGTGTACGGCGGGCTTCCGCCGCCGTACAATAACGTAGGAGTCCACTTCTTACGAAGAGCATTTGCCAATTCTTTAAAATAACGTTTTGCGACTGTGGGTTAAAACGTCGACGTAAACGACGTTCAAGGACGCCCCACATGTGTTAAATTGGGTTATAGAGTTACCAGGTCATGGCAGAATGTCAATATTATTGACCCTGAGAATGTTCCTAATAAATCTGGCCGTATGTGGGCGCGCATTGTCATGTTGAAATGTAAGGTCAGGGCGTTGCTGAAACATGGGAACGACTACAGGACGAATAACTTGGTTTACTCAGGGGCCTGTCACACTGCAGCGTATTAGGCCTACGAGTGTGAATTTAAACAGTATTCATATATTTCAAACGTTATCAGACTGTCATCTTCCTTCTTCTACTCCTAGTTCGGTGCACAACATACTGTGCAAGGTTTAAAAGATTCTGCTGGATTTATCGCTGCCAAACCATTACACCACCCCAACCAAAACACACAATTACGGGCGTAACGTTCATTACTAGTACGTCGACGGTAAACGCGAACACATCCGTCAGCAAAGGAAACGTTAAAGCGGGATTCGTCACTAAAGACGACAAAACGCCAACGTCTTTCGATACTGTTTTGAGCCCATTACCGATGTTCCCGACAGAGACGGTCCGTCACCACTACATCTCGGTACGGCCGCCTGCACGACATTCCACGCTCCTGGAGACGTCTCCTTGTCGTATTTGGACGTATATACATTCCTCTCGCGATTTCCTATTACCACCGACGTTGTGGATTGCGCCGTGAAGAAACGGTTTCGCAGGTGACGTTGACGAATGAAATAGTTCTGTTCTACAGACGTCACACGGGGTGCACCGGGTCGGGGTGTATCAGACAAGCTCCCTGTTGCGTTCACTCGTCCAACAAGACGTACTATTGTCGATCTTGAAACGTTAAAGCGTCTAGCCACGTGACCTTGGGAAAGTCCACCTTCAAGCATGCCCAAAATGCTTGCTCTTTCTTCGTTATTTAGCCTTAGCATTTTGTAAATTGATATTTTCCAAATATTGCTTTTACTATAGTGTGATTTTATTAAACTGTCAAGGCTGCATAATTATACGGTCAATGATTGCATTTATGTTTAGCTTCGGTGAGGTTCGATTACTTTCGTAAGTTATACGATAATTTTCATTTTACCGTTATATAAACACGTTGATGGAACATCCCATAACGGTAAAATAAACGAAAACTATCGACTGTGGTACGGAGCTAAAAATAATCACATCCAGCAACCGTGTAATTAATCAGCTTTGACAGGTTAATAAAATAGTACTATACTTGGTTGTAAATCAACTACTGTATACACATGTGTAAATTTGACCGACATAATCATAATTATGGGGAAAGCGCGCACGGGGCGTACTGACAAAAGGTGCATTGAGCTATGGCTTAAGCAAACTCAGGACTGAGGTGCAACTTCATACTTCATTAGGATCTAGAAGAAAAAATACGATGGTACGCAAAAAGTGCCTATAATCGTTTGTATGTGCTAAGTTATCGCACTTCAATGATGAGGCGTTTTTTGTGAACGTCAGTATATATACTTAAAGGAATACACTGTATACAGTCCATTGCTTTGAAACAATTTCTATATTCACCTTGGCAAAATAAGGCGCTTATTACCATCAATTGATAATTTAAGCATGTTTTTCGATAATAAACTCAAACTCTTCCGTATTCCGTCTATATGAATATTTTCCATAAAAGTAATAGTGATTGCTTGCGTTTGTGGCCATATGGAAGAATATATTACTTAAACACACAAACTAGTGAAATAAAAGAGCATTTATATCATTAAAACAGAAATCATTACAATATCACAATTTCTGCTCCAAAGACTTTTTACTCAAATTAAGGTGCCATAATTTGCTGTAGTCTTTTTAGGCGTCCAGTCCGATCTGAAAATCATGGGACAGTCTGAAATAATTATTGCGTCATCAGTAAAAATTTAAGGCTTATAGTTATCTGAAAGCTTTTTGTCGTTACTTCCATGGAATTCTATATGTGACAGTGTAATTATCATTGAAAAATAATGTGAATAAAAGCGGAGAGGGGTTCTCGCCTTGGTGGACGCCGATAGAACATGAAAAGAACGATCGATGACATACTGCCATTATAAGTGAAACACAAGACTTAATATCACACTATACATATTATAGATAACATGGAAAACTTTGTCATTGATATTATTTTTTAAGAGTTTCTGTCAGAGACTTTTTCTGTGTACGTTATCGGCGTTTATGGGTAAATCACGCTTTCAAAATCGCAACTTCCGGTAGTGATTATTATGCAATAATATTATTAAATAACACAAAACATATAAACATACAATTGTAAATAATGCGTACAATAATCAAATCAATACATATCTATGTTGCTAATCTATTGATAGTTAAATAAGAATGTTTAAGAAGCAGCCATTAAATCAATTTTTTCCTGTCTATATTTCATTGCGTAATGAATAAATTAAGCTACATATATAATTGTGTTCTTACTGTTAGAGGAAAGTAATTTTCTAAACAAACCAAGACTGGGCCAACTAGAATTCATATTAAATTTATTTCGCAAAGTTGAATAATCTGGACAAGTGCAAAGAAAGTGATATTCAGATTCGATTACATGTTGATTGCACATTTTACATAAACGATTTGGACGAGGAACACTTAACATAAATTATTTTTTTAGAAACGAAGTTCCTGTAGGTATATATATACCACATTTTGTATTGACAAAATAATGACGCCTCTCATCCGCCTTGAAAAAATAGAACCATTTGTTGAATAAGTATACATTGCAGACTTTACAGTTTTGACAAAAGTTGGAGATAATATTGCAGAATTCTGTTGATTTTGAAAGCATGTGAAATATTTTGGCGATTTAAACTGTAAAACTAACAAGTATGATAATTATTAATAAAGTATTCATCCACACCAAAGTTCATTCATAATCTGTCCAGGTAACAAGATTTACTACATACTGGAAATAGTTTCATTCACGAAAGTAGTACGTGCCACAATCTCAATGTAGTGAGATTACATTATGACACAGAGTCATAAGTTTAGTACAGACGATTTATACTGTTCAATGTGTGTATACAAATAAAAACGCTGAAGTTACTGAATTTGCTTGGGTTTTCAACTAGTAATTTCTCACTGAATGTCATGACTTTTAGAGTGCAGCTGTTCAACTGAAGTCCGCGAACAATTCATGAAATTTCACAAACTTTTCATGAACATCATAAGTTCACGAAATGTTCATGAGTTTATTCATGAATTGTTCATTAAATGTCCATTGAAATAATTCATGAATAGTTCATGAACCTTATGAAAAACATCTTTACTTTTTTTAATTAATTAGTTCATGAACATTTTTTTTCATGAACTGCGATCATCAGACAAAATTCATGAACCAAATGTACAATTTGTAGGCATCGAATAAATTTCATGAACTATTCATGAATAAGCTCATGAACATTTTTTAACTGTCCATCAAATTGTCGACAGGGACAGGCATTTATTTTTTTAAGGATGGTTTTATCTAACACATTTAAACTTCGTTTCTGACAGTACTCTCAGTGCTTTGATTATATTTTCAGGTTCAGCATTCGTTACATAGGTGCAATGCTATCTATAAGGTTCAGCCATTCCCTTAATGTCGGAACTGCAATTACACAAATACAGCACACGGGAAAGTGACGACATGGTCGAAATTCATATTCTATGTTAATTGGAGATTAATGATGATTTATCTATTACTTTAATTCATACAAATCACCTCATTTTGTTTGTTAAAAACTATAACTAGGACTTGTTGCTTATATAATAAGAAACCATTCCAGAGAAAGCCTTTCAAAAGTGATATATATGTGGATCTGCTTCCTTATTAGCTAAACGTCTGATAATTATAGAACATTAATCGTCATTTCGATACAAAAACTTTCAAATGTGACATGTGATGAAGCATGCACACGGAAAGGAGATGTGAACGAACACAAGAGAATTCATATGGGAGAAAAACCTTTCATATGTGATATATGTGGGTCCTCTTTCTCACGTAAATAATGTCTGAACCAGCACGTGATAAATCATTCCAGTGAAAAAATATTTAAATGTGCCATATGTGATAAAGCCTTCATGCGCAAAGGCGTCATGAAGAGACACATGACAATTCATACCGGAGAAAAATATTTCAAATGTGACATATGTGGGTCCTCTTTCACCCGAAAAGGACACCTGAACGAGCACATGAGAATTCATACTGAAGAAAACCCTTTCAAATGTGATATGTGTGGCTCCTCTTTCACCGCAAAAAGATCCCTGAACCGGCACATGAGAGTTCATACTGGAGAAAAACCTTTCATATGTGACATATGTGGGTCCTCTTTCACCCAAAAAGGACAATTTAACGAGCACATGAGAGTTCATACTGGAGAAAAACCTTTCATATGTGACATATGTGGGTCCTCTTTCACCCGAAAAAGACACCTGAACGAGCACATGAGAATTCATACTGGAGAAAAACATGTAAAATGTGATATATGTGGCTCCTCTTTCACCGTAAAAAGATCCCTGAACCGGCACATGAGAGTTCATACTGGAGAAAAACCTTTCATATGTGACATATGTGGGTCCTCTTTCACCCGAAAAGGACACCTGAACGAGCACATGAGAATTCATACTGGAGAAAAACCTTTCATATGCGATCTGTGTGGCTCCTCTTTCACCGTAAAAAGATCCCTGAACCAGCACATGAGAGTTCATACTGGAGAAAAAACTTTTAAATGTGATATCTGTGATAAGGCATTCTTAAGTAAAAGTGAAGTGAAGAGACACAAGACAATTCATTTCAATGATAAACCTTTCAAATGTGATATCTGCGAATCTTCTTTCAGCCAAAAAGGATATCTTAAGCTTCACATGATAATACATTTCAGTGAAAAAATATTTAAATGTGACATATGTGATAAAGCATTCAAGCGTAAAGAAGTCGTGAAGAGACACATGAAAATTCATACTGGAGAAAAACCTTTCAAATGTGACATATGTGGGTCCTCTTTCACCCGAAAAGGATATTTTAACGAACACATGAGAATTCATACTGGAGAAAAACCTTACAAATGTGATATATGTGGCTCCTCTTTCACCGTAAAAAGATCCCTGAACCGGCACATGAGAGTTCATACTGGAGAAAAAACCTTTCAAATGTGACATCTGTGATAAGGCATTCTTATGTAAAAGTGAAGTCACTTCAATTTAATGAAAAACTTTTCAAATGTGACATGAGCGATTCTTCTTTCAGCTAAAAACGATATCTTAAGCTTCACATGATAATTCATGCAGGACAAAAACCATTCCAATGTGACATATGTATTAAAGAAAGCTTCTTTCAGCCAAAAACGATATCTTAAGCTTCACATGATAATTCATGCAGGACAAAAACCATTCCAATGTGACATATGTATTAAAGAAAGCTTCTTTCAGCTAAAAACGATATCTTAAGCTTCACATGATAATTCATGCAGGACAAAAACCATTCCAATGTGACATATGTATTAAAGAAAGCTTCTTTCAGCCAAAAACGATATCTTAAGCATCACATGGTAATTCATACTGGAAACAAAAATTCAAATGTGGCTCCTTTTTCACATGTTAAGATGAAGTGAAGAGACACAAGAAAATTCATTTCAATGAAAAACCTTTCAAACGTGATATCTGCGATTCTTCTTTCAGCAAAAATGGACATCTTATTCGTCACATGATAATTCATATACTAGTAGGAGAAAACCCTTTCAAATGTGACATATGTGGGTCCTCTTTCACCCATAAAAACTCTTCAATGGGCACATGAGAATTCATTACGAGTGAAATATATACATGTAACATGTATATTGCTAAGTATTTGCTCGGAATAGAGATTTAAGAGCCAAAACATGGTCCATTCTTCTACTTTCAAATGTGACATCTACGGATTTCCTTCACTAAAAAAGAGCCATGAACAAAAATCTTACTGTAGAAAAATTTCTAGAAAATTTTGTTATTTTGTAACTAACAAATACCATTAACACCCATTTAACAACTTGTATTCTTTAACAATAAATTGTCAATAAAATACATGCATCCACTTTGTCCTTGTGTGTGAAGGCACGTACATGTATTTACTTTGTCATTGTGCGTGAAAGCATGTACATGTATTTACTTTGTCGTTGTGCGTGAATGCATGTTTTCACTTAGTCATAGTGCGTGAATGCATGCTTTCACTTTATCATTGTGCGTGAATGCATGTTTTCACTTTGTCATTGTGCGTGAATGCATGTTTTCACTTCGTCATTGTGCCTGAATGCATGTATCCACTTCGTCATCGAGCATGTACGGATGTATATAATATTGTGTCTGTATCTTTTCATAGGCCTTCAGTCGGGTTTATCAACCGACTTCTGTCAGCTATATCGACAACTTCCTCGCATTTAATATTTTCTCGTCTTGAATGGCGGTGAATCTGGCGGTGGTGATGAGCTATCTAGAGAAAACTAGTTAGGGACTTTAGCATTTCGTCCAAGGAGACCCGTACAACTATAAAAAATATCCTGTACATGATACGCGTACATGAGACAACAAATACATTTGTAATTATGATTGTACTCAAATTGATGTACAAATGTATATACATTGTATAATTTATATTCTCCATTTAAAAGCATACAGCAGCACTCACTTATATACAGTTAGATATTATGTACATCACATATATAACAAGTGCATAATTTAAAATAACATGACAGTGTCGTGAACATGCAGTACCTGTTTTCAAAAGTATTATTATAAATATTTGTTTTTGTTTTATCAATGTTTACGGTCATGCACGTAATTTGACCTATGTCGTTGCCATAATGTATTTTTTCTTTAATAATAAACATATTCACATAAGTCTTAACAAATCATCACCGAAACAATTACAATGATACATGTATATAAAGTCACTATTTCTACGGGAAATGGATCGATGATCTACATTTGTAATACCATCAATGTCTAATTACCTATATATCATGAACAATATAGACATGTTTTACCGAACCTATAATAGCATTCAAGTCACGAATTGCATACTCGTACGTGATCTAAATCCGAAAATATATTAACACAATTGTCCATCAATTTCCGGTAACACCAAGACAGACAACTCGTTCAATCTTAAAGAAGCATTTATCTAAAGTTCTAAACCTAGGTAAATGGTTTATACATGTACCTTTGTACCATTTTAACCTTACTACAAATTAGTCTTGTTGCTGTTATTTATACAAACTGATATACAAGGGGTGGATTCGTGTTCCTTTATTCGTAGAGTTTTTTAATTACGACAGCACCAATTAACAATCCAAGTCAACGTGTAGGTCGATCACTATATGCTAGTGGTTGATTCAAACAATCTTACATGGACACATGTTTTTGAATTATCCTTGACTTATCAATGCCCCAGAGAATCCTGCATGGTATCTGTCCTTTGGAGATGACCCGGTTATATGGCCCTCGCTTTCTACCCATACCGATTCTCCAGATGCAAGATAAGCAACGGTAGTGACTCCACCCATGTTCCATCCAGATGAATGCCCGGCAAATGCATATTCAATGACCTTTCTTTTATTTCCAACCGATTGTACCATGTACATATTACCAGGTTTGCCCTTGGGGTTTCCCAAGTCCATTGAAAAGATGTACGTGCCGTTGTACGGTGCTGTAAACACACCACTGTGTTGATTGTACGCTGTCCCTATGTTGAGATCGACTTGATCAAAAACAATTATGTGACCTTTGGGTAAATTAACGATGTTGTTGCTAAGAAAACTCCTGAATGAAACACTAGGTACCATTGACAGTCTAGTAAGTTCTGAAAATAAATAAATTGTGAAACACTTTAAAAGTGAGATACCCTCAACCTTTCCTCTATATCTAATATCAGTCGGTATATATACGCAGTCGGACAGAGTCTTGACCATCAGCATAAAACTTATACGTTTGCGCATGCGCGACATTATGACTGAAGACAGTGTTTACCCTGTTTAGACCTAATAATGCAGTGACTGGATAAACCCTGTCACTAGATCACGTGGTCTGCTTTATTTCGTCACTTTGTTTTCTTACGCGCCTTAGTCCGCTCGTTATACAACAAGACTTAGTGTGCTTTTTATATTACAAAATGATACAATGATAATTATATAAATAAAGTGTTCTAAGTTTTTATTCCAAATAGTGTGACGAATGTATGGGACTATTTTATTGCCGCAGCATGTTGCTGAACGGTTATAACGCTGCTCAAGTGAGGCATGACGTGCGTTTTTAAATCCAAATAAATAGAGTTTTGGGACTTATTTCGTTGTAGAAACAGATATTTTGTTATAGAAACAAGATAAATCGAATACATGGTTGATTCCGAGATGGAGAAAGTTTATCCGGTTCGGCACGAAAGCTAAAATTACAGCAGCTTTCTAATAACCCCATCACACTAGGGCCACGTTTGTACTACTTCCAAGAACCTGATTAACGTGATGAGGACGCAGTAGGAACCGGTTAAAGCGTGGTATGGTCTTCGTGGACGTGGTGGGACTTTTGGCATATCAAAATATAACGTGGCGGAGACGTGGTCAAATTAGAACGAAGTGCTTACGTAGTAAGAACGTAACAGGGGTGTGACTATATAAAACCTAATTGGAACTTCATTGACGCAGAAGAAGCGTGGTGCGGACTTGAAAAGACAGCTAGCGATTTTCACCGCATTGTCACTGGGTTGTTACTACGCATTTGTTACGTCAGTGAAGTTTTCACTACGACTCAACCAGGTGTATGCTAAGACCATAGTACGTCCACATCACGTTACAGAAAACTGCACTAGGTTGTAATTTTGCACCGTCACGTCTTTAGTACGTTTGCAACAGGTGACCAGTACGTTCCTGCCAGGTTCTGAGCAATTGGTATAAATACTGGATTTATACACCATTCTTTCATTTCCAGTCAAATGTATGTTAACAAATAAATGCATTTTGTTATTGTACCAGGAAAACAAGCCATTTTGCAATTGGATGCTGAAATTGCCATTTTCTAAATAAAAATAGACGAAAAAGGAACATGAAGCAATCTAGACTATGCTGTGTTTAACTTAGTGCATGGCTATCAGCAGAAAGAAGACTTCTGTTCGACCATCATGATCAGTTAAAATAAATGGACACATGGTACAGTATACATACGGAGCTAGTGAATGCAATGAGGACGTTGTTGGGACCTAGGGAGAGTGCAGTTCAGTCTGCATGGACGTAGTGAGCACTTAATTTGGACGTAGTATAAACGCAATAGACCCGGTGACAACGGGAAGCTGCACGTGTAATGAACTTACTAGGAACGTGATAGTGAGAACCTAGCAAAGACGTTGTACGGACGTAGTGCGAACCTGAGTGCAACATTTTTTCGAGTTTGTCCTCGAAATTTTCAGGACGTGATGGGAACTTTGCGAGCGTGATGCGGACGTGCTCTGGTGTGATGGGGGCATAAGCCTCACGCATAATTTATATGTGACAACTACATTTTCTTAAACCTGATGTGCCTATGTTTTTTACAACTTCATGATTAAGTTGTCTTTTTATAAATTGATTTGTCTAATAACTACTTTTCTGTTTTTTTTTTTCATTAAGCACGTAAGAAATGTGCCTTTCAAGACGGTCGCCAATTCAAATAAAGGGAGATAAATATTGTAGATGTGGGAAATATGTATATTAATTGATGATTGCAATAATATTTACTGAATAAATATATCTGTATTAGCAGATAAATTGTACTTTGGTATTTTACATGAAATCATCATCCCTTCTTTTGTAAATGTTATTACATGTATTGAAATAAGAATGCACGTACCTTTCGTTTCTTGTTCATATCTACAATTTGCCTCCTTCAATTTGAGTATTTCATTCTCCAGTTCGAGTAATTTCATGTTCACATTTTGTTTATCCAATGGCTCGCTTCCATGGCAAACATTGAAGGAGAAAAATGGAATGGAAAGCAAATACACAAGTCGCATCGAAATATCCATTTTAATAATTAATAAGAATGTTTTGTTTTTTTGGCAACCGAAACACAAACTGATGAGACAATTACAAAAATGTATGGAACGGTTCATAAAATGTGTTTACTGCGGTGCTGAACATTTTTAAATAACAGGACATGGTACATTAATTTGCACAAATGAACTGAATTATTAGGATAATCATCTCGAAGGTCGACTTTTATAAGTGCTATATCCGATTTCGTTCTTAAATTTCCTTTCAAAACATTTAGTATGTCACGAATCGAATATGTGCTCTTAAGACGTAAAAAACAACAGCATATAATAGGCCTAAATTGTATAATATACTAGTCTAGCTGTGCTTCAATAATGAAAGACAAAAGTATCAGCTTTATTTCTGATACACAGTCCGTCTAATTAGTTCTTAAGACGTACGTAATTTATCAACAATTTAAATGAACATAAGTTGAGAGAGGTATTAAAAAATATATATATATATACATTTTTGTATAAATAATTGTGCCGCAATATTGCCCATCACATTTGATAACAACATGCAGTCCTCGTGGACAATAATACTAGTATATGGCAATGCATATGTCATATTACTATAGTAATCATGCAGTATATAAACAGAATTAAACAGAACATGCTGTTGATGGTTGTGTGATAAATTTAGACAACATGAAACTGTTGACAGTCATACCTATAAAAATAAGTGCGATGAAAATACCAGAATACATTAATTGTATGCAATTACTTTTGCTGTTATACACAATGTACATGTAACTCATTAGAGTTCTGATCATCGCTATCATATAAGTTATGGCAGTATGAAATAATCTCAACGACATTGTCTCTCTAAACTGCTCCTTTCTTCGTGTCGGGGTAATTGTGGAGAAGGAATAGTAACACAGTGGTTTCAGAAGCGCAAAAATATGTACGAGTATGTCGACTAACTTTGATTGATTAGTATAAGTATGATAAAAACAGCGTCAATCACAAGTCAAGTACATGTATAAAAAAATGAGTGAAACAAAATTTATCAGAAGCGCAATACATCAGTCTGTACTTGTTTTAGTCACCTGCGTAAAGTGTAAATGACATGCATTTTAAACACCAGTTTTCTACTGAATGTACGTTTATTCATGTCCACACATCTTGAATTACTGTTTATTCACTAACATACCAGAGAATCCTGTATGGTATCTGTCAGTTGGAGTGGTCCCGCTTATATGACCTTCACCTTCTAGCCATACTGAATCTCCTGATGTGAGGTAGGCAACAGTTGAGACTCCGCTC
This sequence comes from Lutraria lutraria, assembly GCA_964023205.1. Classification (NCBI taxonomy): domain Eukaryota; kingdom Metazoa; phylum Mollusca; class Bivalvia; order Venerida; family Mactridae; genus Lutraria; species Lutraria lutraria. The sequence goes on along the minus strand of OZ026834.1, from coordinate 18,196,886 downwards.
ATGTTCCAATTTATTGTGTGACCAGCAAATGCATATTCAATGACTGTTCTTTTATTCCCATCCGATTGTACCATATAAAGAGCACCAGGTTTGTCCTTTGGGTTTGCAACAGCCATAGAAAAGACGTACGTGCCGTTATACGGTGCTGTAAACACGCCATTATGTCGGTTGTACGCTGTCCCGATGTTTAGATGGACTTGATCGAAAATAATTATCTGACCTGTGGATATTTTATCAATGTGTATACTTAGAAAACTCCTGAATGAAACATTAGGTATCCTTGATGATCTGGAAAGTTCTGAAATAAAAAAATCTTATTTTAACATGTCGAACCTCGTTTTAAAATAATATCATAATGGAAGCCTATCCAATGAATATGAGGCAATGTTTTATCCGAACTTTTATTTAAGAAGACGCATTTTCCCGTTTTAATGCAAGTGCATATCGAAACGTTTGTTCATATAATTTGCTCGCAGATTTGTGTCAAGTAAAGTGATAAACAGCACTTTCATTCGATATAAACAAATGCTATATTTAAAACAATAAATAAATTATAATAAAACTGTATTGTAAAAAATGTATTGTAAATTTCATTTAGTCGCCACCACGGTTATAGCCGATAGACATATCAATTTGAGTACTTTCTAATTACCCGTCCCATACACCAATATAACTTAAGACACCAACTGACTGCTGAAACAGCCACGAGTCAAGCTACTTGTGTTGCATTCCGTATATTATAATTCAAATTTGATCAACTACTTATTATAACTGGCCCACTTTTGGTAATGTACAGGACACAACAGTGTCAGGTCAATTAAAAATTCATTGTCTGTCCCTAAATACAATAGTTTTACCTAATATTTCCTTTCGTAGCTCTTTAATAGTTGCTTCAGTTTGTTGTGATGTCTCCTTTATGGTAATAATGTCTGAAAATGAAATTTGGACAACAAGTTAGTTCGCTCCTTAGTTTATATATTACATGACAAAGTATACCATGGTTCTTCATGCGGACTAACAACACGTATAGCAATATATGCATGTGATTAATTAATATTTCAGAGCAATTTTCTTGATTATGCCAAAGACCTATATACTATGTATAGTATAGGTCTTTGATTAGGGTATACAAACATTTCAAACACTAGACAAACATTACACATGTACAAATTTTAACATACGAAGTATCTGTACCTAAGTAATAATTACACTTACACTTAAAGTTATACAGATCGATGTTTCTCTTTCGAATGATTTGAGGCGGCTCAACGAATACTAAGATAAATGCAGACCTGTACGTATATAAAAATATACGTACCTGATAATTGTCACAAATTTTGATTGTAATACTATTGTTATCAATAGTACATTATAAATATTTTTTCTAATAGTTAATAATGATGTGGACAAGTTGCATTTGTCGGTTAGCTCCTTGTGGTGGGGTATATGTTAGTATTGGTTAGCAGGAAATACATACTACAAGAAAATCATACGATTCGCACCTACATTTTGCTTATAGCAATGTTTGTGTTTCAGTCGGTACTAATTAAGAATATGATGCGTATTCACGCGAATACTATAGAACTACTGCAGGAATATTGCATCGAAAATAGTTAGAATTCTACTTTTTAATCTTCATAGGATGATCCCAGTATATGCATGGCATTGTCGTACATTTGTAATTCAAGTTCACAATACATGTATACTTCATGTTGTAAATGATATAATAATACCTTACCTCGTGTCTCTTGTTCACGTCCACAATTTGTCGCTTTCAATTTGAGTATTTCATTCTCCAGTTCGAGAAATTTAATGTTCACGCTTTGAATATCCATTGGTTCGTTCCCATAGCAAACATTAATAAAAAGGACAAGTATGGACAGCACAGGCACGATGTGTATCGACAAAGCCATTGTAGAAAACAAGAACAACAAAAATAGATTCTCAAAAAAAGTCCACCTTTTCCAAACGGACTACCGTGCACCAGGTACGTATATATAACACCTGCCAACCAACCATGCAAGTTATTCTCACATGCGTGCGCACGTTATATTAATCAAGATACTACTTGTAGCAACAGATATGTATATAGTCTATCGGTGGTAGCATTCGTTTCAGTTTGTAGTTCTAGAAGAATGCTGTATAGCACATAAAGCGTAAAGGTTATACTTAATTGTTTCTGGTTACCAGACCTATCCTAGCTAATTTCCCCCGCAACACAGTACTTTTTATAAGGCCCGAGAACAGTGAACCCACACTCTCATTTTTGCTGACCTTTCCATAAGCTTTCAAGAGCAATATCACCCGACCTATCTAATATAAACAGGATGTATGGTTTGCTTATACATTGTAATTTGTTCCAATCTATCTCCCATTTAGACAAGCTCCAGCTGGGAACTTATGTAAATTGTGTGTAGTAAATTATTTATACGTAGTAAACATGTAGTTGTCTGATATGATTTCAGGACATATATATATATACTCTTTGAGAGTAATATTTCTTAGTAATAACAGAAATAGCAAGTGAACAGTATCAATGACTTATATACATACATGTATGTATATATAATTATAAGTCCTTGACAGTATTAATTAACCATATATTCAATGAAAGAAGTTTATGTATATGCAAATGGATCGATCTATATATATATCGTCAGAGGTCCTAACTGCGCCAATGTCCTAACTGCACCATCTTTCTTGTTTTTAACGTAGTCTCGTGAGATTTTACCGCACGCGCAAGTGACCGTGTGAATTTTTTTCTATGACGTAATAGATAAAACGAGGATGAATATTTGTGTGAAAATACGATTCAAATATATAAATAATTCCATTTCATTTCACTCAACTGTTTTTATGTGTTTTTTCTTAATGCAAAATGGTTTCCTTGAAAAATGTCCCTTTTATGCACAAATTGTTGGAGTAAAAATGCCTGGAACGCACCGTTTGCAATGTTTCCTGTTGCATCAATAAAAGTCACGTGACCATAGTCGAATTTTAAGGCTGTGCCTAATCTTATTATTACTTTTTTATCCCTTGTAGATATTAAGCTTGGTAAGTGATTTGAATCCTTTTTTTTATTCTCAATTGTCACCCGGAACATACAAAGATCAAGAAAATATTTCAATGACGCACTCATTCAAGCATTGATATATCTAGGAGGAAGGCGTGGACATAGATAAAAATATGAAAGTAGAGAAATACAACTTAAAAATATGGGTTAATTAAATTACAGTACTCAAATTGGAGAAGTATGGAGAAGTGACACATTTTTTTCAGTCCTCACTGTAAAGAGGAGGAAAAACTATGTTTAAAGCTACTCATAACCGATAAAATAGTTTTATAAGTTGACCAATGCATTATTTTAAGTAAATTCGTTCAAAAACCTATTGACATGAATAACCTTGCCTAAATTATTGTAAATGTCAAGACGTCACTCACACATGGCGCAGTTAGGACCAAAAAAATTGTGGCATTATATTTGACTCACAATGTGTTTTATGTCACTTTGTAGTAGAAACGTATTTATGATGGGGGATTTTCCTTGGTATTGAAGTAAATTGGTTATAATTAAGTGGTTAGTAAATAGTTTCTATTATATGTAGTGTATTAATGTAGCATTTCACAGCTAAAGCTTAGATTGGCGCAGTTTGGGCACTCGATGATATACGTGGTCTCAGTCGCATTTTTCTATTATTTTCGAAGTCGCCACATAATTTATGTTATATGAAAAGAAATCAGAATGCAGAAGTATATATTGTTTCATAAATTTGTTCATTAGCTAAATAATTGACTGTGTACAGACTGATCGAGTCAACGGGAACCAGTTTATTTTAGTTATACAAAGACCGCAAATGTATTCATATTCGTCGTTATGTAAACTTCTATAACTAAGTTATCTCCCTTGTTTTTGCCAAATGGAAAGCGCTATTATTCAAATGGTAAAATATGGCATCTGTATTAGAATTAGTGCTGAAAGAAAAAGTTTCACCTCTCGAAGTAGTAAACTGGTTGAAGTATAAGACGTCCGTAAGTGTTTCATCTTATTAGATAGCATTGATTTAAGCTGTGCACGGTGAATGGTATACCCCACCCTCCTGTTTCGACTGCAGGATTCACATGCAATCTTGCATCAAATGTTCCAGTGACAGTTAAGTTATATTTGACACACTGATATATCGTATTTCAAGTGACTGCATCTTTAGAATTAGTGATTTGTTGTCACACAATCGGTTGTATTATGCCTGTTTCCTTTATTGAGGATCACAAATTGACCATAAGGCATAAAATTGCCTGTTTCTGGTTAATCTAGCCAGAGATGTATATAATTATATGTCTCTGATCTAGCTATACAGACTTCGTCAAAAGTAAAAAATCTGCCGGACATTTGGTCAGGCCAGCTTGAAAATTCTGTCGGACAGAAAGGAAATCTGTCAGACCAAAAAAGTAAGCAAGTCAAGTGTGTAATTATAAATGTACATCAGGTAGATAAGTTGCCGGACCAATGAGGATTGAGAAAAGATTCTTCATCTGACCAACACACAAAGTCACAATCTATGATTATTAAAAGAGTATGACAGTATCAGACAAGTTCGCCAGTCTGGCGTCATTCGTGTAGTCTGCTAGCTACCGCAACCTTTTCACTTTATTATTACATGAAATTCTCACTTTCTTAAATTCTTTACCTTTCCAGCAGTCCACTAACTTGCAATAAATTTAAAACAACCAGCCCCAACCTTCCTACCCTATTTCTAATGATCATGGAACCAGAAACAAACATTATTTTCAGTCCTATCAGGCATAAGCAATTCTTGTTGTAGATTAAAATTTTACTGGGGAATGTAAATTGCAATGTTTGTGATATGTGTTAGAAGTTCATAAAGAGTGGTGACAAAAATAGGACCGCGGTTGGGTAACCGTAAATTTGACTATTTTTTCTGGCCTAACAGAAAAGGGTAAAATTAAATATTTATAATTTATGATCCATTTGCTGAACACCACCATCGTAAAAAATCTGAATGTGTTCTACACAAACTAACTTATAATTAGAGTATGTGCATACATCTTTCTATGTATATAAATCTGTACAAGGAGTAAGAAAACAAATAAACCTATGTCTGGCTTGAGTATGCGACCTGTTTGCATGCCAGAAACTCCACAACTGTTACTGAGCTAATCAGGCTGGTAATGTCACAGTCAATTTAATTATACCATTGAATACAAATGTACTTTATTCTATATTAAAGTTCTATTACTGCTACATTCCTCCTTGATATTTATAAGGGATTATCATGGTGTAACAGAAATGGAACATGTACAGCTTGTTGATGTTTAAAGACTGGCACAACTACAGTGAATATATGTTACATCTCAATAGAATAACATAAAACTAGATGTATGTTTTGTTTCTCTTTTAGAATGGAAGCCCAGAATGTCTTACTGATCTAGACAATTTGAAGATTGAGTTTGTTCCATTCTTTTTGAACTACCTCAGGGATCACACTATACACCTCTTACAGACATCAAAATCTGCTACTCCATCTCCTGCAAAGACACCTTCCTTGAAAAAAATTCGGAAGTCTGTGAAACGTAACAGAGATAATGGTGGAAAGAGGCAACAGTTGTTTGGTGCTCATCCTTCAAATGATGTTGAGGATTTACGCAATCTTCCTGCATCAGTGTTTTCTCCCAATACATCCATCGAATCTCCAGGTATGTCACAGTACAGCTCAAAGGGTGACAGAAGTTGTGGGAAAGGAAATTATAGACAAAATTACTCTGGTCAAAAATACTCTCCACAGTGTGGAAGTCAGAGATCATCACCTCATTCACAACAAACTCCAGACCAAAGGTCTAAACAAAAACTCAGTTTAGGTGAATTCATGAATACACCAAATCAAAATAACAATGCAGACTGGAGAAGGAAATCACCCCATTCAGGGAATAGGAAAGAATTTAGTATTGACTGTACACCGTCTCCTGCAATGAACAATCATGGGAGAAAATCAAGTGGAAAAAAGAGACACAGCTATAGCCCCTTAGTTCAAAATGTGACTCCAAACCAGACACAGGAGAAACCAGTGCCACCAGTTTTCAGTTTAGCCAGTACTAGTGACTTCCCTCCAATGGGTGAAATGTGCTCTAACAAGAACAACAATCGTAGATCTTTTGATTCAAATATTCAACCAAGCAAGTCAAATGAAACAAAAACATCTAGAGTGATAAATTTCTCAAATAATGAGTCTCATAAAATGCCAAAATCTCAGAAAGAAAGACTTAAAGAAGTAAAACGACTGTCTCCCATCACTGTGCAATATTCTAGTACACCAGCACCAAGAAGGATAACTCCTACAGTTGTAAAGACAGATAACTCTGCTCCTCAGAACTCTGCTTTTCTAGTACCTATTGAAGAATCTGACAGTAGCAAAACATCTAAGACAGACTGTGATAATGAAAACAACAATAATGCTAAAACTGATCGTTTGAAAGAAGAAAGGGATCTTTTGAAGTGAGTGGAATATATATGTTTATTCTCATTTATTTGATGATATCTAATAATTATGATTTGGTTGATTAATTGCAATTGACAAAACCTTTAACAGCCGTAGTTTATATCAACTTTCAGCTCTTCATTCCAGGTAAAGCATATCAAATTCAAATCTTGATAATTAATATAATATACTTAAATGTCTTTGTGTTGGTTTTAATAAAAACACCACACAACTTGATATAATATATGTCTTGGGCTATATAATGATGCTAAAAAGGACTTTTTTGCTGTTTTGGGCCCCCACACAGGTGAGTAACAAGTTCACACACATGCATAAAGGTACAAATACTAGGCTATGTTTATTTAAGGTAATATCTTTTGAGAATACTTTCTATAATTTAACAATGTCACAATTGTCTTAGTTTTAGTTGAAGTATAAATAAAATACTGTAATTATACTTTCAGAGAAGAGAGGGCTAAATGCCATACTCAGTCTTCTGAACCAGTTTCTGTGATATCACTTCCGACTCCTACTAAGAAAGCTCTAGAGCGTGGTACTAGTGTTGCTGAAATCATAGAAGCACGTTTATCTGATGTCTCCTGTCAGGATAAACTTGATTTACTTACAGTTCTCTATTCTCAGTGCCTGGACGGTAAGTAACAGTATTTGTAAGATTATTAAAAAACTGAATATATTGGGCCAACAGTAAAATAATGTTGGTTTGCATTTTTGTAACCAACTCATTCAAAAATTTCCTGACCCAGAAACTTACAGCGGTTTTACAAAACAAATATTCTTTCCTTATCTCAGTTTTTCATTTTAAATACTGGTACTAGCATATAATGTTTACAACAAAAAAAATACAAAAGAATTGCCTGCCTGTATGCCTAATCACTGAAAAGCTCGTGTTGAGTAATTGTTAACCAACATGATTTACAAGGGTAGCCTTGTTTTACTTAATCATAGTATTCATGATACATTCTGTGATTATATGTTTACAATAGTGAATGCTAGTACACTAGCAATTTGTATTTATTGAATATTCTTGAAATGAAATGGTCATTAAATGAGATTATAATTTAGTTTTAACAAAGAAATGGTAATTTCAAATATTTCTAGTGAACTGTTATGTCAGATGGTATGTGTCATTTTATAAGTTACATGTAACTTGGTGTAAAATCAAAGTAAAAATTCTAAAGATTAAATTATTGTTAGGCATTGACAGTTATTTATCATTAGTATACTATTGTATAATGATCAATTTGCTATTTTCTCAGGTAATCTGCTGCCAAACATGATTGTTGAGTTGTACTTTCTCATACAGTTACTGACAGCTCATGGTGGAAATGTAGAAGAAACCTATATGTATGATGATGGTAAGATAGTGATCTATTTATTTTTATTAATTATACCCCCGCAAACGAAGTTTGGGAGGGGTATATTGGAGTCACTCTGTCGGTCGGTCGATTGGTTGGTCCGTCCGCATAAAATATCAAAAGTTTGTGGAGCGAACTACTTTCACATTCTTTAAGCAATTGCTATGAAACTTGAAATATGTTATCACCATGAAGTATAGATGTGCAAGACACAATTTTCATTTCCGGCGATTCACTAATTTCAGAGTTATGTCCCCTTGAACTTAGCCATATAGTGTAGAATGGCACTCTTAGTTTGTGGAGCGAACTTCTTCTACATTTTTCAAGGGATTGAATTGAAAGTTGAAATATGTTATCACCATGAAGTGTACTCGTGCAAGACACAATTTTCATGCCCAGCGATTCACTCAATCCAGAGTTATGTGCCCTTGAACATAGCCATATAGTGTAAAATTGCACATGCAAAGCGGCGGCGGGGGTATTCGTCACCTCTGTGACAGTTCTTGTTCATATTATTTTTAGCTCACCAGAGCACGAATGTGCTCAGGGTGAGCTTTTGTGATCGCCCTGCGTCCATCGTGCGTCGTTACGAATACGTGGCGTCCATGTTTACTTAAAACAACATCTTCTCCTACACCGCTATGCCGATTGCAACCAAACTTGGCTGGAATGATCCTTGGGTGGTCCCCTTTCAAAGTTGTTCAAAAAATTAAATTTCATTAAAAATTCTGGTTGCTATGGCAACAAATTTAAAAAACTTAAAAAATCTTCTTGTCTGAAACCACAGGGCCTAGAGCTTAGATATTTGGTATGTAGCATTGTCTAATGGAACTCTACAAAGATTGTTCAAATTATTCCCCTAGGGTCATAATTGGCTCCGCCCCAGGGGTAACTTGATTTTACATAGACTTATATAGGAAATTTAAAAAATCTTCTTGTCAAAAACTACAATGCCTAGAGCTTTGATATTTGGTGTGTAGCATAGTCTAGTGGACCTCTACCAAGTTTGTTCAAATAATTGCCCTAGGGTCAAAATTGGCCCCGCCCCGGGGGTCACTTGATTTATATAGACTTATATAGGAAAATTTAAAAAATCTTCTTCTCCGAAACCGCAAGGCCTAGAGCTTAGATATTTTGTATGTGGCATTGTCTAGTAGACCTCTACCAAGTTTGTTCAAATTATGGCCCCGGGGTCAAAATTGGCCATGCCCTGGGGTTTATTCTATTTTATATAGGAAAATTTAAAAAATCTTCTTCTCCGAAACCACAAGGCCTAGAGCTAAGATATTTGGCATATAGCATTGTCCAGTGGACCTCTACCAAGTTTGTTCAAATTATTGCCCTAGGGTCAAAATTGGCCCCGCCCCGGGGGTCACTTGATTTATATAGACTTATATAGGAAAATTTAAAAAATCTTCTTCTCCGAAACCGCAAGGCCTAGAGCTTAGATATTTTGTATGTGGCATTGTGTAGTGGACCTCTACCAAGTTTGTTCAAATTATGGCCCTGGGGTCAAAATTAGCCGTGCCCTGGGGTTTATCCTATTTTATATAGGAAAATTTAAAAAATCTTCTTCTCCGAAACCACAAGGCCTAGAGCTAAGATATTTGGTATGTAGCATTGTCTAGTGGACCTCTACCAAGTTTGTTCAAATTATTGCCCTAGGGTCAAAATTGGCCCCACCCCGGGGGTCACTTGATTTATATAGACTTATATAGGAAAATTTAAAAAATCTTCTTCTCCGAAACCGCAAGGCCTAGAGCTTAGATATTTTGTATGTGGCATTGTGTAGTGGACCTCTACCAAGTTTGTTCAAATTATGGCCCCGGGGTCAAAATTAGCCCTGCCCTGGGGTTAATTCTATTTTATATAGGAAAATTTTAAAAATCTTCTTCTCCGAAACCACAAGGCCTAGAGCTAAGATATTTGGTATCTAGCTTTGTCTAATGGACCTCTTTTAAATCTGTTCATATAATGGCCATGGGATAAAAAACGGCCCAGATGGGTCACTTGATCTTACTTAGACTCGTATAGAAAACTTCAACAATGTTAATCTCCAAATGACCTTTTCTCCTGGTGAGCATTTATAGGGCCATCATGGCCCTCTTGTTATTATTATTTCAGGAATTTTTTTATATATCCTTTAGAAATCAGAGTGTCAGAAAGGTCATCCATTTTTTAGGTTGTGAATTTGTTTCCTTGATCAATTTTTTTTTAATATTGTACGGGTCCAGCAATTCTACCTTTCAGGTAGTTATGTTACCAGATGAGTTAATTAGTCATGTACCCTGTCAAAAAGTTATTGTTACTTCATAAACAATTCATGCAGTGTGCAAGAAATTTCATGAATTCTGTTTAAGACAAAGTAGGGGATTAGAATCCAAAATAACAAATACATGTAGTTACTTTTAATTTGAACTGTGTTTTGTGTTTACATGTCATATGACTCATACACTTATTTTACAGATTTGATTGAAGAGAACTACTTTGTGTCCGTTCACAATACAGTGTACTTTGCTGTCAGTGTTCTCGAACGGCAGAAAAGGTAGTTTGAAGTTATTTGTCTATTCTGTATTGTTGTATTCTGTAACAGTTCTTAAAAGTTATCAAGAATATTATTATATATTATATAAGATTGATATGATATGGAATATGTAATTGACCATATTGTTTTTGTTAGAAATAACAGAACAAGTACTGTTCTTAAACTAGGTTTGAAGGTTCATTGATACTAGTATTATCTGTTTGTACAGTCAATAGCAAATCTTCCTCTCTTCTTAAATTTTATCAAACAAATATAAAATATACCTATTGTGTTTTAACAAATATATTGCAGGTATTTCAGAAAAATCAAAATATTTTACACAACTTTGTTTAGTTTTTCTTGTGAAATTTTCATCAAGTTAAGATAATGTAATTTTGAAATGAACAATATATTGATCTTATCATCTATATGTCCAAAGGAGAGTCTTTGTGTTGTGTTTTTAAATTCAATTTAGTTAAATTTTGGTTTTCAATGTCATAGAATCACAGTCATGATTACAATTGTAGGTTACTTAGACTGCTGGATCGTTCAACATTGTACTTACTGTATGAGAATCAGAGAGTAGTCACATTCTCCCCGGATTTACAGAAATATTTGGAGGAATGTTACGAGAGGGCTGAGTCACTGGTAGGAAGATATTTGGTTATATGATCACCAAGGTTGCTAAATCTATCCAGCTTTTATCAGCAGATAAATTATTCCATGTTTATAGATAAACAGATTTTAATGTTTGGCAATCTCTGGTTATCATATTGTAATCATATAATTGTATCATAGTTTAAGTTTCTGTTAATTAAGTGCATGAAATGAGTGGTTGAGGTTGCCATATGTGTCAGTTATGTCTGTTTTCATTCTGGATTGTTTACTTACAAAATTTATACTAATTAGAAAATATCTATTTTAATAATTTATATGTATAGTAAGAGAGGTAGCTTATGAGATTATTTTCCAATAAAAATTTTCTTAGCAGACCTTATTAATTGATCTGTATTAGTGTTTTGTTTTATTCCATTGATCATCTGAAATTTGTTGTTACCATGGTTACTTAATGCAACGAGTGTCTCTGTTTCCAACCAGTTCTTCCCTGTTCCCGTCCTTACAGTTGGCCTATTCCTACAGAATCCAAAATGAATGATATTTTTTGGTCAGAATCATATTACATTCTTAGGACAAAATGTTTTTATGTGAAAAATCATTAGTTGTATGTTATCTTTCAGAAGGGACCAGCTTTTCCACATTCACCTATTGGAAGTGTGTCATTCCAGGCAGACACTGACAACAGGAAGAATTTTCCAAATGATCGCTGCTTTCATCTTTTTAAAAGACAAAGGTGAGAAACTATGTACAATAACTGTTTAGGACATAGGAGACCGTATCTCTGAAATAGAGTCTATTGTGTCCTGTAATAAATGTATTTTCATTGTATGTTCACATATAAGGGCTAAGTTATGAAATTATGCAGAAATATTTGTCAGCATATGAAGTTGTGTATAACTATAAAGTGTTTTACCTCTGTTAAAGGTCAAAGACTCTGAGTTATCTGCTCTTGAATTTATTATATATACAAAAATCTTGTGTCACGCAGATTGGGGGCATCAGTGTCCTTTGTATCCTACTGGTTCAACAGCTTTCATGCAGGTTGATTTATTTAACTTTTGCAGATCTGAAATAACAACATTTATATAAAAAAGAATACATTCAGTTAGTAAAGTATCATGAAAAATAGTTATTGATTAATACATTTTTACAGTTACAATATAAGTAATGAATGTTTTTGAAAATTCGAAACTTCCCTTGGAAGATATATTTGGTGTTATTGCAAGCATGCCATTCAGTTTCTGAATTTATTTTCACAAATCATCTAATAACTTCCTTTCAGAGATGGCTTCTATGAGCTAATCAGAGAGTGGGAAGCCAGTCGGATGAATCCTAACTACAATATGGCAGAAATGTTCGGAGAACGTGTTAAAGCGTTGGTAAATGTGAAGACAGAACTATCTAATCTAGTACATTTCTCCAGGCTGTTCCAGTCACAACTAATCGCAGTAAGTTATAAAGATTTGAATGATCAGACTGGTTCTATTATGTCTTTAGTTAAACCATATTTTTTTTGCAAATTCTTTATGGATGACTTAAGTTCTTATGTATGGCACTCTAATTTTGGGATTTTTAGACAAGGAATCTTGCCCATTAATGTTTTTAGATCCATGACCTTTGACTCAGGGAGTTCAAGCTGTACTCCTAGCCAGAACAATGTTTAGATAATCAATGGAAAACATTTGTGTATCAGTGCTTTACACCAGGCATGATAAAGTGCCCAGGAAAAACTGCTAAAAAAGAGTAGCGATATAAATGCCCAGTTCTCCTGTATCTTCTGTCCCCTCCCTCTGGGGTGGCCCTGAAATGACCATAGCTGTTGAATGAGTCATTAAACAACAGATTAATAATTGATGATTTACCTGTTCTTGTTCTAGATGTGTAAAGGAGATGGAATTATACGCAGCAGTAATGATGATGAGAATATAGCCTTGTTGAGTCAACTAAAACGTACAAACCCTGAAAAATTTAAAAGGTAAATTTTGTTGTTGATACAGTAATAGTCGTGAATACTGGACTCCTTTATTCAACCAAGTCTTTGAATACTGCTTACAGATTTGATGAACTTCTTTTGATTCAGATAAACATTGAATACTTTTTGCTCATTGTATGAGACTCTGCTGGTGAGTTAACACTTTCACAATGGCACCACTTACCTTGCCACTAATTGTGCTATCAACCATGGCTACAACCAAACATGGTGACCAAACAACACTGATCTTATATTGGGAACATTTTATATTATCGGTATTCTGTACATACAGTGATCTTGTTTTTGTCATTGTTCTTTACCGGAGGTTTTTGTATAGCTAGAATTTAGAAATAACTTCTACAACCTGTCTAGCGACCTAGCTAATGACTTGTTCTGAACAACTTTCAAAGTTAAGTGTCGCCACACATTAGTTACTGTGGATTATTACTACACAACTACACAACAATGTTTATGTTGATACTTTCTATTTAAACTAGTTTTATTGTTATAAGAAGAGAATTAAGATTATTTCTACTTGCTTATTTCAGGTTACAGGAACGCTTTATCAAGCCTCTCAGTTTTGGTGGACCTTGTCCTAACCCTACATTTCCAGGCATTCAGGAATTCTTTCATGATTTTATCCTGGTAGCTTGTAATCCTTTGTTAAATCAACATCTCTGTGATATCTTCTCTGCCAAGGTTTTAGAATTGAATGACACAACATTTGCAAGCCATGATGAAGATGATGCCACTGCTACAAACGGAGATGATGAGGTATATTTCAGTGACTTAATGTCAGGTACAGTCAAACCTGTGTTAGCAGCCACCTCTGAATAAAAGGCCACCCTGTGGATAAAGGCCATTCTTATAAACACTGTCATTGATTATTTTGAACAATATTATATCCAAATAATGACCACCTGTCAGTAAAGGCCACATTTTGTCTTTCCCAAGGGTGGCCTATGTTCACAGGTTTGAGTGTATATCATTGATTAATGTTAATAATATTTACTGTCATAGATGCTATTTTTGGCTCACTGAAGGATAAGATAGTAATGATGATTGTTTGTCCATGCTGTTTGCTCGATGTTCTTAAATAGTACTTACTAATACTTATTATTACTTTGTAGACCTCAGATTTATTACTTGTTACAAATATATTGAAACGTTCAATGCATAAAAGTTTGAAAGCTGAGTCTGCATCGGTCTAAAATCTTTACTCTGATTATGATATTTATTCAATCAACTTGAGATTTTCAAAAGAAATTTTGTGAAATGCTAATATTAGTTCAAACAATTTCATCAGTTATATTTCACTGTCTCGATTTTTTTGATTTTGTTAAACTGTATCAAAAGGTTTCTGATTTCCTTGATTTTGAAAATCTTCATCAAAGGATTTCTGATTTCTTCTGTTAATCCATATCAAAGGATTTCCTGATTTCCTTGAAAATACAATGTACATGAAATTGTAGGAGAAAGAAGTGTTTGGCACCGTTTTACTAAGTGTTAGACTGGTTAGCAAGTTTCTCGGTTTTGTGACATTTCTACCGTACCAGTCTCCTGACAGAATTCCTGACAGCATGGAGTCTATGTACATCAACATTCGTAACCAGGTAAAGATTTCAGATAGATTCCAAGAGTATATGTACAGTAAAATATCACTTAGAGTCTACCTCAATATTGCAACCACCTAATTGTGTTGACCATGTGTATACTGTGGAATCATTAATTTTCGTTGGGGATTTAATTTCGTGGATTTTGTGGGTTGGCTCATCCATCAATTCAAATCCCCAAGAATTTAAATGCAGAGATAAGGAATTTCTTTTCAAAAATCAACTTCCGCAAATTTATGTCACCACGAAATAGCAATTTTAATAAAATCCACGAAAATTGAGCCCTACGAAAATAAATGAAAATACAGTATTATCATTATTTTCTCTGTATTTCTACTTGATCTTGAGACTTCATCACATCCAAACATGGCCTTAATACAGTCAAACCCCTAAAAACCGAACTACCAGATAATCAGACGATTTTCCAAGTCCCATTTTTTGGATTTCTTCATCAAAAGCTCTGTAAAAACCGGAATTTTCAGAAGACCAGACTTTTGGTGCAGACCGGAAAGGGTCTGGTTTTGAGTGTTTTACTGTTCATCATAAAATCTCTTACTTGTTGATTCTAAAAAAGTAATGTACTCAGAAATTTTATCATTTGAATATTTACTCAAGGTTCGTTATTTAGAAAAGTGGGGAATTGGATATTAAATGTTTGTTGGTAGTTTTTTATACTCTTGTGTCCCAGTTACCCATTGGAATGTAGTTTATTTACTTCATTCACGTACAAGGTTGATTTTTTCTACTTAATTATTAGAGGGTTAAAATGAGAGTTAATATGTTCTAATCTTGTGTATGTATATTGCATTTTAACTTCAGCATCAACCATCTATTGATATGTTGGATTGTATACAAAGTGCTGTGACCAATGGTTGTCTATCATTGACAATACCTTGGGTTGTTGAATATCTGTCCATGATGGATTCTCTGGCCCCAAGACTTGATCATTACCAGACAGTACTTTACTTGATTCTCTATATACACAGGTATGTCTCATGTTGACTCCATACACATAGTTACATGCACACTAAGATTCCTTGATATTTGAACATGATTATATATTTGACCATCTGACTAGTCAGTCTACCAGTCGTTTGTGTGTCTTTGACTTTGTATACATTGGTACAAGGGGCCCATGTGGTGGAGTAGTAATGATCTCAGACTTGTATCACTAGCCCCTCACAACTTTGTGTTCTTATTCCATCTGGTTTCAAATTTTACAATGTGAGGAGTTGTCCAGCTGTCCTGGGGTCATCCTTCAATGTTAAAGATGGAACGTCACCAAAGGACCACGACTGTTGGTGCAATGTTTAACCCCAGTGAAAGAAATCATAGTTAAACTTGTCATTCTTTCTACTATTTTGTTTACATGAATATAAAAAATGTACACTTATCAATGTCATATGTTTATTATTATACCCCCGCAAACGAAGTTTGAGAGGGGGTATGTGGCAGTCACTCTGTCGGTCGGTCAGTCTATGGTCGGTCGTTTGGTCCGCATAAAAGTTTGTGGAGCAAACTTCTTCCACATTCTTTATGCGATTGCAATGAAACTTGAAATATGTTATCACCATGAAGTGTAGATGTGCAAGTCACACTTTTCATGCCCAGCGATTCACTCATTGCAGAGTTATGTCCCCTTGAACTTAGCTGTATAGTGTACTATTGAATTCTTAGTGTCAATGCGGTGGCGAGGGTATTAGTCACCTCTTTGACAGCTCTAGTTATCATTTTGCTAATTGTTTCTGACTTCGAGTAATAAATCTGTATTACACACATCTCTATGTCAGCTGTGTTTTATTTTCAGATATGTTTGGTGTCAATTACAAGATGAGATGACTTATGGAAATCTTTTAGTGATAGTCGTGATTAGTTGGTTACTAGAAGTAAGTGAATCACTAAACTTTTCAATAGTTCTCACCTCTGAACTGTAGTGGGCATATATTGACTGAAACATTGCTTATATGCTTATAGGTTTAGTTTGAAAATTCAATACTTCTAAACCACTTCAATCTGGATTTGTCCAAACTGTTGCAAAAAAATGGATAATGGTGTTAATGAACAGCAAGGATGACAATCAAAGGTCTGTAACAACAGATTTGTATGGATTAAAGTGAATTCAGGATCAAAGGTGTTCAAATATCAGATAGAGAGGTTCCATGTATTTTGTTCCTCATTTTGGAAAAATTAGATACATTTATTCAGAATCCTTCATTTTATGTGGCCATCTGAATACATTATTAAATAATACTGAACATAATTTTACCATTTCAACTTTTCAGAATCCAATTATTCCTGATGGCTTATTTTTTATGGAGATTCCAGACACAGTGTTAGAGAAAATACGGGATAGATTTCCTACGTTGGGTTCTCTGGTAAATTTTCAAATCTCTATTTGTGTATAAACTCTTTATGCCCTGTATCGATAGATTGGGGGCATATTGTTTTCCAACTACAAACAACAAACTGTATTATGTTGGTTCCTTATGACAACCTCTACAGGACCTGTGCATTTTCAGGTCAGTAGGTCAAGGTCATCCTGAGGAGGCATTGTGTTTTAACAACACATCTTGTTTACTAATTTATCATATGAACATTTCTTACTTTACTTGATTCAATAAGTACTTACACAGGTCATTAATATGACGTTTTGATTTTATAATGCACAGAGTTCAGTAAACTTGTTATGATCTCTAGCTGTATATATTTAAACAATGAATAAAAATAAGGACTGAAAGTTTTCAGTGGATGAGTAAACCATGTTTTATAAACAAACTTCTTCATTTCAGGACAATAGAAGTTACATTGACCAAAGTCTTTTCTATAAATGCTGTCCATATGTTGGAGAATTACGTTCATTATTAGTGGACTTTACAGTGGGCAGTAGTAGTAAAGTTACCAATGTAAGGAAGATAACTCCAATATCAGCTGATGTACCTGTACAAAAATCACTCACAGAAAGACAGCTCCAGGTAATCTTTTTCATATGTAGTATAACTATTTTGTCTTCAAAGTTGAGGTTTTGTATAGTTTGATTTTCATTATTTAATGAGTAACCTTGTATGGTATTGGTTTATTTACGTGGATTATCTTTATTATACACTGATGGTCTGTATTTTGTATGTATGTGTTTGTATAACATCCCTATCTATTTTGATTTATATAATCGACAATTCAAATATTATTCAACAAGACTAAGTTATTTTGTTTTCATTTGTTCCATTCAAAATTACCAATCACCTTTATGCTAGATGATTTTATCAGAAAGATTCTTTTGTATTTAGAAGATGAAAAAGTCATCTTTGTGACATTTATGCATTTGAAAACTTCTAGATTTTCTCATGATTCTTTATTACAGCTACAAATGGAGGAGAACTTCTTTCACAATCACCCGGCTTCAATGAAACGAGTGGTTGACTTTGTGGCAGACAGAACAGCTTCAAATTTTATCAAAAAATTCCGCGCAAGCTTATTGCAGGAATCTTTATCAGAGGGTAAAGATAAAGTATTAAAACTAGTTTCAACAATACCTGAAGGATCTCCTAGTAGTAAATTAAAGGTTTGTTTGTATACAATATCCTTATTTTTGCATTATATTATTATGCTGTCTTTCTAAGAAAAGGGGTTTATAATGTACCTTTGCCCATGTTGGTTGGTCCGTCGTAACCAAACCTTGTCAGGGCAACAACTAGGGAATTATTTGGCCTAAACTCCTCAGATTTGGTTGGGAGATTAATCATCACATGTCAATGTCCCCTATTGATTTTGAGGTCAGTAGATTAAAGGATATGGTCTTTCTATCCAGTTGGCCTTTAGGGGGCATCTATGTTTCACAAACACTTCTCGTTTAGTTTAGGGTTTGAGATGGATACCTTTTATGTCATTACTCAAGTCAAATATTTTATTAGGTTTTAACATTATAGTTCATCGCCAAATAAATTAAATTACATACATTTCTGAACATATGTTCTGTGCCCAGGGTTTGAACTCATGACCAAGCAGTCCATCAATCTAAATCTCCTTTTGAAGCTGAACATGACACTATTTCCTTAAGTAAGCTTCGTAGGTCTGTATCAAACTGGCATGTTCACATTCATATTTTTCTTTTAGGTTTCATACTGAATAACAAACTGGTACTCAGATAAGTAGACATACCATGAATTATGAATTTTTCCAAAATCTTTTATTCAGAAAAAATGGGGGATTTGTGACCATTTTAGCTAACTTTTGTTATAAAGTATTGACTTGAGAGTCATACAGTCGAACATACAAGTATAATTGTTATGTTGCTTTTATAAGTATGTCAATTATTTCAGGACAAAGTGACACAGGTTACCAATAAAGTCTCTCAGGAACTGTATGCCAGAGTAAAATCAAGTGTAA
Organism: Lutraria lutraria; assembly: GCA_964023205.1. Lineage (NCBI taxonomy): Eukaryota > Metazoa > Mollusca > Bivalvia > Venerida > Mactridae > Lutraria > Lutraria lutraria. Next base: position 18,177,909 of record OZ026834.1, on the reverse strand, counting down.
TGGTAGAAGCACCTAAGTAAGATATATCTGTATATAATACAGCGAAAAATAAGTGTTTCCACTAGTATCACAAAAATAAGGGTTGGTTTGTCTGCAAATCTTTAAGTTTGAAGATAAAGCACACATGAAATAGAAGTTCAGAGACTGAAAAGTCTTGTGTTGGCAGGAAAAATGGGTCATTTAGTTTGTGGAAACCAGGAAATCTTTATCATACACCTTGTATACCCTAATTCATGTTTGAAAGGACTGACTTCTTAGTCAACTGAGAAGTTGCTGGATTTTTATGTTGTATTTCATGCTATGTGGAACTCAACATATTCTATTCATGTACATGTAGTTATATTGATACGAACTACATGAACTTCTGCTGCTTCGTCTGTTCTGACTTTTTGACTTCTTCAAATTCATTTACTATGATTTCTTCTACTTCGACTTCTTCATCTTCATGTACTTTGACTTCTTCTACTATGATTTCTTCAACTTCGTCTACTAGGTTATTTTCTACTTTGACTTCTTCATCTTCATGTACTTTGACTTCTTCTACTATGATTTCTTCAACTTTATTTACTTGGATTTCTTCTACTTAGACTTCTTCATCTTCATCTACTTTGTCTTCTTCAACTTCGACTTCTTTAACCTCTTCTACTTTGACTTCTACTTTTTACTTGAAATAAATATATCATTCATACAAACAATATGAGCAATTATTTGTATTTTTTGTTCCATCTTGCTTTTAGAAATATGGTTAGATTAGTTTGTTGTATACTGACTGTCACTGTAACGTATTAAAACAATGGTATTTATTACCTTATTATACAGGTATTGTGGGGAGAAAATTTTGAATTTGGTTGCTATGCTTCTACCTGACGATCAATCTGATGTTGTTGTGAGAATGGCTTCAAAAATATCTGAAAGGATGGCTGAGGAAAAAATACTTAACTGGTTGAACAAACATATATCAGCAGGTAGGATAAAATTTTATGTTTGCTTTATTTTTTAATTGAAACAGTGCACTCCTTAAGATTTATTGGACAAATTTACACCAATAATTCATTTAAACATGTACTGAAGGTATACATACTTGAACCATATTTGATTTTAGATTTTTCTGTTTTCACCTGTGATCATGATGTTTTGCCAACTTAAGTTATTTCATGGTAGAATTATGTGCTGCTATATTAATGATAAATCATTCACTAGGAAGACTTCAGAGTATGTGTATATTAGAAGGTAAAGTTAATTAATATTGTTTTACTTATATAGCTATGTACCAGACAGAAATTGCTCCTGACATAGAAAAGGTGAACCGGACAATTAATTCAAACTGTCAAGAGTTAAGCAGTGAGGTGGATAAGTACAAAGCTTCTGGTCAGTCTGGTCATAAAGCTGGAAGTCAGTGCAATATTATTACCCCACCCACACATGATCATTCTTTGAAGCATCCATCTGAAGTTCTGATTGATTTGAAGGTAAGTTTTATTATACATCAGGCTGTGTATTGATGTTTTAACAAGATGCAAACTATGATATGAGGTTGGATGTTGATATATTTAGCCACTTCAAATAATTTAAATATGTTATTATTTCTTAGAGACCAAGCTATGTTAATGGTACTGTGGTTGACATGCTGTACCTGTAACCTGCCAGGTCCTACCCTTCTTTATAAGTTTGACAAATACATTAACAACATACTTTGACTTTCCTCTATATGTGGAGAAGAACTGAAATATTGTCAAAAAGCAACATTTAACTCACTGAAACTGATATTTAGAGGCCGAAGATTGGATTAAATCAACATTTCTTGCACTGTTAAATACTTGTTCATTCATTTCAATGATTACTGGTGTAAAGCAATCCAATCATTCAGAATTGTGTAATTGTAATGCTAAATATAGGTCTTTTGAATATACAGTACAACCTCTGTAGAGCAACACCCTGTGGGTGCAGCAAATATTGGTCGTTGTTTAGAGGTTGTTGCTCTACAGAGGTTAAATTTATAGTAAACATCTGCTTAGAGAATTTTGAAGGTGTTGTTAAATAGAGGTTGTTGCTCTACAGAGGTCTGCTCTACAGAGGTTGCACTGTATGTCCAGATATTATTCTGCAGTAAAGTCAGTCCTAATCAGTGTGGTCTGAGAAATGATCATTGTTCATTCATTGTACCTTGGATAAACTAGCCTCTAGAAAAATGTCTTAAAAAACTGCAGGTTTTGCCCTCACCCACAAGCACGTTGCCCAGTGCTAGTAAATTTCTGTTTAGGCCGGTGGATTTTTTTTTCAATTGCCCGCTTAAAGTTTCTGTTTGGATAGTGCTTTAAAAACATGAGGGATACCACCTCATTTTTTTATGCTGCTTTTATAATTTATACTGCTTTTATAATCTAATTATGATATTTTAGGATTGTATAAAAAATGTAACATTACGAGGTTGGAAACTATCAGATGAGAAAGTGTCAGCACTTCTAGAGGAAGTTAAGGTGACTGTGGAGAAACGTCAGGATATTTTACCATCAGTACACAAGTCATTTACACAACTGACAATGGAGTTGTTGACAACCTTATGTAAGATTTTTATTAGTTGCTCATTTATACTCAGAAATCACCTTTTATTAAATTAAAAATACATAATAAAATCAATGACAAATGGTTCTTCTCTCACCTACTTTAACTTGATTTTACTTGGACTAATGTAGAAAAATCTAAATAATATTCATCTCCAAATGACCTTTTTTCCTGGTGAGCATTTACAGGACCATCATGGCCCTCTTGTTGAACCAGTTTCTATCTTTAAACTTAGTAATGAAACCACACATAAAGCATATGAAATATTACTTGGGTCCAATAGATGCTCTTGACACCAAAGCAGACATGGTCCAGTGGTTAATGGGCTGTATTTGTTACCCAGCAATCTTGGTTCAGTTCCTCATTATAGCAGGACAAACCCTTTCATGGATATTTGAAATTGATGTTGATTTTCCTCCACATATGAAGAAGTTGCCAATTCTTTGTGAAGGGGTTGGTTAGTAGTGGTTCCTTTATCGTCCAGGAAAACAGGTTGAATCGACCCTGTATATAACTAAAAAATTATTGAAAAACAGAGTTTGACCCAAATAAAAAATAAGATGCTGAAGTGATTTGGTGTTTGTTTAAAGTGTTCTAACAGAATTCAGAAGATTTCATATAATAAATACAACTCGTGATGTATGTTTATATTTCAGTAATACACCAAAGAGCATCTTATACAGAGACGATAGTTGATTCCTGTATAAAGTTATGGAGTACTTCACTGAGAGATACAGTTTCTTTGAACTATATATTCTCTGGCAGACTTCTTCTAACATTAATGTTTAGTAAACATAAAGAGGTAGGTTGACTGTTCACTGTACACTGTGTGTTGTATTGATTTAAAACCTGATATATGAATGCATGATAGATGTTTGATTGTCATGTAGTTTTGTTTTGAATGAGTCGCTACTTGTTGCATACACAATCTTACTCCAGATACCTGACTGCTCCTGTATACTGTACTAATATACTCTAGGCTAATACATTTTATAATTATCATGGTAGCTCTTGGAATTGAAAAGTTGAATATTAAATAATCTTGTGTAAAAGCTGTAAAATTTGTCCTCCCCTTACCCAAAATATTTTTGAGAGATTTTCACAAAATTCTTTTTTAATCTTTATACCAGTTTTTTATCCCCACTATTTCATAGTGAAAATGATGGGAGCTATATAGGAGTCACTTTCTTTGTTGGTCTTTCTGTCCCAAAATTTGTTGGGGCTCTAACTTAGTCATTCATCAGAGGATTTTGAAATAACTTACCACAAACTGTTCACCAACATGTGTTAGTGTGTCATGTGTAAAATCTAGGTAAAACTGCCTCTCAATAAAGTAACATTTCTTAAAAACCTTTAAACCACAGATTTTAAACATTCTGTATCAAAGCAGCATGTAGGGGTATTCGTCACTCCTGTGACAAAGCTCTATTTGTTTCAGTACAAGCATAAAATTATATGGTTAAGAAAAAGTTACTGCTTTCCTACCCAATGTTAAATATGGGTCATGTTACAGCAAATTGACATTTTGGCCTAATCTGATAAGATTGTAAATTTTGTATTATTTAGGATACATGGAAAGATTATACAGAGTTACTGATAAAGATGTACAAAGTTGGTTTGACGACTCCAAGACAGATGCAAGATACTGGCCTGTCATTTATACCAAATATTCAGGTACTTAACAACTGTTTCATTTTAACATTGTTTCATTAGAAAGTGTAATTTTTAGATCACCTGATTGATCAGGTTAGCTTTTAGGATCAATGAATGTCTGGCATCCGGCCACAATTAGTTCGTTTACACTCTAACATCCACAGCTCTAAACCAATCTTAATCAAACTTGGTCACAATGTATATGGCAACAATGTCTTAGCTAAGTTCGATTATGGGCAAAATCGAACAAGAATCTAGAGTTACGTGCCCTTGACTTAGAAAATTTGCTATATTTAGCTTGTTGACACTCTAGCGCCTTCATTTCTTCACCAATCCTAATCATATTTTCAGTAAATGTGTATGACCTAAAGGTCTTGGACAAGTTTGATTATGGGCGGGATTCGGACCAGAACTTTCAAGAGTTATGGGCCCTTGACATATAAATTTGCTATATTTTAGCTTGTTTACACTCTAGCGCCTTCACTACTTCATCAGTCCTAATAATATTTTCAGTGTATGTGTATGACATTAAGGTCTTGGATAAGTTCGATTATGGGTGAAATCAGAGTAGGACTTCAAGAGTTGTGGGCCCTTGACTTAGAAAATTTGCTGTATTTTAGCTTGTTTTACACTCTAGCACCTTCATTTATACACCGATCCTAATCATATTTACAATGAATGTGTATGATCTTAGGGTCTTGGACAAGTTCAGTTATGGGTGAAATTGGACCACACTATAAGAGTTACGGGCCCTTGGCATAGAAAATTTGCTGTATTTCAGCTTGTTAACAGTCTTGCGCCTTCAATACTTCACCAATCCTAAATATATTTACAGTGAATGTGTATACCGGTAACCTAAAGGTCCTTAATGAGTTTGATTATGGGTGGAATTGAACTAGTACTTGTAGAGTTATGGGCCCTCAACTTAGAACAATTGCTAAATTTTTGCTAGTTTACTGTATTAGCTCCTTCATTTCTTCAATAATCATGATCATATCTACACAGAATGTACATTTACCTGTATCCAGTATTCATGAAAATTAGAGTAGGTTTTGATCAAAATCTATGTAGAAACAGGTTATACCAGATGAAAACTATATTACCTGGTCTTTAATTATAGTGTCTTTGTTCTCAGGTGAGCGATCTATGGCCATCTTGGCCCTCTTGTTTTAATAACCTCCTGACATCAGAAACTAAGACATTAAGAACCTTTAAATATTTTGCAAGAAATTTGAATGAGCAGATGAAACGGCCCCAAGGTTATAAAACTTATTATCTGTCGCCGAGCTCAAATTTCTAATCTTTTCTTTTAATATTTCTGTGTGAATTATGATCAGACAATACTAATATAATTGATACATAAGACTGAGAGTATAATTGATACATGTATTTAAACATCAGTCTGGTCTATATTTTCAATCATATTACTTTAAGACTGGTATTGAGATTTGAGCTCGGAGACAGTTAATGAGTTTTATAACCTTGGGACCGGGTCATTGACTTACAATGTGTATTGATTTCTACAACTTTTACATAGAGAACAGTCTGCCATCAAGGAAAAATAAACAACATAATTAAAAAAATATATATAGTATAACAGACATTTCTTACATCTTCTTTGTTGACTGAAATTTTCTTATTTATGTTCTATCATTGCGTAATGTTAACATCGACAATCTTTTGACATTAAGACATACTCACCCAACCATGTATTTATACAAGTAGCTGTGTTATGTATAAAATATTAAGTTCAACCAACAAAAATTAGCCTTGTTTTCTTTTGTTCAAGTGTGATCAAGGATACAATACATAATTATTATCTATAATATTTGTTCTACATGTATCATGTATTAATTCAAGTTTTCAAAAACAAGCCGCCAGAAGTTGATTCTCACATAATAATGATGTTTAACATGTTTTAAATTTAACTAAATTCTTTTATTGTAGGATGAAGAATTGCTGCTAAGAACCTGTGATTGCTTGTGTACTTTTACTGAGACAGTTCCTGAATTAGAAAGGGGAGATAATCTGGGATCTTGTTTTGAACTGATTTTTAATATGCTGCCTGAAGGTTCAAAACATTCCATGAAGATTCTTAAGTTGCTAGGACTTTGTAGTGTAACTAATCTAGAAAATGACATGAATCAGTTAAATGTTACGTGAAACTTTTATTTAAATTAGTTTAAGATTATTAATTATTCCATTCAATTAGTAGCTGTGGTGCTTTTTCATAGGAAGCTGATTTAAACTAAGGCTAATGATATCACATTATATTTGTGCAGTATTGTTAATTGGTTTAAAAACTTGACGTCTTTCATATACCAAAGCTTTGTATGTATTGGTTGGTGCATTTTGTTAATCAGTTGTGTCATACTATTTGTGCCTTGTTTTTTTTGCCATGATTCATTTGTTGCTGGTTTAATGATATATCACTTCAATTATAGTGTATTTGTGTATTATTTAAATTCAAATATTGATAATCTTGCAATGACTGATACTTTTCAGTCCAATGCAATTGTTCTAACTTACTGTATATTATATTTATACCCCCCACCCACTATCAGTGAAGTAGGCTATATATACTGGAGTTGCATTACTGTACTTAGCTACAGAATCACGCAAACCATGAATGATATTAAAGTGATCATTTCAGTAAGTTAATTGAGATATCATGTTATTTCATGAGCTCAATCAGTCTTTGATGATAATAAATTTTGATAAGTTGTTATAAATTTTGACGTTAATTGATTATATTACTGTATGTTTCAATGGAAATATAACTTGATATCAGTATGTATGTGAAGGCAATATATTGTATTATAATTTCAATGTTTTAGAAAACCAGTGTGTTGATGAAATTCTTTCAGACAGAAAGCGTCTCTCTGTATTCACTTAAAAATACAATGATAAACTGTTTCTGTGATAATAAATAAAATTATGGTTTAAATTCTGTAATAAATTATCAATTCAACCTGTCTGTTTATCTTTTTACCTTTCATACTACTAACTAGTATCAGATGTAGATTCTGAAACTTTAAACTTACAAAAAGAGTTGGCATTGCTTCATAGTTCTTTCATACAAATTTGATAAATGTATTTATGACCTTTATTTTGTCTTTTTTACATTGTATATATACCATATTTTAAATACATGTAGTTATAAATATAACCACTGTGTGAATAATGGCCATTCTTATAAAATCCTTCATTGATTATTTAGAACAAAATTACCTCCGTATTAAAGACATCTGTCAATGAAGGTCACACTACGTCATTTCCAAGGGTGGCCTTCATTCACAGGTATAACCAAATTTTGAAAAAAAATTCTGGAGTCTATTTCCTTTAAAAAATAAACGGTAACAAGCCATCTATAGAAATAAATACATCAGACCCACAGGTAACTGTGATCAGACCATGCTTAAAATAAGGAGGAAAAGTATTGTATTGGTTGAGCATCGGACTCCTAACCCGGAGATTGCGGGTTCGAATCCCGTCTGCGGAGGAATTTGACTGAAACCTTCATAATCCCTTTTTTCGGCGCGAGTACTGGTCAGAATCCAGGAAGCAGTCATCGAGAGTTGTTAATATAAGTTGTCAGAAATTGCTCTACAATTGATGTATAATAAATAAGTTTAAACTAAACTTAAATATTTTTGTATGCAGTTACATGAACAACTCATTAAATAACACTGCTTTCTTTAGTCCATCTTTATGTTTTCAGTGCAACGTATTACATTTTGTATAATGTAAACATAAGTGTTACCCACCTGTCTACAGAAGCCAAGAAGTATAAAACAATCGTATTACTGGTATTAATTTCTTTACATTTCGATGAAATTGCTATCAGTACTTTGATTTAATGTTTATCTGGTTTCCGTTTCTGTACTAAGACCTTTGGTGCATTGCAACATGGAACGAAAACCAGTTAATCAATATGTTCATAAACTAAAAATAGAACAATATATACCACAGGGATCCGGTTAATATTGAATCGTGATTTCCTTTATCGTATCGGAAATTGAGTTGGAGGTGCTAGAAGTTCAATTTCTTTTCTGAATCAGGCATCCACTGATGATAGAGAAGTATGTTGTATTTAAAACTAAAATGCCGGGATTGAATCCCAAGTAAAATGATAATTATTCCTAAATAAAATGAACGTTAAATATTGAATTCAATTTATTTAATTGTTTAGCTACATACGTTACCTTTGCATCTATGCTTAGATGTCACGGTATCGTCTGCCCAAAAATGTCATGATGTATAAGTGCACTCATTTCAAATTAAATGTGCACTCTTACTGCCATCAATGTTGATAATTAGATAATTATCAAACACCTAAATTGACGTCAGACACGTGGTCAAATAAAGTCAAAATGCTGAATTGGGGACCAGTAATATTGTATCAGTTAATTATTATCTGAGTTTATATTTATGTTAAATCATACTTTGTGGTTACAAACATGTCATGTACAACTTCCTACTGATTGATTAAGTGGGCATATTTAATTCTGTTTATACTTTGAACAGTGCAAAGTCAGGGGCCACACATATTCCATGTCTATAGGTACAGTGTATACATATTGCAAATGTGTTACTAATAAAAATGCAAAGCCCTGTGACTGGATACACACCATGACGCATTACCACTGCTAGGGTTGTAATATCTATTTACATTAAAATACTTTTCATACTAGCTTGACAAACACAAAATGGGATCTTACGATACAATAGCTATATATATATAGGTCTTTGTTTGGATCTATTTTACTGCGCAATAAACTCATATAACATGTAATTATATTGCATTTTGTCATTAAATGTACGATGAATATATATTGCTTAGCAAAAAAGGAAGACTCGTTAATTATTATTCCAGTTGATAATTTTATTGCTCATTTTAGTAATAATAGGCATATTTAGAATATGACGTGCGATCAATTATGATATACAAATACAAAGAACAAAATACATGTACAGGGTGTCCCAAAAGAAAGGTAACACTTTCATGCATGTCTAATGTCCCTTTAAATTACAGATGAATACATACTATTTATATAGACATGTAGATCAAAGATGTAAGTTTTTTGTGTAAGAGAACTATATAAATATCTTCAGAATTTATATTTTAATATAAATTTAAAACAAAAGTGGCATTTTTCATCCTTGACGTCGTTTTAGTAATTTATGACGTTTTTGATGTGACGACTTTTCATCCTCTTCACTTACCACACATGTGCGATGAAATTTTCTGTCACTTAAATATACATTTCTTTGTTGGACTTTCTTTACCTTGTGTTTTATTTGTTTCAATCACAGAAAGACACCGTATCATCAAAGATGAACGGTCCAATTATACCATGGCATAAAATTGCACACCGCGAGTTTCTCATTGTGTAATGGTCTCTCCGCATAAGAATTAGGTCTCTTTTGAAAAGCAAGCTTGTTAATGTGCTCATAAAAAAGTCTCCTACCTTACAAAGCACGTGGTTCATACAGGATGGTGGTACGGTACATACATATCAAGTAGTACTATACTTTCTACACAACGATTGAGTAATATTCAGACGATATCCGGAGGTGAAATATTGTGGAATATCTTGACATGCACATAGTCTTGACCTCAACCCATGCAACTTCATTCTTCGGGGAATATTTTTTAAGTCAAGGGTCTATAAACAAAGGAAATGCTGTTGATGTGTTAAAAATTGCATAGATTTCATCGTGCGTGTATGGTTAGCAAAGAGGATGAAAAGTCGTCACAGCAGAAACGTCTTGAATTACTAAAACGACGTCAAGGATGAAAAATGCACTTTTGTTTTAAATTTATATTAAATTACAAATTCTGAAGATATTTATATGGTTCTCTTACACAAAAAACTTACATCTTAGATCTACATATCTATATAAATAGTATGTATTCATCTGTAATTTAAAGGGACATTAGACATGCATGAAAGTGTTACCTTTCTTTTGGGACACCCTGTACATGGATGTAAATTACAATCAATTGTTGCTGCAACATTAGCACGTATGTCTTATATATGCTTAGAATTGGTGTCCAATAAGCATATAATACATTTTGACAATTATGCAGCGACAAACATATTACGCAGATAGATCGAGACCTCCGTACTCGATCAATATCCTATACAAAATGTACATCATCAATTGCATATACGATTATTTTAATTGTTATTAAAACATTGTAAAATAAATGTCATAGTATATGTTTTTATTAAAAGAATGTTTTCTTTTATTTGCGCATGTCATTGTCGTACGTAAATGTACTGTACGTATTTGCATGTCTAGCTCTTAATTAAGTTAAATTGCGTGTCTTTTGCGGTGTTTGTAGTAAAGTGTCGTAGCTGAGACATGTATCTATTGAACGACAAAAACTCGGTTACGATATCGTAGACACGTTGATAAACTTTGTATTATTTACTATTTAGTACAAATGTATTTACATCCGTATCATGGCTAAAAATAATTTAGTAGTTAATGCCTAAAAATAGCCTAACATACCAATCGAATACCACAGGGAATAGATTTAATTCGAATGCTGGCTCTTGGCAACACTCGTTCAAATCTCTGTGAACAAGATAACTAGATTTATTTTGCAAGTTCTTTCAGAATAAACTAATTTAACACGAAAGAACACAATATATATATCAATAACTCAACAAACAAATCTCAATTCGAATCTTCACATTATAATTACAATATACGACTGAGCCTTGTGAGTGGACAGTGCGCTAAAAATAGATAATGACGTATAGACAAGACTTGGTAACTCCATATATTGTGCAATCCAATATACTCGTATAAATACGTTCGTTAACCGAGGAAATAACTACTTCTTATTAAAACCAAGGACTGTTCTGTTTAAACATACACCTGTGCACCGGATAAACATGGCGACGAATGTAAACAAAGTGGGTAATGACCAAGTGGAACGCCCACCGCTGAAAAAACATGATATTAAAATGTTGGATTTAGCATTCGCTATGGATTGTACGGGCAGTATGGGGTCTTACATCAATTCTGCCCGTGACAACATTCGTAAAATTGTTGATGAAATTGTTGCTAGTGAAAAAAGTGACGTACGACTGGCTCTTGTTGAATATCGTGACCATCCACCACAAGACAATTCATTTGTGACAAAAACTCATGATTTTACCGGATCCCCGAGCAAAATGAGGGAGTGGCTTAGTTGTTGTTCTGCAAATGGGGGCGGGGATACACCTGAAGCTGTTGCTGACGCTTTGCATGATGTTCTGAAATTAAGTTGGCGCGAAGAAGCTACGAAGATTTGTGTATGTATATCTGACGCCCCACCACATGGTCTTAATGCCAGTGGAGATGGTTTTCCAAATGGATGTCCAGCAGGCATTGACCCTATGGAAGTCACAAACAAAATGGCAGAGAAGGGTATTACATTATACATGGCAGGATGCGAGCCCAGTATTATTCCATATAAGGATTTCTTCATGGCACTTGCATTTATAACTGGAGGACAATATGTGCCATTGGGTAAAGCCCAACTTTTGACGCAGGTGATAGTAGGTGGGGCTCAGGAGGAGATGTCACTTGAACAATTCATGCATGAGGTGAACGAAGAGGCACAAGCAGATATAGCCGCTGGCAGAGACATTAATGAGGAAGAATTTACTCGTAGAGTTCATGGTAAAATGCTTTCTAAAGGCATAAAAACGAAACAACTAAGACAAAATAACGTGGAATTACAAACTGCTACTGATGTACCACAGGCTATGACTGTTGTAAATTCGTCCAGTATGACAGAAGTTCGTAAACACTTCAAACCTACAGAAAGTGGATCTTTGTTTGGAGCGTCAATGGGTCCAGTATCTTGTAGGAGAGGCATACCGCCTCCAGGATCTTCAATGGGTGGCATGGTGCCACTAGGCGCTGCTATGGATAGCATACCGCCACCGAGATCTGCAATGGGTGTCATGATGCCACAAATGGCACCATCATCTGCTATGGGTGGCATGCCGCCACCAAGATCAGCTGCAGATGATAGTTACAATGTAATGCATGAGGAAATTTCTTATGCACAATCAAGCAGAATGGTTCAAAAATGCATGAAAAGGAACTTCTTGAAGTAATGAAGAAAATGTGGTTAACAAGAATGATATGTATGTTTGTAACAGCTGCTGGTTTTGAGGATAAAAACTAAGAACAATTCAGACTGATATATTAGTTCAAGGTAAATCTTGTATCAACTGCTAGACAGTTTTATAGATCTGTATGGTTGTGCTTTTATTTGATGACTTGTGTAGCCGTATTTTATGGTTTAATATGACTTATAAATGTAACGTACTTTATTACCATGTAAATACATGATTATAATTTTTTAACAATTGAAATTACATGTAGTAATGTACTAGCCATTATGTATATGTATACACCGGGGTATACAGTGCTGAAGTTTCAATACAACTGTTGTAAATACGTACAGAGGAAATTGTATATTCAGAAATGTCAATGCATAATCCATTCATACGTCATAATTTACATTTTTGTCTGTAAAATCATCCATAAATAATACCGACCACGTGACTGTCTGTAGTTATCACTTTAACTGTTATTTGTTGGCTCCTTCCATGAGAACTAGTCACTATAGGGCCGATTTGGACAGTATATACACTTTTCATTTTGCTCAACTGAAATTTGATGTTATAACAACTTCCCGGGCCTTGTTATGTTTACTGTTGGATTGTTTCCATAGTCAAATCAAGCCAGGGGTAAGACCCATTTCAAAGTAAACTGTTTTTATTCATATTAACTAGGTGTGAATTAATTCGACCAGTGTTCATTAAATAGCAGAGATGAAGGATTATGATAACTTTGTCAGATTATGCAAGGAACTATCTTCTAGTGATTTAGCTGTATACTATTTCTGGAGAAATTAATAACACAAATGCACATATACTAAGCACAATGCATGTCTGTATGTGTGTTTTCTTTCTATTGATTGACAAATGTAATTTAAGGAAAATGTGTAGTTCAATAAATAAGCTTCAGAGAGAACTTGCATTATTGTATATATTTGCCAGTCCACAACGGGAAGTTCTCTTTGTGATTTGATTTTTTTAATGTTTTTGCCATTTACAATATAATCATGTATTTTCAATTTTGCTTTTTACTTGAAAGGATTATGTGCAATAAGTACTATTTATTTCAAAGTAGTTTCATTTCTATTAAATTAAGTACAATACGTGTACGTACAATTAATGATTATGTTAACGTAATATGTATTTCATATTTGGTCCCTGTTTTGTATGGAAAATAATGAGAACAATAAGTATGTACATGACTGTACTCATCATGAACTTAATGTCCTATGTTGTTTAAAATTATTATACCAAAAGGTGAGTAATTACTAATTAGTGTATGTCGCTCACTATTATTGCCAATCACAATACAATGTACATTGTATACATGTATAATATTATACTTTCGGAAAATATTATATGTGCATACTAGTATACACTATTTACATGATGGTAAATCATAAATGAACGAAGAGATGGGCCAGAATGAACAGTGCTCGAGTTTCTGCTTCTATGAACGAACGAGTGTTTTCGTATTACGTTCTTTTATTGCTGTTTGTATTTATTTTCATACAAAAGCCTAATTGAGCAACATGCTTGTACATATTCATATTTATTCCAATTATATATGTATTCACGTACGTAATTGTATGTATGTAATAAATAAAATAAACTTCATGAATAAAGATTTAGCAAGTATGCATTTCATGCCCGTTATGTTGTATTTCATACGTTATCCTTTGCAACTTATCAGTAAAAAGTATTTGCTAACTTTGACATAATTATAATGATTAATGTGTTTGAAGTACAGGTAACGTTGTTAACACTTATTTCCATTGCCATCACTTGCTCGGCGCGCATGAATTGTGGTGCGGACCAATTTAAAGTACTGCATTTTTCTACATCCGTCATGCAATTGTCAAACTAGTTCCCGGTGCAGATTGCAGGAACCGAAATTACAATTCTTGGATATTCGAATGATTCGGATAGTTCGGATATAGCTCGAGCATGTGTTTTGAGCTGTGGCGGAAGAATACACTAAATCAACAAGGTATATATAGGTACTTGAGCATGTTGAAATTATCTTATCAATATCCTTCAGTCAGGTTTGTTCCGAATATCCATGCATACAGTGAATTATTCCACAGACACTTGGGATTAGAACTTAAGCTTTAAAAAGAAAAATAATTGTATTTTTGTCAATCCAAACACATACACTTATCATATATATCAGTAAAACATAAAATAAGCCGTTTTGACAAAATACATAATGCACGAGCTAGTATATATAATATAGTATATATTGTTGACGTTGAAAAATGTATTTTGTCAAAACGGCTTATTTTATGTTTTACTGATATATATGGTACGTTTATGTGTTTGGATTGACAAAAAATACAATTATTTTGTTTTTTTAAAGCTCCTAATCCATAATGTCTGTGAATAATTCTGAACAATTTTGTCACGGCTCAAAACACATGGTCAAGCTATACCCTTTGTAGACATATCTAAATACGTCTATATAGTGACTTATGTAATTTAGTAGTTCATGTCTAAATATAGCACAAAATGCCAATCGCTTATCACAGAGGCCGGATTTGATTAGAATGTGGGTTTTTAACAACACTCGTTAAAATCACTATGAACAAGACAACCAATGCTTTATTTTACAAGTTCTGTCAAAATGAAATTAGATTCAATAAAGCACACAATAATTACCTGTAGACCTTTAAATAACGAATTCATGTCCCAATTTCATGAGCAGTATACAAGTGGACAGTGCGCTAAAAATATATTATGACGAATACACGAACCAGTACGAAATGAACCGTATACTGAATTGATAGCATATGTTTGTTGCATTCTTGTCTTTTTTAATTATTGTTTTGTTCGATATAATAAAATAAATATTACATGCCTCGGCTCGGTCGACATTACTTGTCTCGGGTGAACATTACGTTCTATCACCCTATATGTGGGATGTGATATTTATATAATATTGTTACCAACTGCGCTACGCCGACCGTAGATGTCTTTATCGATATTTGTAAATTATGTAGTCAGCGTACTTTAACATCTCATAATAATTTGTACAATATGACAACGGTTTTACATCGTAATAGTTCACACGGCCACTGCGTCGCTCTGAGCAGTACATAGTACTTGAGCCAGTTAAAATTATTATATCAATTTTTTTAGTCAGATTTGTTCCGAATATCCATATAGTGAATTATTCGGTACATTTTCGTCACGGCTCAAAACACATGGTCAAGCCACAAGCCTGTGGGTAAACCTATACCCGTAGCAGACAAAGAAATACGTATACATGTGTGTATTGATTTAGTAGTTCATGCCTAAATATAGCACAAAATGCCAATCGCTTACCACAGAGGCCGGATTTGATTAGAATGTTTTTTTAACAACATTGGTTAAATTCCATGTGGACAAGACAATCAATGCTTTATTTTACAAGTTCTGTCATAATAAAATCTGATTCAATAAAGCACACGATATTTATGAATAAACCTTTAAATCGCGCATTCATGTTCCAATTACATGTACAATATACAACTGTACCCTGTGAGTGGACAGTGCGCTAAGAATAGATAATGACGAATATACAAATATAGTCCGTTTGAGAACGCGATATACATGTATATATATTGTGCAATCCATTCTTTAAATACGTTTGTAAATCGAAGGTAAATACTTATTATTTAAACCAGGGACTGTACTATTTTCATCGGATTGAACATGGCGACGAATGTGAATAATGACCAAGTGGAATGCCCACCGTTGAAAAAACATGATATTAAGAAGTTGGATTTAGCATTCGCTATGGACTGTACTAGTAGTATGATGTCTTCGTCAATTCTGCCCGTGACAACATTCGTAATATTGTTGATGAAATTGTTGCTAGTGAAAAAAGTGACGTACGACTGGCTCTTGTTGAATATCGTGACCATCCACCACAAGACAATTCATTTGTGACAAAAACTCATGATTTCACCGGATCCCCGAACAAAATGAGGAAATGGCTTAGTGTTTGTACTGCTAGTGGAGGCGGGGACGTGCCTGAAGCCGTTGCTGACGCTTTGAATGATGTTCTGAATTTAAGTTGGCGTAAAAAAGCTACAAAGATTTGTGTGTGCATATCTGATGCCCCGCCGCATGGTCTGAATGTCAGAGGAGATGGTTTTCCAAAAGGATGTCCAGCAGGCATTGACCCTATGGAAGTCACAAACAAAATGGCTGAGAAGGGTATCACATTATACATGGCAGGATGCGAGCCCAGTATTATTCCATATAAAGATTTCTTCATGGCACTTGCATTTATAACTGGAGGACAGTATGTGCCATTGCGTAAAGCCCAACTTTTGACCCAGGTGATAGTGGGTGGCGCCCAGGAGGAGATGTCACTTGAACAATTCATGCATGAGGTGAACGAAGAGGCACAAGCAGATATAGCCGCTGGCAGAGACATTAATGAGGAAGATTTTACTCGTAGAGTTCATCATAAAATGCTGTCTAAAGGCATTCAAACGCAACAGATGATGCAAAATAACGTGGAATTACAAACTGCTACTAATGTACCACGGGCAATGAATGTTGTACATTCTTCCAGTATGGCAGAGGTTCGTAAACACTTCAAACCTTTACCATTTGTTCCATCAGGAGTTTTTTCTGCAATGGCTTCAGGATCTGCTAGAGGTGTTAAACGGCCTCTAGGATCTGATGGGGACAGCGTACCACCTCCAGGATCTGCTTCGGGTGGCCTGCTGCCACCAAGAACAGCCGAAGATGACAACATCAATGTAATGCGTATGGCAATTTCTTATGGACAGTCGAGCAGAATGGTTCAAAAATGCATGAAGAGGAACTTTCTGAAGTAATAAACATTGAGAAGATAGGAAACTGAAACAATCCAGACAGATGTTAGTGTAAAGTAAATATCTTCTATTAACTTCTAGACAGTTACATAGACAATGTACTGTGTAATTTTATCATATTGCAAGTAATGTAAATGATGACTACAGATGCGGATCCAGGATTTCAGGCTACGGGGGTGCCATTTAAGTCTCTTTGTGAAAATGTATTTTGTTAAAACTGATAACAAGGAACACATTTCATCACTAAATTTGAACTTAAAAAACATTTATCTACTGCTGACCTAGGCAGGAGTATATTGCATTTACATCTTCAGAACTAGAGTAACAGTGCAACCTCTCCAAAATGGCACTCTGTTGAGCAACAACCTCCCTTCGAACGCCTTTAATGAATGAAACAACCATAGCATATAGTATGTTAAAATATGTATCCACGTACGTGTGTTTAACATACAAAATTGGTAATTGACCAAGATTTAAGTTGTGAATTAACCTCTCTGGATTTCAGTGAAATTTAGAACAACTAATCACTGTTCATTTTTGCCCCGCATATACTAAACAAAACTTCCAACGCACTGTGCTATTATAATGATCAATATTTATTCAATATTACTATAATTAACTGATAATTATGAATACATATCACATAATCATCTGTTAACAGGTTGAATAAGTAAAACTTAAAAAACACTTAACCAAACAACGAATCGTATCCAATTTAGGTCAGTTTATAAAGTCACAATTTTTCATAAATATCTGCTATGACCACCAACCGCAATAACAAGAGCGCGACAACGGCTCCTCGTTGACCAAATAAGGCGTCGGATAGAATACATAGGAACATTGTTCCATTCCTGCTGAATCGCTATGGTAAGTTCCTGTAGGTTTATAGAAATATTTGTTCAATTACATGTACGATTTGTTGTTCACACCCCTACCTCAAAAAGTAAAAAAAAAAACATTTGTATTTGGTGGCAAACATTTCATTAAACGTGCTTTAACATGTTTATTTGTTTACTTACAAACCAGCTGCCATTGATTCCATAAATTGCACACAGTAGTAACATTACAGATTAAAGCCCTTGCTACTGCCAGCTGCGGTGCTCAAGTCTGGAGTTGACCAACCGCACGTGCGCGATTTTAGGGGCTGATTCTTGGCATAATTACGACCTATTGGTCACAAAATCAATTGCTAAAGTTAACGAATGAGTGAATGAGTTTATATCGATTTTAATTTATCTATTTGCACGTGCAAATCGTGCACGCACTCGAGCGTTTAACAGCTTATTGGTGATTAGCTGCGTAATTATGTGACACATTTTGTTATTACACATTGTTTTGATTAGATTGCTTGCTGTGTAATATGTCCGCAAATTTTATTTGAATATTATGATAAATGAAGAAAATATGAAGAAATATAGAAATGCGTTGGAAGATTTGTTTAGTATAGTTCTAACATTATTTATATATATAAGTACACTTATGTAACTTTATTCAAATTATGATACATTATTCTGCATGACAATAGCATTTCAAACAATTGGAATTACATGAACTAGATCTAGCTGTTATGTGCATGCTAAACTTGTATTTATAGTATTGTAAACACATAGAACAGTGTACATCAGAACAGAACAGAACTTTATTTGACGTATATCCAGAAATGGTACGAGTACATTTTTACGTCATAATGCATTTTTAGCATACCGGGACCAGTCAATGTCCGGCGTCCACATTTTGGAGTTAAACACCTTGGAGTTCACAGATTTTATAGGATCTTAACCAAGCCATAATATTCACCTATGACTCATAATGCGAATGAGACACTGAATCCTGCAATGTGGAATAGTCTCTCATTTTTCTATCGGTGCCTGCATATAAGCTGTACCTTGCTGTTCACGATATGACGTCCGTTGTGCACATGGTGTCTAAACGCCTGCCAGCACAGTGTGTACAATTATGATCTCTCATTTGTCAAATGTATCATATTTTGTGGACAATAATGGAAATAAGGAGTTCCCCTTTTTGTGTCATCCTTGTTGGTGTGGAAAGTTGTTAATATGGTTTCTACTTTCTATTTCAATTTTAAAAATGTTTTTTCTTTTAACTAAATTTAGTGTCTGGTATTTCTGTTTAGTACAATATTTTTATTTACATGTAATCTTAGTATTTGGCAATCTCATTTCTGTGATATATGTATGTATTTAATAAAGTTACTAACTTACTCACTTAGTTACTTACTCATGTATGTAAAATGTATAGTACACCAACCAAATATAATACATTTTTATTTGATTCAAATCACTAACAATGGTCTCTTTGTATATTGGGTTCCTTGATTTTATGTATACAGTTATTGTCTATTTTTTTAAAAGCTTTAAAAAGCTAATTACGGTAACTTAGATATACATGTACCAAATATGCTGATCATGTTATAATGTTGCATTTCATCTATCATCTTTTGCGATTTATCAGAAAAGGGTATTGTGATTTTGACCCTCCACCTCATCAAAGTTTGAAGTCAAAGTATGAAAGAGTTAAAATGTAGCATCTTACGCCATATTTAGATGGTGGTGAAGATGATAGGTGCCTGTAGAAGATGTCATCCTTTGTTGGAGGGGAAATATACTATTCAAAACTAACAAGCTTGTACTTATGTTTGCAGTTAATATTTCTATAAAAATTTAATACAAAAACAAAATACAAGAAAACAGTAATACTCAAATGGAAACCTTGACCTTGAATGAGAGAACACGTACACTGAACAAGTCTTTGATTATGTGAGGAACTACCCTATGTAAGAACTGATCACTTTGTTTTGTTCACAATCCCCTAATTGACAGTAGCGATCAAGTTCCATGGTAAAAGATGCAGTTCCTGATGTTAAGGATCGCAGTGATGTGGAATATCCCAATAACTCTGCCAGGGGTGTATAACAAGAAACAATCCTATCATCATTAACTGAAGCAACATTCAGAATTTCACCTCTTCTTCTAATAATATCTTGTTGAACAGCCCTCAAATATGTTTCATTGGTATGTATCTAAAATGTAAGAAACAATAAATGGTTCATTCTTGAAAATTCTTCAGTAATGCACATGTCAAATTGACAATATTTTGCCCGCCCAGGGGGGGCGGCCAGCCAACCTAAGGTAATTTGACATTTCTAAATTTTTGATGTCTAAATCCCCACCCTAGAGACAACAGTATTTATCTAAATCCCCACCCTAGCGCCTACTTGGTCTATCAAATGTGACATGGATGTAAACCCGGCCAAATTCTATTTTCCAGGACCCAGAGTCATTACTTGCCAGTAAGAAATGGTCTTCTGTCCAAAGTGAGTAAAGTCCTGTGTATGCCTGCCACCCAGAGGGTGGGCAAAATATAGACTGGTGCATAATTCTGCGAAGTTTTCAGCTAGTTATGTAATGATGCTACATGTTAAACATATATATACATGTATTATACAAGCTGCAGCTGCTGTCAAGTCGTTAGTGTGCTGGATTTGTAAGCCGGAGCTCTGGGTTTGATTCAAGGTCACGGCAGGTTATACATGTTCCCTTCCATGAAAATTTGACAATAATTTCGATTTTCTTCAAAATGTGGAAAAGTTGCCATTTCCTTGTGGAAGAGTAAGTTAGCACTGGTTAGAATCCTGACTAGAAAAACTTGTTAGCTGAACTGGCTGCTGTGTTTAACAGAAAATTTGTTGAAAAGTGGCAATAAACCCAAATAAAAATATTACACAATTATGTTGGCTACACAGCTGTAACAGGACATCACAGTGTACATCTAATTCAGATTAGCTTAATCTGGACCTCATTAAAATCTATTTCTACTTACACTCATAGACATAACAGGTTCTAACAATACACTGTCGGCTTCTTTCAATGTTTGACGAACACATTCACTGGCTGCAGCTTGAATAAATGGCAAACTTGTCCTAGGTGACACATTTAAAGCTGTTATAATCACATCTATATTTACCACTGGACAGTATAATAATGGACCTGTAAGTACATGTACCTGTATATAAATTCTAAGCCAAGATATGTTAATCTTTTTTCAAAACTCTGAAGTATAAAATGTATTTAGGATATAAAGCTTGTTAATTCACTACACACCACTAGCTCCAGTGCCAGAGGTTATAAAACTTGAGAACAGTCTCCGAGCTCAAATCTAAGTTCCATTCTCAAAGTATAATGGTTGAAGAGACAGAGCTGATTAATGTTTTAATCTATATTCATATCAAATTCATGTCTAATTAATGTATCAATAATATCATTATTGTAAGATCATAAAGACAAGATACGAGATTTGAGCTTGAAGACTGAACTCTAGTTATATAACCTCGGAGCCAGGCGTAAAAACTTGATAGAGCCACAGACATTTAAGTTAGCTGGACAGTTTTCTTATGTGTAAAAATTTTGAACCAGATATGATTTGAACTGACAGTGATGAGGGGCTAGTGACAACTAGATACAGACCATAACCACTCAACTATGGAGATCTCCCAGAGACTGGCCAGAGTACAACATTAGTTTATATCAAATGAGATCAAAAATCTTCTTTTCGGAAAATATTAAAGGCCAATTAGCTTTTTGAATTTAGTAATACAGAAAAATAGTTATATGACAGTAAAATATAAGAGATTTATTTAATTTGCTCTATATCAATATTTACATAATGCCTTTATTCAGCCACATCTTGTAACTAGATGCCCAAGGGCAACATGTCGAGCCCCCTGTAATGCCAGCTTGTGACCTTGACCTTTAAACTACAAGAATGGTTGATGTTCATGACACATCGTTTCATTGAAGTTAACTTTTATACCAATTCATTTCAAAATCCTTGAATGCAAACAGAAGTCACAGCCCAGACAAGGAAAATATATTTGACCGAATGTGTAATGTTGACCTTTGACCTATGGGTCTGGGTGTTGCCCAGGACACATCGTCTCATTGTATTATGCCAAGTCATTTTCAAATAATTCAATGCATAAGGGAGATACAGCCCAGGTATATAATACTTCTTTTGACATTTGTCACCTAAGTGTGACCTTGAACTTTAGCCTACAGACCTGGGTCTTGCACATGACACATGGCTCATGATGGTAAATATATATGCCAAGTAAATCCAAAATCCATCAAGAAATGACCAAGTTATGAAGCAGACACAAAACATAGACCCTTTCATTGACCTTTAACATGTCTCATGGTGTTTGATAATAAGTTATTTCAAATATGTCAATGCATAAGGGAGATACAGCCAAGACAAGGTCTATAATTTGACCTCTAAGTGTGATCTTGACCTTTAAACTACAGACCAGGTTGTTGTGCACTGCACACAGTGCCTCATAGCGTATAACAAATGTCAATGCAGACACAGTCCAGACAAGGTCTATAAGGCTTATTTTTTATGTTTGACCTCTAAGTGTTACCTTGACCTTTGAGCTAGAGACCTGAATTTTGCGCACTGCACATCGTCTCTTGGTGTTTACCAATTATGCCATGTTATTTTAAGAACTGTCAATGCATAAGGGAGATACAGCCCGGACAAGGATCAGGATGGGCTAACTAACCAACTTACTAACTAACGTTCAGACATGCAAGAGTCATTGAGGCATCTATGTGTAAAATGGTGTAAGATGCTTTTTCTTATTTTTTGCAATATCGTTGAAAAAGTGTTGCGCTACTTTTTTATTTCTGAATGTTTTTATTGCAAGTAAAAGTCAGTTTCACTGAATACACATCTTCCTAGGTAAAATAAGACATACTTCAATTTTAACATCCAAAAAGCTAATGGGGTTTTAAAGACTTTGCAGATCATTAACAGAAACAAAGAGATTTCGGTACACTTATAAATGTGTGAATAGTAAATATACATGTAGATGAATGACATACCATTCGATAAAGCTGACGTAACTCCATCTTTAATTGCTCGCTGTTGTCTAAAATTCAGTTCTTCAATGTCTTGATAGATTACAGATTTAAAAGATTTTGCTGTTGGATTTGGCTCCAATGTCATTGTCATGGTAACACGATTGTTAAATTTTGCAATTGTATTTTCTAGTGTCATTGTATGTTCAACACTGTTTGTAATCATCTCCCTGTATGCAATCTGAAAAGAAGTGTAATTGCATGTCAACTTAAATCCCATCATAGATTAAAATTATTTATCTGTTGTTTAACAGCACATTCGACAGCTAAGGTCATTTCAGGGTCGCCCCAGACAGAGGGAAGATACAGGAGAACCGGGCATTTGTATTTCTACACTTGTTTTGAATAGTTTTTCCTGGCCCCAGTTTCATGATCAAATTTAAGTAGAAACTCAATAATAGTGTTTTTTCTGTATAGAATTCTTGTGTCTTTGAGATTTGTTTCGTTATTTACTATGAACATATCAAACATGCCAGCATAAAATATTCTAGGTCTGGCAGACAAAGTAAGTCTCAAAACTCCATTTTCATTTGAGTCAAAAGTGAAATTCCCAATAACAGACTCAAACTTATATCAAGAGATTAAGCTAGGTTAGAATTGTGGTATACTATTATTAGGCCATGTTTATATGTTCTTAATAATACCTCTTTCTGAACTGCATACAATAAAACAGAGAAACACATGATTAAATAGATTAAAGTTGAGTTTTGAGTAAAAGATTTTTGAAACTTAAGCCTGGTTCATGATATGAACCAATACACTTCTCGCCCTTTACTTACAGAACAATTTTTAATTCTAGTCTCATCTGAAAAAATCCTATATAAAATATTAGTTTAATAATAATAAAATATTAACATCATGGTATCATGGAGTTTGAGAGACAATGCAACAATCAGCAATATCAATCAATGAACGTACCTGTAATGCAAAAAATTACAACATTATGGCTTAAATCTTAATGCATCATTTGTTTGTGTAATGCCATTTTTCAACATCTTTTCAGATATACACAATGAAAGGGTATGACCTGTCGTAACCAGGATTCAAACTTGGACAGCCAGGTTACAAATCCAGGGCACTAATCACTAGTGGTGCAACGATATACCGGTATATTGCAATACAGTGTCGGGCCAATATGTACCGTGATACGACATCCATGTACTGCAATATTTTTTTAATTATTGAGCACACAATCCATTGAATTAAATGAATGCAGACACAATGCTTAGTGTTGTTTAAACCATCAAAGAGTATATATTGATTATTTGCAGTTACAGGTCTATTGGAACAGTGTGTAGAACTGATAGATTATCTATCAATGCTGATAAGCCATCTACAGATTACACTATATGAATGACTACCTTGTATAGCTATATACTAGTGGGTTAACACTTGAGTTGACAGTGGCTTTAGTTTTATCATGTTTTTCATTACTTCTCTGTATTGCAATATGGGTCGACTGTATTGAAATATATCACAATACGGGTTATGCCATATCATTGCACCCCTTCTAACCACTGGACCAAGACCGCACCATGAACTTACCTGTAATGGGCCTAAATAAGCATCAACTTTGAATTCTTTCTCAAGCCGATGTTGGATAACTTCAATATGTAGTTCACCCATTCCACCTAAAATTGTTTGTCCAGTATCTTTATGTACACTAACCTACAAGAAAGTGCAAAATGATATAACATAATTTATTCCAATACATATCGCATGTATTCCACATATAGCATGTATTCCACATATAGCATGTATTCCTATCATTTGAAACACCTCTTAATTGTAATTCGGCACAGAAAAAACATTTAGCTCAGTGGGTAGAGCACATGACTGTTGATTGACAGAATGTGGGAATGGGTTAGTTTGATTGTTATGTCTGTTTTGTTTGTTTGTTTGAGTTTTACACCCCTTTTCAACAGTCAGAGCCATAATGAGGCGGGCAGTTTACATAACAATCGTTCCTGGAAAAAAACAGTACTAGACTCCCATCATCCATAAGCAACTGCCTACTTTCTCACATAAAGAGACATGGTCGGTTGTGGTGCTCGAACCCACGACCCCCTATCAGTGAGAGATTACAGTGATTTGAAGTCAGTCATTATCCATTAGACCAATCTCATCAAGAATTTCAATATCATCTTACTCTAATATCACTATTACCTTTACACTTGGATCTTCCCGTTGTATCATTTCTAAAGCTTTCTCCATATCACGTTGTTTAGATAAAGAAGGAGCTTCAATAGAACAGAAGAAGACAGGTTGAGGAAGTTCCAGTCCTGCCAAAACGGGTCCATCAAAGTCATCACTATCACTTCCTGATTCTTCATCATGTTTACCAGAGTATGTTTTGGAAGCTAACGCTGCCTTTTTAGCACTTTGTGCACTATGAGTCAAAGTATCTCCTGTTCTAACCTATCATTTAAGAAAAATTAAAACAATCATAAAAAAAATTAAAATAAACCATGGCAAACTTTCATGATCCAATAAGTAACAACATGAGCTTCACTTAATGAAAACACAGAAAAAACTTATATTAATTTTGTGCAGTTCAAACCCCTCAAAAAAGTAATGAACTTTCAAAGATTTCAATAGTTACTAGCTGTTACTGTGAAATCAAAACCTTGTTACCCAGTAGGTTGAGTTTCCAGTTGAATCTAATCATGATAAGTCTCAATGAAAATAAAATTCAGTCTCTGACGGTGAATGCAATATTTGTTAAATTAAAATTCAACCAAAGTGATAAAGGTGGTAATTTCTTGAAGGTTAAGACTAACAAAGTTATAGTATAAAGAAAATGAAAATATAGTAGCTAAGACCTAAAATTATGCACATCTATTAACCAGTAATTGAAGGAAAATGTTTAGTTATTTTTGGAAACTGAACCAACCATACATGTAGCTGTCACTTGTATGGTGTGCATGAATTTTTATGCATACCTAAGTACTACATTTTCTACATACAATTGTTAAACAAGTTCCCATTCCAAGACTATGTAAGCTCAATTTCAATGAGTACTTTCAGTACTTTTGATTTGAAGAGAGAGGATCTAAAATGGTACATACCTTTTTAAGACCAGCAATACAGACAATATTGCCTGGTCCAACATTTCTAACTTCTTTATAATCATCAGCATTCACTTCAAATAAAGCATGGTTTCCTAGTTTCTCAGTGTCGGCTAAATTAATATTATAGATGTTTGATCCTCTTTTCAACATTCCACCATAAATGCGCACATATGTTAGAGCTCCTTTATGTTTATCGTGTACAATTTTAAAAGCTAATGCACAGAGATCATTTTTGTAATACTCGAGAAAATCATGTTTTATATCAGTCGGACAAGGTAAATATTTTGCTATTGCATCCATTAATGGTTGAACACCAATATTTCGCTTAGAACTTCCACAAAACACTAAACAACCATTCCCTGTTAATGTAGCAGTCCTCAATGCTTTTGTAATGTCCTCTTCAGGAATATCTTCAGTTTTTGTATCATTTAAAACATATTCAGCAATTTTATCATCAATGTCTGCAAGATGACCAATCAGAAAAGCCCTAGCTTCAAGAACAGCAGCAGTGGAAGAGCTGCTTTCTGATAGGTCAATTTTTTCCCTGTTAAATTTACTGCCATCAATAGAAGTGTTTGAATTCCATACAAGCTGATCTAATGCCACAAGGTCAACCACTCCAGTGAATGTTCTCTCCTTTCCGATGGGAAGATTAACAGGTAATGGTTCGACATGTAGACGTTGCTTGATTGACTTAAGACACATATTAAAATTAGCACCAGCTTTGTCCATTTTATTCAGAAATATCATACGAGGAATTTGATAATTGTCAGCTTGTCTCCAGACTGTCAATGTTTGAGCTTCAACACCTGAACAGACAATAAACAATCAAAATACACTGATAACTAGTGGGCACTCTTTTCTAAAACCAAATTAACACCTGCCTCAGGCCCTCTTTCCAAGAATGAATTACATCTATGAAAAATATAAAAGGTATGACTTTGAACTTCTGGTATAAAGTTTAAGATAAAATGTTTGGGGAGGTACCTTTTTTAATGGTTCACTACTAATGCTCAAAATCTGAAGCAAAAATATGAAAGTTTGATAATTACCCCTACATTACATTAGTATGTTTGGATGAAGAAGATTAATGAGGAGAAATCTGACAAAAAGAAAAAGTCTCTAATCTTTGCATTGCAAGTGATCATCTAATAAGTGATGACAGATCATATGATGGTGTGCTCCTGTCTGATATCTAGGCAGTACAGACACTTTGACGCTTTTATACTATTTTAAACTGTTAGCTGTAGTGTTCATGGGAAATGTACATTTTGTACCTTCCAAAATGACTACATTTAGCATCCTGTGTATACTGTGATAAAATTTTGACATTTATCTCTTAAAAAGTAATGTTAATGGAGAAATGTTCATTTGACAAACATACAATATTCAGTAACAATATATTTGTCACAAACATGTGTTATCATTCATTTACCAGTAGTTAAAAACATTGTTTGTGAAAAATATTAAATACTGGAAATAGTATTTTCTTTAATCTAACCAAATGGTTTCATTGATTAGCCATATTTTTAGCAGAGTAGGATGTCTGAAACAACTCAGATTTTCATACTATCTTATTTTCTGATTAATAATATCATATGATATATGTTACCAGCAGAAGCATCTAACACCGCGACAGCTCCATCTAACACACGCAAAGACCTCTCTACTTCAACAGTGAAGTCAACATGACCTGAAAACAAATTACAGTCTACAGAGCTCAGAAACAGCTTAACAACAAATATGTATTCAACCTTGACCTATATATATATGTCACACGTTCAAAAGTAATCCATCTATAATAAAAATATGGTTCAACATACAAAATCATTCAAGATCTTGCTTAGCAGATATCATATATATATCCTCCGAATATTGTGGGGAATAGTATTACTAAACAGGGCTCGACACTAACAGTGGTCCGTTAGCCCGAGGCTACTTATTTTCTCCAAGGACTACCTAGGTTCCAAGCTGGGTATCCCGTCGGGCTATCTGGTATTTGGGTGACCTGAATTCTATGAATTTATGTAAATAAAATAATAAAGCTTACAAACTTTGGTTAGATCTGATGTGATGTAACCTGTATAACTTTGTTCAATACATTTGTGAAAATCTGACGTTCATATTTGTCTTGTATTCTAATAAAATACACTCGATAGACATTGAAATAGAATGAAAAACACATATATTATGTATTAAAATGAGGACTACCTATTATTTGCAAGGACTTCCTCATTTTCTATGCAAGTAGTCCTGCCGACTACCTCTTGAAAAATTTAGTGTCAAGCCCTGCTAAACCAATAGTAAACATTAACAGAATGCATTCACTTACTGAAGGAAAAAAAGAAGCGAATTATAAAAATTATATGTAGTTAAACTTTGCATCTTGTTTGCAAGTAATATAAATTCATGAGACACATTTAATGTGGTCTGAGTTTTAAATCACTAACCTGGTGTATCAATCAAGTTTACTTTATAGTTTTTCCAAAAGAAGGTAACAGCGGCTGACACAATAGTGATACCTCTGTCCCTCTCCTCTTCTAAATAATCAGTGACTGTATCTCCTCGATCAACATCACCTGTAGAAGACATACATGTAGATAAAAAATAAAGACTGAGCAAAATGTTATTGTATAAAAAACTTTCATCTTGAAAGTTTCAGTTTTATCTGGAAAACTTCTAAAATGATTGGCTTCACGGATAAGATAAATTATAATCGATAAAAAAATTAAAATACTTGCTGGATTCTAAACCCCACTACCTCATGTTTCTGCAAATCCTAGACTTTTTTTCATGCTCTGGCATTTTGTTCTTTATGTTATTTTCTACATGAACCTATCTCCAAACTACTGAACCTATTTATTGTTTGACTTTACGGATGCATTTTTTGTTTTTGTACCAGATTTTCAACACCAATGACATACAATAAAAACTTACTGGGCAAAGATGGAAATTAATCAGCCAAGCCATTCAAGAGCATGCAAAAACTCATTTGAATACGACAGTTTCTATTTAATGCCCTTTCCAAGCGTCTAAATTGACCTGCAGCCTGCTGTTATTGAGAACCCTGTCTATGTATATAAGTCCTTGCCATTATAAAAAACCTATACATACATGCCATTATGAACCAAAAAAATCATGAACAAAAAAACAGAAAACTTTCATGTTTAATTTTATTTATAAATTCTAAAACGTAATACAAAAAGTCCAGCGAATTCAAAGGTAACACATCTTTAATTTTCTGTAAGATACCTCACGACCCGTACAACTTTGGTACCGGAAAATTGGACCGTATAGCTGGCGTTTATTCAGCTACACCGGTATCAGGGACCCTCCAGTACACAGCTTTTCAAATAGTTCTGGGTCCCATAACTAAATTGGTCTTTTTTATTTCGTCTTGTTGACCATTTTAGTTATGGAATTGTCCTCTAAGTCTTACAAAAAAACAGCTTAAGACGCTTGTTCATGCGTCTATTGAATCAGATCTATTTACATGCTTTCCGGAATGCTACGGACTTAATCCAAAGCATTTACGAACTAAGGGTAGTATGAAACATCGGCAAAATATATGATAACTTTCGTCTGTTGTAGGTAAATTTTTGGTCATGTTGATAGATTATACTATAATTCATGGAATTGTACACAAGTTTTACGGAAATGTGTGCGTTAAATAGGAAAACGAACGCGACTCAGATTGAGTCGTTTACCTGTTAGCTTTTAAAGAACAAGTGGCTTTGACAATGAACTGCAATGTAATGCAAACGTATCATCGTCAAAGACCCTTCGACTACTTTTCAGAAACAGTGTAAAGGCTGCAAACACAATAATTGTGCAATTGTATTGATAACACATCGTAAAATAAAGACTCTGTCATTAATTAATTGTACATGTTATTACCTAGATGCCTCGAGAAACCTGAATAATACAACATCCTCTCAGTAGTGGTGGTCTTACCGGCATCGATATGTGCCATGATACCAATGTTTCGAGTATACCTAATGTCCCCTGCAGACAGACGGACGCTTGTGTGAAATCTGCGCCATTTAGATTGTCGGAGGTAAAACAATACACGTGTCCCATTTTTAACACACGATGATTTTAAACAGACATTCATTTTACTTTATCTTAAAATAAGTTTGCATTGACAAAAAGTCACATTCTGTCATCACCTGAGCGCTTGCAATTTGCAATCAAGCGCCTCGGTGAATGGTTAATGATAAAGTCCAGTATTCTTTCGTGCCGGAATCGAAACCTGGGTATATGAGCTGTCAGTATTGCATATTTAAAACTGACTTATATTGTCAAGGAGAAAAATGTGAAAGATATCATCAAATCCTTATTATATCATGTTTTTTAACTCAGTGTTTCCGCATGATTTATGGAAAATGGGACCGTATATATAGATTCGTCATAAATTGAACTTACATTCTAACATAGACCTTTGAATATTTTTAC
Organism: Lutraria lutraria; assembly: GCA_964023205.1. Taxonomy (NCBI): domain Eukaryota; kingdom Metazoa; phylum Mollusca; class Bivalvia; order Venerida; family Mactridae; genus Lutraria; species Lutraria lutraria. The sequence goes on along the minus strand of OZ026834.1, from coordinate 18,147,268 downwards.
TACATACCATTTCAGAAATTGTATTTTATGTCTGTTTTGTGACAAGGTTGTATAAATCTAAATAATACACGTCAACAGTCACAATCTCTGACAGATAAAACATAAACATGCCAGTAAGCTGAAATCAAATTAACTCAATGATTTTTACAAGGTCTTAACTAAAAGTCCTGTACAAAGTCTCAATTTTCATACAAAAATAAGGCAAATCTGTAAAACTATTGATTGCAATCGAACTAATGTGTAGAAATTCTACCAAGAACTTGAATATAAAGTTACAAATGGCAACGCACATCTGAGATAATCTAGATATGGGATATGGAATCACATCTGGGACCAATATATTATATTCAATATCTTTTCCTTTACAGATCATCACCCAAAAAAAAGACTAAGTCACTAATTTAAATTACTACCTCTAGTATACTAGGGATACTATATAGGCCTACTGTACGTAATATAGTGTACCTATGTATATTAGTACATTGTACTTGTACAAAAAGTTGACAATTACAAGCATTAAAATTCAATATATTTCAATTACAAATAATTTCTCTTCCTATCGTCAAATATTCGCTTTCAATTTTAAAATACTTGTTTCCACAAACCTGCGCGTGACCAATTTTAATCGTGTCTTTTCTGAACATATTGTTAATCATAGATATTGGAAACCCTGAAAATATTTATTTTTAATTATATCAGTATTCAATATAATTTTGTTGTATGTGCTATGAAAACAACAAACGTTTTTCATAAACTAATTATCACTATAAATCTTTCAACCAGACACTAAGCTGACCGTGACCAGACATGATTAGACAGATAAGGGGCAATTAAACAATTAAGAGAATATACCTCCTGTTGCTTTTGGGGTCACTTAAATAGGAGCTGTTCAATGTTTTTAAATTTAGATATTTAATGGTTACTGTCCTAGTAGAACTGTATTAGTAAAACTTTTGGGACATTTAAAAGTTAAAACGGCACGTTCAAGAATCATATTGATAATAATAAATTTGCATTTAATTTGAAATGGCGTATATCAAACATTGCATGTCAATTTTAACACCCGGCCGATACTGCATGAATGAGCAATATCCCTTTAACAGGGCGATAAAATCAATAAATATTACGTAACATCCTGTTAATTGTATATCATCTGTCATAAAAGTGGTCAGAGGCTTTAGCCATAGCTGTATCAGATAATAAAACGTATCCACACGAATGCATTTTCTTAATATTCTTTTCAATCAAAAAGTACATAATTATAAGGTATTTTTTCAATGAAATTGCAAAGAAATAAGAAAAAGCATTTGACAACATTTTTACTAGATGATACTAAAAAAGGCATTGTGTAAAATATTGTAAATCGAAACTGGTTCGAATAAAACATATTTCTTATATTTTATTATCAATTTATCTATTGTTTTGATTTACTACATTCAAAATCAATTGGGCTTTAAAGAATAATTGGAATATACTTCTGAGTTTATAAAATCACTTAATCTATGTTTCTTACCCAGCAAGCTCACGACTGGAAAAGTTTAAACAAATCGTAGTTTTATAAAGCGTGATAAATAACAAGGACTTATATACATGCATATTTTCTGAAGATAATTCTTTCTACAGAATATGTTTCCGGTAAAACATGCACGAGAAAATCATTTCATTTCACCTTCATCAGGTGTTTTCTCAATAAAACTGTCTGCCTTCATTTATTAATTTGTAATCGATATATTTATATTCACAGGGTGACCGAAAAGTAGCCATGGTTATATTTTGAGTTTTTAGACCCGCTTATATAAACCTGATTAAGAAAATAAATATGTATCGAGTTATTGAATTATCGAACAGTTTGCTAAAAATTAGCAGTTTTTTGTAACATGGTAAAAATATACCGACTTAAATTATACACCTGATAAAGCAATTTAACAATTAGTCACGTGGTAAATGTATGAACGGTCATAATAACAACAACTAATTCGGTAGTTGCTACATCGACTACTGTACATGTACAATGTACTTATTACAATATTGATACGAAAACGCGCGCCTGAACGCGAATATCTCCATTTTCAAACTAAATTGGAAGCAATTTCCACATTTTTAAATTTCTTAAAAAATATATTGTAATAAAGCTTGGACACCACAGAATACTTCACGAGGTTATAAAAAAATGTCATTTTAGTAAAAAACTACTTTATGGCCTGTCAAAAACGAGGTTTAAGAGTATTTTGACAGTTTTCATATAGAATTATGAACGAACGATAGTCACCAACTTCAAACGAAAATGGAAGCAATAAGTTCACATACCACATTAATAAAAATTATATTGAAATAAAGTGCAGAGAATGAAGATTACTTCACGAGGTTATAAAATTTTCTCATTTAATGTTATAAACAAGTTATTAGTGTTAAACCATACAGCTCCTATATAAATCTATAGTAAATCAGTTTATCGATAAGCGTTATCGGAGTGATCGATAAGACGTTTTCAAGGGAGACAATTTCGCCGATAAGACCGGCCAAGTTACAGAAATGTTCCGCATGGTACATATGTATGTACAGCATACACATTTGTCCACTAATATAGGATATAGACAAACTTGGTTACGCACCTATGCTTTCATCATTGGATATCCACTGCTACTGCGCTCCATTCCGCTATATACTCGTACATCATGATCGATGTATGTTACGGAGTGGAGTCAGTAACTGTGGGTATCCGACGATGCTGTGCTTTCTTCTACTCAGTTTTTGCCAGGTTTGTGATATGCCGCGTGTCACAGTTGACTGACTTCACCCTGCCCGCAAAAAGGGATCGACGGACTCATTGAGATTCAGAAAAGGGAAATACAATGTACTCCGTCAAAATTATACAAATGCTTCACACATAAGTTCATTGTGCAGCTAGGGCCGTATGAACCGATGGGGGCGGGTTTAGACGTTACGTTAGTTTAAAAGGGCTATAATTGATCGATTCCCCCCACTTGTGAGATCAAATCTAGAATAAGTTCCCCCAATCAGAAATTTCTTCCTACTGGGCAACGTGCTAAAACTTTACGTTAACCAATGTTATAAACCAGTACATCAAATTACAGCCGATGATTATTCCCCACTCGTTTCGAAAGAACAACTATCAAAACGTCAATATATCAATGATGATGACATACAAATACATCTTATACGTATTTGAGAGAGTACATTGTACTTGTTTAGTAAATCTTGAGAAAGCTTTGTGTTTCGATCTCACTAAACTATAAAATACAGCCAGGTTAAGGTTGAGAAAACAATATGAAGTCAGTTTTATGATGTGGTATAAGATTTAGTTGTAGATATGGTGACTGGTTGTGAACAATTCAAGTCCATGTATTCAAAAAACGTCTTATTGATTTAAAACTTTATTTGTTTTAAGTTGATCGTGTGTATTTTGCAATGAAAACTTTCATCGTTTTACATGCTTAATCGTGGTAGTACTCAATTAATCGTACGTGATTGAAATACAGTTTAATTAAAGTGTTCATTAGCAGTTGTCACACAGCGAGCACAAAAAATGTTGATTTATCAGCAAATGAGTTTACAACAATTGCAACGTTGTATATTCTGTCTATAAATTGAAATATACTCTGTTACAAAAGAAAGTGTGCACTTAGGTTTTCGTCACTTTAAAGTCCCATAAGCTTATAAATGTATTGGTCCTAATAGTTTCTGTTTGTTCTATAACAGAGGAGTCCGGTGTGTTTTCCTCCCGTGTATACTTTATAACAAGAAAAAGTGTTTCCGAAACCACTACCGTATTTTTTTTCAATATCATGGAAATAAATACTATTTATAGAACACCTGAGTTTTCCCGCAGTCATGCTATGCACACGTAGTAAAGTGACGTCATGCGCTCTACATATTTCATGTTTACAAAAGCAAAACTCACTGTGAAATGAGTGTTTTCAGACGAAAAAGGGCTTGTTTTGTCGGAAATAATTATCTTGGGATAATATCAGCAATTAAATGTTTTTGCATATATTTTTCTACAGCAAAAAGCTAATGGGGCTTTAAGTATATCTTTTCGTTCAAAAGTATGCTAAATTTGGTTCCAAAATTAATGCCAGTCTATGACCAATTTGATATGCATCAGTTGTTTCCAAAAAAATAATCAGCGGATTAAATGGCAAATCAAAGACAACAGGGGTCAGAAAGTTGCAGAAATCTGTCTTATCAGATTATCAAAAAATTACCGCCTCGCTGTTTTCGGATCTCGTTTCTTTTCTTAAAGTTAATTTGTTTCTATAGAACAGAACATCTATTTTATTTGAATTTGAACTTGTGTTCATCATCCAGAACATTATATAACAAATTATGTCAAGATCAAACGTATATAAGTTAAACTACATAACTCATTAACAAAAAGAAAAAAAAGAAAATGTAATGAGTTAATGGGATCTAAAACTCATTTAACTATCCATTTAGGGATAATATTATGTCATGAATCAATAATTATTCAATAAATTGTCTCTCACTTCGAAAGCACATAATAAATATAAGCCAATATTATTCAAGGTGTCTCGGTCGGACGAATTTAAAAAATAAATTAATTTGTACATTTGATACAAACGTTGATGCGACAGCGCATGGATTGAACGTATTTATTAACGTCGAATGACGTCACGAGTAATGTAATTCCATTCTTGAGTAATCTTGAGTGTTTTGAAGATCGTTCAGATTGTTTATACCGCATCTTGACCAAACCCTGCGACCAAGCTTATTCCATATGTGCTCAATAGGTTTAATATATGGCACCCGGGCGTCCTGCTGACGTAAGTGACACTGTCACACCGAGCAATTATTGTTAATGCTTGAATTCACAGCATTTCACTCGTGGCATTTGATTATAGGCCATATTTAGAATCTTACGTGTTTTTCCTTTCACAAAAAGCACAATAAAAGTGACAAAACACGTTTGTGTAGACGTGTATGCTTCCCAGAGGCAGCATGTGCAATCATGCAAAAGTACGCTTTCGCTTGTACACTAAATCCGCCCAGATTTTATTGAAAAAATATAAGCAACACGGATAGAACAAGCTTCGAGTAAATCATGTTGACAATTTTAGATCGATACTCCATTTAGGAACGGAGATATTCAAATTTAAAAAGTGCACACTTACTTTTGTAACAGAGTATAGATTACTTATTTTTCAGCCATTCAGAAGAATGTTTTTGACAGTTAATAATAATATTTTAACAATTAATCAGACAATATAGCTAATAACTTTCTTCGACATTTTGAATACAAATACGGTTTTCGCACTATATCAAATGAATCATATAATATAACTAAATATATGCAATAGAACCCTATTAATACGACCATCTATGGTTCTTAAACAAGTAGTCTTGGTAGCAGGGTAGTCTTAATACAGGGGAAAGGAATTCATTCATACATTAGATAAAACTTATTCAAAGTTAAACTCCTTCAACTTGCGACACTATTTCACATTAGATTATTTTGCGTACTTTAGAAAAAATACTGCCACATTCATGTAAAACTTACATATTTAACAATCGTGTCTTCATCACTCAACAATCTATTCCTGACTCCACGAAATACAAACGGTGTGTATAATGTGTACAATAGTTGGTTTCTGGTTACCTAACCGATCCTAAATTTCCTTGCGACCTTCGACTTTTTATCCGGCCCGAGAAACGGGTACATCAACTCTCTTTCACTTTTTTATCTTAATTTTCCACACGTGCCAAAAAAGTTCTCGAACTGCTTACCTTATTATTAATGAGCACGTAACAAGAAACAAACTTTGTCTTTTTGCGCCTAATTAATTAAATAACTTTTTTTTGATTGATTGATATTCACAATGATAAATGAGAAAAGGTATGTTTATATGTATACTAGTATTCAATAAACAACTACAATATTGTTCATCCAGTTGTAGTTATCGTTTGTTGTTAATTTAATCATTCGTGGACATATCGCCATGGTGATTTGGACTAAGTTCGTCGTTTTGGTTGTGTGCTGTACGTCGGTGGCAGCACTTGGCAAGTATTGGGAGCAGAGCAGTGGATGTGAGTACTTAAGCTTAATTTTCTTAAACAGATTGTGCAAGATCCATGTCTTGAAGTATCTTGAACTAAAATATTCATGATAAGACACTTGGCAGGGTCTGTTACTCTCTATGGTAACATTAAAGAAAGTTCCATTCCGTGCAGTGATCGATTTGAACAATTTTCTCATGATCTGTTTGGAAAAGCTGCCTGTCCAATTGTGGTACATAGATGAAGATAGCAACATGGAGCCAAGGTTAATAGAAGAAAATTAAATTAAACATGTTGTGTTTTAAAACACAATACCCTCGTTGACCTTGACCTTTGACTTACTGACATTAAATGCACAGATACTGTAGAGATTTTCATGAAGAACCAACAAAAAAATCAAGTTACATAATTTGATGTGAATTATCAAATATTTATCAACGTATTCTATCTATTGAAATTTATTTACAGACGGTGGACGAAATTTGATGGCAGAAATGTATTGTCGCATATGCCGTGAACGAGGATGGTCACAGTGCATTCAGCGATATTGTTTCAGTTACGGCTATGGACCCGGTTACGGCTATGGACCTGGTTACGGCTATGGATCGGGGTACGGTTATGGATCGGGGAATGGTTATGGATCGGGATACGGTTATGGTAACCAAGGCTACCGTGGATATGCTGCATTCCATAGTAACCTGAAGTGGTTACCAAGATACGCCAAGTTTTATAGAGGGAAAGGATATCACCCTTACTAAAACTGCATTGTTATGCATAGCTTCATTTGGATTCCATTTAATTTGTACAAGTGTATTCACGGGATACGATCAACACCAAGTATAATGTATCTTAATTCTTAATCAACGCATTTTATTAATGTTACTTTTAAATAAACAGGGGAGGTAACTAGTGTATCAGAAATAATGTTATGCTATTTGTAACATCCCTTGTTAGATGTAATATACATTCAGAAATATTGCAAGGATGGTTTACGAAAGGTTATGCGAAATGATATCATAATGCGTAGGTGGTGTACAATAGAATTGATATTTCACTGTTATCTTGAATTTTATCTAAAATATAAGCTACTTGTCAAATATAGATTGTCGTCGTATCGTATCTTAAATGGACAAATGTCATCTATAAAACTATTATGTCAGTTCTGTTCTGTTTTGTTCTGTTAAGTCATAATGACAGAGCTACCAAATATAGTATACATTGTTACAACTTCTTCCAGCGATCATGAAAAGAACAGCCCGCCCGGTAAGCTTAGTGGTTAGAGTGTTGATGGAGAGGTAGTGAGTTCGAACCCGGGGGAGGCTCACACTGTCGGTGACAAATTTGACAGAAGATATTACATCCTATGTTAAATTGTCATCCACCTCTGAATTATGTGAGGTAGCTTGGCAGAAGCTTACGGATAGAATGTGGCCTAAATCACACCGTATACCCCGAAGAGCCAAACACAGTTGCTCAGGCGAACACAGTTGCCGATACATTTTACAATTTCGAACAGAAAATAAGTATCGTCTTAATTTATAGTTATCTTGAAGATTCCGAACAAAATGTCTGTTATTTTTTTAAAGAAAACGCTTGATCTGATGAATGCAGATCCATAAATGCATTTTTACACAAAAGTGAACCTTTCTAAAGATACCATCATTTATTCCAATCTATTTTCTCTCAATATGCGAAATCCCAGCTTTCCATTACCATTTTCCGCAGAGATATTGATGCATAAAGTCAGCCTGCCCTCGTATTTTTGAGAACGTCAAGCACAGTTCATTGTAAAAGTTGCGAACCTCGAATACAGTTAGAACGTTAGATGTGATAACGCTTAACACAGACGCCATACACTTCTTACCGCACCCTTTTTAGACTTTTAAACCCAAAATTGTCGATTATCTGTGTTATACGTACATACATTTTACAAAGAGGATATATTACTGTCGACCTAAGTCCAAATGAAGCGCGACTTTCATTGTGTTTGTCTAATACGTAGTATGAATAGACACATTTTTCTGATAGAAAAACTACATGTATATGAAAACTGCCTTAAATGCTATGTTTTAGTCATATACTTTTATGCGTCTTGAAAGCTGAGTATATAGTCGCTGAATTGTCCGTCCTTCTGTCCGGGCGAATATATACGTGTATATAGATGCCGCTTTGTCCGTCCATCTGTTCGTCATAGCGAACGGATGAATATTAGATGGCTATATGGATAATAGGTAACAGTAAAAATGTCCGTCAGTCCGTCACAGTCTGTTCGTACACACCAGAGGTTGGTTGTGGGGTTAGGGTTTGGGTTGGAACATTTAGGTCTTGTGAGTTTCAGTTACGTTAAGTATTCAAGAAATTAGATTAGAAATCACAGTGAATGAGACCAGCTTTCCATTCCCATTTTCCGCAGAGATATTGATGCATAAAGTCGGCCTGCTCTCGTATTTTTGAGAACGTCAAGCACAGTTTATTGTAAAAGTTGCGAACCTCGAATACAGTTAGAACGTTAGATATGATAACGCTTAACACAGTCGCCATACACTTCTTACAGCATCCTTTTCTAATCGTTTAATGTTGTATGTATATTTACTGATATTGATTTGTACAATTACGTTACATATAGCATTTAGAAATGGATTCTTTTTAAATATATGAATCAATTTAAGACTGAATGCCAAGAATTGGTAAGTCTATACTATAGTATGTGGAGATATATTTGGTAACCGGACTATATAATTCGTACTGAAAATATTTATATGCGGTCGAATAACAGTCTAACAGGAGTGATGCAATTACTCACACAATTCTAGGCCCTATTTACTTTTTATTTCATTGCACTAAATACTAATATGTACGAGTACACCGCTAGGAAAAGGCCATTATTTGGGAACTTTCCGGAAAAAATCATTGAAATTATGGTTCCTCAAAAAATATCTGAGGGAATTATATTGCTTTTCCCTGATTGTCTGTTGTTATGTCCGTCTGTCTATCTGTCGGTCTGTCACAGATAATTTCCGCTCTGTAACTCTTTAGCCTTTCGGAGGGTTTTCAAGTAAGTTGGCTTATATGTTAACTATATCAAGAAGGTCTGCATAACATATTCAAGCTGCTTGGTTTATTTAAGTCAAGGTCACAGATGATTGTCAAATGTCATTTTGCTCGATTCTTTTGCTATTATTTGCTATAACGTTGTTATTAATGAATGGACTGCCTTCATACTTTGAGACAACAACCCAATGGACAAGACCTTTAAGAAGACCATAAATGACATTGGCCTTCAATGTCCAAATATTGAATTTTGTTGGAATATTTTTTATTTAGATTGCCATTAATTTTGTTAATAAAAACTGATAGATTAGATAAATATTTGAACAAAACAACACTTACGACATTCCGCTTTCTCTTATGTTTTTAAAGCTACAAGCTTCTCCAGTTACCATCATCAAAACACAAATAAATAATTGAATGCACATTACAAACAATGAAAAATAATGCGATGCTTTACATGTCACCGAACACAACAAAAATGAAAATGTTCATAAGTTCATTCATAAAAACAACATTTACAGTGTAGGATTTACAGCCTGACCATGTATTGTACAATAATGGCCCTTAGGCACTGCACTTTCTTTCGCTGGTCTCATTCACTGTGATTTCTAATCTAATTTCTTGAATACTTAACGTAACTGAAACTCACAAGACCTAAATGTTCCAACCCTAACCCAAACCCTAACCCCACAACCAAGCTCTGGTGTGTACGAACAGACAGACTGTGACGGACTGACGGACATTTTTACTGTTACCTATTATCCATATAGCCATCTAATATTCATCCGTTCGGAGGTACTAACGATAGGATACTTAAGTGGCTTTCCCATGTTAAACTTTGTCAAAATTTAGCCACATAAACCTGATTTTAGCCACATAAATCCACTTATGTACATTTTTTAAGTGAACAAAGAGTCCTAACCCTAACCCTAGAGTCACCCAAACCCAATTTGTTTGTACGCTATGACGGACAGATAGACGGACAAAGCGGCATCTATATACACGTATATATTCGCCCGGACAGAAGGACGGACAATTCAGCGACTATATACTCAGCTTTCAAGACGCATAAAAGTACATGTATATGACTAAAACATAGCATTTAAGGCAGTTTTCATATACATGTAGTTTTTCTATCAGAAAAATGTGTCTATTCATACTACGTATTAGACAAACACAATTAAAGTCGCGCTTCATTTGGACTTAGGTCGACAGTATTATATACTCTTTGTAAAAATGTATGTACGTATAACACTGATAATCGACAATTTGGGGTTTAAAAGTCTAAAAAGGGTGCGGTAAGAAGTGTATGGCGTCTGTGTTAAGCGTTATCACATCTAATGTTCTAACTGTATTCGAGGTTCGCAACTTTTACAATGAGCTGTGCTTGACGTTCTCAAAAATACGAGGGCAGGCCGACTTTATGCATCATTTTCTTTGCGGAAAATGGTAATGGAAAGCTGGGATTTCGCATATTGAGAGAAAATAGATTGGAGTAAATGATGGTATCTTTAAAAAGGTTCACTTCTGTGTGAGATCTGGATTCATCAGATCACGCGTTTTCTTTAAAAAATAGCACACATTTCTAGCGGTTTCTCGCTGAAAAATGCACGGTTTTCCTCACAATTTCGAGTATTTATTCCTTTTTCAATAGCGAATAAATGTTCATGATTGGTTTTGTTCGGATCCTTCAAGATAACTATAAATTAAGCCGATACTTATTTTCCGTTCGAAAATGTAAAATTTATCGGCAACTGTGTCCGCCTGAGCAACTGTGTTCGGCTCTTCGGGGTATACGGTGTGTAAATGAAGGCCATGCAAGCTGGTTAGGATAACTGCCCTACACCACGAAATGACTGATATAATGTTGAAAATGGCGTTAAACCCGATGAAACAAACAAGCATTAAAAGAACGATAACCTGGACTAGTACGATGTATCTGATGAGTTCAGTTCATATATGATCTCTGTTTAGATTTGGAGAGATTAATTCCTCTAACGTCTTCAAATCTCTATCCTAACGACGCTATCTTTCTGCACTAGTCCAATGACCCCATCTTCGTACGCCAATGCTTTCAACATGTTAACGTTTTTGTTTTTGATGGCTACCCAGTAACACGATTTTGCGCATTTTATTTTTCATTAAAATTATCTAACATGCAATTAGATTAGATATGCATGGCAACTTATTTTTTTCCAGACAATTTCATTTACAAGCAGACCTTCAAGTATTATTTGTTATGTGATAAAACGCAATTGTAATTAATCAATTTTTTATATGATGATTTTAATACATGTATATTGCTAGGACCAACGCCTGTCAAAATATTTAAACAACCCCATATATTGTAACACAGAGAACTATAGATATAAAAATAAGTGTGTGATTGAATGTAATGAAATAATACGAGCACTTTAAAATCTCGATGGAACGAAACCGACCGGATATGGTCTATTTGTTATTATGACTTTCGCAATATGGTAATAAATTGTTTTCGAACTTATAGTGATGTCAATATGTTTAAATGTTATCAGCTAAATTGGCTTGAATCGTTAGTTCGCGTTTTTGTCTTGTCGTGTCATTAATCGAGTGGTTTGAAAAGCGCCAATCAAACCCTTACTGGCACCACTTGACGGTGTTGTTTTCTTCATTCGTATCCCAGATATTTTTCTTAATTTTCACCTGGCACCAGACGACCACATTAACACATTTTCATTATTATTTTACATCGTAAGAGGTATTTGGACCATAAGCAAACATATCCGACTGACTGTTAATTGATACAACGTATGATTGCTTTGTATACTGATTTTACCTCCACGAACTCCGTCAAATGTGATTGCTTCAGCTTTCACTGTGTGGAATATGCTAGACGATTTTACTAGTAGTGAGCAAAGCTATTTATTCAAATATTATATACCCGCGTTCTTGGTTCAGAGCCTAGGATCCGGGGTCTAGGGAACTTAGTCACCATTATTTCGACCATAATGGTAATAAAAATGGGATCCCACAATTCTGAGAGCCTGTGATTCATATTTGAAAGATATTGACCTTTTATTCTTATTCATATTTAAGAAGTTTATTTATATATGACAATTAATGGACGTCGTAGTCATGGGTTTGTGTGATGGTATTAATTGGCATCAGCCAAAATCGAGTCAGACTTGAGCCATCCGTTTGCAGGAAAGCACACACTAAATACAGATGTCGATTAAAAGTGTACCAGTAGAATATTGAATACAAGTCAGCGATGTCTAAATTTCTCACCCAAGTGTGTTAATTATTTACCGCGTACATCTTTCAATACAGTGTTGTTTACTGTTGTGATTTCGGCAAGTTATAAGCAAACAATTTCAATGACTAACCAGACAGCTAAAAGTAAATTAATGTTCAAAACTTGTTAACCACTTACTCAATAGCTTATCCCCTGGTTCTAGATCGTATTTTAATAAGCCATACTTTCATCTTAACTAATTCACCCCTACGTTGTGATAAAAATGGTAGCTTTGTATATTGACGCAACTCCAGCGAGTTTGTATACAAAAATTGTTATCTGAAAAAAAAACCGGGATAAATAATTACATCAGAATTTTACTCAGTTTACGTTATCTGTGGACTATAAACAAAATATACAATTTCTCTACATTAAAACCATGGACGGATAAGAGTCTGTCGCAAAATTTTCTGAAGTATTTAATACCGCTTAATATTAATTTAATATAAAATAACATAACAAACAAAATTATGAGAATAGAGAACTATGTGATTTTACTTACCAGTGATAGATATTGATGTTTTGGCAGCTTTTGAAACTTAAGGTACGCCGCCAAGTTGAAGATTTTGTTTTCATTTTAGTTATGTCGACCATTCAACCTCATAAATTGTATAAACTGTACAGGTTTTAAGGAGTCCATTACGCACCTAGAAAGAGAAATATAACCGAATGAAATAATGCGGAAATATATATTTCTTAGAAAAGAATATTTTGATGCGGTGTTTATCACATTAAATATAACATTACTTATGATCAGTTCTCGTAGATTTTAGAATAAATCTGGATTTGCAATGTGGATAAAACAGTGATGATGATTTAACATCGCTTTTATGGTAAAAACTTTTTAACGGATTAAATAAAGACCTACAGTCTTACCAACACTCATTTTGGCGACGTCTTTAAGACGCTTGTTTGCTCTCTGCTATTGGATTTCCGCGCTGGCCAATATCGTCCGGCTGAAACAGAGTATTTAACTGCGGTACTATAAATTGGTAAATGTCGTCTGCTGTGTACCTTACTTAGCGCATTTTACTTCACGAAATTATGGATATTTATTCCATATGGACACTAGATCTGCTGTGTTATTAAAGTTATTTGTTGATCATTTTGAAAACATCATTTTACAAATTATTAAGCCTAATAAATAGAAATAGACAAAAAACATGGATCCTGATATGTTATACGTCGCTATTCGGGTTCTTGTGTTGCTCTCTGTTGGGGCAGACGGTTTTCAGCATTGTGTGCCCTCATGTGAGTGCCATCATACGTCATCGGATGTTATAGTCACGTGTACAGGACCGAACGTCACAAATGTTCCAACCGGACTTCCGGCTAACACTACAAAACTGTAAGTATACATAGAACAATGAAAAACATGTAGTTTAGGTGTAAGTTGTGAAATGGTACATGGATAGTTTGTTATTCTGAATTTATTTCCCTCATCGCGCGATTGAATACGCAATAATATAGGTCTATCTCACAAATAGACTTGTCATGCTGACCTCTCGGGGCGTACGTACGCCGGGCCGACACAATCAAACAATATTATCTCCCTCATTGCTGGGACGATGATTATTCCGATGTTTATTGAATACAGTGGAATCATTAATTTTCATTGGATGTTTAATTTCGTGGATTTCGTGTGTCGGCTCATCTACTAAATCAAATCCCCGCGAATTTAAATGCAGATATAAGACATTTTCTTTCAATAATGTAATTTGTAAAATCTACGAAAATTGAGCCCAACGAAAATAAATGAAAATACAGCATACATAAGATTGTATCACTTAGAATTAATGAATTATCTGATATTTTGTCAACAAATATATACACTATAACAGATTTATGTCACTTTGCAATTATTTTATTATTTATTATACTTCTTGTAATTTCATCTAAATTGTATGCGTCTTCTTTATAACACTCGTGATATAATATTATATTATGAATTCATGTATTTCGTGTCATTTTTCTTTGGCTTATCACATGATAAGTCGGTTTACACAAATGTGCGGCTGGTCATTTATTTATTTATCTGTTTCCGAATTTCTAGATACTATGTTTGTTCATTCTTGAACTAGCTATGATGTAGCTAGGCTTATATGATTACATTACACGTAATAGTAAGATTTACATAAAGTTACCCTGTGTCGATATTGTCCTGAAGTTTTGAAGTAATTTATCATTTAACTGGTTCCCTAAAATTGGAAAGAATACATTTTGACCTATCCTCAACGAATGATATTGATTATAGAATTTTACTTTGACAACGGAAATCTCTTCGACTGATTCGGTTTTGTTGAAATAAATTTGTTTTAATAATTGCATAGGAACATGACTGCTCAGATAAGCCACCTCAATAAATCATCTTCAGGTATTGTCTGTTTTAAGCCCAAAATATATAGTGTCTTATCCTTAGCATCGCGTATTCCAATAAATGTCTTACTTTGGTTGATAGATATCCGGTCTGAGCTTTTCATCGAAAAAAATAATTTAATTTTGTTTTATATTTGAAAGTTTTGTAACTACGACCGTTTATAACATGTGATAAAATTGAATAAATTCACGATTGTGGCGTGATGTTTTAATTTTAATTTCTTGATAAGAATCCGGATCTAGTTTTAACAGATATCACAATTATACCGAACCTATCTAATTAAATAACAGAGAAATAATCTATCATTTTGACGTAAAATTAATGAGTTCATTTTAAGTTAAAGACGTGTAAAATGACAGAAACAACGGTATGAAATAATTTAATGAATCTGGTTAGTTAATTTGCAAGTCAGGCTTAATTGGATTTTAGCGAAAATCGGCCTGTAAACTTATTATCGCAGAAATTTTAGCATTCGTTTTTTGCTGATCCCTTCGTCGCTGCGGTTAACTTGAAATTGAAATTCTAAGATTAACAACTTAGAAAATATATTGGATTTTTTTTCATTCAAATTAAAAGCTAAAAAGTAATCATGTAGCTCGGCAAAAAATGGATGCAGACATTTTTTGTTTATGTTACGAGACTAGAGTGGAATTTCGGGGTAATCATGTAGTCTTGTTAGTTAATCTTCGACCTGGTGGTATTTTTTCTATCCTATATTACTGCTTTACGCAGCATATAATATTTGATACGGCAATAATAAAGGTAATGCGATCGGTGGCCAAAACGCAAACAAATTAAATGACAGTCCTGATTTTGACGCCAAGAACCGATACCTTACTTTCATTATTATTGTTTGCATTTTTTTCATCAATACAAGCAGGTGCAATTTAGCTCCCAGAAATTTGAAGGACACATTAGAGGTTTCCGTTTAGGGTCTTCGTCGTACAAAACCTGAAGTCGAAATTGATGAATTATTCACTTCATTTAGAAATGAAATTTTGTTCCCCAAGTTTTTTATTGCTCGCATTGTAATACAGAAAATATAACGGAGGATGGTGATTATTTTCCAGGCACTGTTGTGTATGACATGTACATAATTTTTAGAATAATCAAAGTTCTCTTTGAACACTGAACTTACATAGACTTGTACTGTAACATGGGGCATGAAGTAGTTTAAGGCGGATAGATAAACGTAGCACTTTGGCAGGCATCAAAATTCATGCGCGCCGAGCGAGTGACGGCTATGGGAGGATGAACTATCTTTCTGTTTCCAAAAACTGACATGTGAAAAAAATAAAAACAGAGGGGAAAATCTTATTATTGTTTCTAAAAGTGCAACTGTTAAAGAGGTTAGCATTGTGCTAATAGCTATCTATTAACGATATAGAATTTTGTTAAAACCAAGATTTTCACTCGGGTGTTAAGATGTCAATTTGATAGCCTGTACTTCTAAGCGACAAATGGTCACTTTTGGAATGTAAGATATTTATCAATGTAAACATTCACTTTGTTGATTATGTTTGTTTATTTGATAAATGAAATTACCGTGTTGACACTATGATTCTATTTGAGGTCGTTTATTTGCCATAACGTGTATTGTCAGTATGATATAGGCCTATCAGTTATTTAACTGTAAACACGCTGAGTTCTGTTGCCGTTTATGCGAATATTATTGAATCTACAGACATTGACACCAAAAGAAGTAATAATGGTAGAATATAAATATTCATTATTTGTAATCAAATGCCGCACATTAATCTGTCTGGATCAGTCTGTGACTAATGCTATATATCATGGCGTTGGCGTGTATTTGTGTACAACGTTATTGTCAACATTATTACCATGACTGCATGTTTGTGGATGGATCTTGCAAGGTCCGATAATAAATCTTCTTTATTATTTTTGTATTTTAATGTTTTTTTCTGACTTTGTGTTTTACTACCGCATTTTCAAATACCGGAAAGCACTTGTACAAGAACTTGTAACATTTTCAGTATAATTATCGGATAAAACACATTGTAGTGAAAAGGCTCAATTAACCTCGTTCAGCAGATAATGGGGAAGAAGAAGAAGATCGCAGGCTATTTTATCTTGGTGATGTCAACTTCAATATCCAGTTTATTCCTTTAATTTAAGTGTCACTTGACAGTAATGACTGCGTTACTTTCCTACAGGCGTCTAACATCGTCATCGGGCGATCGTAGCGTAACAATATCTTACAATCTTTAACTCTTCCGCGTTTGACATGGGATTTGTTCTAATCAAATTATCTTAATATCGGGTATTGCACTTGATGCTTATAAATCGGTTTGTTTCTTTTCTATTTTATCATTAATTATCATAACACGTTTTACGAAACTGATCGACAGTATCTGTTTATATGTTGTATTAGTCAATAATAACGTATAATACTTGGATTTTGAATCATTGATATTGATTATCCAAGAAATGAAATTCATTTTATTTGTAGATAAGGGAATTTGACTTAATACTGAAGATGTGTAAAATGCTTTTACGTGCAATTTACTTGTAGTTTTGGATCTTCCAATTGATATTTTTCTGAACAAAACAATATGATTGTATATATTATATTGTAATTGTATAAATTACATTGTATTTAATGCCCCTGTCCAATCGACCTCTCGTGAACTTCACGTTTTAAAGTTGACAAAAGTGTTAACAAACGTAATGTGGAACGTGGTTTGAGTAAAAAATCGTATTGAAACTTCTGCAAACGTACGAATGCGTGTCATGCAAATCATTAACTGTACGTATTATCTATTGTACATTTAGTTAACTTGAATTTAACGGATGAACTTTAAAAGGCATGTGTGAAAAACGTACTTTCTAAAAGGAAAGAAAAACGCTACTCATACTAGTAGAAAAGGAAAACAATGTGTCACGTGTGATTTCTCGAGTCGGTAACGTTTATAACGAAAACGTGAAATGATCGAAGTAACTTGTTGGGACTGGGTCGTAATGAAATAGACGCTGGGATAAGTCACGTGTTTGGGAAATACACTAGGCATAACAAATTAGTGAGGATTTTATCTACAAGTTATCTTATCGCGTTTGTTGTACAGATTAAAACGAATGTAATGAGTGATGAGTGTTTCCATTCAATATTATCAACAACATGTATTATATTGGTGACACAATGCGTGAAATATTAATGTTTGATACACCAAATCGAAACGATATTCTTTTATAATGAAGTGGTTTACGTGTTGGTAGCTTTAGATACAATTTCATCCTTTGGTGAAATTAAACAACATTAAATTGTGAAGGTTACTATTTTTTAGTTCGGGCGAGAAAGCTTTAAATGAACATCTCTACTATTTGTCTGCCGGTAATTCCCCTTGGTTTCGAAGCAGCGTGTAAGAACTGCATTCATATCTAGGAGTGTTTACAGTTTAGTGTTACTTTACGGCGCTAATGGCCATGTAGCTCGCATTTAAATACTAGTAAAAGGAAAATAACAAGTAGAAATCAAAGCTCTGAAGGTTCTGCTGTCGTTTGGAACTACAAAGCAGTCAAAAGTTTCTTTGTAGGGTGAGGTATAGGGCTGAATTTGTAAACCGAACGATAGTTAGCGCGTGAATGTTGATGCAGACCAAAGTACTACGCTTTTCTACACACGCCATGCAATTGTTGAAGTTGTTCCCGTTCCATGTGCTTTCTGTACTTTGATTTATATTTCCCCGTCTGATCATCGAAAGTAGTTTAGCATTAGCAGTCTACATTACTTGACTGTTTGTATACTCAACTTATGCAGAATGCAATATCTCATAAAGTTACACGTTATAAGCATTAAATTATCGATGAACCAATTTTAAATGTCTGGTTGACTCACAGTTATCATCGCATCGTCCATGAATTCAATGATGACTTATATATGTTTACAATAGAAGCTAGGAACCAGACTAAATTAGCATATATACAGCACGTGAATTATGACGTAAATGATTGTAAATATTGTTGTAGACCGAGGTCTGATTGTTTAGAATTGTTCACGACTGTTTTGTATTGCTCGTTAACGATTTTGCATAGCCACCTGATTTTGGCTTGAATGCACATAATATTTGAATTTGTATTTACGCCATTAAATTGAAAACTGGAACTATGTTCGTAGGTGGAAGGTTAATGGAAGCTCTTCGGTATGCAGGAAAATTAAAATCGACCGACTGTTGAGAAATGTCCTTAACTTTGTGTTCGTACTGAACAACAAAAATTATATGCATGTACATTAAAAAGAAATTAACTGATATGAATTGGTTAAAAATAATTTGAAGAATATGTATACCCAGGACAGAAAAAAGCGAAGTTTGTTTAATATCAATACCAAATCATTTCAGCAAATATTTAAGAAAGTTATCAGCGGCCAGTTGGTAAAGATATCTTCAATAAGCGACTACCAGGTGTGTGATTATTCAGTGATTGATTTTACATGTTATTTTAGGAACACTCTTAGTACAAATATTTTAAGTGATTTTGACTCTGCATGGCGATTATAATTATTGTGAAAGTTCCTCTTATGATATCCTTGCACTTGAGAGCATTCGCGGAGCTAAAGTCGCGTGTTCATTATTGCAGTATTTTGATTGACAAAATTTCAATGTTACTGAAATGTTCAAGTGCATGTTCAGATCAAACATGCATGCTGACGGAAACAATGCATGACTGATAGTATCACTTTTTAGAATTATTAAATCAGAAACATCAAAAGACAAAATAATTTATGAGATTTGAGCTAAAAAAGATTATTTTTTCTCATCTAAAACGTACACTTTGCTGACGTGACGTAATATCGCGATGATAAATGACTTCATAGAGACACGTAGACTAATACTAAAAGAATAAAATGCTCTCGGATACAGGTGATCTTTATCTAAAGGTTATTATCAACTATTGACCTTTCAGGCTGGTGGTTATATTTACATAACGTTTGATTTAACATAGTCTTGATTGTATACGAGCATCGGATTGATCATTTATGTATACTTTGTAAATTAATCTAAGTTAGTCGACTACTTTCTAGGATTGGTAATTTTGATGAAAAACTAAATTTCGATATAAACCTACGAGATTGGTGCAATCTACGGCGGTGTCGAAGCTGATGAGTAATGATATTGGATCTGGATGTATATATCATATCAATCTTAACAATTAGTGTTACCGTTGTATGTACCAGGAACCGTTTATCATCAACAATTATCAATTATACTAACGTAATAAGATACATAAAAGTACATTGTAGTTTAGAAATTCAACGTAAATTCGACAAAAGTGACCATTTCAAACCTAGCTGTGAGACAGTATTTAAAGTACTTGTGTTCTACGATAAATCAGATCCTTTATGAAATGTAGTTTTTACATAAAAACAAATATCGCTTTAATGAAACACCAAACGCAATCTGCTGTACATTTCACAGTGGAAAGCATGGCATTTGTTTTACAAAGATAGTATCAATAAAGAAATTGAATGTAAAAAATTTACTTGAGAGAAATACTGAGTTGAAACTTGATCACAGAGATGTGGAAACACGATTTCATTAAAATTCTCAACCAATAAGATAACACAATGGATGAGGACCATGTTTCAGGAGTTCGCGAATTTCAATTACTGTGAATTTTTAACGCAAATTACTTGTAAAATTCACCATTAAAACAATACCACAAAACACGACTTAATATATCATGCTTTAAACGATGTTGTTCGTGTCTGGAACATAAATTTAGAGATTATTGTGAAATTGTTCATCACATCACTGATAAAAATAACGGAAAAGGGTATGATAATGTTTTACATCGTTTTAATGCACGACTTCAAAACATGCGATGTTGAATTAAACCGTATGGTGTGTTAAGATTTTATTGTTGATGTTATTACATCACATTACATTGAGTGTATTTCTGTTTAAATATGATTAGTTACAAGTATGAATGGTGTAAAAAAAACTAATACTAACCAATAAAAAGTACGTGAAATATAAATTGAATAGATAAAAGTCGGTCAAAACAGATTCCAAATCAAAGTTAGGATGACCTTTTTGTATAAGAAATTCTTTAAATAACATGGATTGGAATTTTTAAAAGAATCGAACTTTATATATATTTTTTGTCTTTATGGTTATGACTTTGAATGTTGGAGGATTAACGATGTATTGTAAATAAGACACCATCTCTTCAAGTTGTGAAATATTATACAAACATAAATCCTCTTTGATGAAGCACCAAGCGGAGTTCCGTAGATTTTTCCGATTAGGTTCGCTATTTTTACAAGTAAACATTTTGGTTTTATGGTGTTATAGGTTGTACAAATAACGTAACATATTTTAATCAAAGTACTGAAAGTACTCATGGAAACTGAACTTAAATAGACGTGCACTGCAATATGGAACGGTAACTACTTTAACAGTTTCATGGCGGATGTAGAAAAACGTGGTACTTTGGTCCGTAATAAAATTCAAGCGCACCGAGCGAGTGACGACTATAGGAAGCTGAACTATCGTTCAGTTTAAAAAAAACTAGCACGTGGTAACTGGTGTTTCTTTCGAACGATCATAGACGTTATAAAATAGAATACTATTTATACTGCGAAGTGTTTGAGTCTCGTCATTGAGACATCTTGCTTGTCATCAAATAATTAACTACCAAATCCTTACATAAAGTCAACGTATGGCCAATACGATAAAACATAGATTTTGCTGAATACACCCACTGTGACCCACAGCTGCCTGTAAATAACAGTCTTTACCAGAATACACCAATTCAAAATGATAAAAAAGTAGATATCAGTATTTTAATGAGCTTTTATGTGGTTTTATCAAGTACTTGTCGCGGTTGAAACAAAATGTAAATAAAGTAAATTGCGTTTAATGAAATAGAAATAGAATGCATTAACTTTTATTTCAATTAAGAAATCAATTTCACATTCAAAATATAAACAAATAAAACCAATCACAATTAACGTATAAAGCTAAAAACTTTAAACACTTCCTACGCATAATCTAGATATTTTTTTAGATTTATTTCACTTCATTGATCGCAATTGAATAGACCATCACCAATACATTTTTTATGAAATAAACACTTGAATTCCAGTTAATATCAGGTTGTCTGTCCTATATTCTTCAATATTATATTCTGAATTCAACATATAAAGGGAATGAAGCGCTTTTCCAACTTCAACATTTTTGCGATCAAATTGGTAAGTTATCGGCAATACATGAAGATAATCACAGAATCTGTATGTTTAGATACTTTGAACTAGCCGTTTTGTCTACAAGATAAATTCTTACGAAACTAGTATGATCGAAGTGTAATAGCATACAGACGACCATATACCTGACCGCACAAGAATACAGTCTTACAGCCGACGTGGCTAGACCCACAAAGAAGTTTTTGTTTGTTTGTTTGTTTGTTTGTTTGTTTGTTTGAGTTTTACGCCCCTTTTCGACAGTCAAAAGTCATATGAGGCAGACAGTTCACCTAACAAGAACCAGTACTAGACAGTAAGCAACTGCCTATTTTCTCACATGAAGAGACATGGTCGGTAGCTGGGCTCAATCCCACGACCCTCTATCAGTGAGAGGTTAAAGTGATTTGAAATCAGCGACCTTAACCACTTGATCACGGAATTCTTAACATTGACGTGGTCTTGATATCAAATTGAAATGAAGAAGGAACATGAAATAAATCCTGAAATTAGTTGTTTTTACCATCTAGGTTGTCTTGTTGTTGAAGTGGTCACTAGATAAGGTAAAACTATAATACTGGTGCTATTTTAGAAGGAAAATGAAAATACATGTAAATCAAACTCTGCATAGGAGCATTAAAGGCGTATATTGTGTAAAGCGAAATAGTTACTATGGTTACGGTTTCCTTACAGTTTATCTTCTCCAATCGAAATACAAGTATTTTTCAGGCCATTTCAGATATATAATTATGTAAAGAAAAATGTTCCAAGAATGTAGCATTTCCTGTTCTGGTAAGCTCCTCTCCAAAAAGCATTTACAAATTGCAAATGATCTATAAATTGGTTCAATTACTAGAACTCAAGTCATGGGCCTGTTTCTCTTCTCTCAGTGACGTGACTAATATGTCGTAAGTCGTCATCAAATCTGTACATTACGACATGACGGTTGTGTTCGTGGAATGAAGGTATATGCATGACAACATCATTGAATGAAGCCAATGTTGTAAATGTAACTTCTGAACTTGAATAATTAGATTTGACGTCGTCAACAACTCAACAGTTTTAAACGTTTTCATCTGATAACCATGTGTTATCATTAAGTATCTTACAGACATCACCTAACTGTGCGGCACTGGATTCAGGAATTTGATCAGTCCGACACTTCCGGAATGTTGCACATGACGTTTTATCAGTTATTACATGATTGAGATCAATTATAGATTGAAAATGTCACATAAAGAGGCAAACTGTCTGTTGCTAGGAGAGTTACTTTGGCTGTATATCTGATATTTATTCCTGCAATCTTCCTGAATGTGTTCGAGATGACATTCAAAGTAAACGTTTGGTGCTAATCCATTGCATTTTATCGTGTCTAGGTCACGTGACGGACTCTTTTAACACGTCGCCAGCTTTGTATTAATAGTGTGTTAAGTTATTTATTTGGCAGTCTATTTAAACTCTTTGTCTATTACTTCAACCAGAGAGGTTTCTTTGGGAGTTCTTGTAAATGAATCAGAGCTTTTTCTGACATTTTTATGATCATGTCTTCATGACCCGAAATATTTGGAACAGGACAATTGTCATATTCATAGTAATGAGACGCTTCAAACTATCAATTTAACGTCTATTTTATGACTCGTGCATGCACGCCAGAACAAATGAAATTTTCGATTGTGTATTAGACCGCATTAGAAATTTGTACGAAGCAAATTTCGATCAGACTTCCAAGTTATTTTGATTGCATGTTACAGCTTTATCAAGTTCTCATTATTTTTTTATTTAATATTGGACTGTATAGTATCGATTGACAAAGATAATACTTTAAGGGAATAAACATTATTTTATGGAAACTATTGAAGCATTGTGTACGACTTAAAACATTTAGGCCTCGTTTCATCAAACATCTTACGCCACTTCTTTAGTAAGAAGTGTCTTATCTCCCTTCTTAGCGTTAAAATACGTTTCATCAATAGTTTCTCAGCTACGAATTCTTAAGTTTGAGAACAATTCTTTCTTAACTTTACGATAGCTCATGGGCTGTCTTAAAGATAAGAAAACGCGGCTTTTGCCTTTATTATTACGAGACGGCCTTTTATTTTAAGACTGTTGAGTGCAATGTTCAAGATATTCGTAAATAATGGAAAAGAAATTCAGTTCTATGTTCAGGGGCGTAGCCAGCTACAAATGACTTTTATGCACACAAGGAAGAATGTAACCCCGGCTGTTGTTTGGTTCTGGATTTTTTATGGCCCGCTATTCGAAATATTGCGGAAGAGCATAAAGTTTTCCCCCTGTCCATCCGTGCGGCTGTGTGTCCGTCCGTTCAAATTTTGGCTTCCGAGCAATAACTCAAGAAATATTTCAAGGATTGGTTTCATATTTTACATGAATGAATATATTAATAATAAAATGCAGGTCAAGATCGATATCACTTAAAATCCAAACATTTTTTCAGTAGTTACGGTCCCTTTTTACATAGCTCTCGGAGAGGCATTCGTGTCCTCCGGAAAGATTTCTAGTTTAAATTAGAACTCAAATGGTGAACTTTCAGTTGTATTAGCAGGGATTAGAGGCACTGTCAAATATTATTTATTTGAATGCATTTATTTCAAACACCGTGATAACGATTGTTAGACATAATATTACATCGCTGATGTTATAACTTGTTGACAATCTGATATTTTTAAAACTTATTTTAAGACCGCGAACAAATCTTCAAAAGAAACCTTTTTTTTTCATTTCTCTTTAACCGATCGTATGCGCGTTTAATAGCCATAATAAATATTTTTCATGATAAAAAATGAAAAATAAGCTAATAGATATTTAAATACATTTGGAGTTTTCGTATTT
Organism: Lutraria lutraria; assembly: GCA_964023205.1. Lineage (NCBI taxonomy): Eukaryota > Metazoa > Mollusca > Bivalvia > Venerida > Mactridae > Lutraria > Lutraria lutraria. The sequence continues at coordinate 18,122,482 of OZ026834.1, read as the reverse complement.
ATTAACTGTTTTCTCCGAATCTTGCTGTGGAATCTTACTGGTCAAACGATAATAATTTTATCTGACGAGCACAACATACACAGGCGTGCGAAGTAATTCTCGTATGTGCAAGTTTGAGCGACTCAAAAACACATTTATCATGAGTCAATGTTCACATTGTTTAAAAACATATTTTCAGTTAATATATATCAAATAGTTTGCATTTTCTGAAAGATTAGAGCTTCATCTTTAATTTGGTATATAATTTACAAAAATCTGTTGAGAAATAAAATAAAATTCTCTATATAACATATGTATAGAATCAAGTGTATTTTTCTTATTTACATAGCTAGGGCCGGTGAATAAACTTTACCCGTGCAGACTGTGTCGCGGTCTTTACACATTTAGATAAGAACAGTTAATAAAACGGTTTAAGAATTTCGTAACTTTTGTCGTAAGTGTCTTCGTAGGAAAGAATCTTACGAAAGATAAGAATATATTGATGGAACGAGACCTAAATGATTAAATTGATTTTCTTAAGATAAAGATATTCAAAGACGTGTACTTACTTTATTTTTAAGAATCCCTGTGTTATAAATGAAACTTGCTTTTCTCAATTGCAGGATAAAGAAAATTGGTATTTTCTTAAAAAATGAGACATATTATAACTTAGAAATTAGACATTAATGCGGAATACCAAAAATGCTTCAACTTCTATATATCTTAGAAGTTTATAAATTTATTTATAAACGATTAAGATTTTTATCACGAAGAAACGATCGCATTGAACAGGTTTCATTCTACACAACATGATGATTAAATACTTGAATTGTTTCAAGTAAATGGCCAAAGGCAATTGTACATGTATTACAATACGCAGTCAACTATTGAATGGCATGGTATGTCGAAATCACTTAGGCGGTAGTCAAATTTTTATAAGTTTATTTCAATAAAGGGAAACAATCCAATTAACTGGACATACTTAAATATCGTGTAAACTAAGGGAGATTATTCTTGCCAAACTTCTTGGAATCTTTCACGTGGACCGACAAGTCGACGACCGGTCTGGTGTTATTCAAGAAGCAAATGACCTTCATACATGCAAATATGTTTTAATATCACCTGTGTTTAGAGAACACCAGACTTTTGGAGAAATTTTATTTTCACAATATATAATAATCAATATATGTACAGTGCAACCGCTCCAAAGCAACACACTTTGTGACAATCAAAATCATGTTGTTGTTGAGAGGTTGTTGAACTCGAGAGAGGTTAAATTAATAGTTAAATAGCGCAGTAGGAAAATCGTGTTGTTGTTGTAGGGAGGTTGGTGCTCAACAGAGGGCCGCTATGGAGAGGATGTACTGTATTCTCAAAGTATATTAATTGAGCTGGAATAGAATCCACGTCAGTCTAAGGCATGAGGTGGACTTTGAAAAGGTTTATATATATAGTTTGTGTTTTATCTGAACAGTACGTCTTCTAATATCCCTGCAATAAGCAATGCAGACCCGTATAGGAAACAATTTCAAATTGGGGAGAGGGGCTAATTCAAGATTTTGTTTCACCCCTTATAAAATTCATTTCAGCCTAATGTTAGGCTAAGCTCCCATCCCCAGCCCGTCCCTAGTTCACTCCGTCGATTACTTTCTAGGCGTGTCCCCTTTATTTGTCTGACAAAAAAAAAATGAATTTGTATTGTCTTTGATAGTAAGCAGCCGATACAACGTTTGCCTGACTTCACTTCGCGTGACTTGTCGTAGTCCTGCGAAATGGAAAATACTGTTGGCGATAAATTCACAGACGTATCCAATTTGTTTGTTTAAATATACGTACATCTGACAAATGTCTTGCATAGGGATAGATGTTATTTTGTTTAGAAAATGTCTAGCGTTGTTTATTAAAGTTAACTTATCTGTCCATGCCTACTCATACATATTGTTTAGTAACCTCAACGATTTTTCTGTGAGGGCGGTCTCTATAGGTGGCGCTCTTTTGGTTAAAATAATTGCTCAAATTCATTCCAAATAAATAAAAAGAATAAAATAATGGAATGTAAATAATTCAATACTTTTTTGCGGTGTGTGGTCAATAATTATTTAACTACTGAACAGTATATCAAAATATGCTGTGGAAACTCCAGAAGGCATAACACTATTTGATTTATTCAGGGTCGGCTCCTTTTTGCTAGGTAGGGTCGGGGTACCCGAAACAAACATTTTTAGACCTAATAGCTTAAAATTCATGGCAGTATTATTATGCAATTATGAAACCATTTAATTCTCAAAAACAAGCCGCCTTCTTAGTGTTTAAAAACATAAACATTTTCACAATAACAATAAAATTATACAACCCCAGTCAACTGTTCGCATTTTTTGACACACTAACGGCCATATGCATACATATTACCGCGAATCGGCCAATCAAATGCTAGATAAGAAGTCACGCGGGAAATTCCTATGACTGAACCAAACTGACAAATGCGCGGACCAGCTATCTTTTGCAGAAATGTCAAAACTGAGATAAAATGGATTAAAATGCGACAAAAATGTATTGAAGTCACATGATTTCAAGAGCATAATTATAAAATATATATAATATATATATTGACTTGATTTTAGAAATGACATATAAACCCTCATTGACAAAGTGTTTGACAGTTGCGGTATGTAATGTAAACAATGCCAGGCGGAAACGGAAGAGGAGGCGACACCCATGTGCCGTAGTTATTGTTATAATAATATATAATTTACGGACACTCGCGGTAATATGTATATCGCGGTAATAAGTATACAAGCCACATACAGTCATTATTTTTAAATTCCTATTAAATAAAATGAAACTTACAAGTTCACAAAGGACTACACTTATAAAATTTTATCGTTGGAATTATAATGGCGCTCCAATGTATGTGTATGTTTATAAATAGCTACGTGCCTGCATGATGTAAGGGAGATTACCATGATGTGTATTTGTAGATTTCAAGTTTATTTTTTAATGTTAAGTTCTTTACTGTTTTATTATAAATCTAATCAAATATATATTATCGTACACATCACGTATTTCAGTGTATTAACTTGCAACCGCTACTTTCGTTATACTTATATGACAGGAGTAATGTTCTATTTTTAGACTGATAACGTAGACTCTACGTTCAAACCTAAAAAATATTGTTTTTTCGATATTGTGTTATATGTACCTAAACGTTCATATTTCTTTATGAAAACGAATTGTATAATTATCATTAAGAAGAAATAAACTATAAGGTATATTTTATATTGATTTATTAATTTAATGGACATGCATTTATTTCAGCAAAAAATGTCTTGAACGAACTCATTTTGTAGTGTTATACGCTTCATATATAAACTTCTGATGAAATCCTTGACTTTATCGCTTCTCGGCCTTTTGGCTAAGATCAAAGTGTAGTATCTGTTCTTATCAGCTTAATATCTGATACGTCCCCCATTGGGGGACTTCGATATTAAACTGATTTTTGGACACAGGTGAGATGTCAGGGGCTTGCTCCGCTCTCGCCACGGGTTGGCCCGGTATTGCAGTACCTCCGGGATCGGCCCACTTCCCTCCGGGGAAAAATAAAAATTAATCACCTTAATATATCGGTAATAGAAAAAAGAATACCTCTCAATAGTTGACTCCAAGGTTCACAGATGTGCTCAATCGATTCACATCCGGCGAAAACCATGGGCCAGGGTGTATCCAAAATACCTCATTGTCTGATCCAATTAGCACGTTCCAGCCAACAATTTTCCGAATCCATCGGTACCAAAATAATCATGTTACTGTCGTAGTTTGTCCGTAGACACTGCAGAGAAATTTGAAGTGGACAGACCTTTCCATTATTTTTTTTTCAAATTTCTCTGCAATGTCTATGGACAAACTACGACAGTTACATGCTAGTTTTGGTACCGATAGATTTGGAAAATTGTTGGCTGGAGCTACATGATAAACTCGAAAGACGAGAAATACGACTTAATTACCTTCGAACTCGTGAGCGCCGCCATTTTTCTCGACCCTGTGGTATCATAACAATATGTCACGTAATTATAGACCTTGCAGCAAGTTACCACATATATCATTCAGCTGCATATAAACGTCATACTTAATAACATCATAATTATATCAATGATATTTTAGTAACCATATTAAATTTATTCTGATTCCGCTACTCTCACACGTTGGTTCAGTATGGTCAACCTGTGGGTATGAGATCAACGGCCTCCTCGGTCTAGTTGTTATGCTCTCTGATAAGTAAACACCAGCCCCTCACCGCTTTCGAATCTAGTTCGAATCCCATCCAGTACCAAATTTCTAATGTGAGGAAGCTGTAATGCTAGCTTACTCCACTTTTGAAAAGCCAGACAGTCGCCAATGACTTTGACTGTTAGTGACTCGTTAAACCTCAGCGAATATGCTAAATGGATTCGGTTAACTGGTAGCGAGTGTGACAAGTGTTCGAGAAAACATAAGTTTGAGACCAGGCGGTGGGTCATCTTTCTCTGTGATACTTAGGCCAAAGATATTTACACACTAGTGCATGTGTAAAGAATGATGAACATTAGTTGCATGGGCAGATAATTCAAGATCACGGGAATACCAGAACATTCAAAAACGAGGATGAATGACGTTACACCCAATACAAACAAACAAACACTATTATGTGAACAAAATATGAAATCTTGTTTTCATTTGAGAATACTTTAAATTGACAAAAATTTGCCTATTTAAACATTTTACTACCCTTATTTCTATCAACATTAATACTGATGAAAATATCCAATATTACTATTACTATGTACCTAGAATATATATCAAATAGAAAAGTTCTACATTGTGTGGCGCTGAAGATAACAGACATAGGATATTAAGTACATGATATGATTTTAATGAATTTCACACGGATTTGTTTATGTGTCTAAATTCACTGTAACTGACTCAAATACTAGCTATCCCCTGTTTCATGATCAGTTCTAGTATAATTCTATTTTTATTGTCTTCTAAACACTGTGTTACTACAAATATAATATTCTTCATCGAATATTAGTCTTTGGCGAATTGTTAATTGTTTGAATGTCGTATTTGTCATTGTTTTACACATATTGTCCATGGGGGTCGAATTTACAACTGCCTGGAAATCCTCTTGCCACGCCTTCTTCGGTACCATTTTAAAGAAGAATACAAATACGTGGGATCCGACTTTGAGCTGTTAAATAAAATAAAAGCGGGTCTTCCTTCGTAGAAAAGATAGTATGAATGCGACGTGTGCATGGTGCGCGTGGCGTGGATATGGTTATATAAACCAGATATTAGTAAAATAGTGTAATGAAATGATAGAATGTAAGTAAATGAATGATTTAATGATAAATGGTTATGTTAATAAGGAACTTAAAAAATACATGTACATAAATAAACAACCGGATGAATAAATTTTTTTTTAAAAACATACATATATTTATTTTCAGTATTGATACTTGTTGTTGTTAATTCACAGTTCTGTTATAACTTGTTCCATAAAAATATCAACAATTGAAGCATTTGGCCATTCAGGTTTACCATCTAGCATTTTTTGTGGGATTTGATTAAACGGTGGTCAGTCTGTTTGACCCTAGCTGCAGAAACCCTACCAGGAATTACATGTCCAGTTTCATTTTCTACAAGCAAATGACAACTTAATCACGTTACGGAGCTCCGGAGACTAAGTGACAATGCTTTTAGCTTTGTTCATTGGAAGTACAATTTTGTCAAATAGTCAGCGGATACACTTTACTTTCACTAGTGTGAAATTCGGGGACTTCAAGATCAACAATCTTATGTGACCTAGTATCGGACGAACTTGCTCGGCGACCACAGCACCTAGCAATGAAATATCTAATCGTTGGGGTATCACACCCCCCCCCCCCCCCTTTAGCAAATAACCCAAGTTAATTCAATGTCCTAGTATCACCACGAGAACGGATTCATTACAAACAGTGATTATATTAATGGGGATACTTTCTACGACCGTCACAATGTATAAATAACGCTATTGTAAACTATATCTATAATGAAACCGAGTCAGAATCAAATACAAAACGTTATGGCTCATCAGTAAATGGTCGGACATCCGATTAGCTTCTTACAAATTAAAAACGAACAATTCGCTAAAATACAAAAAGTATAGATAGAGATAATATTTTTTTCTCACTATGTCTAGGTTTACTTTCTCTAGAAAAAAGAGATGTTTTGCTTGTTTAGTGATGCTGCATATGGCACCAGTATGATTCCAAGCACATACAAAGCTTTGTAAAAGTTTATGAAGTTGTAATTTTGTTCCGGATATGAAATTCTGATCATGTTTGATGTTGATCATAATTTATCGCTATGTGTTGTGCAGACGACATACAGACTATACATATCAGTTGCTACACAATGCGATTCAGACAAATTCAACAATTTACTTTTTTTGTGTCAGTTGTATTTGGTTCCAACAACACAATCAAATACTAGAGAACAGTTCCATTACGAACTAAGCATAACGAGGAATTGCTAAAAAGAATTCCAATAAAACTGTTCCGTCATGCTACAATTCCGCATCCTGTGCGAGTATTCAACTACGATGTTATACTTCAGCATTCATTACTACTGTACAATGGGATTAATCAATCCGACTTTGTTCGAATCACTTAATTCACGCCACCAGAACAATGTGAAACTCACAAAACAATGTATACGTACGCAAAAAAAATATGTTAAATTGTTTTTGTTCAGCGGTTGTTTTCTGACAGAATAGAATATGGAATGCATTTTCAGGAAAATGCAAATCTTTCTATCATGTCGCATACGCTAAACAATCACGACGGCACGCGCCTAAGCACTAACTACAAAAAAATGCAGATGATCGCAAACACAACACCGAATGGTTCACAGCGACCCTTTTTAACCTCCAACAACATAGGCCATATGGCAATCACCACAACCCAGACTAGATCGCAAAGTGCTTAACATGCTGAAAACTGAGCATTGAAAAAAGACTTTTATAAATTTCACATAATACAATGAGCACAGAGGGGCGTTGAACGTTGTGCTGCCTTAACTTCATTTAAACGATGATTAGCCAGAAAAAGTTAATATGTGCTAAATTTCCAGACGACTATAACATTGTTATCAGAATATGGTTCAAAACCGTCTGTGCCATGCTATCTATTACCTGATAGACATATCCCAAAGCCCCAAAGCTTTTATTCCAAGTGTCTGAAGTCATTTGGATATACTTTGCTCTGATAAATGAAAATTAAATAATAGTTGAAAAGAAAAATTTGTACTTTTGTTTAAACACATCCCATAACAAAGAGAAACAGCAAAAAAGGTAACAAAATCGTTACTGACAATTTTAGACATCAAATAAATCTGCAAAATGTTTTATATACACCACCCTGTTATATAGCAAGATCTTACATATTCCTATTAAGCAATTCGACGATGGTATCACCATTTGGAGTTGTTGAGATGGTTTAGCTAAACTGCTTGTTTCAAAATTGGTAATCACATGACACAGCGTGTTCAGTATTGTTTAGCTATTCAACATGATTTATCATATTATTTATCAGGTAATTATCGTAAACTGTTAATTTCTTATCAGTAAAGCAACACATAGATAACTGTATGTCTTAAAGTAAAGGAAAAACAGCTGTATTTCATCTATTATTTGTGTTTCAAACTATTGAAGCCAACTGCAGAGCTGAATCCATCAATGACTATTTGTTCATATTGAATTTGTATTAAAGTATTTTTTCATGGTTACCACTTCCCCTATATCTATTAGTTTTGTTCATTTCATTAACTTGTTTTCCAACCTAATAGTCCGATGAAATTTCAAAGGTAATTCCAATAGCGAGTAATTCTAATAAATAGGTATCATCAATTTAACCAAACTAATCAGGAAATATAACCTGCAGTGTACTTGATTTCTGTTTACTCTCATTAATCTCATTAATCATTTTTACAACAGCATAAATTTCATGTCGAAATCACTACTCCACAGTTTGTTACAGCCGCGCCATTTCTAAAGTCCACTTCATAAGTTATTAGCGTTTTTGTAGTTTTTTACAACAACCAGCAGAAGTTACGGACAACCCTTCTTCAGAACTCGTTTTTATTGTATACAAACCCAAGTCCCTGTCCTGATAGTGACAGAAGACTTTTTTTTAAATATATTTGACTTATTTGTTCATACAGTATTTTTGGCAACCCTGGGACAAACAAAGGTTTGACAAATTATGTAGTTATCATTTATATCAATGGTGCATGCTAGGCCCAGTCGTTACATTTTTCATGATTGTGTTGTATTTTATTATCGATCTTCATGTTAACAATATACATAGAACTGCATAAATATTCACATTTAGGAAGCTTGTGATACTTTGTTCACGTATCATTGCCTATCTGATGTCATCTGTCTGATTGCGTATACTCAAGCGTTAACAAGAAATACAAGTAGTCCGAGAGAGATTATATTAAACATTCAATCATGAATTTTGTGCTAAAATAACAACATAAAACGTGGTCAGCTAATTGTTCATTCAGTTGCTCACATTGGTATGCCACTACAAGAACCTGACTCCAAGAGACAACACGTTTCTTACAACATCAGTGTAAATTGTTTAGTGGAGAACTGCCAAAAAAGGCCAAAAGGAGCAAATAGTGATGGTGATTGGAAATACAGTAAATTCTAACTAATCTGGTCCATTCTAATCCACAGTCCTCTCTATACCGAACACGTCAACTGGTCTCTATTTCCGAATAATTTTCATGCTACCGACGTTGTAGTACGGAACCTGTTTTATCCGAAAACCTCTCTAATCCTAATGTCAGTTTAAACCACTTCGGATTGGGATGGCTCTACTGTAATAACAAGCATGTATTTACATAAACTCTTTTCTCCAAACTTAAAATGTGAAAATAAAGTTAACAAGATTGACATTCAGCAGTCTGGCAGTGACAAGTGTTAGACTAGGCTGTCAGGCTAAAATCGCAATTGTTCAAGTACTGGGATACATTCTACATCCATAGTTAATTCAAACGTTCTGGGTTCTAACTACTTGGTATAAAAAGGTTCTCTTAAATATTCTTCGTAGTATAACTTTCTTGCTGAATAAAGTTATCAAATCAATACACGACAATGCAGACCTGTTGTGTAAATCAGTGAAATGGCTTACCATGATATTACCCTATGGACCATATATATATGATGTATTGACAACATTACAAAGGATGCGAGTTGACCCGTCCCATATTGATATATTACGGTCATCGCTTCCTCAAATGCCATATTCAATATTATGTACATATTAATCAAATGTATAAGATTATTGCCGTGTTTCGGGCGTCAAACGTCTTTTGTGTTCTCCGGCAAGTTTCATTATGATCAGTAATGGCGCATCAATAATTACTTATAATTCGTACGGGGCGAAAAAATGACAAAAATGATGACACGCATCTGTTGTGTTTCCAAATTGTTGCCCGGAGTCGGATATGTTGTATCTTTAAGGAAGTATTAGTTATCGTTCATAATTCGAATTTTATGTAATGTATCACAGGCAATGCGAAGCGGTGCGCAGTGTATAAAGTTGCATAAAATTCGAAATATGACCTACACTAATTTCATAGTTTGCCCTTATTTCAGTAATTGAAAAAGAGGACTTATTTCTTCTAGGCACATTTTATGCAATAAATTTTCCAAATTTCAATTCATTTTTCTCCGTTCTTTATTTCTTGTACTCAGCTCTGAGTTTAGCTAAATGTTACATTGGTATTTATGTCTTTAGTCAGCACTATTAATTGGTTATTATATAGATTTCAATATTTTAATCCAAGTATAGACCCGAGTATAATTTTCAATTTATGATAAAATGATGGCGGAATGCAAATTACTTGTAAGTTTAAACTTTCAACCGCATGAATTGAATAAACTACGAATTGATTGATAGTGTTTTAAAAGCTTGAACTATCCTTGGAACATTCTCAATATATTTGAATACTGTCTATACGTTAGCACTGTGATTTTTCTATGGTTGAATAAGACACTCCCCTGACATTTAGGGCATTGACAAAGATTGTTCGTCCTGGTAGATATTTTACTCATTCAGAAACAAGAGCAGTACATTACTTTCTTCAGTTTATTGTTGACACTATAGTCTTGGGAATATGAGTCTCTATCTTGATCTAATTACAGAAACTTTGAAATGAATGACTATTCAAACTCAATTTTTTGTGATAGAGATATCATCTGTCTGTTTGTACAAGAATTTGTCTGGCCGAGTTTGTGTGTCTGTGTGAAAAAAAAAAGAATATTGCATTTGAAAAATGTACTTTTAGATTGCATGTTGTTTGTTATGTCGAAAAAAGTAAGTATGTTATAACTTGCCGTAACGTTTGATGGGTATCAAGTCTTTCAAAAACGCGTAAAAATGCAGTAGCTGCCCTACATAATCTCAAGGTCGAAGAATCCTCCGTGTACAAAATTCTTGTATATCAGGTGCCAACTTGTTAATGTTCGCAGAGTCAGTGACGTCCATGAAGAGTGCTCAAACTACTATATTTGAATTTCATGATTTACCAACAAAGGAACTGAATATACCATAACGAGCATCAATGTACTCCACATACATTAATTGACTAACTTGGTGAATCTTGTCCCTAAATACTTCAAAAATAGCATAGGATGATAACCATTGCCATAATTACTTGAAAAGAATTGCTGAACTCCTTCCATTTGTTAGCACTATACAATAACCTGAATCACCTTTTTGGTGTAACAAAAACAAAACAGAAGAGTAAAGTATTCAATGATGATGAGGCCGTGGCATGCGAAAAAGCATTCAACAAAAGCGATTATAATTGAGAGTTTTTATCCTGAAGACATAACGCATTAACGTTGCCTGTTAACGACCACTAAATTAAACCAATCCATTTTACAATTAGCACACGTGTGATTGCTTTTAATATATGAATTTAATTATTATATGTTGTACAGTTATCACAGTATTGAGTCCAACACACCATAATTAGGGAAGCAATGCGCATCATTTGAATGTTTGTAACAAACCAAACTGGCGAATCGACGCGTTAAGAACGGACGAACTAACGATAGGACTTTCTCATGTTAAAATTTAGCCTCATAAACCCGATTTTAGCCGCATAAACCCACTTTTGGACATTTTTAAGTGACTCCCGTTGAACCCTAGAGTCACTCAATACCAGTTTGTTTGTACGTTTATGTTATGTAGAATAAACACACGTGCGAACGGACGAATGTTTGAGAACTTCACACGTATGTTCGTACAACTTTACCGTATAACCAAGACTCACTCTCCTATTTTTTATTAGCATACTTCTATTTGTATATACATGTATTGTCAATTTCACAGTTTACATTTTGCGTAATATGATCACATGCTATTTGCTGTGTTTGTATATTATATGCTAGATGTTGTACATATATACAAATCTGTTAATAAATTAACGTTGCCTTTATTACACTAACGTGATACGAATGATAAAATATTCATTACCATGTGAATCCAAAATCTTTGAGTCTAGTTTTCTGTCGCTATAACACGTAATTTCGTTCTGAATAGAAAAGGACAAAGTAAATATTTAGACTCGCTGTCATTTTAATGATAGTTTTAGTACTAATATTTATGTCAATAGAAAGGATATGTGACTGTCCGGTGAACTTATGAACACATATGTTTCATTTACAGTCAAATTTCCTTTGGCAATCAATCGTATATCAAGACCACCCTATAATAATAAGTACATATTCAAGAACATTTCGTAATATTTTCTTTTCTTTTTTTGAAACTGCTAAGAGTTAAGGCCTACCTGTTTGTCTTAAAAACAGGTGTTTACTGCCTATGCATTTACAGTATTATATCAAGACTCTTTTATTTTGGAGGCAATAAAAGTACTAGTATAACAAAGCAAACGAAAACTGCATAACGAGTCAAAATTGATTCAAACGAGAAGCATTCGGCTTTGTATTGAAAAATACATAAAGCAAGATTAAAGGTCGTATAACAAAGTGATTTCATCAATACATGTATTATAAAAGACCGGAAATGTTGCGTAACAGTGTCGCATTATTTACACGATTACCAAGCAAAGAAGCTAAGGGCGATGATATGTATCTTCTGTGAAATTAGGAGACAACCAATTGCACAAAAAATCTTCAAATATTCTGGATCCATGATTTATCGACAGTTACAAACAATGGTTGGAAATAACTGTTCATTTGCTTCTAACAATGGCCGAGAAAACAAATGACTACAGAATAGAAATAATGATGAATCGTTTCAACGGAAGAGTAGAACATTCCACGCTAATAAAAGGTTTTGCCTCGGTATGACGAAATGTCTAGTTCATATCCAATAAATTTTCGAATTCTTATCAAATACATAACAATTCAGATTACACTAACGCTAAGATATTCCCCTCATAGATTGAACTTAAGCTGTCAAAAATTCCGAAATACGAGTTTGCTTAGTTAGACAAAAAGATAATATTTAATTGACTGAAGATCCTAGCGAGAGAGAAGTACATTCAACTTACTCGATTGAATGTTAGATTCATGTCAAAAGATCAATTTAATGTCTCAGCCATATCATGTTGTGTTGTCTCGAGTATTGCGTCAATGTTTGCAAGTTGTATTGGGAGATTAATCAAACAAAAGAATTAGATATATAAACTAAACTATACACAGAAGCAATTACCTACCACTTGATAATGTCTTTTGTATTTCGACCCGTGAGCCCCACGAGTTGCAGCTTTGGGAATAGCAAGTGACAACTTTAGTGTAAGCAAAGTTAAAACAACTCTCATATGTACTTCATGTTATTCATAGCGGATGTTTTGAAATTATTTGAGTATTATCCAAGGCTTAAAAATGAGACGAGTGTAGGCAAAATCGATCGAATAAGATTACCAAACTCATCTACATTTCTTTAAGTCTATATTTCCCGAATTTTGACAAAATGTTCTGATCCTCAAACTCCTTAAAGTTTGGCTTTAAAGTAATTCATAACATAACAACTACTTTTTAAATAAATTGATGAAATTGTAGATGGTGGATAGGTTGAAAGCTGAAACCAGACATTGAAAGGCGACTAAGCAGCTATATTGCAACCTAATTGGTTTTCAAAATCGAATTATTCATTAGTATCATTGTATTATGATTTGAGTTTAATTATATAGAAGGGTTCTTAGAAAAACATACATATCATATCGCCTTCCCCCAAATACTACCCTCTCCAAATCACCTTGCCTAAAATCAACACAACTCACAGGGCCAATAAAAAATTAGTAAGTTCTTTCCGAAATATAAATTCGTTTACTTAAACTATCTGACATTAATTTGGCTAATAATTTTATCTTCATCTGACCCTCGCTTGTCCAGTTCCATAATTTATAGAGAGATTTTCATCGCGGAAGAAATTCTTGCATTATTTTTCTCATGTTCTGACAAGTTCCAACGCTGATCTATAACTGGTCGAAAATAACAACCCAAAATCATATGATTTGCTGAAAAAAATAATCAGGGTATTTTTGCATCTATGTCCATAATCGAACAATGTTGCCGATGTATACTTACTATTTTGATCTGCAATGTGTGCGTAGATACATATAATGTATGATTTGTTCGTTCATTATGTATTCATATTGCTGTCTTTATTGAATTCGTCTCTTGGTAGGAGTCCGTTTTCTCCATTCTCAGTTATTGTTTATTTTTCTTCGTCGCATAAAACAATTACTTGGACTTATCTCGGTGGTTTAACAATTGTAATTGAATTTGTAAACAATTATAATATCAAATGATTGTTTTGTGTGTTCAAAGCGCTCATTGCTTTGGTTTGGTTTATTCGCTGGATCATCTTTAGACAAGAACAGCAATTCAAAAAAGACACCATCATCGCGCGATTTCATATAGTCTCCAGTAGTCTAACATTCAAGAAATGAGTCATGATTCCTTATCACTGCGACATTATACTGATAATGCAAGTTTTTATACATATTGTAATTTGAATTTTCACATATTTTTAAACTGGCAATATGATCTTTCACATATTTTTAAACTGGCAATATGATCTTTCACATATTTTTAAACTGGCAACATGATCTTCCACATATTTTTAAACTGGCAATATGATCTTTCACATATTTTAATCTGGCAATATGATCTTTCTCATATTTTCATTTTTAAATTTGCAACATAAGTAAAATGACGCCCTCTAGCACCTATCAATTGAACTATTGGCCTTCTTCCAAGTTTCCAGTCTTAATGAAACTGTTGACTGTCTATTAATATTGTATAATTGTTTCCTACAAGAGAGATCTTTAATGAGAAGACGTTCATGAGACAAATCAGAATATTTATTATTTTGACGACAATGAAGGTATGAGGTCTGTTTTTTTGGTAAGAAATGGGATGTTTAGACTTCAAATAATTGACAGACTCTAGTTGACGACTTGTCATTACATATAATATCGATTGATAAGACTTGTGATATTTCTGGAATAATGACTGTAAGGATGTTTGAGACATGCATCTGTTAGTTCTGTTTATTTCTGTTTGATTCGCGACAGTTGATGCAAAGTGGTTTCTTATGCAAGTGACGATTCTTATCAGTCCATTTTCCATCTTTCTGACCTTAAAATTAACTTCCAGTGGTTAATCCATTTTATAGCTAGAATGAAAAATACCAAAGTACTATTTGAGTTACTATTGATACTTCTACATTCAATTGGTCATCATAACAATACCGCCAAATCGCTTTGCTGTTTCAACAATTTCTTTAACAAAAAATGTCCATTATTTGACAATTATAAAGCAATCAATCATCGATGACGAAAGACGTAGTCGTTAAATATTCACAATATCCAATAAAACCTCTGTTTACCAAATTAAATTGCTACAAAATGGTGAAATGTCACCATTTGTGCTTTAATGTTTCCATTTGCCTGGAATTCCGCATTTGTGCTGCTCAACTTTAATCCAAGAGATTGTTATCTGGTGATCAACAACGTCCTTTAATGTCATTTACGAGGCCTTCTTGACAAGCAACTTGATGAGTTGAAGGAAACTGTTTGTTTCCGTTCTTATGGTTATATGTTCTAGTAACCATTGTTTTTATTTTTGAACTGTAGAAGATTTAGGAAGAATGGGTGCAAATGTTTTTGTGATGATTTACTTGTGATGGCTCTGTTTAGTTGTTCGTCCATATTGTTGTCGACCGCAGTTTTTTATTTTGGATAAAAGTGCAAGTGATAAGATGGTTTTTTGCATGTTGCGTTCTCAGGGACAAACTTTCTAAACAAGATCTATATTTTGTATTGTGTTTTATGACGGTTACAAAATATTGAATATAGTTTGTGTATTGTTTACTTTCTCTTGTTTTCTGGATTATTTCTACGGTAAAGCTTTAACTTTTCTTTATTGTTTTTACTGCTAGCTCTTAGCTTTATGTTGTCTCCTGTCCATGAAGAAAAAGAATATTTAAAATGTATCATTTAGAGATTGAAGACAGATACCACTTCTTAATAAAATGTCCAAAAACGTCAGACATTCGGACAAAAATCATCCCTAAGAAGTATTATTATGAAGTATGCATTAATTCATATGTTATTTTAATGAGTACAAAATACAGTATAAAATAACATTTCGGACCGCAAAAGTCGTCCGGACTACGGAATACGGAGGTTCCGGATTAGGGAGGATTTTTTCATATGCGTTATAGAAGGAACGAAACGGGACCGTGGAAATTTTTCGGATTGAGGAGGATTCCGGACTGGAGAGGTTCCGGATTAGGGAGTTTCTACTGTATATACATTGAATTATGATTTTATAAACAATGTTACTATGTACATCTACTATGCTCAAATAGAGAGAAAGCACATACATGATGAACAGTAAATACTGTAATTGTATTACATTCTCCATGATTAAGTACTTAAATTTGTACCCTTGTATCATTGATGTAAATTGTATAGGTTTATGTATGTCAATTTGGAGGACATATGTCAAGAAACTGATGTCATTGACTTACGATTAACTTCTATCAATTACATATTCTGGTTTTGATGGTATATTGGTTGATCGGGTACCGCTCGCGGGAACAATTAAATGCATGTTTTACTTTTGTGATTATATAATATCTATTAAATATCATCTTTATTCGTTAGCCATATCAATATTATTTCCTCTACGTGTGTAAAACAATTCAACTTTCCATCTTCGATTTACTGCCTCGTTATTCCGCGGACTTTGTTCATATCAAATTCTCTCTATATATTTTTTTATCCAAGAGATATAAGTTACAGAATATATTCTATATCCGAAATAAAATCTCTAAAGTACAAGATTATCACCTAATTCTTGACATTAAACAAAACTAAAACTGTTGTAATTGAAGCAGAATAAACATAAATCAAACTGTTAAGAAGGAAAAGGCTTTAATCAAGCTAAGAATTAGAAATGTTGACAATGGAAGTAAAGTAAAAACGGATTCAGAGGAAATGTCACATGCAATAAATTCTTCACTTTTCCGTGCACTCGTCAGAGAATTATGTTGCTATCATGAAATAATCAGGGCATTTACAGTTTTCTTTTCTCTCGAAAAACATGTTTAATCTAAAAAGTGATCCTTGTGCGCACATATTTATGTACTATAGTATTCATTTATAACAAGAGATTTGCTTAGAACTGCAAGCTTTAACTTAGAAATCGGAGGATTTGCAATTCTTTAGTATTTTGGAAATAAACCAGTTTAAACAAATGAAAATTCATAACCATGCTGTTTGTACCGTTGTTATACATGTAATACGAAAACATATTCCATTCATATTTTTGTGCGTAACTTTGTTATTTACGATTCCACATTTAATACATAATAATAAATTTCATACATAATATAAGTTTTTTAGTTAGCCTTACTTTAAAGTAACCAAATTATTAAAACACTTAACAATTAATAACAAACATTGTATTCCATATATGTTAGGGAAAATCTTATTCCAGTATCGAATGTCTCCTGGTAATGCCAGTAAGTCTTATTAAGACGAATTCAATAAGTGTCAATCATTGTGGTAAAATGTTATGCGAAATGAGCAGCAATTTGCGTATTTGATAAGCAGGGTGCCAGCATCGAAATTAAGACTTGCAAACAGATTGTCTCAAGAGCTATGTGAACCACATCCACTCTCTGTGCTTAAGTACAAAGCAAACTAATCATAAAATGAACCATTTATAGAACCACGGAAGCCCTTACTTTTATCATTGTAATTGTATTGAAACATTGTATTAAGAATTAAGTGAATATTTTCAACTTTGCCATTCGTTTAATATCTTACGTGTTTACAGACACACGGTCATGGGTGATAATAATTATTGCAAGAAGCTGTCAATCATTTGAATTCCTAACAAATTAGCTGATAACCTAAAGTTGGATCAAATGAATATTCCTAAAATCTTGTTCGTTCATTTGGAAAGCTGAAACCCTTTTCTAGTTATTCCAACAATGCAGACTGAACTGCTATTTTTTCTTCCAGAAATAATTGTTATCATACTGAAGATCGTTTGGTTACGGAGCGTTCACACTGTCGGTAAGATGACTGGGTTTGTTATTCCAATGTCATGTCACTAGAGCGACGTAGTTACAAACCCTACTGAGCCTCATACAAATATTCATAAAGTTTCACTGTAGGCTCTCTACGCTTGCTGTTTTTTTTTCTTCAAATAATAGCTAGGCCAAGAAGTTCTCGAACATAATAAAATGTTGCATTATGGGAAGTAAAACAACTGTCTTCATCTGACTTCATTTTAAGAGACAATACGACTTAGTTAGATATTTTTGCTAACAACCTGCTTGGGTATAATACATCACCAAGATTTACACTTGTACTATTCGGAGCAGGGAATTGTATCCACGAAATAATATTCCGTTTCGACGGTTGTAAATTTCTTACAAAAATATGTCTGTGTGAATAGACATTTCCAACATGTTCTCTAAGGTATTGTCGAATAACGTAAGGTTTTCTGATTAATTGTCTGGTTTGTGTGTTTCCAGATTTTCGTTATTTGTTAGTTCATGTCATCTGTATTGTTTTGTTGTTGCTACAAGTTTGATCTGTGTAACTTGTGACCTGCATTTGGTATAACCACTTTACAAGATGTTATAAACTGTAATTAAGGTAAACACGGTTTCCCAAGAAACGTCACAAGCAAAAACTCTAACACACTAACTATATCGTCACAAACTACCCATCATGACAAAAACGAGCATACATGAAATTGCAAAGCAACACAAAATGAAAAAACTTATGAACTCGCAAGCATGGCATACAACTCATCCCAAATTAACATATATAATTAGTAGTTTTTGACTTTCTACATTGCTATATAAAACGCTTTCGGATAGGACTGTCCCGATATGGCACCGTACCGGTACGCACCGGTACAGTGCTGAACGATATTCGTATCGTATCGTAAGGTCCCGTATCGGCTGTATCGCGGTTTTTATTTTATGTTAAACTGAACCTCTTAGAATGTTGAACAACTGAACTAGATTTGCGAATTTACATAATATCATCGTCGACAATGCGTACGCAACTAATATCAGGGATTCCATACTCTATTTATAGACATTAGCAGCGCCAGGTAAAGCTAGACAACGAATTCGATTCGAATATTCAGATTTTGTCAAGAAGATATTGACTTATAAGATGTATTACGCCACCATGATGTAATGTTACATATAAATATGGCAGCATTCTGTTTTGCCGATTAATCAAACAAAGAAGCACGTAGTTATCTATTAGAAGTGTCAACGCGATGTCAAGTTTAGTGGTGGGACTAGCAACCTTAGAACACATAAGTCGCGTCATCATAAGTTGAAGGTTTCTGAAGTTCATTGTTAATTTAGTATTGTTAATAAATTTGTCAATCATAACCCTGATTCTTTAAACAATTTTATATGGCTAGCTTCTATTCTTGAATATTTTGTACTGTCATTTATGGGACAGAGATTTTTAAAACTAATATTTCTCATAACTATTTAATTTCCACAATATCAATTACATTGCAACATAATATGTGAATCAAATTGATGACTTTAAGTACAAGACAAAAGTATTACAACTTTTTCACAGTTAATTAGGACTTTCTAGTAGCAAACAAGTGTGCAGAGTTCCCCAAAACACTAATATTACAAAGTTTTTCATTACTTTCAAATATTTTTATATCGTATCGTTGATATCGCATATCGCTAGTACCGTATCGCAATACGTTTCGTATCGGCTGAGATCTGTATCGGGACAGCCCTTCTTTCGGGCATAAAATCATGTAAATGAAGCGGTCAGAGATATTGATTATCGACTAATGTGCAAACTTTTTACATTCCAGTAATTGCTTATACAATCGTAATGATCACTCATAAAATCAAAAAGTATTAACAACTACACTAAGTAATCAGTCAGGCACAACTTCCACTCTAAGTAATCTGACAGGAGCTCTCTAAGTATTCAAGCAGCCACAATGACCGCCCTAAGTAATTAAACAGCCACAATGACCGCCCTAAGTAATTAAACAGCCGCAATAAATAACCACTCTAAGTAATTAAACAGCCGCAATAAATAACCACTCTAAGTAATTAAACAGCCGCAATAAATAACCACTCTAAGTAATTAAACAGCCACAATAAATAACCACTCTAAGTAATTAAACAGCCGCAATGAATAACCACTCTAAGTAATTAAACAGCCACAATAAATAACCACTCTAAGTAATTAAACAGCCACAATAAATAACCACTCTAAGTAATTAAGCAGCCACAATGACCACTCTAAGTAATTAGGCAGCTAAAATGACTGCACAACTTTATCAAGCAACCACAAAGTGAAAAACAGTCGAGATTACCACTCTAACATTGTTAGAATTGTACTTTGGCATAAGATATTGAGCAGTTTATTTTAACCGTATGCAATCCTTAAGTGCATATAGGTACCAGGCCTCATGGCATACTGACAATATTAAAAAAGAGAAAACAAATTAAAATTTAAAAAATGTTTCAGTTTTTTGTAACTTAATTGCTAACGTACAAGAGATACCAATTAAAATCGTTTGAAGAAACCAAATTCTGCCGCTGGTTCTAATTGATGAATGTTGTAAGTGCCAAGATTGTTTGTAAGCAAGCATACGCCTGTTACTTTGTAAATTGGGAACGTCTTCTTCAGTTACGTAATACTGATTTGAAAATCTGATAACCAGACTCACAAAACATCTTGTAATAAATAAATCAAACATCACTTGAAATATCCATGTTGTTTACTTCTTCCCTCAACTCGTCTACATCTCTTCTAAAGATATAAGGCGTGTATGTATTGAATTATACGAACATAATGTGATGGAAACTACCTTAAACACTAGATATTTGTGTATTAAATCATACCTTAATGTTTTAGTATGATCAAAACTTTTAGAGTAAAATTAAACTTTATTATTGTTGAGTTCATTCTCCAAGTGTAAGGATAAAGTCATTGTATTTTATTACATGAAGATTTCCTTGAATTCATTTACATAAACAAAACAATTTACATGTATTCAATTTCTATAAAACAATTAGTCAAAAACAATGTATTTTTCTTATGAAACATCCTTCACTGCCAACTATAATTTTCCATTAAAACTAAATTTAAATTTAAAAAAGCCAAACCATGGGTAACATTCTGACCTTTTTTAATACACATTGACATTGATTCTCCACTGATGCAACAAAACATCACTATTAAGACTATCTCTCGTATCATAGAAACAAACTCTCAATATTGAGATATTCTTATCACTTACTTAGTAGTTGAAATGTAGAGCAAGATAAGAATGCCGATCAGACAAAATAAGTATATTATTATTTATAGTAGTGTGGCATCTATGTGAGGGTCTGATTCACAAAGCATCGTAAGTAATTTTTTAACTTAAGTTATATTTTTCCTTAAATTCGACTCTTTCCTTAACTCTTTTGTACTAATATGAAGGAGGAAATGACAATAATATGATTTTATCTTTGTTCTAAAGATGCCAATTATGAAAATGATAATTCATTTTCACACTTTTGATGACTGGCTTACAAACGTTTACCATGAAAAGAAATTACACTTAAGTAAAAATTTCGACTTAAGTTAAAGAAAATCTTAAGATGCTTTGTGAATACGGACCCTGTACTCTACGTTTTGAAATACTCCATGAGAGTTTTTTACATAAACAATAAGATGTTAATTTTAACAGAATGGAATTCAAAGTTCAGAATATAGATAAGGAAATGGCAATTAGAAATAACCACACACTTCTTCAAAACACCATCCTACCAAAACCGATCAAACAGTGTTTGTTTTTGCTTGAGTTTTACGCCCCTTTTCAACAGTCAGAGTCATATGAGGCAGACAGTTCACCCAACCATCTTTCCTGGGAAGAACCAGTACTAGACTCCCATCCTCCGTAAGCAACTTCTTACTCGATCAAATGAAGTAAATGGAGAGCCAAATAGTATTAATGGAAATTGTGGTTGAAATTATTGCTAATGTAATACATGTATATTGTTATGACAGACAACGGGATACCAAGATGGAATTCAGTTCTGGTATTAGTTTCTCAAATATTGCTCACCAGTGCAAAGCTCTGAGACAAACCTCGGTCATTCTTTACCCTTTAAAACTTTAAAGCCTTTGCTGTTGTTTTAACGGATTGGGTTTGTGTAGTGTTTATTTCGAGTTTAAATTATTTGAATAATTCTCTTCTCCATTCTTACGTTTCGAATCTTTCTATATTAATGCCATGTTTTATTCTACATTTCACTGTGTCATTATGTGTTCGTTGACATTTTCTTTCAATGCTAGTGATTCATTATATTGTAACACTTGCTAGTGGACAAGACACAAACTGATGGACATTCACAACCTCACATCTACGTGCTAATGGATTTTCTAAGTCCAGTTCATTGTTGTGTGTATAGTGGCAAGTGCTTCATTAGTTGGTATATGGATTAGGTGCATTGACGGAATGATGTATTTAAGCACAGAAGGTGAAAAACGGATTGCTAGTAAATGTCATAAACAAAAAGTAATATTTATTTCGGTTATATTACAAATTATCAGTTTGTAACAGCTACCATGACCCTCACTAACTTTCACATAACAAGCAAGTATCAAAGAAATGTAAAAACAAAACATGTACAATCATCGAGTACTTGACTTACACCAACATTATGGTGTGTGCCATTTTGGGGTATTTTTGTATGAGTATTATGTAGTTGAAGGTGTATGAACGAACATCCTGACATATCAAAATATCAGTGTTCTTTACTTTGTGTGCGTGCATCACTGCCAAACTGTTTCGACAATTAATCAAAGGACATCTGAAGTCTTTTAAACGAGCAAATAAGTTCGTAAGATAATGACACTCTACTTGGCACAACTATTGAAAACAAAGTTTTTTTTATAATTTGCTTCTTATGTTGCCTTTAGAAAACTTGAATAAACCAACCAAGTACAACTATATCAATAGCATTTAATATTTATCTTATTTATTTAGATTTAACGCCGTTTTTTTTCAACATTTCGATACACCTATCAAGTTTTTCTGGACGGTATTCTAACTTACCCTTCCAAAAGGACCGACAACTTCTCCACCTGTGGAGCAAAATGAACATTGCTGTCATGCACAGGTATGACATGCTGCGACTAGGAATCGAACCCGGATTATCAAGCGCTCTAACCACTGGATCACGCAGCCTCAATTATATTCATGAATACTCGTATAACGACTGATTGGAAAATTAGAAAATGCACCAATATATTTCTATTTAAAATGTTACAAGAGACAACAGGGACCCCCGTCAAAGAAAAACTGAAGACAACAATTTAACGGAACAACATACTCAGCATATCACAGAATTAGAAATGAGACAGGAAATATAAATAAACTTTATTCTCAATGTTCACAAATTTCTCGGGTTTATAATGGATTTCATCAATCCCATTTACACTAAGTCAATGTGAATGTCCGATGTATTGCTTTGTATTACATTCTACAATAAATCAAACATTATTTGAATACATTTGTAAATTGATTCGTTGTGAACACTTTGAAGAATATGCAATCTTATAGATTACTACTCACCAGATTCATACCACGATACTACTTTTTCCGCTCGCAGAATAGCTCCGTTTTCAAAACAAAAAAAACTACCGAATCACAATCATTCATTGCAACATACTTCAGATTGCTCTCATGTGGTGCCAAATTGTATTTTTTTGTTAAAAAATCATCAAACATAATAAGGTTTAAAAGTTTACGTTCAAAGTTTAACAAAATATTGATGAAATATCATTATTTAATATTAAATCAATCCTTGGGATACAATTGACAAATGAAGCCAACTACACTGAAACGTGTTTCGTGTTATTTTCTCTCGCAAAACCATTCGTGCTATGAACCAGTTTTATTATGATTATATTGAACGAGTACATGTATAACATACTAAAATACATGTTTATCAATGATGCTTATCATTTGTTTATTCGACTTATTTTCTGTACATAAATTGTTTATATTGCAAACAAAATTGAGTTGTAGCCCAAAATGAATACCAACACGCTAAAATAAAACATCAACATTAATTTGCGGTGGTGGTATGATTGGTGAACTTCATTGGAAAACATGATCGAATGCATGAACATATTCCCTGCGACCATCATTCTGCCTGTCTACAAAATGTTCCTGTGTTATTATACATAAATATGTATCCTTATAAAAGATATCTGTCACCTCGCAACCATTGGATTTGATCGCGTTGTCTATATAGTTAGGATTATTATTGACTAGAATGTCTGTATTTTCGCATTGTTATTTCCTCTCCTGATTATTTTGAACGTTCCATGATATATCTGTGTTGTCCCGTTTTATTTACTAAGTTCATTTCATCAATAATCCCATACAATAATGGAAGTTTATGCATGTAATAATAAAACCATTCTTTATTATCTACCTCAGCTTACTTAGTTAACTGTTCGTGGCATATCCATTTTCTAAAATTGTTTCCAAAATTACTGATGTCATTTCCCAGGAAACTGTTTTGTCCTTGATTTTTTGCATGGACCTATGTTTAGGATGGGGAT
Organism: Lutraria lutraria; assembly: GCA_964023205.1. NCBI lineage: Eukaryota > Metazoa > Mollusca > Bivalvia > Venerida > Mactridae > Lutraria > Lutraria lutraria. Next base: position 18,098,284 of record OZ026834.1, on the reverse strand, counting down.
TTGAAGGGTAGTATCATTTTGGTAAGGTGAAATATTTTATGTTTTTATAACTAGGAATATGCTTGTCTTATCTGTATCACAAATACATACCGTTAGTTTAAGCTCCAGGAAAACTATCTGGAGCATATTATGAATGTTGTATGTTCTATGCTGTCCTTCCACAGCGCTAAATGTCTAGAGATATTTAATCTAGAGGATTTGGTTGAAGTCGTTGTGTCTGCAATAGGTTTGTGTTAACTTGTATATGTTTGTCTATTCAAAGAGTCTATATTAGAAAGGTGTTTTGTTAATGAGGTACTTCAATCATTTTATTGATATTTATTTGAGTTTAACGTCGTTTTTCAACAATTTTTTTTTCAGATATATACGGTGACAGATTCACCTTACAAGTTTTCCAGGACGGTATTCTAACCAGTACAAACTTATCCTTCCACAAGGAACCGGAAAGTTTTCCATATATGAAGCAAAATCGAGATTTTTTGTTATATTTTCATAGAAAGGTATAACCTGCCGCGACCGGAAATCGAACCCGAATCACCGGTTAACAAATCCAGCGCAATATCCACTGAAGCACGGCCGCTGCTATAGTGGGGTTCTATATACTATAGTTTATTGTCTGATGTTCTAGCGTAGTCATCTGTTTTATCTTTGTTTCAATGTTGGACTGGTTCTATGGTGTGGAGGTAGGAATTTCCTGAATATTCGTTCGTCAGTCTAAGCTCGCTCTCTAATGCATCATTATTTCCCTTTATATATTCCCTTACCATTTCGTGCATTTCTAAAACCTACCAGTCTCGTAATTCAATGTGTTGGAGACCTGTCATTTTCTAAATTTAACGTATTTGTACGAATTTATAAAAAAGTCGTTTGGCTGAACGTACCTAATCAAAGGCTCTGATGCTGATAATAATATGCAAGTATGTTCACGTATATCCTTAAAGATTAATTAAGTATTCCGCCAACGGAAATTATTTTTATAGTACCTAAATCAAGACGGCATTCAGATTCTCAATGTTTTCTTCTGAATGCATCCTGCTTATTAAGCCTGGCTGTGTTTGTCTGTCAATCATTCCAGGTTCGTCGTAACGAGCACGAAGATATAAGCCTGATTTTGGAGACTTCAAATGAATTGTAAGCATAGATGTGGCTCACATCATTTGAAGAATGTTGTTAGTTTCGAATAATATATGCGCGATTCGATAAGAATTGAACTAGAATGCGGCCATAGTGAATTCCTGAGGGACCAGGATATTTATATCAACATTTAACAATTACCATAACAATAAAATAAAGAAGGCATCTATTATTCACTATATTCGTGGCCACTATTACCAAGGAGTTATATACATACACATAAGTCTTTGCTATTACTATATGTTACCACCATTAATGGATTGGTAAAAGCTGCAGTTAAGTTGTTATCTTTTGCACTGGCTATGTCCGCTACTTTACAGTCATATAGACGGCGTGGAGATTGATAAAGAATATTGTAGATATTTTCTGAATCACAATTTCTGATTCGTATCCTATTGAATGAATGTTTTGTTAGACTTAGTGAGGATCGAATCTACTTCGCTTTGACAACTTCTCCGGGCAACATACTAGTATTTAAGAGGTTGCATACATGCCTTTGTAAACGCTTGGTGTCGAATGGAAACTGATGACAACAAGTCACACAAGTTTGAATAGATTGCTATTGCTATCTTTATTGCGAGGTATAGTTATAATGTTAATTTGATATATCCACCGACTTATTCACATTTCTTTGTATTTTGTATCAACCATTCTCTTGTCTTGGACTTGAGTTAACAAATGTCTTCCAATTTTGTGTTGAAATGTCTTCATGACGCCACAAACAATTAATTTAAACATGTTAGTATCTGTAATGGTGTTTTAAAGAAATCGACCATCAATTATTATCAATCTGTGTATTATGTGTCGGTTGAACTCCCGGAAGGTGATCATTGGGAAACAATAATATTGGCGAGAACCACTTTTAGGCAATGATTGTCTTTAACAACGATTGAAAAATGTCTGGATTAAAGCTGTCATGCACAAAGTTGTCTCGGTGTATTTGTTAATGGATCAGCAGTTATAAAATCAAGTAACGTCTAGTAAATGGATTGCCAGAAGAGGAATAATGAAAACATTGATAAGTTGTTTGTTGTACTGAATTCATCTTTTTATTTTTAGAAATAAAATCTGTTGATCTCAAGTACCGGAGACACGTTAGCAAAATTAAGCCAATAAGAAGCAAAACATTAATTGCTTAAATTTAATTAGTATCAATTAAAAATCGTTTGAAGAACACATTTTCTGTCTGTCGATGGGTCTATTTACAGAATCATGTCAGTGCGTCTGCTACCAGGAATGGTTTATCTCAAATTAATTCTATAAGAACTGACGAAAAGATTTGATAATTGGTTTCACAAAACACCAGACAATAAATATGGAATTATTAACCTTTAGACGGTGATTGTATTTTTCGATATTATTTGGTATGTTTTCGGAATTGGCTTGATATGTCCATTTTGACCAAAAATCAAAATAAGAATATTTTTCTAATTAACTGATGTACCATCGAATCGTACGAATTGTTGGTCTAAACAAGATGCTAGTAGTTATACATATACTGTACACTTACGTAATTATAATCCTGTCTAAGTCTTGCACTTTAGCTATATGTCATAATGTCGTACTTTGATGCAAGTTCGTGTTTAAAATCAACAGACGCTTGTAGCTTACGAAGACATTATAAATAAGCAATCAACAAACAGCGATGTTTCTGTGAGTTTTATATAATTGAAGCCATCATGATTATTGAACATACAAGCTTAAAGAACATATATAAATCACATGCATTCTATTTCAATTTACTATTTACTTCATCATTCGTCCGGAACTAGACTTCGTGTCTACACTGGAACATCCCTATGGTTCAGACATGCACGCTTTCTTATACATGTTCCTATGAAACATTGCGTGCGTTCTTTTATTTCTGTATGGATATTATCAAATGTTCGTTACATAATACAATTAATTCGAAGTATTTTTTCTCTTTTTATTATACAATAAACTGAAGACCCTTCGTAATTTAGTTAGGTCGGTCTACCCTCGATAAATTTCTCAGAATGTGCAAGGAAGCATTATTACCCCCATTAGAGCGTTCTTATACTGAAGCCATAGACATATTATGCCATAATAATTTCTAGTTTACAGAAGTTATACCATTTTACAGTGTGTATTGTTTTCAAACATTGTGGAAATGGAAATAATTAATTAGCAGTGCGCATATGTTTTTTAAACCAAGATCAAATCTACCAGCACCAGACTAATATAGCAGAGTATAAAACTGCTGCCAATACTAACAAAACTTCGTGTTTTTACAAAAAGCAATCTTACTTCGATAAATAAATACATTTTCTTGAAATTATAATACTGGCATGACAAAATAAGATTTCAATCTGACTTAAATTGTCTACGTATAGGTTAGAATCTAATTAGAACATTCTTCAAATTAAGAAGCCTATGTGAGAGGAGCGTGTCGAAACGAGAAGGAGACTTACATATTTCTGAAAGTTTTTCGAAATAAACTGTTGGCAAGTTTGGCGATCTTTAATAGACAAATCAGCCTTAATCGTGAAGAAAATGTGTCCGGGGAATAGAAACGAAAACATTTGAAAAGTAGAACCAAGTTTAAAATGTACGACAAACACACAAAAAGCACAATTATTTTAAATAGATGAACTTTGAAGACATGATCTATTATTGATTTAATAATAATAATAATACTCAATCTATACTCACTCTATCAACTTGACAAAAACGCACAGTCATAAAATTTACAATTATATACGCTGTTCATCAAAATTATGTTGCACCAAGGGGTTTGTCACGAAAAAAAATAATAAAATAAAATGTTTTTCAATTTTTTTTCCATGTAACCCATAGAACTTTTATACATTTTCTGTTAGCGTGTTGAGTTGCCCACACGTTGTACTATATATGAGTTAAATATTTTGTGCTGCTTTGCAATTGCATGGAAGTTTATAACATGCGTTGGAAAATTCGAATTGTCGAAGTTATTTCGACAATTTCTATATATATGGGTTACATGGATTTTTTTTTCGTGACAAACCCCTTTGTGTTGCACAGTAAAGTAAAACAGTTTCTACAATGTTTATACATATTGCGTGATACTTCTTTATTACTTTACTTGGATGTTTGAGAGCAATATATCAAGTACTCTTCCTTTCAATTTACATTTGTGATACGAAGGGGGCTTTTGATATATGCCTACGTGACATTGTCTTTATAGCTATCTATACGCGCGTTCATGTAATGAACAACTGAAGAACGCGCGAGTCATTGTTTTTGTCATGTGATCAGCATCCTAGGAACTTGAAATAAATTCTTTTTTCCCTTTAATTAATGTACTCGTCTCACAATATGAATGGTACAAATATATGTGCACTATTTAAAGGCCCATCAGCTTTTTTAATTTAGTAATACAGAACAATAGACAAAATGATAGTAAAATGTAAGAAATATATTTTACAATATTTACACAATGCCTTTCTTTAGCTACATCTCGTAAAAAATGTTGTCAGATGTTTTTTCTTTTTTTGGGGGCAATATCATTGACAAAATACTGTGCTATATTTCTGTATGTACTTTGTGATTAAAAAATACAATTTCGGATTTTTTTATTGCAAGTAAAAGTCATTTTCACTGATACTGCATTTTCCTAGGTAAAATAAGACCGTCTTTAATCTTGACATTCAAAACGCCAATTGGGCTTTAATTGAATACAAAAAGAATAGAAAGTATAAAAATAGAAGGTATAAGTTGAACACTTCATCAACAACCTTATTATCTACAGCAACATTCTTATGGTGAGAATCTATCTCTTACCCTTATTTGAATGAAGCGTTCCATAATTCTAGTTTTGGTTTGGTTTTTTATCGTTTATCCTATTTATGTTACAAAGAATGGCAATCTAGCTTAGTAATGTGGTCAAGTTTCTACAGACTACTCTGACAAGCATAAGATTTCACCATCTTAGCATATTGTTTACAATTAAAAGGAACGTAAAATTGATCATCAGTAAAGTGGTGCATGTCATCTGTGTTGATTATCTTGACAGGTCATAATTTCATATCAATGACTGCTCATTTAATTAAGTCCAAGGGTGCTCCTCGAGTGATCATGGTCTATGGTCAGTTATCGCTAGCCTTAGCGCTGTGAGGTCGAATCCTACCCAGGACCCCTAAAATGTTACGGAGCTATTGCTAGTTTATGCCAAAGGATAATTGATATTTTTTTGCAAAAATGGTTTAGTGATTTAGACAATTCTTCTAGGCTAGAAACATACAAAACTTTTACATTGAATTTTGAAAGGAGAGCATATATCTCTACTATCTCGAATGCTAAACATAGAGTTGCGTTAAGTCGTTTTAGATGTTCTGCACATAAATTATCAATAGAAGAAGGAAGACATAGGAACATTGAAAGAAACCAAAGAATATGTAAATTATGCAATATGAATATGATTGAAAACGAATTTCATTTTCTACTTGTATGTCCTCACTATAGTAACCTTAGAAACAAATATATTAAACGCTATTACAGTACCTGGTCTACAATCAATAAATTCTGCAATATTATGAAAAACACTTAAAAAACTACAATAAATCTGGCTGCCTATTTATATCATGCAGATAAATTAAGAGCACAGTCTCTATCTAGAATAATAACTAATCGTTAGCTTATTTAATAAATTTTCTATGTATTTTTTATTTTTTGTAAATGGTAATAATATCATGTGTTTTGTATATTGATGTATAATATCCTCTGATAATTAATATTACATGTATTCATACTTTTCTGTATTTATATTTACTTTATGTATCGCCATCTGTTATTGTAAATGGCGACAAACATGTATTCTTGAACTTGAAAAACTGGCTTACGGAAGGTTGGTTGAGTCTTCTCAGATACACTCCTGAAACATTTCTTCTGTATAACGTTTTACATATATTTGAACATGTTGTTATTGTTGTTGTTTTCGAAAATTCTGCCGTTCTCTCAATTCTGACTGATACCAATGTATAAGAGATTGATTATAATCTTTCAGAATCTTCATTTGAACCAGTTGTATTTCATATTACCAGTTTACCGTATTGTGCATTTGTCAGACCACTGGTACTTTGTCAGATTCAGTTTTCATAAGGATACCTTGCTGCTCAGACATACCCACTCTCTTGCGTTATTAAGATATCTGTATCGTCTATGATCTAGAAGAAGGCGACTCGAGGGATGAGGTGGGAATGTAGCGTGGCTTAACAACCATCAACAATAACGAGTTTGTTTTTTACTAAGAAGAATTTATTTATTCAAAAACCTGGAGCTTGGTTAGGTAAAAATAAAGAAGTGTGGTCCTTTTGGGACGTTTTATAATTTATTCTTTTTCCAGGCGTTGGTAGCGTCAAAAAAAACAAAGTAGTATCCGTAGAAAATGCTGAAATTCTCCAAGAATTGAATACAGACATATGTTAGATTGGTACACTGCAAAATATATCTCGTGAACTAAACACCATATATACCATAACGCATCGGTTGATCGACGTGGCTCCATTCCTTTAAATTGTGACTATTAAATATGTTATCAAAAGTTTATTTGCTATTTCCGTAATGTGTATTTGGCAAGCTATCATTTATTTCTTCACGAAGATCATCAGGGTTGTCTTTAAACTAACATAAGTTGCTTTCACTATGCTTAAGCTGTATTAATATTTTGAGTTCGTTTAATCTAAGTCTTGTGTGTCACATTATTAAGTTTGATACTACAAATGACACATTCTAATCTGGTATCGTCATTGATTTTGTCAACGCGGAATGAATGTTCAGTTGTACGAAATAAGATACTTAATTACAAAACTTGTAAAGAAAATAATAGAACAAACGTCCCATGTGACTTTGGGTGAATCTTGCATTTGAATAGGGAAATGAATTGTTAAAGCCCAGGCTGTTATCGGATTCGGAAATACTCCATGCTGCTGTACGATGGTAATCATCGTGGATATCCGTTCCGATCATAGAGCTTAGAAATTGTGAAACTTTTACATGAATACACAAAATGAATACTGTAGAACAAGTTAGGATTCATTTTTTATTTTATCACATCAATATTGCGCTGAATCCATTGTAGTGATGTACAAGTAAGGTTTGGTCGGAGAAAAACATACGAGTTATATGTTAGGGGCTTGTGGCTTACATAAATAGACTTATGTTATGTTCTATTCATACGAGTTCACTAAAGCCGTGTCCCATTATCGTTTTACTAAATCTGCCAAACGTGTCTATTTTCATTTATGTAAACAGAAAATCGAATTATCGAAGTAGATCTATTTAACTACAGATTTACAGATCTAAGGAATAAAATGATAAACGGTGGCATGCGGTACTCATACAGTATAAAATGTTTCTTCCAATTCAGATTCTTCCAATTCCGGCTGATAAAACTGTTTACTTACGTGTTTGCTAGTACAATGTACATTCAATCTATTTGTTATCTTAATATCACATCCACGGGGATAAAAAGGAATGAAATGGATTCCCTTACGGATAATTTAACCATTAATTACGCCATATAATTCGTGCGTTATAACTGTGATGTTTTGTGATATTCTGCTATCTGTACGTTGTTGACTGGCTGTTAAAAAGACCGTGTTGTTTTGTTGGAGTTGTTGGGTGTGTTGGTTAAACGCAACCATGTTCGTCTATGCTTATAACATTCGGAAATTTGTTTCTATGTATGTCGAAATAAGAGCACCATATTCCATTTTGCCATATTTGTTTAAACCAAAGCATGGGGATTTAAGATACTGCGAGAAATACCGAAATAATATTACGTTACAACGATTTAACCTTTAAAGGACATTTCAGCTAAACAAATGTTGAACAAGATATGGGAAATGTAAAAAAATATATAATTATATCAAGAACTACCAGTCGCCGTTTTAATACCCAAAGATATATAGTCAACGGATTATAACAACGCCTTAAGTTCTACATATTACTCTAGTACCCGCTGAATACGGAGTGGTAATTTAGATATGTGGAGTGGTAATTTAGATATGTGGAGTGGTAATTTAGATATGTGGAGTGGTAATTTAGATATGTGGAGTGGTAATTTAGATATGTGGAGTGGAAGACGCTCGTATTCCTAGCACATGGACACACACATTGTCTGACCTGAAAACATTTCCAAAAACATCTTGTTGTCTGTCATCACGAGTTGCCATTATTACAAATAGATATCAATTATTGGTATACGTTATCATATTTGATCAGCGTTTAGACATAAAGACTCGATAAACATGACTGAAGTCACTTATGATTTTATCTAATAGTTAACAAACAATAGATAATAAATCCCATTATTAGTATTTGTTTGTGATGCTGGTGATTGAGAAATGTGTTTGTGTCCTCAAATATGATAGATAAACCAGTTTGTACATTACGCAACATTATGTTTAGATTTTGATGAAACAAAGTTGGAAAGACCTGGGTCTAGGATACAAACTTTAGATCAATCTCCGAGCTCAAACTTCATATGTTGCCTTTCAAACTTCTAAGGTGAATATTATCAGATGATGCGAGTAATGGTATAATTGATACATTAGCATAATTGATCTGAACATGTATTTAAGCGCAAATCAGCATTATCTTTTCAACGAGATTATTAACAATGGACTGGAGAGTTGAGCTTGAAGACTTTAGCTATACTCAAGTTTTATCACTTCGGACCCAGGGCAGAACGAACATATTTTAAATACGAAAACCAGCGAATGCATAGTGTGTGTACTTGACGTTCTGTGTATGTGTAGTATGACTGAAGATTTACATTATTTTGCTTTGTTTGTTGTTAAAATAAAATTGAAGTTCAGTCACAAAACAAAAACAATGTTTGCCAATATAACCTTAAATGGCTAATCCTAAAACTGAACAACTGAGGAGCCGTGACTGCGGTCCAGTGTTAAGTACGCTGAACTTAAAGCGCGCGACCCAGGTCACGGTAGGTTATTATATACGAGTCGTACTTGGAGAAGTTGCCGGTTCTTTGTCGAAGGGTTAATTACTAGTAGTATCAAAGTCTAGGAACACTGGTTAGGTGAACCGGCCGCCACACATAGCTACAATGTTGTTTAAAAATGGTGTTAGACCCACTTAAACGGGAACGGAATCCATAAATGAATTTCATACATACTTAATACCATTGAACTCATTATAAAAATACTTCTTTACTCATCTCAGTTTTAACTATTCCTTCATCTACATTCATCGACGTTCTAAAATATGATACAAAAAAACTATGAAAGCACTTCTCACGGCTTCGAAACATATATTTTCTTAACGGAGGCTACCAAGGAGTTACGCTCCTTATTATATAATACGGTTGACATGTTCTTTTTCTTTTCTCCTCTCACATCTATTTATTACAGATGTTATTCACGCTGAGTAATTTCCAAGTGAATATTTTTAACTATTGGGTTTTTAATGTTCCTCTTAAACTCGTAACTACAACTTCATTTCCATTCTACAGAAAGGTATATAATATATGAATAATGTTTTGTGAAATGCTTAGACATCGGAATGTCTGAATAATTTGATGTAGGAAAAACTGATTCTGGGGAAATGACATATTCAATATATTCAGCATTTCAAAGCAGACAATCTCATCGTTAACCAAACCAATCAACACGGTAAAAAGACATACTTTTACAGCCAAGAAAAAATTACATAATTTACTGGTGTCAACAAAAACCAGGAAATATTCTAATATTCATTTGGGTATGGAAAATAATGCAGAGTATTTATATTTAATTTCAAATTACATTGCAACCCCTCTAGACGCCAACCTCCCTTCAATAATAGCATGATTCCTACCATTGCGCGATTTAACTATTAATTCAACCTCTCTACAACAACAACATTTTGCTACTCCCAAAGGATGTTGCTTTGGAGAGGTTGCACTATAATTGTATCTAGTAATTTGATAATTTTTATAAAAACTGATATCAAAATGTGTGACTGGGTACTAGCTTGATGTATCACACGTATTATACAATATGTACCGTTTATTTTCGTTTTGTTGTCATTTGTTTGAGATTATTGTCTATAATTGATACGTATCATGTCTAGTGAACGGATGGAAGTATTAACATCTCCTGAAATCTTCAAATTCAAAAATTACAATTTGGATATGAGATAAGCCGACATCAAGTGTAATCATGTCGGAAATCCAACAAAAAATGGTATATTGCTGTATCTTCATGCTTGGAATTTTAATTAGACACTTTAATTAGAATGAAGTGTCAAGATGCAGTTTGAAATAAATCAATGCGCTTCGCTTGTTGTCTATCCCTTCATACTGTCAACCTCTCTTACGAGTGTAGCCTATTAGACAGGGGTACACAAAGAAGTGATTGTTTTTAATCTGAACTATAGTAAGCATCAGGAACGAGAGAGGCTAGAGATAAATACTCAGCCATTGTTAGATACAGTTACTAATTGGTGATGTGCATGGTGCAAGAAGGAAAGGATAAACGTACATGTATGTAGATAGAAAGGAAAATCAGTCGCATCATCACACACACAAAATATCTTAATCTACAACAAGTGTATCATTATATAACTAATCATGTATTTATTTATTCAGTTAGATCGGTTATTAACATTCATAAATGTATATTTAAGACCACTTACAAGTCAATAGTGAAGGATAATAACATATCATTTGACAACATTAATTTCTCTTCACGAGCATGTATGATATTTTCTTAAATAGTTACGTTAATTAATGCTTATTATCAAAATTATTGATACCATAGTTTAAGTCTAGAAATGCTAACATATCGATCACCTGTAGATTATGAATTCTAGAAAAACACATACAAAAGATTGATAAAAGCTAACTTTTGACGATGATTTTAATGTTGAATGATCAGTTAATTTCTTTAAAATGTTTTGTCTAGGAATGTTTTAATATTATTCTTCGGGAAATAATTCTTCACTTTGACAGTTGTCTGTGAAATGATTTGCCTAATTCAATTATATTTTTCTCGATTCACCAAGACACAATTGTTATAAAAATCGTGTGATTGTGAATTTTGATGTCTCTTATTCCTGGACTTTTTGTCATGAGAGTGATTATAGCATTAGCGTGCTGAAAGTTACTTTTTTAGTTGACGCCACTTTTGCGTCTCCGCTAAAATTTCACTGTTTCGATAGCATGTGATACGGAAAACTGCGTCAAAGGAATATTTGAGTTAAATATACTAACAATCAAAGGTATTTGTGTTGCGGCGTGCGATGTTTAGATGTAAGCAAAGGATCAGAGGTTCGGATCATCTCACAACCCGAACTCTTCAGCGTCTGTCTAAAGAAAAGTGCCTCTGGCATAATAGACATGCTGCCATTTTGTTGTTGTTGTTCATGGGCTACTTTTCATTGTGGCGGACTCTCGGAATCCAACGAAAGAAACAGCATGTTTCTCTTTTAATGGGAACTTGTTGCCCATTATATCACTCGCGAACGATAAACAAGTTTGAAAGTCTGTAATCATCAGTATGATGATGATTCTTGAAAAAACGAGTACCTAGTGTTGAAAAGTAGCGACCGGAAACCGTATAACCAAAATTTGTAACCCTACACTTATGTACAAGGCGTATTTCTTAGTTACGGAAATGCCCGAGTAGTTACGATTGATAATTTCAAACATGTTATCACCAAACAGGAGTAGTAAATGTCTTGAAAAAAAAAACGATTAACGTTTGATTTGATGAAATTGTTCATGAACGATCAGATACCTTACCTAAAACTCAGGGTGAACGAATACACCACTATTCAGACACAAAGTCATAATTAAATCTTATCAAATCGAAGAAAATTTCATAAATATTTATCACGAATAGACGGAATATATGAATATTTCTCCTCAATTTAAATTCTTGTTGAAATGAATCGGATATACAATGTATTTTTGAGATACATATTTGGACTTTCTCGTCAAAATGAAGCAATCAGACTGATGCACGGAATATCGAGACTTGAAGTGAGACTCAGTTAAACTGATTCAATGGTGTGAAGTTTTGCGATGGAACAAACCTTTATCAAAATAAAATCAGTTCTATGAGCGTATATTTCGAATGAATTTATCATCAAATTGTCTGTCAGCGAGCTGGAAGATTTCTTAGCGTCAAATGCGTGATAAATCGTTCAAAATGATTGCAGTAAATAGTTACGCAACACTTTTGAGGAAAAAGAATAAAAACAATAGTTATGACATACATGTAATGCTTTGCTTTTAACTGACTGAATTAGTACATTATGTCTTACCATCTAAGGCGGTCGTGCCATTGGATCTGATAGACATCTTACATGGGACCTTGGTTTTACCTGATTTCAAAACTGTACCACGGTATGTGAATATAATATCACACAGCTTCTATGTTTATAGCAGAAGTAGTGTTGAATCTACATACTGCAGTTTGGCTGTATTTATATCCTTTGTCTGTAGCTGGTATGTTTTTAGTTTCGCATTATGCTATAATGTATCTACTCCGTTATACTAATATTCATTTTATGTTTTGTACATACTTGTGTAAATATGTTGTCCTCAAGGGTCATGAGACCTCGTGGATTTGAATGTCTACATAATTATCTATCTGAAGGTTAATTGTATAGCCGAAACGTTGGTAAAATAAATTAGATAAACACATCTGTTGTTAGTCGTTAGTTCCATACACATGTATTTCTTTCAATAAAATCTATTCTGTAAACTATCTAGCTCGTGGTCATAACAATGGTTTGATTTGCCGAGCCAGAGCAAAAACAAAACATTCTAAACTAGCATTGCAAGCATGCTTACTTTCAAAGAAGAGTTAATTTACTTGAGTCAATGGTGGATTCGAATCACGGATGCGGCTGATGCGATTCTAAGAGATAACTGATTTATCAGTTTTCAGCAATATCGGCTAAACACATGATGTGCTTGCCTAGAAATATCCATCTTCATTGCATTTGTTTATCAATAAAGGTTTTATTTTTAAATGTTTTACCGGTATCTCACCATATTGTTAATAATATTTGATTAGATCTTATAATCTTTGTTTGTGTTTAATGGTTTTAAAAACAAAACGGATGATCGTTTAGTTGATACAGTGCCTTATCTTTACAAGATATTTTCTGAAATCAGTTCATTTATTAAAAGGAGTAAGTACGTCATAAAGCGGTTCAGATTATCCTTGACATATGATTTCGTCATTTATTTTCGTCAACTTCAGAAATATTTTAATAAAACAAATCACAAACTAGTATAGAAAATATCTATAAAATAATGCGATATTTGTATAAACAAAATAAATTCTGTGATGTCTTAAATCTTTCAGTCTATAGGCAGACACGGCATAAAACACTTTATCATAGTTTATGTTTTAAATTGAAACAGGGTTTTCTGTCAATCCGATTGATGGATGAGTCGAGATTGAGCTGTTGTCTGCTTTGGCATTGTCGATTTAATCTAATTTACAGATACGGGCCCAACTCGTCTCGTTTAACCTGAGACTACATCCATCAACTTTAATTTGAAAACAAATGTGTACGAATTACACTTGAACACCTCCATGACCATGAATCGAATAATCAGACAAGTCTTGTTCTATCAACTGGTTCCCGTCTTTATGGGGAAGTTTTTGCTCTCATTAGCTAACATTTCCGCCATACAAAGTCCGCGCCTTCTTTTAGATGATATATTACTCGGACTTTATGATTACATGTTGTTAAGACGTGTCGTGACACATTAGGACATTTTGGAATGTACAACCTTGGTCCTCCATAGAATTCTATTTAGACATGGTGAAATATTATTCCAGACCGTAAACGTCGATATGATATTTCATTGTCATCATATGATCGTTTAAGACAGTAAACGACTTAACTCACGAACAAACACAATCATAATATATATTGTGATTCACCTACTTCAATAATATTGAATACTGCGACCATTGCATTTCTGGTTTAGTTTTTACTGCCACAGTTCAGTTGTGATATGTTTCATACAGTTCCTATCAGATTGCTCGTCCATTTCCTAACTGCAATTTTTCATGATCACACTGTTGTCTTACTTAATACTTGGAAAGTAGTTTTCATCTGAAAAAAAATCTGACACCATGTGGTGGTGTGGTGAACATTGCCTGTTTTGAAGTGATCGATATTTTAATACTGTCTGGTGTTTAATGTAGTTTTCTTTGCATTATTTGTTAAAACAGATTGAATATGTGTTTTTTATTATATTTCAAAATTGTTCGTCCAAACGTTGGCCTTTGTATACAAATTTCTAAGATAACCTTTGCTCTTATCTATGTTTTATTTTTTTTTCATTATAAGTCTTGTTCACGGTCAGGTAGAAATTAATTCTTAGTGGCCATGCACGTGAGCACGTGTTATACTTATAACGTATAATTAAAATGTTTGATAACAGTACGATTGAGGGTTTTCTTTTTCAAGTAGACGCCGTTTCTACGCCGCGACATAGGAACACATGTTCTACTTGTCTTTAAGAACGGCTCGCTCACAAATAAAGTTTCTTCAAATATTGACGTTTAATAGTTCAATAATGTACTTTGATATTCCTAATCCTCCGATATTTCTATTTCCATAAATAGAAATATTGGGCAGACAGAGGACAGTTCAAGATCATACTACATTCCAGCAAAAACCACCTATGACAGAGAAATATTACGTAGATGCGTCATTAATGTATCAATGTCCTGTTTATGCGGATATAAAATCTTGTTTTCAGATTTAACAATAAATAATTCTCTTTTACATTTTACTTACTATGTCTTGCGTCTGCACCAAACATGAATATTTATATAAAGTAAAAATAACGAGGCGAGAAATCGGATAAGCAACCTTAATTTGCATTCATACACTTGCAACTATATATGAACCTTTTAAATCACCTACCATTGTTGTGTTTGGTAAATAAATCTGATGTTTACTGACGTTACGATCGTCATTTGAAGCGGCCTCTGAAATTCGAGTTTTTTTTGTTCGCCTTCTCTGCCTTTAAATGTCATGTTTAGCGCTTAATTATCCTTCACATTAGAGCTAACTAAGAATAAACCAAATATTTCTCTGATGTTGATGGTGCATATATCTGCAGTAATTATTCACAGTTTTAACTTCTTCAAAGCACTTCAAAGTTCGTGGTGAAGATTTAAAGAAAATTTTACCGAAAAGTACAACTGTATTTTTTTCACACAATATATAGTTTAATATATCTAATTTATGGATTAATGTCATGGCTCTCTTTTTCTTTAGTTATTGTTTATTCTCTAAAGTAGATTTTTTACTTTATATATTTATCCACGTCTTTGCAATATACATGTAAATTATACGAATTGTTTGTGTGACCCAAAGTCAGGGGGTGTCTAGCACCGGTCTTATAAATGTCAAGTGTGGTGATCTAGCTGTTCTACTGAACGAAAGGTCGTGGGTTCGATTCTTGACTCCGCCTTTCGAGTTTCTCAGACGCTTTTTCAGTGTCATCTCAACTGCCGAGCCGGGTTCTATGTCTAGAAAACCACAGAAAAGGGGCAAGGCGTAAACAACAGATAAATAAATAAATATAAATGTCGAGTTTGTCTGAGGCTAGTTTAATACGTTTCATTAATGACATAATGTCGCTGGCAAGCGATTTTATTTCGGTGGATGATACATTATGATTTTTAACTCACCTGGCAGAGTGCCAATGTGAGTTTTTAGGATCGAGCTATGTCCGTCGTCCGTTGTCACTCGTCCGTCCGTCGTCAACAATTTCTTTAAACAACACCTCCCCATAAACCACTTGGTTTATTTCAACCGAACTTCACAGGTGCGTTCCTTGCTTGAAGCCCTACAAAATTTGTTCAAAGAATTCCATTCCATGCAGAACTCTTGTTGCTACGGCAACCAGAAGGATTTTTTTAAATCTTTAAAAATCTTCTTCTCAAAGATGAGAGGACCTAGAGCTAAGATATTTAGTGTGTAGCATTATCTAGTGGACCTCTACCAATTTTGTTCAAATTATTGCCCTAGTGTCAAAATAGGCCCCGCCCCAGGGGCCACTTGAATTATATAGGCTTATATAGGAAAATTTAACAAATCTTCTTCTCCAAAATCACAAGGCCTAGAGCTGAGATATTTTGTATGTAGCATTGTCTTGTGGACTTCTACCAGGTTTGTACAAATTATGGCCCCGGAGTCAAAATTTGCCCCGCCCCGGGGTTTACTGTTTTATATTAGATAAATTAGAAAATCTTCTTGTCCAAGGCCTCGTGCTTAGATATTTTGTATGTAGCATTGTCTGGTGGACCTCTACCGATCTTTCTTCAAATTACGACCCCGGGGTCAAAATTGGAAAATTAAAAAATCTTCTTGATCAAAATCACGAGGCCTAGAGCTAAGATAATTGGTATGTATCATTGTCTAAGTGACTATCTACTGAGTTTGTTCAAATTATGGCCCGGGTTCAAAATTGGACCCGCCCCGGGGTCGCTTGATTTATATAGGCCAACATGGGAAAATTAAAAATCTTCTTGTTCCAAACCACAAGGCCTGGTGCTTAGATATTTTGTATGTAGCCTTGTCTTGTGGACCTCTACCAAGTTGTTCAAATTATGACCACGGGGTCAAAATTGGAAAATTAAAAAATCTTCTTGATCAAAATCACGAGGCCTAGAGCTAAGATAATTGGTATGTATCATTGTCTAAGTGACTATCTACTTAGTTTGTTCAAATTATGGCCCGGGTTCAAAATTGGACCCGCCCCGGGATCACTTGATTTATATAGGCCTACATGGGAAAATTAAAAATCTTCTTGTCCCAAACCACAAGACCTGGTGCTTAGATATTTTGTATGTAGCCTTGTCTTGTGGACCTCTACCAAGTTGTTCAAATTATGACCACGGGGTCAAAATTGGAAAATTAAAAAATCTTCTTGATAAAAACCACGAGGTCTAGAGTTAAGATATTTTGTATGTAGCATTGTCTTGTAGACTTCTACCAAGTTCGTGCAAATCATGACCCCTACTACTTGACAGTTGGGTTAGATAACTTTTTACCATGACAAATAACTTCCCTTGATTGAATTATCCCTTAGTGTAACGATACTCAGGTGAGCGATACGTATAGGGCCATCATGGCCCTCTTGTTATTTATCATATAAATCCATCCAATATGCATTTGATAACGCTCTCTAAATCGCTTATCAGTACCCCCTTTAGAGAATATTGATAATTTGGAATTTGTGTTTTATGTTTCGTAATTTAATCTTTGTTAAATGAAATAATTATATGTTGTAGTGATTGCAGTGTTTATAAAGTTAGTGTATATAATATAGGATTACTGGTAGTTTGCCTTAGATCCATCCAGCCGAAATCTGTCCCGAGTGATTTGCACTGCTTCAGTCTAAAAATGTATTTACAATGTTGCCGGCATGTGGAATAATTACCAGTTTTCCAGGAAATATCTCATCGCATCGGTAACTAGTAATTCCCCGCTGTCGCTGATATTCTCATAATTCGTAGGAACAAAGAGACAAGCATTTGCCTATTTGTGAATATTCTATATTACTAGATATTAGTATTGTATTGAACTGAAACACTCATGTCCCGTGGAACCAGATCAAAATGATTTATTTATATACGTATATTGTACATTCAACACTGTAGACAATGTATGTCTAACATAGTGGTGTTTTAATTTTAACTTCCCTAGCCTCGTTACCCGTGTCGCTTAACACAACTTACGAGGCGCGGGTTACAGCTTTTAGCATCGGAATTCGACATTAACTCCATACAAATCTCTCAAGACATATCTCCAGAGTAGGGTTTAAAGGTGTCCAAATCTTAGCAGATAAAGCTGGACGTCAGAAGGATATTTTTATTTACACCACGCTAAGATGTAATATTTAATAAGCTGCATAAAGTCTGTCGTGACCGATCAATCGTTAAACGGAAAGCCTTATAAATTAAACATTGTCTAAAAGCTTTTGATTAGAATGTGGTATACTGTCACTTATCAAGTGTGATAAAAAAAATTTTTCAAATACCAAAACAGTAATCCATTTATTTATTTTTTATAACATACAGGGTGTCCGTAAAGAAAGGTAACACTTTTGTACATGTTTAATGGCCCTTTGCATTGCAGATGAATGTATTATATACACATAGACTTATAAGTAGATCAAAGACATAAGTTTGTGGCGTGCGAATACCATTTGAATACCTTTAGAATATTCAAAATAAAACAAATTTGCAAACAAAATTTCATTTTTCATCCATGACGTCGTTTTAGTATTTATGACGTTTTCGAGGTGACGATCTCATTTCATTAGCCTTTGAATTTCGTGGGAGGAGAAGTTGTTGTGAAAGTTTTGTATCTTTTGCAGCTCTCGTAGGCTATATCAGTGTCACTAAAATAACTGTACATTATACATAGTCTATTTTATCAATTAATAACTTTTATTATCATATTAATGAAGTGCTAGATTTGCTTAGCATGTAATGTTTTAAAACCACAGTCAACTAGGTGCTAAATAAGTGATTTTAAGGCATGCTGATTATAGATATTTTCACAGTCGACAGTTCCTCTGAAAATAGACGTTTCTGTCTGATGCTCTAATGGGATTTGACGGTCTTAGACTTCTGAGCCATTAAAACAATACCTAGATGTGACTTTTCTATGGTTTGTATATTGAACATCATAATTTGACTAGAAGAAGAATTCCCGAAACAGTGGAGAACTGTATGGCTTCCAATATATTTGATATAACAAACGTAATGAATACGTTGTATCAATCCTTCTGGCTATCATCTTTAGTCAGTCATTATTAGTTCCATTCATTTCTCTGAGAATCGCAATCATCTGATAATAGTAAATGTCCATAGTAAGAATAAAACCGAGTGTTGGGATGTGGGATTCCGTGTACTAGCTCGCCCATTCTGCTGCAAGCTAAATTTGTATCAGGTAGCATAACAAACATATTGAGTTTACTATTGCTTTAGTTCAACAGATATCACTCACGATCAGGAATTCCCATCCTCAGAGATTGTAAACTGAATGTTTCCTCACCCTAACCTTTGATTTGTCTGCCAATCTGCTTCGCGTGCTTGCCATAACTAAATGTTTTCAGTATAGGACGGTGTTTAACACATGTTATGGGAGGTTACAAGTGCTCTCATGTTATTAAACCGAGAACAGAATATCAAACTTAGTACACAGTTACAATATCGTCATTATTTGTTGAGATAAGTCCATAATTATTCTATCAGATACCTTTGAATTATGTCGCTCGAACTGAAAAAAGTAAAATGTTGTTTTATGGCACAAGGACAACCTGATCATTTAGCGTGCGTTAAAAGTGAAATGCATTAAAACAAATGATGACATATTTATAAAATTCCAAAAAGACTTCTTGTCATGTAAATTACAATTAATTTAGTTGTAAGTAAAAGTTTAAATTTTAAGTTAACTATGACATAAAGTATGTTCTAGTAATAGTTTAATATAGTGAGTTTCACGGCGTTTCGACACAGGCTCGTCAGTTTGAGATATGAATTATGTTTATTTCAAAGTAATTTCACAAACCAGTCCAGTAATGGTTGCCGTATGCATGATTGGTGCCAATCGTGTGTATTTCGTCATTTCCTACATTCAAAAAAATTGAACACGTGACAATAGTGAGTCTGACGCAGTGAATTTTGGCCTCTTAACTCTGACCATGTGGTTATAAAAATAAAATTAGAAATGTGGTAAGGGAAATAAACCAACCTGTTGGGCTGGAAACTGGAAAAAATACTTAGGTTCTTTGTAAACTAAACCTTATTGTTTTTTTCTATTTTCAGATACCTGAAAGGAACAAACATTCGTTCTGTACAAGCTAACGCATTTTCTATTTATCCCAACCTTGTAGAATTGTAAGTACAGTATAGTAAATCATAAAAGTAAAAGTAATGTTTGAATATCATGATGATTGTTGGGCTTTGATCTAAACTAGTACACACCTACACATCATTAAAACCAATTAAACACAATAATAAATCTGTCTGTATTTCCTACTGAATAGTTATTGTTAGTTTGCATTCAAGGTATGTGAGAATTGCTACATGTACTAGAAATAATTGTTCGTACATTTTTTTATATTAATTTCTTTTATTCTGCGTTTCATTCCCAGACTTTCAAATTCTCCAAAATAAAAATAAAATATTTAAGTATTTTATAACGTTTAAGAATTTAAGTCTTTTAAATATACATGCCCAAATGTATAATTTTGTCTATCGTGGATGTAATGAAAGCAAAACTTTTCTTTTTTAATTATTTTGGCTTTAGCAAATATATTGATAAAAGAAATAAACAAGTGATTTTGTTTTGATTCCAGTACGTAAATGACAAGAAACGAGTATCAAAAGTTCTGTTATGTACACTTATTATATTTTTTATTGTCAGCAAATTTTGTAATCTCTAAAGGCCGTGGTGATACCAAACTACAAGTTCCCATCAAAGAATGTGACAGTAAGTTCACATTTACAATGGGTATAGTACTGGATAACTAGTATAATCATGGGAAAACAACTTTTTATGACATCGTGATATTTTTTTGTGATATAGTTTCATGTTAAATTCCTTCCAACGTTAAGATGCTGTCTTCATTAAATATTCATAACTTTTTTGTTAGTTTGTCGGTAATGTGCCGCCCGTCTGTGATCTTTTATGACAAAAAAGGAGAAAATTCAATGTAGAGGAAAAAATAAATTACTGCCATGTCCTATTTTGACAGAAGTTTATTGATTCTTGGCCGATAGAACAGAGCTTTTAAATCCATTCTTAATTCCTTTGCTTACTCTTTACAAATTGTATATATTGATAAACAGACGGTACCTAATGTTATGATGTAACAATGTTCACAGAATGTTGTCCGAGACAGGAGGAATATGATACTAATTGCTTAATCATCGCTATACTATATAGTGTACAAAACTATTCTGATTTTTGGAAATAGTCTCGTATCGTTATATAAAGAACTTAACGATTTAACAACACATAATTAACAGAAGCCAATGATTATTGAAATATTTCTTGTTAAGTAATATCTCGCAATGTAATATTTTTCTGTCTTGTTCATTTACAAAAGGTGTGTTTGATGGTTATATTTGTTGAACAGATTGGGGCGATTGGATTGTACCAGGAGCTTCTGATATGTTACATAAAGTACAACCAAACCTGTGTTAGCGGTTTGAATAAGGTCATCTTTCAATAAAGGTCATATTTTGTCTTTCTCAAGGGTGACCTTTGTCCAAAGATTTGACTGTACTTTGTCTGTCTGCTACAAAAAATTTGATAAAAACATGGTTTCATTAATGCATATGTTGGCAGCAGTTCCCATCTGCAATATACAGATTTCTATAAACCATTTTGACAAATCTAATAAAATACTGTCATGGGCATAATGTCCAATCAAAATCAAGTTTACTGATGGAAATGTCTGGACATCCATTTAGACGCGATAACATTTTTTTGTGAGAAAATTGTCATTACATGGAAACTGTTCGCAGACAAAAATCTAATTTCTCCAATAAATCAACAAATAGAGCGATGAGACAAAGAGAAAAATGGACAATGCCATTACAGAAATAAAAGCATTGAATCCCACTTGTTGACTTTTTGAAAATCGCTGTGATACATGACAAAAAACGTGAGAGAATTAATAACATTAACGTCGTTTTGAATTGTTAGGGTGTTATGTCCCTAATACTGTACTTTACAGAACTAATGTTTCTGTTCAGTGCTACACAAAATTATCAATATTACACAAACTAGTATTGCCCAATTATCATTATTTTTTTTGATAGTTACCTCGGATAATTTTATATTTTTTACGACACATTTTAAACTTTTGTAAGGGTTGTTGCCGTTGATGGTAAAAAGACAAATATCAATTTCTTTAAATATTGCATGGCGGCCTATATTTATCTTTAGCAAATTAGATTGATAATGTGTTACTGCATCTTTTAATGAAATAAATGTTCTTTTTACTTTAATCTTAGAAAAATGTGTTACTCCCATGTACTTAAATGCAAATTTAAAGGGAAAATAACTCAAGAATATCATTTTTGAATATTATATAAAATCTCAAGGAAACCTTTCAAAATGATAAACTGACGGCCCCATTTTGAGGGGTTAGGAACCTAATACCGTAAGACGTGGATCTATACTGTCACTATTCGGTACTATTTGACAGTAACTGTTAAACTTGTATTAGTTATCAAATTTTAAACATGATTAAATGAAAACCTACATTTTCAGTATACTTGATTTTATACCATCATTTACCATATACCAAGAAACCTTATATTGGAACATTTGTACGGACTCACAAAAAACCTGTACATATTATTGACAATTAATGTCGCGATAACTCACACAAATTCACCCTTCTAGTAATCTTAGAGTAGGGAGTAGACCTCAACTTTTTTATAATTGCGTTCATCCTTAACATTGTCATATTGTGCTCATATATGTGTTTATTTGATTTCTGTAACATTTAAGAGTTCCGGACTGTACAATGGATTTTATAATCGAGTGCAATCTATGATAAGAAGTACATTAAATTTTGTTGTACTACATGTTGATGACAAAATGTATTACAGGTGTATTTGTTAATGACAAACAAGTCATACTGTTCTTGTACTCGTCATTTACATGGTCGTTTTTATTTTTCTTATGTTGAGTGTATACATAAAAGTATATTTACAAAATGTTTGCTACTTAAAGAAAATCTTGAATGAATACCTTGACAAGTCAGTGAGAAAGGTTCACTTAATTTTACACAGGACTATAGGTGAATTAGACAGACTTTAAATACTGACACTGTTATAAATACAATTCAAGCACTCCTATGTTGTGTTGATCGAGTTTATCGAACATATTCAATTATTCGCAGGTTCTTCCGTGAGACATCGTCACACCCATGTCGCCTTGAGCATTTGGAACGTGGTGTCTTTGATAACTTACCAAGTCTGGAATCACTGTAAGTAAATATGGGGACTTTCAAATAATTTCAAATAAGTGTGAACGTATGTTGTCTGAAACTGGGATGTGGTACGAAGCTGAAATATAAAGAATATTGCTTGTTTGTTAAAATTGTTGTGTGCTCAGATAATTTTACGTAATGATAACAAACGATGTAAGGAATAAAGTGTATTCCTTTCATTAATATATCAAACCATACTCTTCATTTCATTTCAATGGTTAGGGAAACATGTTTACAAGTCTTAGTATGTTAAACAAACACGGAACTGTTCGTATACTCGATTGCACGTCTTACTTTCGCCAATATTTCAAGATCTGATGTTACTCTTACTTATATTATTAAAATGCTCATATATATATATATATATTACATTTACTGACCGTTGATACAAAACTTAGTTCAATTATTATATAGACCTGGCTAGAGGATCCATCAGAATTGAAGTAACGTATATCAAGTGTTAAGGACGTATCTTTGTTATCCAATATATA
Source organism: Lutraria lutraria (assembly GCA_964023205.1). NCBI lineage: Eukaryota > Metazoa > Mollusca > Bivalvia > Venerida > Mactridae > Lutraria > Lutraria lutraria. Next base: position 18,074,650 of record OZ026834.1, on the reverse strand, counting down.
TATACTAGTATTAAAAAAATACCATAAATATGTTGGAAAAGTCAACTATTATTCAACAATCTTAAGTAATTCCTTGAACAATGCATTATCACGAACCTGCTTGATGTTAATACGATGCTCTTTGGTTTCACTATCGAACTGTATTGTATCATTTATTTTAACGTTTTCTTCTTGTAGTATAATGGTACAGACAGAAATAATCACTTCTGTTTTGTACCAGACTATTAGACTGTTTGTAACACACAATGAAACAGGATTTGTTATCCGTATCACCCCTTTGATGCCGTTAAATTAAGTTCATGTTGAATAAATACTAAGTAAAGTTGATGTTATATTCCCTTTGGGTGTCTTAAAAGTCATAAATACGGGCATTATATTCCAGCATATATTTATTTATGCGTATTTAAAGAACAACCACAGCCTATAAATCCGATATAGCTTATCATGTCCAGACCGGTACAGCATTTAAATACATTTAATCTAAATTTATCATCGAAGTATTAGCTGCTTGGAAAATATAACAGATTGAAAACCCCTTTGTACGTGATAAATTAAACGCCCTTTTGTCCGAGCTTCCATTTCTGGCATATCTTTTAACCAAGTCTGTGTTAAGATTAAAATAACTAGGAGGATTGGGTTTTCATAAGTATCATGTAGTTGCATATTTGTGAAGTTTACAGCTCGGGTGCCAATATACGGCGTTGCTCATTAAACTGCGGTACTACGATCAATTTCAACTACGATTACCGACATATTGCGCTCTTCCTTCTGTTAACTGTCAAATCCAACATAAAATTGGAAATGTGAATATTGTTACGATGATACACAAATTAGGTTCAACGACAATAGATGTCAACAAAACATAATGCAGAGCAATTTTCAGATTAAATATGGCGGCGGTTCTTCATTCTTGGCCGAGAAGCTTTCATAACATTTTATAACAATATATTGCGATAATGTTATTAGATATACAGTATTTCTAAATATTTCTGAATAAATTCCACCCTGTGAATAAATGCCGTTCTGCCGAATAAAGGTAATCTGTCAATAAAAGTCACATTTTGTCTTTCCCTAGGGTGGCCTTAGTTCACATATTTGGTAATAATGTATAAATATTAATGACTAGTTGTTTGTTAACAGGGGTATGATAGGCTGTGGAGATCTAGTTCACCTCGGACCTGGCGTACTAGGGACCTTTCAAGATCTAGAAACATTGTAAGTAATCAGTATACATGTCCAGCACGTAGTTCCATTAATTGTGCCTGGCATAAAAAACTTGCAAAGATAGTTAATACTTGATATTCACAAATCATTTCTGGTTTAAATATTTGTAATTATTCTTGTTTGATTCTCACAAGACTGTCTTTTATTTAAATGATTTAGTAAGGGGTTTGTCCTTTTTTAATTTATGAACTGTTTTAAGCTTCGCTGGGCTCGCTATTGAAATAAATCAAGAAGGGAAATCTCTCGATTCCTATATACTATCTTATGTTATGTTGTAAGTTAACTCTGGAGAAACATACAGAACGTGTATGATTGGTTATATGATTGGTGACATGCATGCAGTTGATATTACGAAATAGTTCAGATTAATTAGTTTAATTCGTATTATGTAAGCCTCTCCTTGCCTCCCCGGGATGTTTTAGATATTCCTGATGTCACTTATATAATATCTCACTCTAATGGACTGTATAAAAGTAAAGGTAAATATCAAAACGGCGTCAATACCACGTCACATTATAAACTACTTTGAGCTCTCTGATAACCTGTGACAGGAATCCACATACTCTTGATAAGACTGCTGTCTGTGATACCTTCTGAAAGCACTAACGTCAACATGTTCAGAAATTCTTGAACTAAATGTCAATTAAAATAAAGACGAACTCTGACTTTGTGTGTATTTTTTTCGCTTGGGTTTGTACTTACATACACTAGTAAAGTAATTGAAATGTAATGGCTATTCAATCAACCAACTGTTCCTGGAAGAAAATGCCATTTATTCAGAATAACATAGTGCTATTCATATAATTAAAGCCATACAACGGATCTCGCAGCTTTATAAATGTTCTACGTTTTCAATGTCTCCCTAATATCCTTAATTGTACAGACAATCTGGGAACGTCTTTTTTGTTTCATCGTTTTTATAGCGTAATATGCTCCGTTCTGATCAACAAATAAAAGAACTTGATATCTCTTTAAAATACGAATAAAGATTAGGTAACTCACTCGAGATTAGTCTTACCATTTAATGGCCGATATGATTAAACTTTTTAGTGACAATCTCAATATAGTAAAATAAAAGACTTCCATCGTGTTGTTTTTCTGTTTAACTGCTTAGCACATGTAAGCAGTCGCCTTGTTTAAAAAACACTAATGACGCAGTTGTCCACTGTAAAATACTTGTATATAGAATCTGCAAATCTTTGATGGATAAATCTAGTCTGAAAATATAGGATAACAATACCTGTAGACCATGACCTAGTATCAAAATCTAGGATGTACACAACGCAATATTATGCCACATCGTAAAATCAAATGAAATTGAAGCATAGACATGTACATGTCGATACCACGGTTGAACTTAGCATGGATAAAAATATAAATGCAAGTCCGGATCGATTACAGAAAACATCACTCAAGTTTTAAGTTAGGAATTAATTGTTATTAAAAGGTTCCAACCGGCAAGTTTTCTGAAGTTTCAGATAATTATATCGTAGCTCAAATTTAATTTACTGCTTTTAGACGTATCTACCGAAATGGATTGAAAAGTGTACCAGACTTGTCAGTATTCAAGACTCTCAATCGAGATATGAACGGCTTTCTACGAGAAATGTAAGTAGAGTTTATTGTTAAGTTGAAGGACTATTACCATCGACCGTGACAAGTTCCTTATGTTGTAAAAATGTTTGTAGAGCTTATTGTAAAGTTGAAGAACTATTACTGTAGACCGTGACAGATTCCTGAAGTCGTAGAAATGTATGAAGAGTTTATAGTAAACATGGAGAACTATTACTGTAGACCATGAAAGGTTCTTGAAATTGTAGAAAAGTTTCAAAAAGTCATAGTTAAGTTAGAGGACAACTACCAAAGACTGTGACAGATTCCTTATGCTATAGAAATACTTGTAAATGCGTGGATATCAAGTTACCTAAACTTTTCCTTAATAGGGTTCATTAGTATACCCTTATTTGTTATATCGTATTAAACAGCAGTCAAGTATGTAACAGGTTCCGGGGGTTCTACAAGAACTGGAACGACAACTGAAGTATTAGTTGTAAAACTCGTATCACCCAATGCTAATGATTTCAAATGGAAACATAAAATATGTCAAAGTTAGAATTTAAGTACCATCATCTCTGACAGGCTCTTCTCCTGTTACATGAAATAATGATATTTTCCGTTTTTATGCTGCTTCAGAACATCAGAGAAATAAAGCTTTCATAGGTCCACAGTTTTATATGATATTTTATCATGAGTATGTTGTTTTTGTCATTCTGTTGTTTGACATTGTTTCAGCGACTTGCACAACAACAAAATCGAGAAAATAGCCAAACACGACTTTCGGGGCATACAGACGGATATGTTGTAAGTAAATGTTTTTATCAATATTTATTCATCATGGCATAATGATTTATACATGTGTCTTACAGAAAACTTTAAAAGTTTAAAGACTCGCGCTATTGAACAAAAAAAGATATTCCCGTGATGCCAAAAATAGCTGAAATAAGATTTTAGCTATAAAAATTTTATAGTCATTCTTAAGATTGTTAGTCAATAGACAATATTCTCTTATTGTATTATAGTAAACAGCATTTATTCAAATAGGGACCCATAGAAAGGTTTATTCTGTATGGATGTACACTTTATTGTGTACTGAAGTAAGTTAGTGAGTTTTTTCGGTTGAAACTGAACCAGAAATATAGGTTTTACTTTCGTTAATATTTTACTAATTCCTGTATTTCAGGAGGTTACAACGTAATGCGTTGACTAAAGTCGAGGCAAATGCGTTCACAAACGCAAGTATACTAAATCTGTAAGTATAACGTGTAAATATACATCTACATTTTCACTAAGATTTATACGGTCTAAGGCTTAAATAAGTCGTATATTTGGAAGCACTAGCACAGGGTGCAGGCTGCTTCATTCTTGGGGACCTTTTTCATATCACGTGGTGTTTTCTCATATCGATCACTCAAATATAAAATGGCGAATATGTCACAAACAAATCACAACAGTCTTTGATTATTAGCGTCATCGAGTAGATTTATAGTCCACTTTTGCTTATTTTCAAGTATTTAAAAAGTCTCGGTATTGACTAATGGACTTCTGTCTGGTTAAATGCAATATCCTGTCCAATTAGTGTGTCTATCATATGTCGATTTTCCTTCACATAATGCGAACCTGCTGCCAGTTCCTAGTTCAAGGGTAAGTTAGTGCAAGTCAGAATACCAGAAGTGTATAGGCCGCCGTATAACTGAAACTATTTTTGAAAAACGGCGTTAACCCCAAATAAATAAATAATAAATAAGTCTCTAATAAGTTCCTAATGTTTTGTCTTTTTACTAACAGGTATGTTAACAAGAATCCTGAACTACGTGATATGGACGAGCATTCATTTGATGGTGTCAACCTTATGAACAAACTGTAAGTGACATTCATACATCAGCTGTTGCTACATTTTAATAATTCAAACGTATTCATTTCGCTTTGATTATGCAGTAAGATCGGATTTATCAGATTAGAAGAAAAGTTTGACTGTTAAACACCTAAATGTTACCAATGAAACCTTTCGTGATGCGACAGATACTGTATGCCTTTATTGTTCAGTACAGAAACAATGTATGGTTTGTCTATTTTCAGCGACATTTCGGACACAGGAATAACAAGTCTGCCTACCAAAGGTCTCGGAAACCTAAAACATCTTGTAATGAAAAATACACCCTCGCTTAAACAATTCCCATCCGTATTAGAATTTAACAAGATAGAGAGAGCTGAGTTAACATATCCGCACCACTGTTGTGCTTTCAAGAACCCAGAAAAACAAAACCCATCGGCTTGGCGATCAGTAAAGGCACAAGAGGCAATAAACCAAGAATGTTCCAAATCCACGACACAACACCCGACACAAGGGGTGTTTGTGTTACCAACTGATATGGAATCGAACTGGATAACACAGTCTCCATATCCTCATACAAGCAAGCAAACGCCCACGACTTTCTTCCACGATGGATTTGAATATATTACTGACGTGCTTCATCCGAGAATTAAACGTTTCGGCAATAGGTCAGGTCTGTCCCAACTCAATTCAAAACATGTGCCCAACACAAACTTTGAGAAACTGAATACAATTCTTGGGAAACAATCAAGTAACAGCCACGATATAACCCCAGGAGAGTTTAATTCATCTATTGTCGCTGTTAATGAAAACGTTACTCAAAAAATTGAATGTGGTGAAATTTACGTTTACAATAGAAATATAACGTGTACACCAGAACCGGACGCGTTTAATCCATGTGAAGACGTTATGGGGTATGTGTGGCTGAGGGTAACGGTTTGGTTGGTGTTATTAGCTGCGTTGCTGGGCAACTCAGCTGTGTTGGTTGTTTTGATTACCGGACGCGGGAAGTTTACCGTTCCTAAGTTTTTGATGTGCAATCTTGCTTTTGCTGATTTTATCATGGGGGTGTATCTAATACTGCTGGCTTCTATAGACATTCATACACTTGGTGAATATTTCAACTACGCTGTAAAATGGCAGAATGAAGGTGGATGTCAAGCCGCTGGATTCCTTTCTGTATTTTCCAGTGAGCTTTCCATATTTACATTAACTATATTAACATTAGAGCGCTGGTATGCCATAAGCCATGCTATTCATCTTAACAAACGATTAAAACTCCGTCATTCTCTGGTCCTTATGTTCATTGGTTATTCGTTTGCCATAATTCTCGCTTTATTACCACTTGTGGGAATAAGCGGTTACGGCAACGTTAGCATTTGTTTACCAATGAAAATTGAGAATGGTATGGATAGTGCATATGTAGTCTCATTGTTAATTGTAAATGGTGTTCTTTTCCTCGCTATATGCTTCAGTTACGTCAGTATGTATCTGAAGGTTAAAGGCAGTGCAACAACAGCGAGAAGCAATGATGCCACAATCGCTAAACGTATGGCTTTACTGGTTTTCACAAATTTTGCTTGTTGGGCGCCCATAGCTTTTTTTGGACTTACGGCATCCGCTGGGGTGCCGTTAATTGACATTACAAATTCAAAAATACTTCTGGTATTTTTTTATCCTTTGAATTCATGTGCTAACCCATTTTTGTATGCCATACTTACCAAACAATTTAGAAAGGACGTGTTCATCTTGCTAGGGAAGTACGGAATTTGTGTTGAAAGAGCTAATATGTACAGAGTAACTTACACGTCAAGGTCAATGTCCCACTCTAGAGGAGGACATAAGGATTTCACCGTTCATCGTTTAACTCGACAAAGCGAGTCTATGTTCTCTCAAATTTTAGAAAGTGCTTTGTCGTCAAAACATTCATCAAACGGCACGTCGAAAGGTCAAGACACTCGCCGTGAAGCAATTGAAACAAAGCCATTCATTGAAAGAAGCCATCTCGATCGTGCTGCAGAATTTGCTAACAAAGAACCAGTTCTTTCAAATGATGACGTCGCTCTTGATACCTGGGAAACCAATGAGTCAACACAGGTTCAAACAGGCAATCGCCCGACTTACATCCGTAGTATTAGCGACTACAATCAGTTTAGCGCCCGGAAAGTGTCCGCAAGTAAGTTTAACACGAAAACTCGTTCGAGTGTTGATACATTTCTCAGCAGTGGAACAGACACAACGTATGTCAGTGATAATGTACATTCCGTGGACGATATTTGGGAAATTCGTGAGGACAGTAATGAAATAACTGCTTTGGTTGACACGACTGATGAATTAGATGATGTGAATGGGGAAAAGATGGATAACTCTGATCTTCAGTGCGATGAAAAAGCTTTATACAAATCAAGCGATGGAAGTAATGTTAATGAATGTTGTTCAATAGAAAAAAGCGTTAATGAAAAAACTGAACAAAATAATGGAGATGTTCACGTAGAAACAATGGACTCGTCTAATAAACATGAATCTGTAGACAATGCGTGTCGCGCTTGTAATAATGAAACCCAATTGCTGAACAGCATTGAAGTGAAATCAAATATATCATGTGATATCACTGATACAAAAAGTAATTCTTTAAACTTATCTTCAAATGATACAGAAAATGAAGATAATCAAGTAACTTAAACTGATACACGAGTACATCACACTGACTTGTTTCCGTGGAGGTGAATAATGTGCTCGCCAGAGGTGATGCTCGGATGTTAGTCCTTCAAATTATTGATAAGAACAAGGCGTTGGATTCTACATAGCCGACATTATACATGTAGTACCTCCTTCATAAATATCATACTAGTATACTGACATGCTTACTTATAAATGTTGGTGCTGCTGATGTGCATGTAAAGCCACTGTAATATCTTACATACCCTTGATTATACCGGCATCACCTTTTGTATGAATTTCTTCTTTACGTAATATGTTTCCTTGATACCAGACACAAATATGCTTGTATATTTAAACAAATTAGGCTTTAAACACGAGAGCCAACTTAGGAAATGGAATAGTGAGGTGGTTTTCTATTGCTTTGGTCGTCAGAATAGGTTTGTCTACACTTTGTTCTTGTATGTCTACGTTGTAATAACCGTTATTGTTGTAGACACCTAATTGCTCATCCGATATCATTCATAGACAATTGATAAGGTTGTTACATGTAAGGAGAATATGTATTAAGATAAAACCGTCCATTCGTCCGATCATTTTCTTAGGTTTCTGTGTTGTACGTACATTTGTCTTATCGTTGTATTTTGTTTAAATCTTAATGCGGCTGTGTAGTAATAACCACTTGTTGTACAAAGAACTGTTGAAATTGAAAATATTACTTTTTCATCACGTGTAAGGTTTTAAATGGCGAAATATGAATATAAGTACATTGTGAACGTATCTAAGTATACTCGTAATAGAATGGATAAGTTTTTTAATTATTATTTCAGAGCATAATGTGACCGACGATAAGACTTGCAAGTACTAGTTGATATAAGATTCGCAACCATCAATGTTTGTGATTTATCGTGTACTTATGATGTGTTGTTTCAAAGTAAATGTTCTGGTATTATGTGCCACATCACGATCGGAACCTATAATAAGGCCCATAAATCAAGCATTACCATGAAAAGAAAATTACATAACGTGATCAAATTTACGAGTACAATTCTGTAAAAAATTCAACAAACACGTCTCGAACATATGTTTTGCTTATCATTGTGTTTACGAGAGCTATTTTAGGTTGATGTATATAGACTGTGTCTGCGTGGAATCTTATATAGATACTTATTAATCTTCAATAACTGTGTATCAGTCTGTAATTGTCGCTTTTATGAGTGAATCAATCATTTAATGTTATTTGGTCATCCAGCCAGGAACCATTTCCGCTTATGTTTAGTACCAGTAAATGTTTTCCGGTTTGAACAAAATTAATCAAATGTGATGTGTCATCATGTAAAATTCCTGACAGAAAATAACTCATCCATTTGATTTCTTATGGGTTGTTTAAATTTTTTTGCTTGTTCTTGCTAATGTGTATATGGACGTATAACTTAAAGGTTGAGAGAAAGTTTGTTTTGTTCATTACGTCAAGATGCAGACTGTTTTCTTATGATTTCTTGATATTGATCCTTTCAGTTTTCAGTAATTCAGTTATTTACGGTGGTCGGTTCATCCAACCGATTCATGTAACGATTCTAACCGGCTACTTCACCACATATGGAAAAAATCGACACTTTCGTAAAATCTTCATAGAAGAATATGACCTGCTGAGACCTGGCTTCGAACCTGGGTCGCCAGGTTTTAAGTCAAGCGCTCTAACCACTGGACATGGGCCGCTTCTGTCGCCCGATATTCGTCCGAATAAATCATTTGTACAGATTAAATTATTTTTTGGGAGTAATTTCTTTAAAGAATTATGACCCTTTCTGTTTCGTGTCAGAAAATTACTCTGTATATATATGGGCTTTCGTACTCATTGAGTTAAAACCATGACTTTATTATTATACATATAATGATATGAAATATATTTCCAATGAAATCTATATTAAATTATTTGTTTTTATCATTTACATGTTTATTGCTCTGTGATTGAAAATTGTGGTATATTAAAGTATTCTTTAAGTTCTTGTGTACTTATGACTTGTTTTGTATTGTTGAGTGATATCTTTCAATGTAAAATATCCATTTTTAAGTCTTCATATACAGTGACTTTCCTGAGATACTCACTGAAATGTCAAAGTTGAACATTGATATAAGTGACCTTAATTCATAAATAGAATACATTGCAATTGAATAAGTGAAAATGTCAACCACACTTACCATTGTCTCTGTTATGTTCACAATATTATGTACATCTTCTTCAAGTACTTCAAACAATGAAATATGTTTACAAAAGTGTAGGCGAATGTTTCGAATGAATCACTAATTAATAATTACATGTACGTGTACATGTAAGTATTTTTTTTATTTTGGTACTAATTATTTGCAACTCACACAATTAAACGTTCAGTTAACTAAATTCAGATTTATATTAACTGTACCAACGTACAATCGAAACAAACCCATATTTACATTCCGGCGATGATGTTCATTCGACAAGGTACACAACTCATGAAATACAATCGCCATAAGAATAGCGCATTTACCTCCCTTTGTATTTAGATAAACTGATAAAAAGGTTGTAGTACACAGAAAGTTGTGTGGGAAAACAGTGACATAGATTTATCATGCAAATAAGACTGTCATGACATTTTGTTTGATATGTCGTCTGATTGTGATCGATCACTGAAATAACACCACATTATCTGATTTGCTTCGGTGTCTATGGAAACTATAATAACATACGTACATCCTCTGACAGTGTTTCTGTATAAATGAACTGTTTTAGCACACTTTTCAAAGTGATTTTAAACTCTATGAAACCATAGACATTTAGCAGCACATATTACAGTGAACTGTTATAATCAGATAAAATGAAAGCGTTCCTGGGCTCCCGTCCATTACAAACTTGAGCATTGACAGTCTTTATTCATTTGGGTTTAACGCCAGAATCTAACGCGGATCATCGGGTAACAAATCAAATATACTCACCACGGGACCACGATCACAACCAGCTTTGATATTCACTTGGTGAAAGGGGGACTTGAGCCTGTGGCCAATAACCTTGGCAATAATAAATGTAGCTAAGATGACGGGGAGAGAAACAAGTAAAATGTCTGCCAAGGTATCCAACCTTTGCCCTTTGGAATGAAAGTTTGGTGTTATTGACGGGCCGATTGCATCGGGTGAACCAGATAAGTAATTCCCCTGCACTGTTGCCTCTGCGCTAGAATACTAGCATAACGCAGTGCATTTCCGAAATAAGTACCTTCTCTTGCATGCGTGAAAATAATCATTATATATTTTTCTGCATTAAATATATTAAATGTATTTAAATGATCATCAAAAGCAGACATATTCCTACTTTAAATGACTGCATGCTCAGGTGGTCACTTGATTCAATCAGCCGGGTCACTTCAACCCTTTTTCTACTCAACAAGTGTTCAAAATAACTCTGTGCAGTTTTTATATGAAATTATACAGTAAAACTTTTCTTAAAGACTATCTTCGCAAGAACAGAAAAAAATGTTTACTATGGTCTTTACCAAAAGATGTTTTAATAAGGACTTTTTTATACTGCCGGTGGTTTTTACTTTCAGATAGTATTTACTGAACATACCCCGCTCTATAAGCCGATAGTATCCCTTGTGTGTAGCAAACAAAATATAATATCATAATTTATTACAGTATGTGTATTCATCCTTTTCACATGAACAATATTAACTATACAAGGAAATTAAACATGTGATGTAGATGCACCAGCGACAGACTAATAAATAATTATAATTTACTTATTCAACAGAGCGATATGACATGATACGCCAAGTATACATTGTATGTTATACAATATACATCGACAAGTCTTTTTCGAGAGAATTTATTACACCGATTTTTTCATTTCATCTATTTCGGTTTAACGCCTTTTTCAACAATTTTTCAGTCACATACTGCGGCCGATTCACCTAACATGTTTCTTGAACTGTATTCTAACCAGTACTAACTTACCCTTCCACAAGGAACCTGCAACTCCTCCAAATGCGGAAGAAAATCGACATTGTGAGAATATCAGTCTGTTTGTTTGTATGTCTCCTGACTTTATCTTAAGTAAATTACAGTACATATACTTTCAATCCAATTAGAACTATTGGTCTATACGAACAGATAACTCCTGCTCAACCGATTGGTCAGATGACTTTCAGCCAAGTAACAGTGTATGTCTGTATGTTGTCTGTCCTGACTTTATCTTAAGAAAACTGCAGTACGTATACTTTCAATCCAATTAGAACTATTGGTCTACACGAACAGATAACTCCTGCTCAACCGATTGGTCAGATGACTTTCAGCCAAGTAACTGGTTTTAGTAGACATCCTTTATAGCATCGATTTGATCAAAGTGTATGTGAGCTGTATTCGACTTTGTACATGCCTTTTTTCCTTATACAGCTTCCCATTTTAAAGAGTGCCGTTAACCAAATAGATCTATCACTGGGAGCTATGTTTGAAAGGATCCCTATAAGGTGCGACAATGCGTTATGGAGATCTAATCGAATATCAACCCTTTGTATTTTGACAAAAAAATGGAGTCATCGATCTTATTTAAATATAAATTTATACTTAAACAGACGTATACCACCTCAAGACGACATTAATACTTCAGTACAGATTTATCTTTTGTTTACAAAATGCACGGCGTCTTGACTGTCCTCTTAACGATTATCAAAGTATACTTATGCGTTAAATAAAAATACCACAATAAAAATAAAAGTTAGACAATGGATTTTACAAAGACTCCTTCATAATAAAATTGAATTTTATCTCTTGACTCTTTGATATAAACGTATAAGGTAACTACGACTTAAATTAAAACTGAAAGTTTTATTGATGAAATTTGTCTGAAACTTACGTCCTAGTTGGATTAATCTTCAAATATTATAATAATGTTCTGAAATCGTATGTCAAGTATTTATGTTATGCTGATACGTAGACCTAGCCAGATGAATCTCACTGTACGATTATTACATATTTAGATTATAATGCGCAAATTATTGAGAAATTGATGGGATTTTAAGACAGATTTTTATAAAACAAACTCAGACTGGTATAACATAGATATTGAACGTTATCATCGTAATTAATAAATGATGCGCGCTTTCCTTATGGTTCGGTGAAAATGAAAATAACTCAAAATATGTTGTGATGGAATATAAGATTATGAACATCTTGAATTGACGTTTAAATATATTTTTTCTCGTTGGAACCCGATTTAAAATCACACAAAAACTTCAAACTACACGATGGTAACTCAACATAAAATCCACAGTGGGGTATGTATGTGACATCACAGATGTCTGATGTAAAGTGTAATGTCCCCACCTAATCAGATTGTCAAGTTGTCGTTTATTAAATGATTATAAATTTGAGACAAACTCCTTAACGGTAAACCCCAAAGTTTGGTGTATATTAAATATTATATTAGAAGAAAAGACATTTAAGGTTAATATGTTTTGATAAACTTAAGTCTAGTTTTATGTTTATGGGTCACTGTATCATTAAAACATAGAACTGATAATTTTAGTGTCGAATTACGACACATCTAACGTAAGATTTTTAACAGTATTTGGTATCTAACCTTAAAACTTTTACCACAGAAGTTCGTGTTTGTTTTATCCTACTTATTAATATAGATAGTAAATAATTATGTAACGCATAACATGACCTGTTTATTGAGAAACCCTCAAAATTGTACAATATTTTCAAACGTTTATTTTGAAAGTAAGTCAACCTGGTGCATAGTGTAAAGATTACGAACTGGAATACTTATTTGGTGACTAGTACCTAAACTCAAGTCTGATTGGTTGATTCTGATCACATTCTTAATTTTAACCAATAAAAACTTCTTTTAGCGAGAACTTCCAAATATGCACTCTAACCTATATATATACAAAATATACAGGATATTTTAAGTTGTTTTGACTGTTAACTAACAGACCGTGTATTTTTCTTCATAATTAACTTATTCCTATATTGATTCATACAGTCCTTGTAATGTTCAGTTTTTTCTATGTATAAATGGTATTTAATATGAAACGATTAGACTCAATTGACTGTGTAAATATCCACGCAATCTTCATAGCTTTAAAATACCGCCAGGTAAAAATTGTTGGATCGTATTAACACGTCATATCTTATAATGTGTATATACAAATGTCTGCTTTCATATACCGACTAGGTGGTTAAATAGACAATGAAAAGTTCATTCTAATTGTAAGACAAGATTTAAAGATGCAATATAATCCATCTTATTAAAATTCAATTAAACGTCGCCTTTGTGTTATATATGTAATTAAAGGTGTTTATATATGTTTACTGAATAAATTTTGATATATCGATGATTATTGGCAATAAGGCGTTTTTTTAATAATGTATTTTCAATGTTAAGAGTGGTGCGCCATGGTGTTAGTTCTGAAACATGTACTTAAAAAGTTTTTTGAATGAACAAATTAATTTAAAGTGCATAAAGCTTTTTCTGGCAAGAAATGCTACATAAATCTCAAAAAGTGTAAAGTCACATTGTTTTCATAACCTTATAGTGTTTTATCCAAAAGAGTTTTAACTTAAACTATCTCTGTAATTTTTACAAACATAATTCTTACAAGTTATCAGAATAAAGTGTTCCAGAACATTTTATTCCAATGTCAAGCAATGTTTGCTTAATTTAAACATGCTCCGTTCGGTTTCAAAAAAATATAAATAACTATTTTTTCACCCTGGAAAAGAGAAAAGCTATGCCTGATTAAACATTGAAAATAAAGTGTTGGGTTAAGTTAATATTTAATTTCCGAGTCCTTTTCCTTTTAGTTTTAATTATAGTTGTTTATCAAAATTTACAGGTCGCTGCCAATATTCAGGTAGTTGGGTATGATTCTTATCATGTGCAAACTATAATATTACCTATAATTGGACTGCCTTATACACTTTAACATTGGATTGAAATGATTTTATGCTGAATTCAGAAAGCGAGACTGCCAGCTGAATGTAATTGCATGATATTATTACGTCATTCAAGAATGTGCATGGTGGACGCAGTTTTAGTTCAGTTTAGTTTAAACATAAATGTACTTCATTGCTTCGAGTTTCATATTCATATAACAGTAGTACATAGAATAAATATTGACAATTTTAACAGAAGGATCACGCCAAACGTTCTGAAAAGTTACAACTCTCCCAAACGAAGTTCATGGTGCACAAATATCAACTTCAATGCGTGTAAGCTTATTTACCGTCAAAATATGATAGAGGAATAATTATACGAAACCCTTCCTGTAAACAAACGTTTACACTTTGATCATGCTGTAGAAAATGTATTTAGTCTTGTCGTTACAACATTTAGTTTATAGAGATGAATTGCAAACATGACATTTAGTTGTTCAATATACTACTACATCGTAATTTAAACATCATCCTATATAATAACAAAAATGTTGACTTCAAGAATATAGTGTACCTTTCAATTAGAACATCGTAATATCAATAAAATGGACATTTTAATACTTAATTTGCTTTTAACCCGATTTTATTTTACTCCAAGTGTATAGTGACAGGATTAATGATAGACTCCGCCTTGCACAGAGTAACATCCCTCGCTAACTGGAATGTAGTAAATGAACCTGCCTATAGTAGAATGCATTTTTGAGAATAGATAAAGTTCGGACCTTTTTCCTCTATTTTGCCACCGTTTCTTCGTCCCTTATTCGGTGAGAAATCTGGGGCGTAGACTGGAGATAATTAAGTGATCTCATATAAAGGATTTATTCTATTTTCTCGTGTGTATTTCGAATACGGAAGTGGCGAATGATCAAATTCAAAATTTAAACTTTTGGATTTAAAAGGATAATTGCAATAAGGTAAAATGAATTGAATTTTTAATGTCATGATATTGATATTAATATAGTGGGCGTCATACATTGCCTCGTGATGAAATAAACAAACTGATAAGCCATATGATTTTAGTAAAAAACTATGATACACACTGAATGATGAAAAAAGTGCGTGGGTTTGAAAAAATAAAATATTGATGTTTCTGAAGATGATATATTGGAGACATGGGGAAAATATGCACTTATGAGTGTAGAAATATTAACATTAGTTATAAAAAATACACTTTAAAAACGTTACGTAGTCTTACAAATACTGTCACAAAATCCTATTATTTTATCTCTATGAATTTTACCAGACGCTGATAGCTATCTTGTTGTTGTTGTTTTATAAATTAAATCTTTAAAAAATGGTATATTTATAAATATATATCATTCTACATTTGTAACATATGTCCGTCTATCGACTCATTAAGGCTGATGACTGAACATAATAAAAGGATGCCTTTCATTTTCCTTCTACTTTATTGTCTCTGTATATTAAATACCTATAAAAGATTCGTGTTGATAAACAGAACAGATATGTTCTGTTGATAAGCTCTCTCTCTCTCTACTTTTTAAGTAAAACTTGGTCACAGTCTATGATAACTGACGTGTTTTGGGGTTTCTAAAATGACTTACGATTTATTGGAATTCGGTTCGATTACGTCCTTATTTGATCTGGGACGTATACATACTTTAACTCGTCCCCTTTGGGTCGTGATGAAAACTAAAAAGAAATGTCGATATTAATTTTCTTCAATATAATGGTAATCAGCAAAATTATCACCATTTTTATAATAATTTCATGTGTTATTGTTACATTGTGTATTTTATATTCAAGACCATTATTCAGTATAAAACAGAAATAAGGAAAATTGCATAAGTTCAATGTAAGTGTTTGGAAAAAATCTAGAAACTTATTTTTGCCAGTAAACACCGGTCAATGTTCATCATCATAAATGAGACCTCTAATTTAATTCTGTGGGAAACTTTAACCAGAATATAGAGTTCAACGACACAGGGTTTTTTTAATTTATACCTATTTTTGCTTATTATAATCTTCGTTTGAACAAAAATAACATACTGCTTGAATACAAACTTAAGTCACATAAGCCTATGAAAAATAAATTAAAAAATCAAACTAATAAGTTCAACTATATTTGTGATGTTAAAATGCAATTAAAATCGCGACGATACCATGAAGTTAAAGGTCAATGCGAAATAATTATCATGCTACATTACCATTACTGTATTATGATAATATAACTAGTATCATAATAATATTATCTGTATCATAATAATATTACCTGTATCATAATGATGTTACCTGTACTATAATTATGTTACCTGTAGCAGGAATTCGATACCTGAATTAGAATGATGTTACCTGTATCATAATTATGTTACCTGTAGCAGGAATACGATATCTGAATTAGAATGATGTTACCTGTATCATAATTATGTTACCTGTAGCAGGAATACGATATCTGAATTAGAATGATGTTACCTGTATCATAATTATGTTACCTGTAGCAGGAATACGATATCTGAATTAGAATGATGTTACCTGTATCATAATTATGTTACCTGTAGCAGGAATACGATATCTGAATTAGAATGATGTTACCTGTATCATAATTATGTTACCTGTAGCAGGAATTCGATACCTGAATTAGAATGATGTTACCTGTATCATAATTATGTTACCTGTAGCAGGAATACGATATCTGAATTAGAATGATGTTACCTGTATCATAATTATGTTACCTGTAGCAGGAATACGATATCTGAATTAGAATGATGTTACCTGTATCATAATTATGTTACCTGTAGCAGGAATTCGATATCTGAATTAGAATGATGTTACCTGTATCATAATTATGTTACCTGTAGCAGGAATACGATACCTGTATCATAATGATGTTACCTGTATCATAATTATGTTACCTGTAGCAGGAATACGATACCTGTATCATAATGATGTTACCTGTATCATAATTATATTACCTATATCATAATTATATTACCTATATCATAATTATACATGTATAACCTGTGTCATAAATATATTACCTGTATTTGTGTTTTTGAAACTAGATTTTATTTGGCACTATGAACTCATTTGTACGAGTGAACGTTGGGACATCCGGGATATTGGTGTGGAATTGTAGGTCACATTGATGCAAAAGAGAGTAAAGTTAGATACGTAGGGTTTGTTCTGCAATGAATTCTATCTGGGTACCTTTTGTGTTAAAGATGTGAAAAAAAATCACTTTGATCTAAGGACAGTATTGTTTACGTGATAACAGATATAATCTTAATGGTTTTAATTGTCAGGATTTCCATTGAACGTAATAACAGGTACATGTACTCTGACCCGGATACATATTTGTGCTCTATATGTTAAAAAAAGCCTTTTAAAATTGGAGATGATTTCTTCTAGTACTCGTGGCAGTACCTGCTCCATGCCTGAACGTAAGAGAAGATATTGTCTTCTTTTTAATCAGTTTTTTAAGTATATTCATTGTATAATATGCTACTTATGATCATATTGTAGGAACTTTGTTTAAAGCTTTAAAAGTTTACATACTATATTGCGACAGTCTGAAAATTTTGAATATGTTTCATATTAGGTCAGAATTTTTTAAAGCGACGTATCTTTTCATCCATTTCAAAACTATACAGTCATTATATTTCTATTTTGTTTCGAACCTGATCGATTGATTGATTGACTGATTTGCTGATTGATTTGCTGATTGATTGATTGATTGATTGATTGATTGATTGATTGATTGATTGATTGATTGATTGATTGATTGATTGATTGATTGATTGATTGATTGATTGACTGACTGACTGACTGACTGACTGACTGACTGACTGACTGGCTGGCTGGCTGATTGGCTGGCTGGCTGGCTGGCTGGCTGGCTGGCTGGCTGGCTGGCTGGCTGGCTGATTGATTGATTGATTGATTGAATTCTGGCTCAACTTGCCTAATAGAATTGTAATTAAGAAACGTTTAAAAATATGACAATACAATGTTTTTGTATCTTATAAAACCGCATATATAAAACACCAAAGAATTACCATAAAATTTCTGGATACAATTACGTAGTAAATGGCAGATTTATGGTGATAAAGAACACACAACTATTTTATATGAACATAACAGTCAATAATTAATTCAAATTAATGCAAAATCTTTCCTACAGTATTTATATAATTGATGGACATTAACTTTGCCAGGTAACAAACATCTAGGAAGTCTGTTTAGTAACAATTAATCAGTATTGTAACGATGCACCAGTAAACAGATATAATAACATCGTTGAACATTGATGAAATTTTCATTGAAACAATGTACCGTGATGTGAATCTGAGAGTTAATCGCCGCACGACAGCGAGGGTTCAGCATTATCGTTGTAGAACGAATCCTTGATATATTCACAAACTTTCTTTAACCCAGATATACAGCTTCCTCACTTGTGATATTTTTCTGGTCCCGGCTTGAATTCAAAGCGATGAGGGATAGTGATTACTATCAGACCATTTACTGCTCGGTTACGGAGGCTCGGTGGTACGGATTCGTATCGGTCTATCCGTGATACGAGACGTATAGGTTCGCACGTGTTCAAGTAATACACGACACAATGCCTGTATAATCTGTCATCAGGACAAAAAAATACGTCATTGTCCAAAATGACCATATGTTGTTATTTATAAGGTGAGGCGTGGAAAACTATATTTTATTATTTACTAATTTGCATATAAAGCATCATTGTTCGGGCGCATGTGCTATATAGTGTCAATAAATGTAAATTCGTGCGGTCAATAAGTCTGCAAGATGACGAGTTATAAAATGTCAACGAATGCAACTTTATTAGCGTTGTCATCTGCTAAACTGCAAATCTGTGACATTAATTAGCTCATTTCCCTTTTTTACATTAAATTAATAATAAAATGCTTAAATTCGCTGGTGTTTTGTGAGTGTTTGTATGTGTGATCGTGGTTCATATTACGTTAATTCACTTTGACAGAGAGCCATGTTACAGTCATTCAGGGTTCTTTTTTCAATCATTTCAAAAAATTAATTAATTCATGCTCGACATGTTTTATGAATGTTTTTATATTTTTTGTGTGGAGAAAAATTCAATTAAAACAACCTTGCTATGATAATTGTACTGCCGGGTAATCGTCACAGCAAAAATGATGTTTGAAACACATATTTCGCTTAATTTAATTCAATCGGTATATTTTAATAACGATATGCTTTAGATTAAAGTCGTTACATGTTTTAGGAAGAAGTGTCTTTAATATTCAGCGAGAAGTATTTTAGGTAAAATGCACTTGATACTAAATCGCTTTAGGGTGGTTTGTACATTTGCATAATTATTATTTTTACTGTTTTGTGATTAATGATGAAAAACTGTAACAGTTTAAGACAAAAGTTGGATTCTGAACTGATTTGTATTTTATTTGAGTACAGTTTGATTACATAGTCAGCTCACGGCATTATTTGTCTATAAAATATTCATAGTCCCAATAAAAAAGACATTTTGAACCTAGCTTCTCCATGCGTGAGATAACGTTCGTTAGTACATTACATGTATTGTATATGAATAACTTATGTTTATTTTCTGTACTATTTATCTTGAATGAATACGAACTTTTCATAGACTGTATAACCACGTAATATATAATTATCCATATTTCTGTTCGACCGTCTTATTGTTTGCATATCTGTATCATTGAGGGCTTTTTAACCTTTTGGAAATAAATTGTTTCTACTTATATGACGTTATCCTTCTTGCATAATCCATACGTTTTATTTAATACAATGTTGCGTTCGATTTGAAGGCTAAGTCGCTGATTTCAACAAAACAAAGCCGATATGTATTTATTAATTTAAAACACTCACGTTACATCAAAACAAAACAAAAACATTACATATTTAGTACTATACACAAAAAAGTCACGTTTGGATTATTTGTAGGCAAATTTAACTGAACAGAACAGAACAAATTCTAAATTCGTTTATCTGCAACTTATGAAACATGGCATATCTTTACATCTTTACGCATTTACCATTACAGAGTCACATTCGTTATACTAGTAGATAATGGCTTACTACACTGAACTGAACAGAAATAAATCGAAATTTATCTTGTAAATTATAAAGCATGTCTCTTTACGTACTTACCAGTATCATTTTAAGTGGTCACGCGTCATAAATTATTTACTAACAGTAATACTGGAAGTAAATAGGATCGTAGACTGTGTTATATATAAAGTGTTATATCATACTATTTATCTTTCTCCAACTCTTCAATAAAAAGGTACAAAACACTACCCGCTTCAAGGCATTAATTCTCCGTGTGTAGCGTTTGTTCGACTCTCTCCGTTATGTGCTAACCAGACAGACTATGTTTCGTCTTGTCAATTATTTGTTATCAATGAACTGATATGTATCTGTGATGTTGGCCTTCGATGTTACATTAACATGTACTGCACTGCGAAAACACAATGTTTCTGTCATCACGAATTAATTCCGGCTCAGATCTCGAGCTAAATCCTGGTATCGCTTCCCCCTTTCCATCTGGTAATGTGTAAAAAAGCTAAATGATAACAGTGAGTCAACACACCAATGTAATGCTGAGTCCCTGATTATAGAAAACTAAGATTTCTACACATGCCGATTGATGATTGTACAGATGTGGGAGCTTTGCTGCTGACGTCCATTTATGATTATGTAATAAGTATTATCACGACAAGTCGGGTCAGCGGGAATGGCTTAATTAAGATGTCAGGTACCGCAGATTACGCTGGAATAGCCGACATCGGAACACAGCAGATAATTTGCAGTCTAAACGCTAAAGAAGAGGGATTACCTTATTAAAGTGACAGAAACCGGTTGACATTAAAGCATACTGACAACCGTATATAAATACTTTACAAATAGTGTGAATGCTCAAATACTCGAATAGTCGAGTGAAATTGAGCAAAATACCTTGAAAGTTAAATTTAATCTGGCGGTATGGTTAATACGCCTCTCATTTATCAAATGAAGTCGAAATGATTTTACGCGTTACTGAAGATTTAAGAAGATTCCTTTCAACCGTGTGAACCATGAAATCTGTTTAAATATTCATTGACTTCTTTATCCATTATCTGTTTATCTATGTCACTGTTGCATAATTTGTTAGTAACATTACCCAGTCCATCAGTAATATATGAGCGACCTATGTCGTCAAATAGCGCCGCCCAATTTGCTAAAACGCTAGGCTTATCTCGAGGAGATATTGAAGTCCCGCCATTTTTTTATTCTTACTTGTATGTTTTATAAACTACCTTGTTAATTTATATGTAATTGTATACTAGTTATAATTCATTCTATCGAAAAAAAACGGTTAAATCGAGCGCAATGTTAATCTAGAGTATTTATTCGAGTCTGATGATTCCTCGAGATAACGAGGTTTGACCGTAGTTTGAACAATAACGTGGGGACGTATTGATGATAATAATACAATAAAACTTCGATGTTAAGACCACGTTGACGACCTTAGAAAAATGTCCTTAAATATTGAGGCGGTATCATTGCCTAATTAGAATATGTCTTATACAGTCATGGTATGTAGTCTTAACTTTCAAGTGACCGCTGTTTAATCTTACTGTATATTGTATAGATACATTGGTGGATTGATCAACTTGCTCGTGGTACAGATCTCGAAATGTGCGACGAATAAAAGACCCGAGCGTCCGTTTCTTCTTAATTCTGAAAATACTTGTAAAAGTCTTAAACATATTCTGAAATATGTGGATGGTCCGTAAAACTTGTTTCACGTTTGCTGATAAGTAATTAACTTTTATTCAGGAAGAATTGTAGTTTGATACAAAAAATAAGAGAAAATTATATTTTATGACAAGATTGTATGTAAATTGTATTAATATGCCTAGTTAATATGAACATTTCATTACGGAGATTATTTATTCAAATTATGCCGCTATATAAACATTTGACTTGAACTTTATTCATTATTTGGGAGAATTAAGGGTCGATGTGTATACAACTTTTCTGCTAAGATCTTTTATTTCTACACCTATATATGTAAAGAAACTGTACGGCTGAAAATCTGGAACGAATTCATTAAAATCCAATTTGTAAAAATATTTTGTAAAAAAACAAGTAAAAACTTTACAATTCTTAATACACAACAAAATAGAATATCGCGTATTATTATTAATGACTGAAAACGTCTGTATATGTTTCGCCTATTTTAATATTTGGTTCGTTTTTAACAACAGATATACCGCTTTTTAGTTTGCATGCCTTGAAAGAGGACGCCTACACACGTACATTTTTAAGTCCCTCCAAAGATTTATAAATTCTTAAATATTCAACACAATATTGTTATATTTCATACCATTTGAAACCCTATAATGCTTTTGTGCGGTTTTTTTCTCACTCAAAATAAAGTTATATCTATAGTTAAAATAACCTTTTAATGCACACAGCCTTAATGATAAATATGGAACTGTCTACGAGTTATAAGACATCCTTTTTTCCTAAAACTAATTTACAATTCGTCCTATAATTTATGTAAGGCATCAGATTCTTTAAACAAACTCATACTGCACATTTTTTCTATTGAATGATAAAAAAACACACAAAACAGGTGCGATTAAATCACTTCATATAAGACACGCAGTCAAACATGAGAACAAAGGTCATCCTTGAGAAATATATAATGTGGTCTTTATTTAGAGGTCATTTTGTTCTCAATGATCAGTGACAGTTTTGTAAAGAATGGCCTATATTCACTGGTGGTTTTTATTCTGAGGTGGCCGCAAGTAAAGGTTTACTTTACATTGTATTTGTATAATGTAATTGGTATGACATATTTTGTACCAACACTCATCATCTTCAACTCGACCTTGTGCTCGGGTGACAGGAGTTACGCAGTCTGCTTATCCGTGTCTGTTTTTTTAAAAACAGTTAATGCTTTTTACAAATGTACATGACAAAAAATCCATCTGATGCTTATACTGTCGCGACAAAATCAAATAATAACGATATTATGTCGCAGTTTTAAAAGGAAACTGATAGCAAAGTGAGTGTAGCTGACATATGAAGCTTACAGATATCTTATGGATATTTTTATATATTTGCACATTTATAATGTAATTACGTATGTAATGTTGACAACAATTTATGGATGTGAGATCAACAGATTAACGGAAGAATTATTGATAAAATGTATATTGCTTGCATAAAATCAATCAGCTAGAATGCCCAATAAATGTAACGATTGAACAAACTCTAAGTCATTTGTACCGTGGGTACCAAATGCATCTCGACAGTTGGCTGGTTTATACGCGAATGACAAACATGCAAAAATTTCTGAAATGCGCTGAAAAAAATTGAGACACGTACATGAAGCAGATGACGAATAAATCCCGCCCACCACATAGATTATCTAAGTAGGTGCACTGTCTATTTTTTATATGTCTTTAAAATTGACAGACCTCGTGTATGGCATTTATCAACCACAGTGTTGAAGTTATTTCTTGTTGCTAGTCGTTTGATAAAAAATGACTATAAAGTGGTTACATTTCTTTTTTCATTTTAAAACTTGACTTTACCAACATGTAGACAATTTGAAAGTCGATGTTAACAAAACATGACATGATGATTTTGTACGTAATAAAATGAATTCATCATATCTTACCAGTCAAGATTTCAAGTCGGATACACTAATTTTAAGATTTTATAAAACTTGTTTATTTATTTCTATGGTATGTGTTTCGGTTTTCATGAAAAGCAAAAAAAAATGAAATTTACTAAACATTTTGTTAACGTCACGGTGATTAAACATGTAAAGTTTTTGGCATTATATAAACGTGTGGTGCGTGTAAATATATGATGTGCTTCAAAATTACTTTTCAAACTATGAAACACTACAAGTTGTTAAATTTCACAGTTTATTTTAGACGTCCCTGAATGCATTTCGTACAAATTTAGATAATCACATACGTAACAGATTCGTAACATAGATAATTTACTTTCCCCCAACTTAAGGTGAATTTATGCATAAAGATTTTAGATAGTTATTTTGCTTACTTTCACTTTTTTGTGCGTCTAGATATACAGATTGAATAAAAATCTATAATGAATCTTGTCTTGTCTTGATAAACTGGGTATACAGTATTATGTACGGGTATACAAAAATTGTGTCTGATGGTTTTCATCGACTTCGTTATTGGTATATATATATATATATATATATATATAGGTTCTCAAACGGTAACACTTTTGTTTTGTCATAATTTATCTTTCGGTTGGTTGATTTCGTTCGTTCCTTCATTCGTTCGTTCATTCTTTCGTTGGTTAACATGGTTTGTTGGTTAATCGGTCGGTCGGTCGGTCGGTCGGTCGGTCGGTCGGTCGTTCGTTCGTTCGTTCGTTCGTTGTTCTTCTTCTAATTGCCATCAAGACTATTCATATACATGTTCATTTTTTTAGAGATTTCCTTACTTTGACACAATGACCTACATTCATGTTGTCCTCATACAGACACATACAGACAAGTTCTTCATCTTTTATTTGTATATCAAATTGATTGATTTACTGATAGGATTAAATTTATCCGACCATTCCATTTGTTTATCTTAAAATATTAATTTCAATACTTGATGTGGTTTGGTCTTTTCTTTTTCAATAACTATACACTCTCAAACGAATACATCTCAACAATGATTTCTACAGCTGAAGTGTTTAACTCCGCGATTTTGAGGCGCTTAGAATTAATGCTAGGTGTTAGCACTGTTTTTTTTCTTTCAAGCGTTCCATAAGTAGACAGGTGTATTTCAGTTAGATTTTTAAATAAATCTTATTTGAATAACGCATAATGATAAGATGACATCGATATTTGTCTGTGTATATCATCTAGAATACAGACAATAGTGAGTATAAAGTATACTACTGGTACTTGGTTGCAAAGTCTGTGATTTGAGCTTTAGTTTTATTTAACATCTCGTATTACCTAATTCAGATTTTTAAATAAAATTTAATGCTATGCATATATTGCATATATGTGTGTTGAACTAAACAGTTTTTTAGCGTATATCCAGATAAAGTTATTTTCGTTCTGATTGTATTCAACAGTACTTGCAATGCACATGACGCGACACGTGATAAGTAATTGACGATTTGTGTTCTTTGTGTTATGCATTCAACATGCTATAGTATTAAAGAATACTTCAAATTAGTAGCCCTCTTGATATTCTTCATAAAATGAACCATAAACATCACCCTCGTTATCTATTATATACCCTGCTCTACTCTGCATTACTCCGTTCTGCTTTGTATTGCTCAAAACTACTCTGCTCTGCTCTACTCTACTTTGCTCTGCTTTGCTCTACCCTACTCTAGTCTTCTCTAATCTACTCTACTCTAATCTAATCTACTCTAGTCTAGTCTACTCTCCTCTGCACTACTCTAGTCTACTCTGTTTTACTCTACTCTAGTCTACTCTACTATGCTCTACTATGCTCTGCTCTGCTCTCCTCTACTCTACTCTACTACTTTCTGGTCTACTCTAGTCTACTCTACTCTACTCTGCTCTAGTCTACTCTACTCTATGCTACTATACTATACTCTACTATTCTCTAGTCTACTCTGCTCTAGACTGCTCTATTCTAGTCTACTTTACTCTAGGCTACTATACTCTACTCTCCTCTACTGTAATCTACTCTACTCTGCTCTACTCTAGTCTACTCTACTCTGTTCTGTTTTGTAGTTGCACTGCTCTGCTCTGTAATGCACTGTTCTGCTCCGCTCTTCTCTTCTTTCTATCCACAAGAGTTCTATAATTTCCCATCATACAACAGCATCTTATTAATTTTGTGGCTACACACAGCACTAGATACACAGCATTAATTACTCGGTACTTATAACGATTTCTGAACGTACTTCTTAGGTAGTAAATGTGGTCGGTACACTTCATGGAAATTTGTCCATAAATTGGTCAATATTTCTACACGAAAGAATGTCTGTCTAAGACATTTAAAGCAGTGTTGACAGATACCGCAAAACCATCTGAAACTGCTGAAGGTGATAAAAAATGGTGATAATAAGCCGCAGATTCCATCGGACGATCTTACATTATTTAACCGTCGTTTGATTGACATTTAGTGGATAAACCTTAGGTATAGTTTACAAGATTTTGTTAGAGACAATATCGCCTTCAAATAGAAGATCTCTCGTCAATATGTCTAATACGTCTTCACTGACATTGACATGCCAAACACGTTTGGATATGTGTATAAATTTCCCGTACTTTGCCTTATCCAATGTTTGTTTTAATGTTATCGCCTATACGTGAATTAACTATTTTAGAAAGGTGTAGGCATAATATTTTTTTAAATATTTTTTTGCATTCTTGGTCAACAAAAGAAAGTGTTTGATTTTAATGTTCTAAATTAATCCAACCTTGAAAACAAACGTTCAATTCAAATTGAAGTTTACTCAGTAATCACAATTTTTAATATTTTACTTCATAAAAAAGAAATAAGTTCATTTCGTAAGAAATAGGACTACTGATATGCATGCATCAGATTGCTGATTTTTTTACTCTTCAACAAGTATTTTTACTTTAAGATTAGAGCTCGTGATAAAATAACAAGTAAGTTCCGTTTAATTATTGAATTCGTATTACATTATTGTGTAACAATATTTTCTCTTTGCGTAATAAATCTTTCATTCATATACACAACTCGTTGAAACAAATTTGAAACGATTTATTTTTATTTTGTTAACGATATAACATAACCAAAGTTAGCTCGGCCGGGAAGTTCTGTACAATGACAATAAGCGGTATTATTTATAAGAACACACGCACCGAGACATAAAGTTGCATTTTTTCTGGTTTCTGAACGTGTATGTTGATGTTCGAAAAAAATAAATGCCGTCTAAAAGTCTTAAGTAAGCGGACTGAATAAAGCTTACGTGAAGTTAATTTGAGAACGAGCATTTAGACACCGCAGCAAATGAAAAAATAAAAAAAAATGAAAAGAAAATGTTGCCATTACTGATTTCAGAAATCTTGTAGAAATGTAGATCTGTCTGTATTACAATACTAATAAGGCGCTGTTGCAACATGGACACTGATGAACTTAATAAAACCACATGTTTCTATAAATATAAAACAGCAGCGACCTGCTTGCGGTTACATTTTCTAAAGTCATAACCGCACGTGCAAACTTTATATTACACTTCATCAGAACTCGTTAAATAGGAGCCACAAATTTCATGCAAATAAATTTCTTATAAAAATCTTATTTGACAAAAAAGTTAATTTTTCGGCTAAACGATTCGCACCATGACCGTTTGATGAAAGTAGTTAAATGATATAGATTGACAATTATAGTTTATGTTAAAACTTGGTCTGCACCGTATCATGATGTGAAAATTTACAAAAAAATAGTTTGGCTTAAACATATAAAATTAAAAATTAACCTCACAGCAGGTAAGTTGAGATTTTTTTAATTCATATTAAGTGTTGAATAACCATACTGCTGTTCACAGTATGGATTTAAATCGCTCTTACAACAAATTATTCTTGCGTAAAAACGAATTTTATTACAATAAAGTAAACGGTGAACTTAAAGTAGAAAAACATATCACAGTATTACATCGTCCAAAATGTCTTCGCTAAAATTTAACACTTTGTTTATTTGAACTTTATTATGCATTTTATTAAAGCAAGTTTTATCAACAAACACATTCTGGTATTTGAGATTAAATAAACTGGCCACTGGCCGCGTTTGCCAGGTGATTGTTTAATAAAAGGGTTAATAAAAAAAAATGTTTGTTGGGGGAATGACAGTGACCGTTAAAAGGAAGTGACCGTAAGACCAGGTTAGACTGTATTTCGAAGGGGGTATAGACTGTCATTCTATCACCATATCTGGTATCCCGGTATCTCCTGGAACTCATTATGTCTCTTGTGAGTAATTAAGGTGCCACCCTCCTCGAAATTGATGACTGACCGGCGATTTTAATTAATGAATTAAATGTACAAATTTAGTGGTTGTATTGTGTGATCTTTTGAAAATAAGCAAGAGCGTACTTGTCCACAAGTTTTTGCTTCTTCAATAAGCTTGTATGCTAAATATGTGTGTTAATTACATATAAGTTCAGACTTTTCATGGTGATTATTGCATTTAATAATCATTTATTTATGTTCCCGATATTGTTTGTAAAAGAGTGAATTTTGTTGATATCTTATTCTGTTCTGTGTGTCTCGACATATTTTTGTACATATATTTTATAATCAAAGAAACATCCGCGTCGATTTTTCAACATAATGTATATAACATTGCACTATGTTTATAATTAATAGAATTTATAACATAAACGTCTGAAAAATAAGGTCTGTCCTACCTGACGCCCTGTCTGCCCTACCCTGCACCCTGTCTGCCCGACTCTGAGCCCTGTCTGCCCCTACATGTGCCCTGTCTGTCCCTCCATGTGCCCTGTCTGTCCTACCCTGCACCCTATCTGCCCCTCTATGTGCCCTGTCATGTACCCTGTCTGTCCTACCATGTACCATGTCTGCCCCTCCATGGGCCCTGTCATGCGCCCTGTCTGCCCTATCATGTGCCCTGTCTGCCTTGCCCTACCTTGCACCCTGCCCTGTGCCTTTCCATGTCCTGTCCTGTTCTGTTTACGTTTTTGTACTCATCTTTGATACAGAAAAACGTCCAAATATTTCAAACAGCGGACATAACTTGGCAACATGCATTGTAAATAATGCCAACATCTACATCCGTAGAGTCAGCATATAATTTAAATGTTGATAGTCACTTCAGTAAACGTGTCTTTATTTGTCCTTGTGGTTACATCATAAAGATGTTTAAACATGGAAGATGATACCGTTTATTATCATTTTATTACTTTCACAAGAATATCCCCTTGAAATTTGTGCTTCAGTGAGACAGATATTCTTTTCATTTTTTTGTCGATCAATTTACGCGCAATTTTTTTTCCATTTTGTAAGCACGTGAATGTTTATTCGGAAATAACTTGGCGGGGTACCAGTATTCTGTGATGATACCATTGCAGACTTTATGTCCAGGGGTCATTCGTACTCAGTATATAACGCCCATCCAAGAATTTATGTGGAAATGTTCTCAGTAACTTGAGAATAGCAAAGTTAATACCGTCCCAGGATCCAGGAATTCGGACTTGGATAACTGCCAGTCCATTATAAAAGTAATAGTTTTAAACCTGTCGTACATCCATTTTTGGTGAAGGCGGCCCGGATATGCACTTTATTCATATCGTCTGTATTATTCCTGTTTTTATTCTCACTCTAATAAAAAGTTCTGTCTACACTGTATCAGATGTTTCACCATTGAAATAGATAAATATTCGACATAACTCGCATACTGAGGCACATATAATTTTATAAAAGAAATGATGACAATTCTGACATAATTTGCAGCTTCTCGTTTACGACACCAAGGCGCTTGTTTTAATAACTACGCACCCAGTTATACAAATATTATCTTTGACAAGCTTTTTTAAATTGAGCAAAAAAATCTGTTTCTTTCATATTTGATGGCATCCCGTTGGTTGTACCTCAATGTCGTTTCAATTGGCTATTTTATTACAGAAAGGTGATCCTGACTCTGGGTACGTTCGTAATTGATGAGTGGGTGGGGTAACATTTAACTCCTGTAAGAATTCATGAAATGTAGAACTTGGCGTAATTCAATCCTTAGCTTACTTGACTTTTGTATTCAACATTCAGATATTTAGTTTTTCACATAAGATATAAACATGTTATATAAATGCCCCACCACGTTGGCAATTTTGATCAGACAGATAATATTGGTATATATTAGTGTTAACTTAAAGTATTTGTCTCGTTGGCAGATCGCGGAAATACGACAACAAAATGTGATGTCTAATTATTTAGGTATCATGCAATCAATTTTGTCTATTGAGAATAAACAAGTGATGTAATAAATGATGACACAAGTGTATGGATTTTTCAGAAACCTGCTACACTGTCTTTTTTAAAGCGTTAGTCTTTCTACAATTAGTATAGTTATATAATTATAGAGGTGATCGCGGGTGGTCTAGTGGTAACGCGCTTGGCTACTAAACACATGATAAACATATACTTACATAGGTGTCCCCTAAACACACGATTAACTTATTTGTCCCCTAAACACATGATTAACTTATTTGTCCCATAAGCACATGATAAATTAAACTTACATATTTGTCCCCTAAACACATGATTAACATACACTTACATATTTGTCCCCTAAACACATGATAAACATAAACTTACATAATATTATTTGTCCCCTAAACATATGGTTAACTCATTTGTCCCCTAAACACACGATAAACATACACCTGTTTATACGTCTATGTGACTGAAACTTTAGGATGCTTGCGCATAAACGAATAAACTCGTATTTATTGTAATTTACGGTGAATATGTCTATGTAATAAACTACAATAACGATTAGTTCATGTTATAGCAGATAAATAGCATTGTGTTCAACCCGCGTCAACAGCTGAGAAATAATGTTGGTAACTACTTCCTAATATACTATATTATGTTATCAATGAAGACTAAAAAGTAATCGCTATCAATAATTTAGTATGGAAAATGGGAATTTGAATTAACCAATGGGCTAATGGCCTTTATTCACATGCTGGCCTTTATTCACAAAGTGGCCTTTATTCACAGAGCGGCCTTTATTCACAGAGTGGCCTTTAATCGGAGGTTGTCGCTGTAGTTTGACTGTATTATTATTCACATCTTCTTAGCAGGTTTATCCATAACTGTGTTGAAACTTTCATCCCATGTAATATATTTTATGGGTTAATTTTTCAGCTGCTGGTGTATATATATCACATTTTTATCTACTCGAAAATACTGTAAACTGATTGATATCAAATTACACTTAAGTCTATAAAATATTAATACGTTATTTAAATATTTATTTAGATGAAAATTAAGAAGATATTTATCACCTGCCAAAACTTAAGTACACAGGAATGATCATATAGGTTTCCTTAACTATATCACAGACAACAAATACGACGACAAGATCTTAATTTTATCACAGTCACGCCTATACACTTGATATAACCGTCGCAACTCCTCGGCGTTTGTCTGAAGAATGTGTTTCGAACATAATAGTCAGGTGGTCATAGTGTTGTTGTGGTTCACGGGCTACTTTCCAACATGACTGACCCTGGAAAACAACCGGTTTCTGATACATACATTTGAATTTTTGCAATTCTGAAAGTGATTCTTGAAAACGAGTGTCTGACGTAAAAAAGTAGTAACCGGAAAGCACAAAACCAAAACTTATGTACAAAGCGTATTTCTCAGGGACGAAAATGCCCGAGTTGTAACGATTGCTAATATAAATAGTCAACACAAGTAACCAAGGGGTACTATTTCATGTTCTACGCCTCTTTTCAACAGTATTGATGTCATACATTGTCAGATATTCAACCTATACAATGTTCCAGGATACTATGCATGCAGTGCTAACTTTGTCCTCCACAAATAACTGACAACTTCTCATCAGGAATATTGAACAGAACAGAACATAAATTTGTGTTGACTTATACAAAGTACATCATCAGTACAAAATGCGTTTTAATAACATATAAACAATGCCACATCTAATAAATATGATTATTTACATCTGCAAAATGCAGATAAATACATGTATAAATAAATCAATCAATTATTACATTATTCATGGAAATTTATAAGAAGATGAACATAATATACAAATGTACTTGTAAATGCCATTATGGCTTAATATAAACACAGAACTTGAATCAGCTTACGATGACGAAGGTCTTAAACAAATTATGACAAACTCAGAGTTCCATTATTTTAAATGAAATAGTACGATATGTGAAATAAATTTCTGACTCGTTGTATGTTTAAAACTAGTAACTCTTGCAAGAAATAAATTTTTGTTAAAAAGATGTACGTAAATTTAAACAAGATTTTTCTGCATTCAGTTTCACTTTGTTACGATCTGGTCAATCATAAAACATGTAATATATAATGATGTATTACATATATTTACAGTTTCATAATTGCCTGTTAATTTATATACACTTCGTGCGTGAATAGAAATAGTCCCGCGTCAATTAACTTCTAGTCTATCAGTTAATTAGAATGATAAAGAATTTAATTTTAATGTTACATTAATGTCTCATAATTCATGTTCATGAAATAAGTATTTTTCAAAGGCATTTGAATGAAACCAAATGTATGTGGGGGAATGGAAATATTTCTCAAACATGTGTTTGAAGCGAGTAAAGTTAAATCGCCTTTTTTTAAAGTTAGTGATTTAGTTTTATCTATTTTCGAAGTTGCTATTTAGAATATAACAAGTTTACTGTGATATGACTTTGTATATTCAATAATTGGACCGAATACCAGCCGCTAGTGGAGTATAACGTGTTGAATATACGAGAATAAATTAATAGAAATGCGATTTTGAGAAAACAGTTTCGTGGTCCATTAAATTCATAAGAAGGTATCTATGTATTGATTGATCTACTTTTATCTGATCATAATTGAGAAATTTTATAATCAATTACAGCGATTGATTATACATATTGAATGTTTCACACACAGATCTGTTTTATGATATAGATCTGTACAAATATATTATGGTTTATAATAATAGATAGCATTACATATTAATGTTCACAACCTTCGAACACACACAATGATCATTTAAAACGTATGCACACCCACGTAACATAATCTGTTCGAAAGAAATAAACTTGAAGACGGTGCTCGACTAACTGAAGATGTATTCCAAATAGTATGTAGCCTGGTGTTTGGAGATATTTGTATTTGGAACAACGACACAAGAAGCTGAAACAACACAGAGCAAGCACAGGAACTTCTATTCCGAGTGGAGAAAGAATGTGCAAAAATCGACCTGCAACTCTACGCCAAGAAAAAAGAGGTTATAACGTTTAATCAGCCCCAAGACCACCCTCCGTTACCCACAGTGGAAGGATCAACACTCAGGGAGGTCAAGGACTTCAAATACCTTGGGTTATAGGTGAACACCTCGGAGCAAGATATCAAGGTTAGGAAGGCTCTTGTTTTGGAAGGTGTTGAATGGCACGAAAGCAGTCTAGTGCTCTTAGACGTCTCGGGAAACCAAACCAAGCTTTCTCTCTGCTACGGTGGAGTCAGTTCTGAATACTGGGCAGTCATCCCACAGTTCCATATGTCCCTTGATTGCTGCTACACTAGGATGCTCCGGCAAGTCCTGAACATCGATTAAAGCTAGAACATTCCCAGAGTGACAGACAAGATTGCCTACAGAAAAGTGGGGCTAGCTGGATATTTCCAAGGACACCCCGAGTGTTGGCAGCAATCAAACTTGCCACCCTGGTTCAACTATTGTCAACATCTTGATAACAGACGCAGGAGCTGAAAGTCCTGAGGAGCTAGGAAGATGCATGAACGAGAGGACCGATTGGAAGTGCCGACAACGTGTCTGTGTGTGAACGACCTGAGAGAGAGAGAGAGAGATGCAAGAATCATCTATACAACCAACATACCAGTCACTAAACATTCTAACGACCTGCAAACTAGACAACCATTCAGCTACAAACCGTGCAAGTCTTTCAGTCAATTCAAATAACTAGAAAGTCACATTGTCAGAACACAATCAGATTGTCAGACAATACGTCAATTGGCCTTAAGACAATCAGACTGTCAGATAAGTCACAATGTCAGGAAACAAACCAACTGTCAGACAATAAGTAAAAAAACTGGTAAGTCACAATGTCAGGAAACAATCCAACTGTCAGACAATAAGTAAAAAAAACTGGTAAGTCACAATGTCAGGAAACAAACCAACTGTCAGACAATAAGTAAAAAAAAAAACTGGTAAGTCACAATGTCAGGAAACAAACCAACTGTCAGACAATAAGTAAAAAAACTGGTAAGTCACAATGTCAGGAGACAAACCAACTGTCAGACAATAAGTAAAAACTGATAAGTCACAATGTCAGGAGACAAACCAACTGTCAGACAATAAGTAAAAAACTGGTAAGTCACAATGTCAGGAGACAAACCAACTGTCAGACAATAAGTAAAAAAAAAACTGATAAGTCACAATGTCAGGAGACAATCCAACTGTCAGACAATAAGTAAAAAAAACTGGTAAGTCACAATGTCAGGAGACAATCCAACTGTCAGACAATAAGTAAAAAAACTGGTAAGTCACAATGTCAGGAGACAAACCAACTGTCAGACAATAAGTAAAAAAAAAACTGGTAAGTCACAATGTCAGGAGACAAACCAACTGTCAGACAATAAGTAAAAAACTGATAAGTCACAATGTCAGGAGACAAACCAACTGTCAGACAATAAGTAAAAAAAACTGGTAAGTCACAATGTCAGGAGACAATCCAACTGTCAGACAATAAGTAAAAAAAACTGGTAAGTCACAATGTCAGGAGACAATCCAACTGTCAGACAATAAGTAAAAAACTGGTAAGTCACAATGTCAGGAGACAATCCAACTGTCAGACAATAAGTAAAAAACTGATAAGTCACAATGTCAGGAGACAAACCAACTGTCAGACAATAAGTAAAAAAACTGATAAGTCACAATGTCAGGAGACAAACCAACTGTCAGACAATAAGTAAAAAAAACTGGTAAGTCACAATGTCAGGAGACAAACCAACTGTCAGACAATAAGTAAAAAAACTGGTAAGTCACAATGTCAGGAGACAAACCAACTGTCAGACAATAAGTAAAAAAACTGGTAAGTCACAATGTCAGGAGACAAACCAACTGTCAGACAATAAGTAAAAAAACTGGTAAGTCACAATGTCAGGAGACAAACCAACTGTCAGACAATAAGTAAAAACTGATAAGTCACAATGTCAGGAGACAATCCAACTGTCAGACAATAAGTAAAAAACTGGTAAGTCACAATGTCAGGAGACAATCCAACTGTCAGACAATAAGTAAAAAACTGATAAGTCACAATGTCAGGAGACAATACAACTGTCAGACAATAAGTATAAAAAAACTGGTAAGTCACAATGTCAGGAGACAAACCAACTGTCAGACAATAAGTAAAAAACTGATAAGTCACAATGTCAGGAGACAAACCAACTGTCAGACAATAAGTAAAAAAACTGGTAAGTCACAATGTCAGGAGACAAACCAACTGTCAGACAATAAGTAAAAAAAAACTGGTAAGTCACAATGTCAGGAAACAAACCAACTGTCAGACAATAAGTAAAAAAACTGGTAAGTCACAATGTCAGGAGACAAACCAACTGTCAGACAATAAGTAAAAAACTGGTAAGTCACAATGTCAGGAGACAAACCAACTGTCAGACAATAAGTAAAAACCTGGTAAGTCACAATGTCAGGAGACAATCCAACTGTCAGACAATAAGTAAAAAAACTGGTAAGTCACAATGTCAGGAAACAAACCAACTGTCAGACAATAAGTAAAATCAAAGTACTGAAAGTACTGTCGGACTTGATTTTTACCATACGAGACAAAAGAGAGAAATGTGTACCCACATCGTTCGAGCCCATACAAATATTTTAACATTTAAAATTACGGACCGATTTTTCATTTATATTGTAATGCAGGTCATATGCATATAGGTAAATGACATAAGCTAGGGCTTTACTATAGTCCCTTTGCTAAAATTTTAAAATGAAAAAGCCTGATATTGGAAAGTTTAATGATTAGCACAATAATTGAGGACAATTTAATTGCATTAAAAACTCTTTATTGCACAAAACTAGTAAACAACACTTCAGTAACAGTAAATACAAACATTGATTCTTCTGGTTTTAACACAACAGAACATCGTCGCATTGAACACATTGAGGGTCACTCAAATCAAAAAGGTCCTGACACAGTAGAGTAAGACCTATATGACCTATAGTTAACCCGATGTTGCATGAAATTCAGACGTGATTATGTAATTCTAAATAATCTGGCGTAAAAGGAACTCTTAAACAGTAAATTTTAAAAGCACATATCCAGTAATTTACGTTCGTATTTAGCGACTCGAATTATTATTCTTAAGCCGCAGTTTTAACATTCAACCTTCGATAAATCAAACTCCCCACATCGGTTACGCTTTGCTACTAGCCACTGCGGGGAGTGAGTCTATAAATAGCGATTCCGTCATCAAAATAACACTAGTTGGTGTGAATACCACGGAATACGATTAAATGAGAATTCGCTTTGTAATATTAAGAAATGTTAGAAAGGCACAAAACACACACATCGATGGTAGATTGTTGCAAATGCATGAATACGTCCGTGGAGATTTTTCTGAACTATCGAACGAAGACCGAAAGTAGAACTACTTTTACGGAAAGATATTTTATTGGACAATGAATACGCGGTTTTAATTCTACGCATTTAAAAATCTCATGTATCTACCGACAAGCACTTATTTAGATACATGACTCTTTCCATGTAGTTACAATAGAATGATTTGAAATGTATTTAGATCTGACACACTTGATTGGGGAAAGATTCCAGATACTTCTATATAAACATACCATTTAGTTGCGCACTATTTCCTTTATGTGGCATTCTTTTAACCAAGCTGTTATGGAGTCCAGCGCCAAATATAAGTCAATGATTACAAAGGACTTGATTTTGATAAAAATCAAGTCCAAAAACTGGTAAGTCACAATGTCAGGAGACAATCATATTGCTCTATAAATTTAACCACCTGACCAACGAGCTTGCCAACCCGTTATCCAGTCAGGCAGTCAATGAGTATCCAGCCTTACATCCCTGGACCGACCGACTAACTGACCAGACAGTAAGCTTCTAACAGACTAATCACCAGTAAGCCAATCAGTATATCAATCAGTCCTCTACATCCCCTTCCACAATAACCATTCAGCTAACCAAATACTTTGTGTAACACGAAGTTCGAAAAATATACTGTTTTTTAAGAATATCGAAATGCATTCATATCACTCTATCACACCAACGATTATATTAAACGTTCGGTTATAAAAAAAACTTGATATTTGATGAAACAGAAAGTTTCTTTTATCTCTTGACTATTCTGTGTCATGCACGTGAGTTTCAGTACTATTCAGCATCACATAGCTAACAAGTAAAACAAGTTTGGATACTAATTACAAATGTAAGGTAGCCTTAGGTGTGAGATGAAAAACTACTTCACGCATTAATACTAAAACATCATCATTGTGCATGTATTTACATTAA
Organism: Lutraria lutraria; assembly: GCA_964023205.1. Lineage (NCBI taxonomy): Eukaryota > Metazoa > Mollusca > Bivalvia > Venerida > Mactridae > Lutraria > Lutraria lutraria. The sequence continues at coordinate 18,037,158 of OZ026834.1, read as the reverse complement.
TTGAATGCACATTAATGGTTCAGTAAGAACATACTGTGCAACCGCACAAACTTTTGTTGTTTCTCATTGTTCTATAACATCAAAATTACTTCGTAACTTAACTACTATTATTGTCAGCGGTCAAATGCATATAACGAACCTATAAGCTAACTGATATACTAGTATCATGCAAATGACATAATAACACATTCCTGCAAACTATTCCAAAACATGTGATAAGCCATTAATTTTATATTTTGTAAAATACTGAAAGTATTCACGGAAATTGAACTTACATAGACTTTCACTGCAGCATGGAACTGGAACTAGTTCACCGATTGCCTGGCGGATGTAGAAAAATGTAGTACTTCGGTCCGCATAAAAATTCATGCACGCCGAGCGAGTGACTATTGTTTGGTTTCCAAAAATAAAAAAAGTATTTCCTGGTTAAAATCGTGTAAGCGCATTAAACGACAAAATTCCGAAATCATTAGACAATGAAGAGCTTAAAATGAATACATTTGTACGAGTGTTTTATTTATATGTTCAATAATTATGTGAGTTTTTATTGTAAGGTGTATATGGGATGATAATATATTTTATGTACAGTTAATGGATTTTTTATGACATCAATATTGATAAATTTAATAAAGCAATGATCATCAATTCTTAAAACTTCTTGTTTGATCTTTCATCGTAACGTTTCCACAGAAGTTTTAAAAGTGTTCAAAACTTAAAGCCCCTAACATATAGCATTGCTTCGTTTAGAGACCGAGTCTCAAATAGGATCTTAACGTCATACTCCTTTAAAAAATAATTTAACAAACTCTTGACGCCAATGTTATGAATAGGTTCGAAAATGTGACCTTTGAACTAAACAAAGTACGTGATTTCGTATGAGTGATACAAGTATTGATTGTAATCTGACTGTCAGTCGTTAACTAACCTTGTACATTTGTTTTCCTAAATTTCTAAATGTATCAACAAACATTGACTTAACCTAATCCATAGTATCATGTAAAAATGACATACTTTCTAGATCAGTTGGCTAGAAGGCCTTCTTGTTTAGTCTGGTTATCGCGATGGGAAACGTTACGCCGTGGAAAAAAATGACTGCTGACTAACTGTCCGATATAAAAATGCTGAATAATAAGTTTTCATTTGACAGCGGACAAATTTTATTTGACCTTTTCAACACCTAAAGGCTGTAACTTTCTCTTGCGATGTTTCAAAAACTGTCTAGTAATGTACAGTAACTTTTCAAAATACTCGTGGAAGTACAGTCAAACAAAGGCCACCCTTAGGAAAACCCAAATGTGGCCTTTCATGATTTGCAGGTGGTCTTTATTCAGAGGTCATTTGATTCTATATAATCAAGTCATGATTGTTTTAGTTGAATTGACTTTATTTACAGGTTGGCCTTTATTTAGAATTTGGACTGTACATGCATATCTAAATAATTATTTAAGAACCATTTGAAACTACTGACATTATTTGTTAAAGATGACGAAGTTTGTTTTTAATATACATATACACATTCATCTCTAAATTGAACATAATTCAGTATTTTTTGTCGGAATATTTGCACCACTTTAAAACCTCGAAATTGGACACATACAGCATTAATTAAGAGGGAGGAAACACGTGCATAGGAAAATATGCATAACATGATATTTCTGCGGACTGCTGTGGTCACGTGCGATCTGAAACATCTCTGCATTAATGCAAGAGTTAACCATAACATAAGTATATTATATAATACCATAACCAAAAAAAAGAATCATTTATAATTAGGAAACTTCTCAGAGAAAATCATACTGAAAATCTAAAAAAAACATTATTTTCATCGTAATTTTACGCATCACTTTATGTTAGTACTCCAATGAACATCGGATCAGCTGACTTGACTAAATGTTCACAGTATGTGTGAATTACCATCAATATACAACACTATATGTGGTGTCCTACAGGGAATAAACCTATTTAATAGATAAAAGTATATCATACACCGAATAATTTATTGCTGTGTTACAGATTGAATTTTTCAAGATTACTAATACTGGTACATAATTTCTGACATATGAGTGGGCGGCAGTCAAACTTGCAGTACAGAGTACATCCAGTGTTATAAGATAAGAGTTAGTTTTTCTTTTGCAAAAATATCGGTCAACTTGAAATAATCTACATATATATATATATATATATATATATATATATATATATATATATAATTAAAGATAAAATTATCTTGAAAAAAATCGCAATCTAGTCATCGTTAAATACATGAGGTGATTGATGATCGAGAGGTAACAAGCTGGACTACTAAACAAAAGGTGGTAGGTTCGATTCTTAGCTCCGCCTTTCGAATTTCTTAGGGAAGCTTTTTCAATGTCCCCATCTCAACTACTGAGTCAGGTGCTTTGTCTAGAAAATCACAGAAAGGGCGAGATGTGTATCGGTACCTCTACACGTGGCACGATAAAGAATTAGAAAAAAGATCGGTTATCCTGTGTCTTACCTCTATTCTCTCTGGCTGGGTCTGAAATGACCGTAGCTTTTGAATGAGCCGTTTGACAATAAATAAATAAAACCTGAGCTTGAAATACTTGTATTTGTTGCGAACTAAATGTGTTTAATGCTTCGAAATTTACTAAAGATTTACTAAACAACCAATAATGCAGCCAGAACCCTTATACAAAACGCTGAATGCGATGATAAATTAACCCAACCATGCATGTTCCATTTCGTACAAACGGCTTTCATTATTGTCAAATGTGTGCATTTATTCCCTAAATGATTTAGTTTTACATTTATGTACTATGACAATGGAATATGATAATTATCTTTTATACAGGAAAATCTAGTAGGATATTAAAAACGCATTTCCGGCGACAGTTCCCTCAAAGCACATTGTTAGAAGCAATTGTGAAATTTGCATCACAAAATGTTCAACCTCACCGTTTTTTGTAATATAAGGTAACAAAAATATTTGGATATACTTCGGTTTCGACCGTTTTTGTTAGCTAGGCGATACTTACAGTCATCATGTTTTATCAACAATTCTACATTATAGAAACGTAGGCGTAATGAAGACATCTGACGTTGTACCATCACGACAGCATTGAATATTTTGATTCATGGTACCCCCACAATAAAGTCGTTATCATGTGAACAGTGCGCGGCGTTCTTTTTAAAAGGAACCCCCTCTCAGGTGACACCGAATACTCGTAATGGATATAACAGCAAACACAATACGTCTTACAGGCAGTAATGACATAGTGACTTAATAAAAATAAGCTAAATCATCATTTTAATGGTGTTTTAGTTGCTGAAAAGCTATAGCGTAATTCAAAAGAAGCTAATTACTTTCTACAGAAACGAAGAAAGAAATGTGGTCCATATAATATTATAAATCAAGATTTTTTAATGTGTTTGTTCAATATCTATATTTCATTTCATTCTTTTATTTGAACATTTCTTTTTTTATATGAGTTATGCCGTGCTATTTGAATGAGACAAACGTGCATCGTTCATTGACCTCTGTGGCACTTGAGAATAGTCAGCCCGTCAAACAATTTCGCTGGTCTATTTAAAAATTATTTAATTCAATGATATCATTTACCCAGAGGTATATATTACAAACAAAGTGTTAAAATTGTCATCATCTTGTCTTACGTAAATCAATGCTTACAGAAATCGGATACATGCCATAACAGTGGTGTTCATTGCTTCTCATTAATATCTGGTTGTGCAATGAGCCAATGACCGAATTATACCCACATTTTAAGCGTTCCTGAGATATATGTTTAAAATTAATATAATTTCATTCAGACAAATGTGCATATTTTGTAGCAAATATACATAAAGTACAATTGCAGTACAGATAATTAATCTTGTTACTATAGTATTTGTATAGGTCTGAATTTAACACCGATCAAATTACTGCGGATTTATTCATCTTGTATATACTAGTAGATAGAAGAAAAAAGCAAATTTGTCTGACATTCTTTCATATTTACATTATTACACACATACTTGGTCAAAAGTATAATAATATAAAGTTAACAGCACATTGAACTAATATACTAATGAAAAGATCATCATGTGACTTAAATATAAATGTACATGATAATGGCTTGTAGTAGTACTTCCTTCTTTTGTCCAGAGTATTTTACATTTAAGCACATGTCTGGTGGCTCTTAAATTTGTATATTGAATTACGCGTCTGGAACAATAAATTCGGACAAATTGGTGAATACTATTTGACAGAGAGTACTTCAAATTCCTAAATGATTGCCTTGTGGCCCACATCTGTCTCCTGGATCACACTAATTCGAAAATATAAAACTCGGACACAAAGGTTTGGCTGTAATTCCTGACATTATATTTTTCTACATCATTTCTTGAGTGGGTCCGATTCAAAATAACTCCCTTCGAATTGCTAATTATTTGACGCACCCTTTATTCTCCGTAACCCCTGGCAACGACGTCCAATTAGAAGATATTACGGTATTTGAAGACCCTTTCGAAAACCTGTCAAATTGATTCAGCGATTATAATATTCTTCCATAATCATATAGAGTATTGAAGTGGGGTCTATTAATTACATTGTAGCCAAGACAATTGGATAAAACAATCACTTTTTGACCATAGGACATTCGTACAATAGCGTACGCCGTTCATTCGTTTATTGTGATGACCAGGGCTCGACTGATAAGCTATACACGTTTAAATCACAATAATTTTATGAGTACATTTTAAACTTGTCGTAATGATATTTGTAGTTTTCTGTTTTAAATAATTTGTGTGGTAAACGATTCATTCATTTAAGCGTGGACTAAACTATCTATACAGTAAGTGTATGTTTTTTTTTATTTTACTTCGACAATAAATGTCAATAAATCGTCATACGCATCGTTTTCTTTAGTTACATGTATTGGCAGTCGTTCTGGATATGATATCCAAGCTTCTGAAATGTGATATTTACATTCCTTGGTGTTATTTCTGACAAATATATATTTCAACAAAACTGAAAATATAAGATTTTAATATGTACTTTCGAACATTGTAGTAAGCTATTTATTAAGATAACTTGTGTTTCATTAATGTATAACATGGGTAAATAAATGTCTTACGGGCAGGTGTCACAGTTTGATAAACTTTAGATATAAAATGATAAAAATTGAAATTTTATCATATAAGCATCCTTCAGTTATAGACTTTGATAAAGTTGAATGAAGAATAAACGGGAGCCTCCCAGGTCGATTGGTTATGGTCTCTCGCTAGCCCTGCAACGCTGTTAGCTCGAATTCCACGCCTGACCAAATTTCGCACGTGAGGAAGCTGTCCAGCTGGGCTCCAGATGGCCTTGGGCTTTGGGTACGACTTTAGCCTCCAGTGAAAAAATGAAAGACACAAACAAAAATATAAACGAAAAAATAATTATATAATGTTCAGTGTACATGTATTTTATAATACGAATATCCTTATTTAAATCGACTGTATAAATACACATTGTATCAAGGACTTATATACACATACGTATATAAGTCCTTAATTGTATTAAATCATAACTTCTAAACTTTTATACCAACTAAAAATCGTAGATCATAATTTTAATTTTGCAAGGTAATGAGTAAAACATTAGGAGTTTTTTTTCGCTCCATGACTATTTAAGTTGTTGTTGTTGTTGTCGTCGTCGTCGTTGTTGTTGTTGTTGTTGCAAAATGACTTTACTCAAACATCTTAGTAATGTTAAATAATTTAATATTTCAATTCTTATTGATTTTGTGCTAATCGATTGGTGTAAGGGATGTTAAATTTATGCAATACTAACAGTTTTGATCATTTCTTATTTGATCAGTTTTAATCGATTTATCACTGACTAATCAACGAAATTTCATGGACTGATTACAATCACTAAGTATATGAATGTATGAATGCTATTATGAACGAATTACATTGTACTTATTATATAAAATGTACAAATAGTTACGCTCCGAGTTGATCGATTTTGCTGTCGTCTTCATGTTCCGGCAGACTTAGAAAAAGTATAAATATTGTATAAGATATTACCAGGTAGTTGTATTAACACTGTATACAACTACCTGATATTACTCATTTTTATCTAATTAATTATTGTTGACATAATTGTATAAAATAACTAATAATTCTGGCGGTTTCAATATTTATTGGATAAAAATACGAATATTTTAGTGACAGTTTACTCATTAATAAATAGTCATTATTATTACTTATTTATTAATCTAAGTTTGAACTAAAATGATCACATGATCTGTTCATTGATGATTTTAAATCAAACAAATTAATTAAGTTACCTTGTATTCTGAGTTATTTAGTGATAGTAAAATAATTTTATTATATATTTTTAACTTTATGATATAAAACCATTTCACTACCGTTGTTGGCGTGAGTAAAATGATTATGTACTAATCAAAATTAAGTATACACCACAAAACTAGGAATAAGATGTATTATTGGCAAAAAATGTCGAATTAGTAATAATAAAATAATTTTAAAACAAAAAAATATTTTTTTAACTTTATGATATAAAACCATTTATTCACAATACTGACATTAACATCTTCCAGTATGCTTCCATGTTTTTCATGCATTTTATCATACTCGCAATTGTCTATTCTAATTTGTGTCGAATGATTGCGTTCTTTTAAAAATACATGTATATATAAAGAAGGACTTACATCGAATCCACTTCAAGTCGCGGACTAGAAAAGCATTCATTCAGTAACACAGTGTCTCGTGAAACAAGGATAGAAACTTTATGAATTCACACCAACCTTTTCCAACTCATATTGTATTCATTGATATGATTATGTTTGTTTGTTTCATCGGGTTTTACGCCATTATTTCAGTCATATCGTGACGGGCAGTTATCATATCCAGCTGTCCTGGATTTCATCTAGGCCTTAACCAGTACTAACCACATTCTATCCGATAAGCTTCTGGTACAAGTAAAACATATATTTACTTAAAACATTAATCTTTAAAAATTGCATTCATATCTGAGAAGAAAAATTGGGCTTTCAGACAACGTATATTTCTGTTATTCTGTACGTTTTTACTTCAATACGTCATGTTTTCCTCTTAAAGCCCAGATCTAAACTGTAGGAAGCCCTGACCCCTGTATTCTCACCAGATCCGGATATCATGACTATGATATTCACGTCTACGGGCACAAGCGACAGACACATGCCATGCTCGCTAATTAGGATACAGTCTCGTTCGAAGACTAGTAGTTAACTGCAAGATTTGGAACGAAAAAAAAGAAAAGAAAGACTTAAACTGTCAATCACTAATAAACTATGACATTTAAGAAACTGGAAAAAACGAGCACACAACATTTTACAGAAAATCACACACATTCACTCGTATACGGACTTTATTAGTTTCACTACGGGTAATTTACCAATGTTAAACTTCAAATTCTCGGTGGACTCCCGAGTTAAAACTAAAATGTCATTGTGAACAACAGTTGCGGATAAACTGTGATGTTACGTGTTGTCTGAGTTCAGTTTTTCTTGTTAATTTTTAAGACTTTGTGATTTCGAACAGTCAAATATATTTTCAGGATATTGAGGTAGGAGTTTAAACAAGAATAGGGAGAGAGAGAAAATGAAGTCGGCAAAGGACAAGTGGACAGTACTTGTCTGTTTACTCGTGGTAAGTTATTTCATATGTTCTCTTTTGCTCTTTTGTGTATCCGTACATTAAGCAACAAAATCATTCTCATTTATAGCTGACGACATGCATGTTAACGTTTTTTCCCAGTTTTTGCATAACTGCTTCAACTTCAAAACATAAGTTAGATTTTGATTCATGCCTTGTATGCAGATATATTTCACGACTTTTTGCCGACTTTTTTTTTAAAGTGTCGTATCTAAATGTTGTTGTCGGTCTCTGTGGTGTGAGATGTGGATGCTTCAATGCTTCAAGGAATACCTGGCTTAACCGTGGACAAAAATTTATCTATCTATTGTAGAATGGATGCATCATTTCGGTTCTAAAAATATGCTTGTGTTGTCAATAACTGAAAGAGTTTCACTGAAATGTACACCTTCATTAATTCAATGTCACCAAGGCAACTACATTTCCATAGGAAACGTTTTCGCTTTGCTAATATTGTTGGATTTGTCTGTGATACTTAAATTCCTATTGTAGTTGGGTGAATTTTGTACAAAATAGGAAACTTGTACGTTCAACTAATCTACGGGCTATGACGCATTTATACGACTGATTTTACAGTAATTTACTTTATTTACGTCTACGTAAATAAGGTTTACTAAATTAACGTGTGCATACAACTTCCTCACTAATATTTCTATGTTCACAAGCAATTTTATATAAATTTAACATAAATTACAAAATGTAAGCTCGTAGTGTTGTTATGAATGGACTCGTCTGTTAAACAGCAGTTTAATATGTCAGTATATGACGGCTGTAAACGATATCCACATAGTTGTCGTGAAACATAAAGTCAGTGGTCCAGTGGTTAGTGTGCTGAATTTGTAACCCGGCGACCCGGGTTCGATTCCCTTCCATGAAAATTGACCAAAAATGTGAGGAACTTACATATTTATATATACGTAAAATAAGTAAAAAAACTAAGTCATTTGTAATTTCAGAGATATCTAAACTGTCACAGCGTTTGTCTCGATCGAATAGCTTGTACAATCATTTATTTGTTCGTTTTTAATGCAATGTTTCTTTTTTGTCACACACAGCAGTACACATAGTCATACATCGATTTAAACATCATTTTTTCAAAGTGTTCAAATTATTTTGATGGCTATGTGTCGTTGCAAACATATACAGACTTATCATAAGGCGAAATATATGTTTGTTTTTGGTTACATGCTCATTAAAAATAGGTTCTGTAGGACCGGGCTTTTTTTGCTCTTTAAAGCGTGTGGAGAGGTAAAAAAGTGAGGAAGTGGATGTACGCAAGGTTCCTCGGGTCTGATAGCCTTGAAAGTCTAGTATCGTGGTGAAAAATTAGTGTATATCGGATAAGCAGAAACGTCATATACTTTCTAAGGTCCCATTGAAATTTTCACTTATTACATTTCTATGTATATATTATGTAATTGTAAAAACAACGTGGCGTCACCTTATTTCTTACATATTTCCATTTAATTAACATTATTCCGATCTTCGTTTATTATCAAATGCTTTGATTTTATTTTAAAGTTGATAGTACCTACCATTCATTGATGAAACCTAGCCATGGCAGTATTTCAATTAATGTTCGACTTGCAGACATTCAAGATGTAACGTTACATTATATGTCGCCGACAAAGATAAATGATTGATAAAAGTTATTTTTGATCTGAAAGTACGCCACTATCTTAACCCAATATTATTGTAGGTTTAATAAGATTGTTACATAAATGTAAATAAATGTAAATTAAGATTATTGTATAAACTATTAACATATTGTCTGGTGTCAGAAAAAACATAGCGACCTTGTGACAGATTTATTGTTGTACTTTATGTGATGATACTGAAATACGACCAGCTATCTAAATGTTTATATACAATGGGTCACAGTCATGTCACAAAACGATTTCAAGGGATGCTCGATGATGTCAGAGTGGCTCTTCAATTAATGGTCGTGGGTTCGATTCTTGGCCCCGCCTTTCAAATATCTCTGGGGTGCTTTTTCAGTGTCCCCATCCCAACTACCGAGCCAAATAAAGGGACAAGGACGGAGCTGAATTGATTAGAAATAAATATAGATTCAATAAAAGTCGATTTATTTCAATGATGATTATAATCGCTGGCCCATTAATTTTGCAACTATATTTTGTCGATCCTAGCCTGAGTTTTACTAGATGCTGAATGACTGAATTGAACCACAGTTCTGTAGTTATGTTCATTTTAGTAATTATTTTATAACTAACATTATAGCTAGCCGCATTCAACTTATAACCTGTACCATTTTACTGGCTCGAAATATAATTTGGATATGCAAATCTGTCACAAAAATCGGGGAATGAAAACGTTATCCACATTATACAAAATAGAGGCTACTGGAACGAATTGGACGATTACGCTCTGTAGAAAAATGTTGTAGATGTGCAACTTAAACAAAAATACCATTTCAAAATAACATGTTAAAGGTAAAATTGCGTAACAAATTACGCTATTTACAATTCACGCATTTTTTAAGCTAATGTAATTGTTTGGCTGACGAACTGATTAGTTGTCGGCGCGACAAGAAAATTGATTCAATTGCAGCTTCTTCTTTAATATTTCCATGGGAATCTCCGCGTGACACTAGCAGTATGTCAGGACAACCATTATGTTAGGCCTACATGCTTACGGTGTCAGGTTAACATTCACGTATTTGTTTCGTAAATCTCGGTGACATATAACTATTGGTAGACAAATTTACTTGTTTATTGGTAACTGCACATAAATCCTTCATAATATGTTGTTTTGATGTAGAAAATTGCAATGCATTTTATTTGAAGTTCAGAGAATCGGCGAAACTGTTATTTGGAAAATAACACAAAATGAACTTCCTCGCTAATACAAGTTTTTAAGCGTATTATCAAAAAGCATTACAAAATGCCCAGAAAGTGGTAAATGTACAGTACAGTGTAATATTTGAGTAAACCAATGTAATCCCTTTTCTGGCTCCTGCTATTAGAGTGAACAATTTTCAAGAAATACAAATACAACAATATTAAAAATATGTTTTTTTGTTTGTTTTGTTTTAGTAATCATAAACTGTCTGTAAGTCTAATGATTAATATAATAGTATTCTCTTTACAGTTCTCTACTTGAAAATGTATGAAATGTATAATGTATGTATTGAACAGTCAGAGTAGATCTAACTCAATTTAAGATTAAAAAAACATTACAAAATTCCACAATTGATACATAAAAATTCGTTTGATTATTCATTAAACTTATCGATGAGGCACAATTTTCACAAAAAAAAACCTTTGCTTAAACTGAACTTATTGATTAATTATAAAATTTATATTTTTGATTAACTGTTATATAGCGTTATTATGCAATACAAACTTGAACATATTAAAACTATTAAAAGAAGGTACAAAGATAGTTGAATAACAGATTCACAGAGTTTAAACCTAGCTATGGTAAATTGTTTTGGGTCAGTTACTGAATTTAATTTTTGACTAAAATGAAAAAGTAGTTTGGAGACATGATTTGCCTGATGGAACCACACTATCTTATGCTGGCATGATCATAGAATATTATAGGGGCATGATAGGGGCATAATTATGATACATGATTAAGCGAGACTTACCTTTGGAAAAGGAAAGCGATCGTTGATAATGATTTAATCCGAAACATAAACTCACTTAGGGCTCACACAGGTTACATAACGGACGCAGCGACGAACGGCTATGTCAATCATATCTTAATTAAAGAACACAGTAACAGCAGAGAAAGACAATATTTATAAATAATCAAAATTCAATGATAACATTTTTGGTCAAAAAACACATTATTCCTGGACAAAAACTCTTTAGTCTATAATTAAGATTCTCATCAATTTTGTTCGTGAAACTTGGGCAAAACGCTCTAATTATTATCTCGAGTTTCTCGTGCTCAGTCGTCATTGATTGTTATCACGATGTAGTGAGTTGCACGATTTCCGTTTTTTTCCGCGCGAATCAGACGACAGCATTGACTAAACTGCAACAACTGCAATTCTGAAAATATGATATGAGACAACTTGCTATTATTCTTCGTAAGCTTGTTATTTTACTACATTTCATGTTCAAGTATATTCACCGTACTCGATCTATTACCAATATTTGATAAAGAGTTGATTTTATCCATGTGGAGTATATTTCGGACATGTATGGAATTACGGATAATTGTTTTTACATCGATTTCTTGAGTATTTTTGTGGGATGAAGGGGAACACACTGGACGCTGGTAAAAGGAGAATAATATATGAAAAGTGCAAGGGGAAATATTCACAATGTAAATGGAAGAAATAGATCTTCCGAGGGGAATATGCCGACCATCAGTGTCATTTTCATAAAAAAATCCTGGGCATGCCAAGTCCCTAGCTGCACTTTAGGGGAAGCGGCCCGGTGCCCTCAAGTAGAGGAAATTCCCGTCATTTTGAGGAAAAAGGGGAATTTCAGGGGATTTTTCAACTGCCTTATAACCCTGCAATAAACATTTTAAGCTTAAAATATATTACATGCATAAATATACAGTTAATCAAAGGTTAATATCAACCATTTAAGCCCCTCCCCAAAAAAAAGTTTTTCAAATTTAAAAAAAAAAATTTTTTTATCAAAAATGGGGGAATATTATTTTAGGAGCGGGATGGGGCCCTGCATGTAGATGAATATTTTGTTAAATCTGTCAGTGAGAATGGAAAATAAACAAATACATATTTAGTAGCAACGTCATCTCTGACTGGAACCCACATTATGACCTGCCAATTTATGTATTCTGTAGCCTTATATTATTAGTGCAATTACAATACATCTATACAGAACTGTCATTTACATCTATACAGAACTGTCATTTACATCTATACAGAACTGTCATTTACATCTATACAGAACTGTCACTTACATTTATACACGTAGAACTGTCATTTGTAATTACTCTAGGCCTACTGTTTATAACTCTTAGTAATTGAATCTACAAGTTCTATCAAACATGATACTTTTTTTCAGAATGTTTCTGTTGTGTTATCTGGTTGGAGCCCATGGGGTCAATTCACTCAATGTTCAAGGTCATGTGATGGTGGTGTTAAATACAGAGAAAGAATATGTGTAGTTGATAGATTAGACAGGTGGGTACAAATATACAGTTCTTCTGCAATCAATCAATCAAGTTGATGTATCTTGCATCCTTAAGTCAGTCTTTGATTGCATGGAAACTGAGTATTCGAATTAGTTGGTTGCTCGACTGCCTGAAAGGATTTTTACCTTCTTTGAGTCCTTATTTGGACAACTTATTTTTTTAGTTTTCTTTATAATGTATATTGACGGGCAACCTGCCACAAAAAAATAATTCAAAGACTGTGGAACAGTTGTCAGATCCATTTTCACAGGAGTTATGGCCCCTTTTTGACTTAGCTCTTAGTGGGGATATTTGTGCCTTTGGACACATTTCTAGTTCTGTGACATCCTCAATCAATAATGTTTTCTATTTGCATACGTATTACGTATGTATTTATTTTTCTTTTCTTTTTTTCTTAAAATCATTTTTTGAAATCAAAATATATTTTGCATGTATGTCACTGTCATTTGGGTATGTTTGTAACAAGATACTTTTTGTATACGTAACTTAATAAATTCTGGTCTGTTCTGTTCTTTTACAAATTAATTGATCTATCATGACATAGTATCATCTAGAATATCAGTTATTAAGTTAATTATAGCTACAGTCAAATCTGTGAACAAAGACCTCCTTGATAAAGACAAAATGTGGTCTTTATTGACAGGTGGCCTTTATTCAGAGATCATATTATTCTGAATAACTAATAAACATTTTTAAAAGAATGACCTTTGTTGACTGGTCAGCCCTTATTTGGTGGTGGCTGCTAAAAGAGGTTTGACTGTATAATTATATTAAACAGATTTGTTCTCAAATATCTCTTGAATATTTTCTTTTATTTTTTTTCTGGCCATATTTACATTTTTAATACTTGGTCTTGTGTAAGAATGTTGGTAATAAAATCAACATGCTGAATCATGCAGTGTATAAACTAGACTGTAAGGTATGTCATTAATATGAAACTACAATCATCTCTATTTACCTGTGATAAATTAATAAATGCACTTACTGAATTACATTAACATTCATTATTTGCAGTGTAGTGATTAATTTGTATCAAGTTGCAATAGCTGCTTTATAAATACATGGACTGCATACTGCAGTAATTTCCTAAGAAAGTAGCGAGTTGAATCATGTTTTGTGTCGGACAATTGACTGTATGATCTATTGACTGTGCTTTGGTTAACTGTCACATCTAGGAAAATATTCCAAGTTTTTATACTGTTTACAATGGTTTTACTTATTTTTGAACATCAATCATCTGTGTAATTGGGTATGCATCCTATGTTGTATGCATATTGAATAAGTGCTGTATTGATAGGTAAAAAGTAAACTTTGTTTTACTATTCAGTTATCAATATCAAAATGTTATTAAATTTGATGTACTAAAAATATAAGTTTCAGGCTATCTGAAGTTGCATCAATGGATGCAGGGCCATATGATCGGGGGGGGGGGGGGGGCTTTGGTAGGAGCAGACAAAATGTACTAGGCCCCCCCCCCCCCCCCTTAATCTGAGATTGCTTTGTATGGGCTTGGAAAGTAAATGCTGGTATGAATAGAAAATAAGATCACAGTAAACTTTGTGCGAAACACAGAGAAAGATGCTGAACATAATTCAAAAGATGTTCTTGGCAAAATATGCTGTTTTTATGTTAACTTATGCATACTTGCATGTTTGTTTCTACACAATGAAGAATTAACCTACAAGGATCTTACTGCAGCAATTGTTGAAACTTATTGTTATTGTATTAAAATGTTTGGTATGTTAGAACCAACCTTACCTGCATATATCTGCATGTACTAACTATAACACACCAAATTATGAAAAAAACATTTCTTTACATGTTATGATGTTTCTTAAAATACACCGACATTAAGCAAGCAAACTAATTGACAAAAAGGATAGGGCTCATAAAGAATGCATTTTAAAAGCAAATTTTAACAACTTAAATGTGAAGAATGATTTATGATTTTAGAATTTAAGTAATTTATACTATACCTTAGCATGTTAATCTTAATCACAAAGAGTCAATATGCTCCAAAGATTTCTGTCAAAAAATGCCCCCTTTAAAAAATTATCTATGATTTATGATACATATTTTAAGCAATGATTTAATTTCATTCAATAAAATAATTGTCTGAAATTAAATTGAATGAATGTGCATTTTACTGACATTATTATAGCTTAATGACTTTTATATGCAAACAACATCAAATGATGCAGGGATATATAGTGATTGCCTTATTTGTAAATATGTACAAGGTTAAGTCAAGCTACCAGGGGCGTATGTATTTATTGAACACAGTGTCTTGTTTTTGTCACTTATTATTGTAAACTTTACAAATACTCAGTATAGCCTTGTTATTAAGGCCATCAACAGGACCCTATAAATTGACCTCTACTTTGAGGTGGTCTCATAATTAAGTTGTTATATAGAGGAAATATTGAAAATAGGCCGAAAATAAGTGATAAAGATAATGAAGATACTGGTGGTCTTTAAATATTGAGGTAGTAACACAGTGAGATACTGTGATTTCCATGTACAGTCAAACCTGTGAATAAAGGCCACCCTTTGGAAAGACAAAATGTGGCGTTTATTGACAGATGGCCTTTATTTGGAAGTGGTTGCTTACGCAGGTTTCATCATAATTGTCTTAATTACAGATAGTAAAGCTTTGTATGTTGTCAAATTTCTATTTATCTAGCCTTCTAATTATATATTTTTCTCATTCTTCATTCATGTTAAATTATAATTTATTTTCTTTATTTCATTAATAGCATTATGTTCAATCATCGTAGGTGCAAAGGTTCTTGTCTTTATAAATGAGTTATGCCTTACATTGATACAATGGAGGGGGGCACCTGTCTGTCTGTTCCAAATTAACCTTGCCTATAAAATCAAAATGCTTCCACCTACTATCATTAAACTTCATATATATGTTGGTTTCTCATGACAACCTCCACAGGACCTATATCAGATCAGTTAAGGTCAAGGTCGCCCTGAGGTGGCAACACATCTTGTTCTTAATGGTAAATATACAATTGTTATGCTTACAATTAGACATGATATGTTTAACATTTCAGATCTGTATGCAAAGGGAAGAAGATTAATTATAAAATATGTAATACTCATGTAAGTATAATATTTACAAGATTTAACAGACATGTATGGATTTTCAACTATCACATGTATATATAGTTAAAATGTACATTTTGTGTGTCAGATGTTTAGGCCTCGGCAGCTACATCATTGTTATGTTCACTTTTTCTCAATTCTCTACTTTTCCATATTTCAATATATCGATCATTCCTTTTCATCCAAATTTGGTTCAAGGTGTAACTTCTAAACTTCTGCATACTTTTTGACTTCATACTTGTTGCTTAATTCAAACAGGTGTCCATTAAAAAAAGTATGTTTACCTTGACCTTTGTCCAAAAGGTTCAAGGTCATATAATGCAAAATCCCGTTCTTGTATTTTATGAGTGAAATTTTCTCTTCTTTTGTTAACTAGTTTACCAACCTTTTCAGTAATTGAATGGTGTCATGAAGGACTACTCATTCAATCATACTAATTTAACCTATTCAACATGATAAATTACCAATTGTTGATTTTTTCAATGTTTCAGTATACTTTGCAAGCTTAAAGGTTTGTGATTACGACATTCATATACCCTTACCTAATTTTCACTGAATTTTTATTGTTGTCTGATGATGAAACTTGGACCTTGTGTTTTTCCAAGATCAGTCTACCTTACGGAATTTGTTTCCCGATATTTTTTTCTCAATTTCCTATACATTTACTCCTGCAGGCTTGTGGAGGGGTAACTCGAGATTTTCGTGCAGAGCAGTGTGCCAGATATAATGATCAGCCACTGGATGGAACCTTGTATTCATGGAGACCGTATTATGGAGGTTAGGCCTGCATTTTGTATTGAAAGAATTTATATATAGTCGATATCAAGACATAATAGGATGATACTCCATGACAGTTCAAATTGAAAACTGAATTCACATTAAGATTATTGAATACTCTTTCTTTATCAGGCTGTCCTGTGGTAGATTTTTTTATTGGCACCTTCCTTATGCTGAACAGATATTTTGTAAGTCAATCAGGACTTAAGAACTTTGTGTTTTTGATTATATTTCAATATATAGTTCAAGATGGACATAAATTTCTAAATAGATTGATTGGCTGTTGCAATATTTGTTATTGATTAATTTTACAATGATTTCAATCAAATACAATTAATTTTATGGAACAGTTTTGTGTTCAAATGTGTATTTAAGGTTTTATATAATGCATTTTATTTACAAATTAGATTGATTAAATAGCCGTAGTTCTGACATACAGTTGCAGCATTTTACACTTCTCTTGTATTTTTATGTCTGGCTTATGGCTGGTTTTCTTGTGATGTAGACACAGTGTGAATTATGTATGACATTAATTGAATTAATATTTAGACTGGAGACGTGTCAAACTTTCTTAAATCATCTAATGCAAGCAAATTAGATAGTAAATCAGTGTTATATTTGATATTGAGTGAACTTGACATTGCTTTAAGATATGTCCTTCTATGTGTTTTAGAATGTTGTCTGATCTTATAACCACTGCATAATTAGAATTTTAATACTCCTGCTGTAATTGGATGTTTTATGGGAACAACTGTGGTAGGCAGACAGAGTCCACATAAATGATTTGCTCTCTATGTTTGATAAGTTTCCATTCAATCCTTACCAAACTTGGTAAAACATGTTTATGGGCATAATAATTCAGCCATTTGTGACCCCTAAGCACTCTTTATGGTACCTGATTCAGCAAAACAGATGAAATTACCTTGAATGCTTGTATTAGTAAATCAAGAGTTATGACCCTTTGTATGTAACAGATTCTGTATTTTACATGATTCATATTTTTTCATTCATCACACATACCATAACTGTATTTAGACAGAACACATATAACATAAACAGCTAAAGTCATCTGACAACTTTTCTAGCTTTACGTAATGGTAAAGTGAGGTGTCTATAGGCATATACCAGTGTAGAACCATTGACCTTTCGTAAGCTATATGCATGGACAGCTTATCTTCACACTTGAAATTCTGTCCTGTGTTAGATTTGAACTCACAGCATTTAGAGGCCAGTGATTACAAGTCAGAGACCATATAACCCCTTGACCACAACGGCCCCTTTTATATATCCACTGAACATGTTCATATGTTTAGAAGATGTAGGTATACACTTAAAGTAGAAAATGTTCATTTATGATTTTTTGCTATTTTTGACTGTAATGGTATACTATGTATATCTATTCTATAGATGGTGAGACTTGTCAACTTCGGTGCTTTGCCGAGAATTTTCCATTCTATCATAAATTTGCTGATAAGGTTATAGATGGAACACCATGCCTAGTGGATGAATACAGACGATGTATTGATGGGCATTGCAAGGTACAGTTCTACATGTATATAAATTTGTTTTAGTGTGTGAAAATCAGCAGATTCTCATCAATATTTGTTGGAAAAATTTAGGAGCAAGATAAATTTTATGGGGATCCTGAGATGATGTTAGGACATTTGAACCAAGTCACAAATTGAGAATACGTCTAAAATTAATAATTTTATTATTTTAAGAGTAAATAAAATAGTGTAGAACTTGCTTTGTCAATATTTTGTGAACTGTGCACTGACTAAGACAGTAATACTGTTATTTCAGTATGTTGGCTGTGATAGGAAGATTGGGTCAAAGAAGAGATTAGACATTTGTGGTGTTTGTGGTGGAGATAATTCTACTTGTATTGAGAACCACAGAGCTGCTGATGTTACAGGAGTCTTTGATCAAACAACACTTTCACCTGGTATTGTTGTTATGTTTTATACAGTCACACCCTGTGATAGAGGGCACCAGACAATTATGGCCACTCTGTGAATGAAGGCCATTCTTTTAAAAACTACCATCAATTATTTCACTTATTTAGAACAAAATGACCTCCGAATAAAAGGTCATCTATCAATAAAGGCCAGAGTTAGTCTTCCCCTATAAGATTATATAGGGTGACCTTTGTTCATATGTTTAACTGTAGACTAATGTGATTAAATTATACTAAAATTTCTGATGCTTCATCACATACTGAATATGTATTCATACTAAAATAAAACCTGGTTGCTAGACACATATTAAAAAAATCAGTTTCTTTTAGAATTCTGTTTTTGCACTTACCTTCTAGTACAAAGCCCAGGTCTAATGAATTTCTGTTAATGAACCTTGTTTTCAGACTAGTGGTAAATTTTCAATTTCAATAGCACATCTGTAGTTAAGACTGGTGATTTAAACATGTTTTTAGTGTTTGGTCTTTTAATTATTCTTTAGTATTATTTATTTACAATGACTTTCTGAGGCAACCTTCACCTTGCTTTTGGCACTTGCTTCAGTTACTTTGGGGATTGAATAATTGCTTAAATGAAATTTATTTGTAACATGTTTTTTTTTAATTTTAAGGACATACAACCATTGTTGAAATCCCAGTTGGAGCCACACATATCTATGTCAGGGAGTTGGGACCAAATAAAAATTCTATTGGTATGTTTTGTTCCTCAAAATTACAGGTTTAGTAAAAAAAAAATAACTTCTATTGCTTACTGCATTTAATTTGATTTTGACAATTTTAATCTGTTAGTTTAAAGTGACATATTATAATGAAATCTTAATTTGTTACTTAATTTTAAGACAAGTTGTGTTACTTTGATTTTTTACAGTGTTCTGGGACAATTCGGGACAAAATTTCGCCATTGACACGGAGACACGTAAAGTATCCCCATCAGTATACATGGCTGGTACCACCTTCATTTACAATGCTGTAGATAAAGGTAATACATATGGTGGAATACAAGCAACGGGACCAACTGATTCTGTTATCACTGTCTATGTAAGTAACATGACGTTGGTCAATTTAAGTGTGGTCTTTTTGTCAGCTTTCAAAAAAGAAAATTTTGGTATGATTTTCTGTATTAGAATTCTAGACGTGATAATTCTATGACTTGACAACCAACTGAATACTACAAGCCTATCATTATCTGGATGGATTTTAATTTTTTATACCTGCATTTATACATAGTTGTAAATATAAGGTGATTTTCCATTGATGATCCTTCTGTATCAGTGTTGTGTACAGTATTTGTGTAAATTAATTGGCTCTGAATCATAACCAGACCAATTAGCTCAGTTGGTAGTGCATCTGACTTGCAAGCAGGAGGTCACAGGTTCAAGCCCTGCACAGGGGTTTTCTTCTCCTTATTTAACACTTATTACATTCTAAATACATCTACTTTAAAACGTATCATAGATGAGAACTTTTTAAAGCAATGTGTTTGTTGGCGGGGTTCACAAATCTGTTACAGGCTTTAAAGTGTTATGCTTGAAGTAGTTTTACCTTGAGCTCATAAAAAGCATGTACTTCTTTTACAGCTGTGACAATTTACAATATCTTGCAATACTGCATTAATAAATCATAAACGAACAATTAATGATATTTTACAAATTTTAATTGCACTGAGTGACAAATTG
Source organism: Lutraria lutraria (assembly GCA_964023205.1). Classification (NCBI taxonomy): domain Eukaryota; kingdom Metazoa; phylum Mollusca; class Bivalvia; order Venerida; family Mactridae; genus Lutraria; species Lutraria lutraria. Next base: position 18,016,788 of record OZ026834.1, on the reverse strand, counting down.
GGTCTGGTAAACATAATATAGCACATTTTGAATACATACATAATAATTTCATATTTAATAAGACACATCATTTGAGATGATATCATTGGTAGTCTGGTACAAAAACACAAATTGTATGGATCAGACTTGTCATATTATCATTTTTTTTACACATTATCTGTTTTGCAAGAAATGTAAAAGCAATTCATTATGCAAATTTCTGAATCAAATTGACAGTAAGCATTTTTCACACTCAGCAGAAATTTTGGCTTGTATTTTATATTAAATGCATAAATAGAGTGTAATATATGACAAATTGATAAACATTTGTATAGTCTGAAAAGCTTGCAGTATACTTAACAAATATTGATAAATAATATTAGATTTATACACAATGACTTTTCAACAAGTCTCCAAAGTGTTCTTTTTTAAAAGCATTATAGTTCTTAAATTACAATTGTTCCAACTTAATGTGTTTTGGGATCTCCTAAGAAGCTCGGTAATATTCACAATGCTGGATGTACCAAGTGGCAGACACTCTATCAAATACCATGTGTCCAACTCCCATGTCACCCATCTCGACGTCTAGTCGTACAGCTTGCTCATCAGGTAATAAATGTTCAGTAGCAAATAAGACACCGGCCAGACTCTCCATGGAATCATTATACTCATCATCATCCTCCTCATCCCATTCCATCTCATCAATGTCACCTGGAATCTCATTAAAGTACTGTTGTTGTTGTTGATGCTGCTGAGGAATCATAGGATATCCAGACTGGTTATTAAAGTTTTCAATATTTACACTTTCATTGACATATTGAGGATTAAAACTAGGACCAGTCAATGATTGAACATTAGCAACACTAAGAGCACTATTAGGAACTGATACAGCACTGTTTTCATCAACACTTAGGCTTGTTACAATATCACATTCTGTATTGTTATATTGAACACTCATGTCAACATGATCCTCCTGGAAAAGTTGTCTACCAGATAGGTGCTCCTCATTTGCACTGATATTGGTGATTGTAAATTGGTGAAACTCTTCCGGTGTTGTTCCTGTAACATGACGTCTACTTATGATAGTGTCAGGTGTTTGCGCTGGTGTGTTGATCGGGGATATCATTGGCAATAAGGGACCAGGTATAGGAGACAGTGCGGGTTGTACAAGTTGCATGTTTTGGACATTAGGATGCTGGTAAGGTTGCTGCAGTATTTGTTGATCGACTGGAATCAGCTGACCTGGTTGTCCCATCAGAACTTCTGGTGGCCCCATCTCTGCAGAAAGTACACGTCTTACAGTAGAAGCCATTTCAGTTATCTTCAACCACTTCTTCAGTCTGTATTCCTTGTAAATTCTTTTCATCCCCTCGGCAACAGATATTCTGATCATGTGTTTGTATGCTGGTGTCATATGTTCACCCATAGAAGACAAAAATGTCTGGTTACTCAGCTGCTCTATGTATTGGTCTGAAATTAGAAAAGGAAGAGATATAAGTAATTCATAAAAACTTCAATTGATATCATTTTGTTTAAAATGTATAGATGTATAGAGCTATATCTGACAAGAAATGCTCGATTAATTTCAACAAAATTTTAAATCACTTGTTTTCATGAGTCATGACCCTTCATTGTTTTCTCAAATGAGTTTCAACAAAAACTGTCTCTGTAATTTAACAAACATGGTTGCTACAAGTAATCAGAATAAAGTGTTCCCTAATATGTTTTCCACTGTTTAGCAGTTCAAACAGCATTCGCTTAATTCACATATACCCCACTCACTTTCACAAAAATAAATAAAAAAAATTTTTGCTTGAAAAACTATCAAACAGTTATTCAGCCAACTCTATGACTGTCAGATGTAGTTTTACATGCTTTAAAATTCCTTTGTTTGCTGTTAGATTCAATTTTTAAATAAAATTAATAAATAGCAAAAAAAATACATTCAAAATGTTTCATTCATAATGAAATCATGTTTGCTTTAAAAAAACTGAATATTTCATTTCTTTAATGAATGCCGCTATGGAAAAATAATTTCATCATGGGTACGTGCTTAAAAAAAAGAATAATTACTACATTAAAATTAGTATAGTTTTAAGGAAATGGATGTCATTTAAGTATTAGTATGTAATTATGAGAGCCTCCTGTATCTTTCATTGTTTTCTCTGTTTTTGACTAGTATGTTCCTAAGTTTACAATTTAAAAAAAAAAAAGGTTACCTATTATAGAAATGATAATCTAATTTAGTATCAAAATGAGTTGTGTCGAAAAAAAATGAATGTATAGCGGTAAAATTCAATATTAATACTACAAGTAAAATTGTCAATTAGCTATTACCGTATTCAAAATGACTGTGTCCAACATCAGAATTGTTAAAAATAGTGAATGTTGCCTAAATGGTTAGGATACATAACCTCAATACATTGTAAGTTATAAACTTGATTGTTTCAGAGTACTGTATTATACAAAAAATGTCAATGAAATACGTAGTTACACTGTTTGAAGTTTTAAACTACCATTAATTTATTAATTTAATACTTAAATGAAAACAATTTAGCATTGTTCTGCATCTTGTTTTATATTTTTCATTGAACAGTAAATGCAAATGGGTATAAGGTTTATTTAACATCAATTTATGAGAAGTTTTATGAGAATATGTTCAATTATATGTGACCTCATATTATTTTATTTTTCACTGGGGTTTTAATTTTACAACTCAACAGCCAGCGTCATATGGTAACTCCAGCTTTATTGGTGGAATTAGAGACCAGTGTACTCCCGGGACTGAACCACCAATATTGGTCCCGGATGGAGGAATAGTGACACCTAGTCGGAGACCTTAATCACTTTACATCAGGTTACAGTCAATTTGTAACTTCAAATGAACAAAGCTTTTTTCGAAAAGGTTCGAAAAAAAATGATTGGTTAGAAAAAATGGACCTGAATTGACAGTTACGAAATGACAAGGTTACAAATTAACTAGATCCAATCAACCAAGGAGACCCTGGCCTGGCTCTAAGTGGTATTAAATGAGGTTGATATGAAAATGAATTACAAATATACATTGATTTTTTTTTTCGTTCTTTAGACCGATCTGTTGAACAGACCCCTCTCAATTGCATTTTGGTTTCCAATTTCCCAAAATTACCAATGAACATTTTTAAAAAATATATCTAAATCAGACATAAAATGACAAAAGTATGCCCATTTTTTACAAAAAGTATAGTATACTAGTGCAAAGAAACCTGAAAACTTAGTTGACATTGTCTATTGATAAAATGTCTAGTTTATCAGACTCCCAAATTTCCCAGTCTGACCAGACACAGACCCATTCTAAAAAAATCACTGTTGTTGTATAATAATTTTGTCATTTATGATTTTTGGGAAAATGTAGTTTTGCCAATTAAATTATTAAGTGAATTCATACAGACATCCCTGGCTGCATACTCATTGGATAGACCGGGCTACCTACTGGACTGTTTCAAACGTGAAATAAAATATTTAATTCTTAGAGCAAATAATAAACAGTTTTATGTAATAATATTCCTCTAACAAATTAGTTCTATCTGAAGGTTTTATAGCTATAATGTCCAAATTCGGTACATCTAAAGTAAGCGGACAGTCTTTAATTCTGGTTATAATTTTTTTTATAGGTTTTCACAATAGAAAATGATTTACCAGGAGGGTTTTAAAAAATTGTGATAGAAATTTCCATTGAAACTGCGAGTAGTTAGAGAAAAGGGAAGATTCATTTTTATGAAAACATAGGGTGAAAAGATGCCAAAACACAATACAAATCTAATTAAATAAAGAAACTGATATTTTTCAACAAGGGCAACTCTAGGGTAGCTATCAAAGAAATAATTTGGCAATACTGTTTGTATAATATCATTTTTAGTAGCATTGAACATATATGTTCAATAATATTATACCTTAATAGTTTATCTACAATTCAAGTGAACAAATATACCAACATTTTTTAAAATAGCTTTCCCAAAATCTGATAGTATAAATATATGTGTTTTTTTTTATAATAAAATGCTATGTTTACCTATAAAAGTTACAATGTGAAAGATAAGGAATGATCAAAGTCAATAACTGCCTCTTAATCATGTTATTTCTGTCAAATTGAATGAAATAATATATATATGATTTGGAATATCAACATTGTGCAAGACTTCTGGCCTAAATGCAATTACATATAATGAATCTATTTATGTTGATTAAAGAAAATGCTTTTTTCATGTAGAAATGTATTCATCTATGACACAAAAATATTGTATTCATACCCACGGTGTTCTCTCTCAAAATGATCAATAATATGCATACCATATTCTAAAAAATCTTCTTTCATTTGCATATAATTATTTTGATATCTTTTAATAAAAAGGTTATTGTAAGAATCCTTTCATTTTTTTCAAATGCATTGAAAACATTGCGTAATAATTAAATTATACATACCAAGCATGATGATTTCCCTTACAGCACGATCATGAGCCATCAGGTGGTCTCTCAGTAAATCCACAGAAGGTAGGAGATCCATTCTCACAAGAATTTAAGAAATTGTAATATATAATTTCAGGTATTTGAATATAAAAGCTAAATTTCTTCAGTGAGACAGAGTCCAGATGCAATGAAATAATGATTTGTATATCAAAATTATCAAGTTAATATTAACCAAAAATTCATAAATTTGTAACACATTTATCCAATGCAGAACATTATCACTGAATGTTGTTTGCAGTTTGGACCTTAAAATGTACATCAGTCAGTTTATATGCATTGTTTGACAGGCTTCAATAATAATTAATTTATAATTGCAGAAATCACTCTTAGAAGTTTTAATTGACAGCTAGCTTATTACACAAACTGTGATGTCAGATTTAGGGGCTGATAATTGCCCTTTCAATTGTTCTTGGCCCTTTTTACTCTGTGGCCCTTCATTGTATTGGTAATAATAAGGGATCAATTAAGCTTTCATACTGTACACTCTTATCACAGCAAATATTGACAAACAATATTATAAATAACAATAAAAAAGATAAGTCACTATTATCATATTGTATCAGTAAAAGATGGTTAATTTATGACTTAAACCATAAATCTGTACATAAAAGACATACATTAGCTAACAATTAAAAAATAAATAGGGCATTAGGAATGTGCTTTTATAAATATTGACCATTATATGGTTCTTTGACAACTTAAGTGGTTAAGAAGGGACAATGACCCTTTTATGACTATCCAGGGGCATTACTATGATAGCTAAGAATGTAAATTGTTTTGTGAAAGCACAACCATTCATTGTGTGTGATAATTTTTAGTTAAAGATTATTGTACATTTTAATATATCATTTCAATTAATAATGCCAAAATAGCTGACATAATCCCACACATATTTTTAAACATTGGTATTATGTGAAATTATCATTTTATAATAAAAATAGAATTTCCTCTTCCTGAATAACTTTTTGGTTTATTGAAAACATCCAACATTTCAGTTATTTTAGTATTACAACATACTGATGTATTTATTGAATCCAACTGAATATTATCATCATCATTTTAAATTTAATAATGAGAATTCAACTCATTTTCTTTATTTTATTGAAAAAGTCAAGTGCAAGAAATAATTTACAAAGATGAAAAAAAAATCTGTATAACATAATTGTACTCATTTTCGAAAAAAGATAATAATATTTTTATCTGACCTATATTTTTTTTATGATGCATTTTTTAAATTCCTTTTGAACAAGCTTCTGCAAATATCTTTTTTCTGGTTCAAATATTAAATTTAATATCATAGCTACTGACTTTTTGTGCAAAACTGTGGTCATAAACACATTTTATGTAATGGTATTATGAAAGCTAAAATAATATTTGCACTACTTTCTTGTTCTTTATATTCAAATATATCATATTACCAGCCATAGATATACTTCATTTTTCACTGCAAGCCTCGCATTTTTAAAATTATATACACATACCCCCTTAAAGAGATTTCTTTATATTCTTGTAAGTATTTAGATTTTTAAGTATATTTGTCTCAGTGATTATAAGTAGTAATTTGTGAATATTTTGTTCCATAAATTTGGGAAGAAAACCTACTTACTTAGTGCTGCTGTATAATTCTTTTTATACTGCAATTGGTGCAACTTTTTAGTTTTCAGGCTGAACAAATTGTGAATTATTAATTTCTTTGCTGTTCCTACCCAAGTAAATGCAATGCTATGGTTCAAATTTTGTTATTGACTGGTAAAATTTCAGACTAGTGTACATTTGTTTTAATGTATTTATAGGCAAAACAAACAAGTGTTTTCCTATTTGGTTCTCAAACATGTGTAGGGGGACTAATAACCAATATCTAAGTGTTTCATAAATAATTATAAGATGTTCCAAATTTCATTTAAATATGCAATTTAGTTACATTAATCTACAATAAATCATGTGACATTGTATCAGGTGTACTTTACTTTTTCAACAATAATGTCCATACATCAAATCCAGAAAAAATATTATTTTTACATCATAATTGTATAGGGTAGGTATGGTATGCCTTTTATCTTGTGTTTTTTATGGTATCGGATTACCGTTGTCATAATCTTGACGATCAAAACAATTATTTTCAGGCTGCCAATGAAGGAGCTAGGAACCCTGGCATACGCTATGGATACAATTTGCAGTATGATAAACCAAAAACATCTGCCTCGACTCATGCAGAGGAAAAACAAGGGAGGCTACCTCCATCAGAATTAGGACCAAGCAACTTCAGAGTTGCAGAACCTAAGGTAGCTGAACCCGCAATTTCAAGCATTGGTAACATAAAAGTTAAAACATCGCACTTACCAGCTGAAAGTCGACGGACTTACGGTATAAGTAACGTTAGAGTAGTTGACAGATCATCTGTTGACTCATTACATTCCAGAGATAATGGAGAAGATAATGCTTATGACGCTAGAAAGTTTGTGTATGCAAATAATGTGCAAGTGTTTGGTGGTGATAATTCTATAACAGAGACTGAATTCGAAGAAGGGACTCAGGATACACGTAATAGTGATAGGGGCCGTGTACTCAGTACTAAAATAAAAAGTGGGGAACTGGAACCAGAAAGGGTCAGAGAGCCTGTGACCCCTGATGATAATTATGACGCTTATAGAGAGAATGAGATTGGATATTTAACGACCAATTCTGACCTTGAAGCAAGAAGACTTCATGACAGGAGGTTGGGGAATGATAATAACTTGGACATTGGAGGTCATAGGTCAGTGTCGCCGGAAAGAAGTGAAGATAGATACATGTGGTCATATGGTCACTGGACAGAATGCTCAAGCCAATGTGGGACAGGTCAGATGTGTTTTCATTGTAATACTTTTGTAAATATAAAATACTTTCCAAAAAATGTTTTTGTGTAAATCTTTTAGGTTTCATATCACTGCATGGCAACTTAATTATCATTTTCCCTAGTTAGGTTTTATTACCGAACACGGAAATGATTGTTCTCAATAATGAGATATAGCTTTCATCTGGTGTTGGTTATTGCCAGTATTTGATTCTTAGTTGTGGCAGGTCATAACACTCTACAAAAATTTGACAAAAGTGTTAATTTTCCTCAATATGCAGAGAGGTTGCCATCTCCTTGTGGAAGGATAAGTTAGTACTGGTTAGAATACAGTCCAGAAAAAACTGGTTAGGTGAACTGGCCGCCATACACAATTGAAAAATTGCTGAAAAATGGTTTTAAACCCACTGAAAAAAGAATAAGAGAAATCTTTAAAAACATCAAAGCTATGCTTTAAAAAAAGATGAAAAAGTTTAAATCAGAAAACGGGCATCAGTTTTCTTAGAATTGATATTGCTGCCATTTGGAACTTGTAGCAAAGAAGTTCCATTCCTTCAAAAGTGATAATACAAAAATGTAAAAATAATGTTTATTAATTTGGATGTGAGGTAATATGTGTTCTTCTATAGGTGTTCAGAGGAGAATAGTGTCCTGTGTAGATAGAGTAAAGAGAGAATCAACTGAAGAAAAATATTGTCATGGCAACAAGCGACCTTCTACATCACAACCTTGTAGCAATGGTGACTGTCGTTCAGATAGTCCATCTTCTTATGTGTAAGTTACCAAAAGATTTTATTATCTGTGATGGTGGTGGCTGTGGTCCCATGGATAGTGTGCTGGATTTATAACCTGGCAATCCAGGTTTGATTCTTGATTGTGACAGGCCATAACCCATCCATGAAAATTTGTGAACAATGTCAATTTTTCTCTTCATGTGCAGAAGTTGTTGGCTCCTTGTGGTAGGGTCAGTCTAGGAAAACTTGTTAGGTGTATTTATTTTAAATACCAGAACAACAGTTGAAAAATGGTGTTAAACACAAATAAACCTATTGTCTGTGGTTGGTAAAGATTGTATTTATTAACATTTACAAAACTTACAAGTAGAAGCTAAAAGGCAAAAGACCTTTTTGTCTATTATAGCATTGTATTTTTGTACATAAACATTGATTTTCTACAAGTGTTCATAAAACAATATTCTTATTTGCAAACCATTAACATTTTGTCATTTACATAACTGGTGTAATTCAGATATAGATACTTAGTTTAGAGATCTTTGAAAAATTCAAAAGTGACTGTTTATTATGTAGAAACAGAGGCATTACTTTCATTTTAAAAATTCACCTACCTAATTATTTGATATCATATTGATGATGAAAATTAATTTAGGTTGATTTAAGTAAAAAATTCATCAATGAAAGTATGTCAAAGAATAAGCTCTATATCTATAGTTATATATTTTAGACGGTGGCAGGTTGGATCATGGGGTGAATGTTCCACTAGTTGTGAGATAGGGGACCAAATACAAGATGTGTTCTGTGAGGCCGTGTATGACGATGGTACATCAAAGCGTGTTGATGATGAGCAATGTTTGACGGTGTACCGAGCTAAACCCCAGTATCGTAGATCATGTAATGATGGGGTACCTTGTCAGGGACCCAGTTATAAATGGACATCTTCGGATTGGAGACAGGTATTTTATTTCAATCTTTATTGTTGAAGTAACATGATTGTTTGTCTCAGGAGATAAAAAGATTCACCCTTAATGAAATATTGGCCAAGAAGTTAACTTTTGTTTTCCAAGCTTTGGTTAATTTAGATTTACAGCATTTAAATTTGAGTGGCACTGTGGTGTCATATCGCCCTGTATGACTCCTGCATGTTGTTGACATCCAATGGACATTGCATTGCCTTATCAAGTAATTTGCAAGTAAACTACTTATAATGTTTATGTTACAAATCTACAGTGTAGTGTAACATGTGGTGAGGGTGTCCAGTCTAGAAGAATTGACTGTAGAATGGTGGGTAACAATGGTCGTGTACGTGATGATGAATGTTCACCAGATTTACGTCCTGTAGATAGAAGAAGATGTAAACTTGCAGAATGTACAGTAGATGGAGAGGTTTGTTCATAATGTTAACATTACTTGCCATATTGTTACATTAAATAAAACAAACCTTAAAGTCCCCATGTGTCACATTACTGTCCTGATGCATGACATCGTAGTCCTCATATATGATGTCAAATCCTCATTTATGACATTACAGTCATATTATATGACATCTAATCCTCATAAATGATATCAAAGTCCTCATATATGACATTACAGTCATTGTATATGACATCAAATCTGTGACATCACAGTCTTCATATATGACATCACAGTCTTCATATTTGACATCAAAGACTTCATATATGACATCAGTCTTCATATATGACATCACAGTCTTCATATTTGACATTACACTCAAATGCCGTTTATAAAAATATAAAATAATAAATGAAATTTTGTTGGGAGAAACATTCGACTGATTTTGTTTGTAAGTTTTTCTCTCTTCAGCAACATTCAAACATGTGATGAAATACATAATTGATATCAATGACTGCTTGCATGATGGAATATAATTATATAAGATTAAGATTTAAATGTTTTTACATTTTAGAATAACAGGATCATTAGGCCACAGCCAGACAGATATATGTGGAAGTCTTCTAACTGGAGACCGGTAATCATGTTTGTTATATGATGCTGCTTGTTTAGATTTAGATTTTAGATTTTATTTCGGTATTATGCATAAACATGGTAAGTCCCTATCTGCATACATATAAAACAATAGGATAATAAAATGTATGAGGAATTAAATCAAGTCAATAACACCATGCCTAGGATAAAACGAAAAAAAGAACTTAATCACTTATTTCCATAGTAGTTAATTGAGTTGAGTTTTGCATGATCATATTATATAAGCCCAGATGTTAAGCTTATATCATTTGTTGTAGAAAATATTAAATAAATGTAATTACTAGGTTGGTAAACAGAATGAAGCTGCTGAATCATGGATATTTAACAAATTTGGGTAAATATCAGGATTTTGGGGGGGGGCATCGAAAAGAGTTTTTAAATTATGTGTGTTCAGTTGCTGGGTTAATTATTGTTGGTTTGGAAATAATTCTTTCATGACATTTATATCATTTATTTACAGTGTAGTGTAACATGTGGTGAGGGTGTCCAGTCTAGAAGAATTGACTGTAGAATGGTGGGTAACAATGGTCGTGTACGTGATGATGAATGTTCACCAGATTTACGTCCTGTAGATAGAAGAAGATGTAAACTTGCTGAATGTACAATAGAAAGAGAGGTTTGTTACATTTATAGCTTATCCATTGGTTTGTTGTGAACATTTAAAGAAAACTTAACACATAAGGTCTAATGAACATACAATGTGTCAATCATTCTGCCCTAGTGCAACACATCACCTTTACCATTACATTAAGACATTAGTCATACTGCAACAGTATGACATCTTCCAAACCATAGCAGTATGACATCAGCCACCCTACAATAGTATGACATCTTTCTAACCATTATAGCAGTATGACACCACTCATTCTACAACAGTATGACATCTTTCTAACCATTATAGCAGTATGACTTAACTCAGTCTACAACAGTATGATATAACCTTATCCTTGCATTATGACACAAATCTTTCTGTTAAAATAATATTATCTTAACCATATCTTCCTGTCAAAGCCAGAGCATGTTATGTAAGTCATTAGTAAGCTTCAATAAAAAACCCAACTACATACACATGTAATAAATTACATACAGGGATGGAGTGGGGGTGGGCATGTGCAATATCTGCAACTTTATTATTTTATATTTAAGGATAACAGGATTATTACACCAGCACCTGACAGATATATGTGGAAGTTTTCAAATTGGAGACAGGTAAAAAAATTGTTTCCTAAAATGGGGGGGGGGGGCATTAAATAGGTTGGGGGCGTTGAATAGGACATTTTTGGTAAGCCTATCTTCGCAGCAAACTAAGCAAGTTTCAGATTAATGTATCATTTGAAGACCTATCATTGTCTTTTCTACACTTTTTACCCTGGATTGAGAAAATCAAGTCTTGTTCATAGAACTGTATTTATGCTGCTAATAATACTATGTATGTTTTTAGAACTGAACAGAAGACTAAAGAAAGTTGTACTGTGTAAAGTATCTGAAACGCTAGGCGGGCATTCAAAACAAATCTACCAAAAAATAATACTGCAGGTCAGTCAAACCTGCAAACAAAGGTCACTAGTGGGAAATACAAAATGTGGCCTTTATTCAGAGGTCATTTTGTTATTGATAATCATAGACAGTTTTAGATGAACAACCTTTATTCACATGGTGGCTTTTATTCAGAGGTGACTGCTAACACAGGTGTGACTGTAAATGAAATTGTTTCAAAATTGTTCTTGTCCGTTTCGGATTATTAATTCATAAATCATTTACAGTGTAGTGTAACATGTGGTGAGGGTGTCCAGTCTAGAAGAATTGACTGTAGAATGGTGGGTAACAATGGTCGTGTACGTGATGATGAATGTTCACCAGATTTACGTCCTGTAGATAGAAGAAGATGTAAACTTGCTGAATGTACAATAGAAAGAGAGGTTTGTTTAATTTGTTTGAACTTTCTAAAAAATTGAAATTATATAGAAGTAATCATGCTATATAAATAAGGTGTATCATTTTGTCATAATGTAATCTTGATATTCTGATCTTTAAATTTCTTCTTTGATATACTTTTAATCTGATGAAGGCAAATGTACCGAAACGTTTATATTAATATCAAATGTATAATCATTACTACATGTTTGTGATATGATTTATTCAATATTTTTAAATTTTCTTTTGCGCTACTAATTAGAACTAATTAAAGCAAATTGAATAAATACACTCAATGATTTACATTATTGAACATGAGGATAGTCGAATGCACATGATGCTTCACACGATTTTTGCCGAGCCCGCTTGAGGTCAGCTTGACATAGTCGCCACTATGGCAGTTGCGTGACTGTACGTTAGTTGGTCAGTTAATTAGTTAGTTTGTCTGTCTGACCTTCCATCCATCTGTCCAGATTTTCCTTGTCTGATTGTATCTCCCTTATGCATTGACATATTTGAAAATAACTTGGCATAATTGTTAAACACCATGAGACGGTGTGTCGCACGCAAGACCCAGGTCAGTTGGCTAAAGATCAAGGTAACATTTAGAGGTCCAACGTCTAAATAGAGTATTATAGGCCTTATTCAGGCTATATCTCCCTTATGCATTGACATATTTGAAATTGACTTGGCATTCATTATACAATGAGACAATGTGTCCTGGGCAACACCCAGGTCCATAGGTCAAAAGTCAAGATCACACTTTTGGTCGAATGTATTTTCCTTGTCTGAGCTGTAACTTCTGTTTGCATTCAAGGAATTTGAAACAACTTGGTATAAATGACTATTAAATGTTTACTTCAATGAGATGATGTGTCATGAACATCATCTAGTCACATAGCTCGAAGGTCAAGATCACAAGCTTTCTAAACAGCGGGCTCGACATGTTCCCATTGGGCATCTAGTCATGTTGTGATATTTTGGACACTTTTATTCTTGTAGGAGAACAGGATCATTAGGCCACAACCAGAGAGGTACACATGGAAATCATCTGACTGGGGACAGGTGATACATTTTTTGTGTGTTTTAAATGAGGAAATAAATTAATATACTGCATCAGTTGCAGATACACCAAGATGATTGGAATGACTCCTGATTTTTAAATGCCATAGCAGTAGCTTTAGAAAATGTAACAAGCCAGTCATTAAATTTTGGGTAACATTGATAATAAGATGATTTTGTATTAATTTAAGATTGAGATGGACTTTCTACTATTTTCTACTTGTACTAACAAAGTTGTGTGACTACGCATTCTCAGCAAAGAACACAATTATACTGTGAAGGGACAAATAAATGGGTTAGGACAATAGTTATTATATCTTTTGTTACATACAGTGTAGTGTAACATGTGGCGATGGTGTCCAGTCTAGAAGAATTGACTGTAGAATGGTGGGTAACAATGGTCGTGTACGTGATGATGAATGTTCACCAGATTTACGTCCTGTAGATAGAAGAAGATGTAAACTTGCTGAATGTACAGTAGAAAGAGAGGTATGTTACATTTATAGCTTAGCCATTGGTTTGTTGTGAACATTAAAGAAAACTTAACACCTAAAGTCTCATGAACATATGATGTGTCGATCATTCTACCCAAGTGCAACACATCATCTTTACCATTACATTATGACATCAGTCATACTACAACAGTATGACATCTTCCAAACCATAGCAGTATGACATCAGCCACCCTACAACAGTATGACATCTTTCTAACCATTATAACAGTATGACATAACCTCATCCTTGCATTATGACACAAATCTTTCTGTTAAAATAATATTATCTTAACCATATCTTCCTATCAAAGCCAGAGCATGTTATGTAAGTCATTAGTAAGCTTCAATAAAAAAACCAACTACATACACATGTAATAAATTACATACAGGGATGGAGTGGGGGTGGGCATGTGCAATATCTGCAACTTTATTATTTTATATTTAAGGATAACAGGATTATTACACCAGCACCTGACAGATATATGTGGAAGTTTTCAAATTGGAGACAGGTAAAAGAATTGTTTCCAAAAATGGGGGGGGGACATTAAATAGGTTGGGGGCGTTGAATGGGACATTTTTGGTAAGCCTATCTTCGCAGCAAACTAAGCAAGTTTCAGATTAATGTATCATTTGAAGACCTATCATTGTCTTTTCTACACTTTTTACCCTGGATTGAGAAAATCAAGTCTTGTTCATAGAACTGTATTTATGCTGCTAATAATACTATGTATGTTTTTAGAACTGAACAGAAGACTAAAGAAAGTTGTACTGTGTAAAGTATCTGAAACGCTAGGCGGGCATTCAAAACAAATTACCAAAAAATAATACTGCAGGTCAGTCAAACCTGCAAACAAAGGTCACTAGTGGGAAATACAAAATGTGGCCTTTATTCAGAGGTCATTTTGTTATTGATAATCATAGACAGTTTTAGATGAACAACCTTTATTCACATGGTGGCTTTTATTCAGAGGTGACTGCTAACACAGGTGTGACTGTAAATGAAATTGTTTCAAATTTTTTCTTGTCCGTTTCGGATTATTAATTCATAAATCATTTACAGTGTAGTGTAACATGTGGTGAGGGTGTCCAGTCTAGAAGAATTGACTGTAGAATGGTGGGTAACAATGGTCGTGTACGTGATGATGAATGTTCACCAGATTTACGTCCTGTAGATAGAAGAAGATGTAAACTTGCTGAATGTACAGTAGAAAGAGAGGTTTGTTTAATTTGTTTGAACTTTCTAAAAAATTGAAATAATATAGTAGTAATCATGCTATTTAAATAAGGTGTATTATTTTGTCATAATGTAATCTTGATATTCTGATCTTTAAATTTCTTCTTTGATATACTTTTAATCTGATGAAGGCAAATGTACCGAAACGTTATATTAATATTAAATGTATAATCATTACTACATGTTTGTGATATAATTTATTCAATATTTTAAAATTTTCTTTTGCGCTACTAATTAGAACTAATTAAAGCAAATTTAATAAATACACTCAAAGATTTATGTTATTGAACATGAGGATAGTCAATGCACATGATGCTTCACTCGATTTTTGCCGAGCCCACTTGAGGTCAGCTTGACAATGGCAGTTGCGTGACTGTACGTTAGTTGGTCAGTTAATTAGTTAGTTTGTCTGTCTGACCTTCCATCCATCTGTCCGGATTTTCCTTGTCTGACTGTATCTCCCTTATGCATTGACATATTTGAAAATAACTTGGCATAATTGTTAAACACCATGAGACGGTGTGTCGCACGCAAGACCCAGGTCAGTTGCCTAAAGATCAAGGTTGCATTTAAGAGGTCCAACGTCTAAATAGAGTATTATAGGCCTTGTTCAGGCTATATCTCCCTTATGCATTGACATATTTGAAAATGACTTGGCATTATACAATGAGACAATGTGTCCTGGGCAACACCCAGGTCCATAGGTCAAAAGTCAAGATCACACTTTTGGTCAAATGTATTTTCCTTGTCTGAGCTGTAACTTCTGTTTGCATTCAAGGAATTTGAAACAACTTAGGATAAATGACTATTAAATGTTTACTTCAATGAGATGATGTGTCATGAACATCATCTAGTCACATAGCTCGAAGGTCCAGATCACAAGCTTTCTTAACAGCGGGCTCGACATGTTCCCCTTGGGCATCTAGTCATGTTGTGATATTTTGGACACTTTTATTCTTGTAGGAGAACAGGATCATAAGGCCACAAGCAGAGAGGTTCACATGGAGATCATCTGACTGGGGACAGGTGATACATTTTTGTGTGTTTTAAATGAGGACGTTGATTAATATACTGCATCAGTTGCAGGTATGCCAAGATGATTGGAATGACTCCTGATTTTTAAATGCTACAGCAGTAGATTTAGAAAATGTAACAAGCCAGTCTTCAAATTGTGGGTAACATTGATAATAAGATGATTTTGTATTAATTTAAGATTGAGATGGACTTTCTACTATTTTCTACTTGTACTAACAAGGTTGTGTGACTACGCATTCTGAGCAAAGAACACAATTATACTGTGAAGGGACAAATAAATGGGTTAGGACAATAGTTATTATATATTTTGTTACATACAGTGTAGTGTAACATGTGGCAATGGTGTCCAGTCTAGAAGAATTGACTGTAGAATGGTGGGTAACAATGGTCGTGTACGTGATGATGAATGTTCACCAGATTTACGTCCTGTAGATAGAAGAAGATGTAAACTTGCTGAATGTACAGTAGAAAGAGAGGTATGTTACATTTATAGCTTATCCATTGGTTTGTTGTGAACATTTAAAGAAAACTTAACACATAAGGTCTAATGAACATACAATGTGTCAATCATTCTGCCCTAGTGCAACACATCACCTTTACCATTACATTATGACATCAATCATTCTACACTAGTATGATATAACCCTTACCATAGCAGTATGACATCACTCATTCTACAACAGTATGACATAACCCTTACCATAGCAGTATGACATCACTCATTCTACAACCATATGACATAACCCTTACCATAGCAGTATGACATCACTCATTCTGCAACAGTATGATATAACCCTTACCATAGCAGTATGACATCATTCATCATTCTACAACAGTATGACATAACCCTTACCATAGCAGTATGCCATCACTCATTCTACAACAGTAAAACATTACCCTTACCATAGCAGAATGACATCATTCATTCTACATCAGTATGACATAACCCTTACCATAGCAGTATGCCATCACTCATTCTACAACAGTATGACATAACCCTTACCATAGCAGAATGACATCACTCATTCTACAACAGTATAACATAACCCTTACCATAGCAATTTGACATCACTCATTCTGAAATAGTATGGCACCACCCTTACCATAGCAGTATAACATCACTCATTCTGAAATAGTATGGCACCACCCTTACCATAGCAGTATGGCATCACTCATTCTACAACAGTATGACATAACCCTTACCATAGTAGTATGACATCACTCATTCTACAATAGTTTGGCACCACCCTTACCATAGCAGTATGACATCACTCATTCTACCACAGTATGGTACCACCCTTACCATAGCAGTATGACATCACTCATTCTACAATAGTATGACATAACCCTTACCATAGCAGTATGACACCACTCATTCTACAATAGTTTGACATAACCCTTACCCTAGCATTATGACATCACTCATTCTGCAATAGTATGGCACCACCCTTACCCTAGCATTATGTCATCACTCATTCTGCAACAGTATGGCACCACCCTTACCCTAGCATCATGGCATAAATATTTCTGTAAAAATATCACTGTCTTACCGTATCTTCATATCAAACCCAGATTTTCAAATAAACCTATTTCACTTGAAACATTTATTTAAGTATGTTATGTAAGCTTAAAAAACAACTACATGTAATAAAATTACATATGTGTGATGTCAGTAACTTTATTATTTTATATTTAAGAATAACAGGATCATTAGACCAGCACCTGACAGTTATATGTGGAAGTTTTCAAATTGGAGTCAGGTAAAAAAATTGTTTGTCATGTTTTTAATGGATGATAAACTAATTTGCAAACCCTAAACACCCAGGGTAAAAGATTTGGCAAAAGCGAGCATTTATTTTAGACTGTTTATCATTGAAATTAGTCGTAATTTTATTCCATTCAGGGGCCATGTAAATGCCAAAGGTAGCACTTTTTTAACACACAATAACATGTTTTGATGGATTTTTTATTTCCTTGATTTTCTGATTATAGATATAATTATGTTGTTTCCTAAAATTGGGGGGCATTCATTAGGTTTTGAGCCGATGAATAGGGCATTTTTGGTATGCTTATCTTCGTAGTAAACTTAGCAGGTTTCAGATTATGTACCTTATTAAGACTATTTGTTGTCTTTCCCTGGAATGAGAAAATCAAGTCTTGTTCATAGAACTATATTTATAAGCTAATACCATGTTTGTCTGTGAGTTATACTGTTGTACTGTGTAAAGTATCTGAAATGCTAGGCAAGAATTCAAAACAAATCTACAAAAAAATAATATTGCAGTATAGTCATTTAAACTTGTGAACAAAGGTCACCATTTGGAAAGACAAAATTTGGCCTTTATTGACAGGCAGCGTTTTGTTTTGAGGTCATTTTGTTCTTTATAACCAATGACAGTTTTTTATTGAATGACCTTTATTCACAAGATGACCTGTATTCAGAGGTGGCTGCTAACACAGGTTTGACTGTAAATGAAACTGTCTTGTTCGGATATTAATTTTCATTTCTTTTCAATTTCACAGTGTAGTGTAACATGTGGTGAGGGTGTCCAGTCTAGAAGAATTGACTGTAGAATGGTGGGTAACAATGGTCGTGTACGTGATGATGAATGTTCACCAGATTTACGTCCTGTAGATAGAAGAAGATGTAAGCTTGCTGAATGTACGGATGAACCAGAGGTACTAGATACTAGATGTTTGACTGTATGTTATACTGTATTTTCATTTATTTTCATTCTGCTCAATTTTCGTGGATTTTACTAAAATGGCTATTTCATGGGGACATAAATTTGTGGATTCTGCATTTTAATTTGTGGGGATTTGATTTCGTGGATGAGCAGACCCACGAAATCCACGAAATAAAATCCCAAATGAAAATTAATGATTCCACAGTATTTATGTTTAAAGGGCTTAACAGTACTGATTTAAACTTCTTTGTTAAAAATCATTGTATTCCCTTATTATGCCTCCCGCTATTCAAAATGGTGGAAGGGCATAGGGTGTACCCCTGTCTGTCCGTCCATCCTTCCAGGTGAATATAACTTCATTTGTCCATTCTAATTTTAGTTTCTGAGTGATAACTCGAGAAATGTTTCATGGATTGGTTTCCTATTTTACATGTGTATAATAATAAAATACAGATCAATTTCAATTAAAACCAAACATTTTCGCAGTGTTATGGTCCCTTTTTGACTTAGCATTCAGCGGGGGCATTTGTGTCCTCAGCACACATTTCTGTTTTATAGTATCATTACATTTGTTGTATAGAATTATAAGTACGACTGAAGTTAGTTTTGCAGTAATTTACTACCTCAAACTGGCTGGAAATGTCAAAATTAGTTTCAGTTAATAGATGCCAGTTGTCTACCACACAATGTGATAATATTCTGTTCTTTGCACATGTGAAAATACTAGTAAGTAATGGATCATGAATACATATAAAACTTAAACATTCCCTATTTTTTGCCAATTTTGATTGTACCTGATAATTGTAATTTCAAGGGAATCAACTCTGTACATCCAGTATTTTTTATAGACAGTGACTTCCCTTTACCACTCCACTAAATTTATTAGCAGATTTCTAGGTGTAAATGCACATTAGTATTATTATCTAATAAACCTGTTGAAACATGCTGAAAATTTCCTGTGATCTAAGAGTAACTTCTTTAAATACTGCATTATCATAATATCATTTTAAAAATGAGAAAACACACTAAATATTGTCCTTGTTATAATAGACATATTACCACAGAAATGACTGATATTTCTGTGGGGGGAGGGGCACTGATCCAAATGACACTTGCTTGGAATATACAAGCAGATACGGAAAACCTACTTAAAAAGTACACATGAGACATTCTTTTTAATGTTTCTTGTATAAATGTTTGTTATACAATGATGTGTTAGTTGTTTGAAGTACTCATGAGAAGTTTGCTAATTAAGAAGTAAGTTTTTAAGTGGAATTTAATTAAGGTTCCATTATTACTACATTTATTTTCTTGTCTACTTAACTCATCTAAGATAAGTACACTATATCAGTGCTAAATGTCAGAGCTAATCAACATAAGAACATATTTCAGGTTATTTTTGCTCCACTCTTGACTTGATTATGCATCTTTTGTCTTTGTGTATCTGTTAAGTCACAATTCTGCATTTTTGGTTATAAATATCAATTTTCAGGTAACTCAAATACTTGTTGTTATTCACTCACTTTTCTCTCATTTCGTTATTGCTTGAAAATAATTACCAAAGGTCATGTATTTGAACTTATTGATATACTTAGTGATAGTCAATTTTTTAATTTCATTTATAAAATGTATAAGAGAAACACACGTTCCCATCTACCTCAGTATAGATGCTTTGGGAGATTTCTTAAACACTGTCTTATAATACTGTTATCAAAGAATAAATCTGTCTCCTAGAAACAATTTAATGCTTATTATGCAGTATTTTTGTTAGATAACCGTCTGATTGTATCTTGTATGATGATGATGAGTTTGATTAATGATTTAAATTTTAATAAAACTTTCAGACATAGGCCTTAAACAATCTTTGTTTCTGGTTACATGCTCAATAAGAATTACGGGTGACTATTGGGTCCAGTTTTGACTATTGCAATACTATTAATTGCTATTGCTGAAAGTACTATTGCGATACTATTGTGTGCTTTTTTATGCATGGGGTTATTTACAATTACTTTAATAACAAGATGCATCGGAAGTTGTTTTAAATTAATAATAAACTTTTTAAGAAGGAAAGTATCGTTACTATTGATAGTTGAGCTAACTATCGGTGATAATTATTGGATCAAGACTTTAACTATCGATCCATACTATCGAGACACTTGGGATAGCAATGCATCAATATTTTGATGCATCGGCCCACCCCTATTAAAAATGGAGTAGGCAGAGGTCAGGATTTTAATTTTTTTATGTATTTTGATTCTTGAGAAGTATGTGTTAAAGTAAAATAGGTTAGAATGTAGCATGATGTACTGATAGATTAGGGTTGCTTAGAAATACTAGGGTAGTTTGGGTAACCAGAAACAGTTTTCTTTTATACTTTATAGACAAAATTATGCTTTTTGTGAGAGACTTAATTATTAGTCTTTGATGTGAATGTTTTCTTGCATATCAAGTGTGTACATTATGCAATAGCATGGAATGATAATTAATTCTACTTCAAAATAAACAAATTACTTCAAGTGTTTACCTCTTCAAAATTCTAGGCTACCAGTTTTTACATTAATAATTATACACATGCATGCATTCATTACTTACAGAGAAAAAACAATTAGGTTTTTGTTAAAAAATGTTTGGTTGCTGTCTTCAATCTGTCATCTCAAAAAGGCTGGGTTAAAGAAATAGAGGTTTATGTGTTTATTTATGCAGTAAAACCTATGAACTTAAGATCCAAAGGGACAGAAAAATTACTTTTATGCGCAGTTTGCTTTATTAATAGGTTGATTTGGTCTTATTTTATCATTGAATGTGTACTGAAGACTTATGGCTGCGCTGATTATGGCCATTATCCATAGGTGACTGCTTACCCAGGTTTTATAGTATTCTGCCTAAATTATACCAACCAGGGCCAGGCAACAGAAAACATATCCGTTTTATCATGACTTGAGCATAATGATACATACACATCTATCAGTATTAAATAAGGTTAAATTCCTGCTGGAAACAAATTGATTCCAACATAATTTATTGGTGATTAGTGTAACATATTGCTTTATAAATACAGTGAATGAATGGATTGATTGTAGAAGAAATGTATGATAATTGCCTTCATATTTCAAACTATCTATTAACCCCATGTAGAGCTTATTTCACCTACAGAGATATTTAAGTATTATACAATTGGTATGCTTCAATAATGGGAGAAAATTACACTGTCTAAATTTATGACTTAATAATTTTTTAAGACTGGAATTAAACAAAGCCATTTTGCAAGAGCTCTCAATTTATAATTTCAATGAAATCATGTCATAACAAATTAATTACTCTGTAGATAAAGTGCAGTCTTGATTGATCCATAACACCAAAAATGTAAAATCCAAAATTGATCTTGGTTAATTGTGGGATGAACATAATCATCGTCGTCAATGTTTTTGTTGTTGTTGTTGCTGCCAATAATGATGATGATAATGGCTTGTCAGTTGGTAGAGATATTATGTTACTGATGAGCCTGCCAACATATAGAGAACTAAAGCTTCATGTATAATTTTAAAAGAAGTCACCTTCTGGTCATAAAATCTGGTTGTCAGGTGACCAATTAATTAAGTGAAATGCCGAAAAATTGTAAGTGGCAATGTCAAAATTATAGTATGCATCCAGATGACACCTATGGTAGTCAGTCATATATTTTACCACAGTTTGTATTGAACAAATTGTCTGACTTCAATAGAAATGTATTTTTACCTTTTCTCTGAGAATTGATGTCCATTCTTTTCTTGCAAAGTCTACTAGGCCCTTTTTGTGCTAAAAACAAGAAATGGTATGAAAAAGGGTGCTCATTGTGGAGTAACCTAGCAATATTTATTATAACTTGTTGTTTCTTATAAGGATGACTTTAATGATGTTGTGTTGGTTATTTCAGAGGGTAAGATTAACAGATTGCAGAAAGTCAAGGTATGGATGTTGTCCAGACCAGTATAATGCTAAGAGATATGAGAATGATAACTGTATGTCTCTAGGTGAGTGGTGAATGTTGATATGATATTACTTATATTGGCATTGCCAATTTATTCCACATTTTATAAATTATGTGATGATGCCGATGTCCACAGCAATTTAGTGTCTGCTCTGTAACTCTTATTTTTTTCAATCTTTTAAAGATACATCTATAATTATGTTATGATTATTTTGACGGATATGAAATTCAATACTTTTTCTGTCTGTAAGGTCTGACTAATTAGACTATTTATGACAGCAAGAAATCTTTTTATTTTGCTCCATCCAAATTCAGTTATGAAATCTGCCAACTGGAAAGGTTACTGTCTGCCATACTTGTGATGTTTAGATTTGTCACACTGATTGTATCAGGAAATTTCAATTTTTATTTTCAAATGATAATGAGACATTGTAAATCATTTTTTTTGTTTAATATGACAGTCTGGTTATAAAGACCTCGTAAAATGCTAAAATTGAAACTCGAGAAATTATAAAACATGATGTATCTTTTTTCACCTTCTGTATGAAGAGCTGTCTTAAATGTGATGTATAGGTAACACCTTCATGTTTGTTTTGACATAGACATTAGAGATAATGTGAAAAAAGGGATTATTTCTGGTTACTCAACCTACACTAACTTTCTGAGTGACCCTAGACGTTTAATTGGGTTTAAGGATTGGGAAATCCAATTTCTTCTTTGTTTTCTTTTCCTCACACTTTTGAGAGCCCTCAAAAAGCTATATAACTATACCTACCTACCCTAGCTATTTCTTACATCATCTGTTCATCATTTTGTATTTTTTTGCGACTATTTTCAAGCAGGAAATTGACACATAAAATGTAGTCAACTAGAATGATTAAATATTAAATGAAAGTTCGCTTGAGTGAAGAAGTTTTAATTTAATTGAATATTATTCTTTTATGTACAATGAAATGTTCACAATTGAAAACGTTTTGCTAAGATATCTATTTATGGCCAACAAAAATGGACATAATTCATTCCAGTTAAATTTCATTTTTATCATAAAGTAACACATCAGTAACCTCATTGCTTATTTGATTGTTAAAGCCCTTGAAATTCAATTACTGTTTTTATCAATGGGTGATTTATTATTCAATTTTTGTTATAGAAGGTGGTCCTGAAATAATATATGACTTGTTTTTATATCAAATTGATAGCTATGCTTGATTTTTTATGCTTTTAAAGTCAACAAATATTATAACCATATCTATAAACATGACTATTATTTTTGTGGTGTAAGAGATAGTTTGTGGTTAGCTTTACATAATGAACAGTTGCTGTTGAACAGTAAACTTGCACCCAATGCTGTAATGGTAGTGTACATTTGATTTATAATGATCAGTGTCATTGTTTGTGAGTTTATTTGTTGTTTTATGGCCCATTCAACAGTTATGGTTATTTCAGCACCATCCAGAAAGATGGGAGAGAAGATACAAACTGGGCTTTTATATTCCTACTCTTATTTTGAATACTTTTTCTGGTTCTTCAGGGCTTTTTTTCCTTCTTTAGCAGGGGCCATTAACAAGGTCTTCCCCCTATAAGGAAAATTCTTTAAAATCATGCAATTTTCCTTAAAATTCAATTTACATCAAGATTTTTCATTTCATTTTGCAAAAATTATGCCTTATTTTCCCCAAAAATTTAAGGAAAAGGCCGCTTCCCCTACCTGTGAAAGAAAAGCCCTGTTCTTTATTGTGCTCAGTGTAAAGCATTGATACACACCTCACACATGATTTTCTGGACACAGTAGTGTGATTAGTAAGATGGGGACACTGAAAAAGTATCCCTGAAATACTGAAGGTGAAGCTGAGATTTCGAACCACGCCCTTCTGATAAGGTGTCCAGATGCAGTCTTAAAGGAGCAACATCCGATCAGACTATCGGATGCAAATTAACTCTCTCTCTACATTGTTTTATCTAATGAACTCTCTCTCTACATTGTTTTATCAGTGATAGACATACAGTGAATACTGACTGTACTGAAGCAGACGATGGGTTTAAACCATATAAACTCCTCCCTCTAATTCAAATTTGAATTTCTGTTATAAATTGTTTTGAAAATATAAGAACCTAAATCTTCATACATTTTGAAATTTCTTATCTGGACTGATCAAAGAATCATCATGCTTCATACAGAACTTTTTTTAGTGATTAAAATCACCATTTAATATCAGATATTTTCAAAAATCTCTCCCTGACCTGAAAACAGTTTAAAAATCAAGGGAAACCACCCACCAGCCATTACCTCCTTTATTTACCCCTGTTGGGGGTTTAAGCATCCATAGAATTCTGCCTTGTAATAACAACATGATATGTTGAAGTCTCTACCTTAAAAGTCAATTTCATAGATAAAGTATGCTTTGAATTAGTCTTGAAATGATATGAACTGACTAGAATTACTTGTTCTCATGGTCATATGTATTTAAACCCCCTATTTTGTCTTCGGTCAATGTTCTTCATGGGCAAGTTTGGCATAACCAGCATCAGGGGTCGTTCAGTTAGTACCTGTTTATTATTGTGAATTGTTGAGTCAATAATCATACTATAGTGTGAACCTAAAAATGTTACAAAATTACTGGATAATGGATGTGTTTGATCTTTGCACTTCTTGTATGTCAAATATTTATGTAATCTTGCTCTGTATGAATGTCAAGCAAGTTCTGGTAAGCTCTAAACTAAATGTGACATCTAATGCCAATTCTCATCAACTTTGCCACTTTGTGAATAGAGTTACACATAGTTCCATAAAATTGACATTGTAGTACAAATGGCAGTAATACGTTGATTATCATTGTCAGAAAGTACAAGCATTGTCTTTGATCATTGTTCTATATGATAATGGTAATATAGACAAAGAACCTCTTATCTGATAATGCAGCATTTTCGCACTGATCTAATTAGTTACGCCATTTTTGCAAACTTATTATACATAATTTTGTGGTATTATCCATTTTTCAACAAATTGGGTAAATGCACCTATTTGACATGTTTGCCAATATACTGATTTGGTACCACGTTTTAGTCCTTGGGGCCAAATATTTAGAATTTTATCTTTTCTGCTAACACAGTGTATTGAAACCTGACAGGAACTTGGACCAATTTTCTCAAAGTAATTGCATAAATTATGATGGAAATCAGAATGTTGACGATATATATTTTATATCAGTTACAGGACAGCAGAGACAGACAGAATAAAATAAACAAACTTTATAATTGTATATGTTTCATCATTATAAAGATATGAACATGACATGCTAGTAGCTCACTCATTTAATGATCATAAAATGTCTGTAATATTTATTTTTTGTACGAAATGATATCAGATACTGTCAACAAGTTATATGTTAAAATTATTCATATTACAAGAATGATATAATATTAAGAAAGTTTGTGTTATCTATATAAAGTTTTATTGTTATTGTATGACTAATGTCTACAAAAAAAGATAATTATAATGTTGTTTTAATATGTGTGCATTCGTGCATGCTTATTATGATATCAGTTGTCATTTTAAGATTTCCTTGACCTATATAAGTAATTTTTTACAGAAGATTAGTTAATAAAAGAAATAATTTTTGAAGGCTTTGGAAAGTGTTCTTTCTTTCTCTTTTAAACTTAACAGACTTTCCTGACTCTTTATTTGATACATTGATGTAATTGTAATATGTCTTGTCTACAAAGGGGCCCTGGTGCATTTTGCTAGACATGTTCAGTTGATTCAATAGAGACTTAATATGTACCAGTAGAAATATGGAAATGTTGTATTCTGTTTCTGTGTACAAATTTGCTTCACTTTCATGCTGACAGTGTCTCCTGATAGTTCCTATTGTAAATCATATAATATTATAATATCAAACTATTATACATATATCTCTGTGGGACTCTGTGTTCTATTCTACTGTTTCAAAAACTACTAAAAAACAATGTGCAGTCAAACCTGTGTTAGTGGCCACCTCTGAGTCTAGGCCACACTGTGAATAAAGGTCATTCTTTTAAGAACTTGTTGAATATTTAGAACAAAATGACCCCAACATAATAGTTACAGTCACTTGTCCATAAAAGCCACATTTTGTCTTTCCTGAAGGTGGCCATTGTTTACAGGTTTGACTGTATTCATATGGATGTTGGATGATAACTAGTTGAATGTTACCTGTTTAAGTTTTATTTGATACAATGGACATCATAAACACATTATAGTTCCTTAGAGTAAATCATTTTGTCTTTCTGTGATGTTTATCTTATCATTCATGCAAGTATTTTCCTCTGAGAATATATAATCATGGAAAAATAACTATCCAGTGTTATCAGGTAACTTCAAAGAGAGCCATGATTCTGCCTTACATCTCATTCAGGTATTACCTAA
Organism: Lutraria lutraria; assembly: GCA_964023205.1. Taxonomy (NCBI): domain Eukaryota; kingdom Metazoa; phylum Mollusca; class Bivalvia; order Venerida; family Mactridae; genus Lutraria; species Lutraria lutraria. The sequence goes on along the minus strand of OZ026834.1, from coordinate 17,989,931 downwards.
ATATAAAACAGTGCTGAACAATGGTTTTCAAATGATTTAATTCCAGTCTGTAAGAATTAAAGTACCGGTAAAGAAACTGACAGTATGGAGTGTGGGAAGGGGACACTGAAAAAGCATCTCTGAAATATTATTGGAAGGTGGAGGTGCAATGATTTGAACACACAACCTATTGTTCAGTAGTCTGGTGCATTACCACTAAACCACTGATCCACCTCTTATTATACTATATATTATTATTTCATTTTTTTTTCAGACCAGGTACTGGTTAAAACTGGAAATAGGGCTGTATTAGATTGTAACCAGTATGCCAGCAGAGTCAGAGGATCTGCAATTATAGAATGGACAAAACAAGGTCTAGACAAACCTGTTTATAGACACACCAGGTTTGTTATATATAACACGACATTATGCTAACTGTATTATATTGTTAAGAATTATCTTTGAGAGTATGCATAACGAGATAAATGCAGTCAAACCTGTAAAATTTTCACAATTTTGTGTATTTAGGTTAATTGTATTATTTTCACATTTAAATTGTGTATTTTCTAATAAAGTTAATGCTCTTGCCTAACAATAAAATGACTCTTAATACCAGTATCTGTGGTTCGATACAGTGCTTTTAGATGTAAGTATAAGAATTATTGATTGCATCCTGAAGAATGAAGAGGATTGGTGCATTATATGTATGAAAATGCCGTTGAAATACATGGGGAAAATAATTAAACTGTTGCTAACTATATCCACAGATCTTCACAGAATTTACATCCACGATATGATGGAAGAGTAAGATCTGTCGACAAATCCTTATTGGAGATATATCCAACTTACGAGACCGACAGTGGACTCTATACATGTACGGTGACGCTACCTGTAGGTGATCGGGAACGCGTATACAGTAATCAGATCTTCTTAGATGTCAGAGGTAAGGCATAGATAGAGCAGTAAAGTAGTCCCTTTTCTGATTAGCTCGTTACTCTGTGCTTGTTGTTTTCATTATAAATATAATTATGTCCATTATACAAATAATTGACATTGTCTGTTGTATGATAACAACACCTTGAAAAATGAAACTTAATCTGAAACTAAAAAAAAAACAGTGTTGCTTAATTGATTCTTTGCATTATATTCTTAGCCTTAGAAGAAATATTTCCTTTTTGTGTTTGACAAGACACTTAAATCATAATTAGCTTATTCTTCGGAAAAGCCAGTTTTACATGATGACTATTTGGTATGAACAAACAGGTACAGAACAAATGATATGTAGGCCAAAGACATTAAAGTTCCATATGTTCATCCTGTTTCATCCTTCCTTTGTACATGAATTCTGTTGATTGTATACAGTGCACGATTGTTGCATTAATAACTACCTTTGCTATTTTACATATTCAAATTAGATATGTGAGTGAGTATTAGTATTAAAAACATAATATGCTCCACACCTGGATTGTTAATAAAATACACTTAGCTCTGGTAATGAATGATCTTGGCTCTTCTTTTTGCTGAGAAATATTACACTACATATATGGTGAAAATGTTGCTATACGCCTGTTTGAAAAATAGGGGCATATTATGGGAATACCCGCAGAGGGCAGGCGGACGGGCAGGCAGGCAGGTGAAAGTTTAAATAGGCAGGCTGGCGGACGGCGTCCACAACGCTGTCCGCTCTCTAATTCAAACAATTCAGCCACTTCTGAGTTATACCCCTTGACGCTATGAAAAATGAATTTCGATGGGCATATTTGTGCCCTGGCACTCTTTTTTTATTACCGTAATTAAAGTCAATTTTGCTATGTTTTACAACAAAACCTGAAACAGTAAAGACAAGGGGAATAAAACGCCACAGGAAGTTTCACCCATCACATAAATTTTGTCCCCTGCCTGTGATCCATCTCTGTATAAAAACCTGTTTCAGACTAAGGGATGGTCATAATGCCATGGTTATACTGTAAATAGTGGATAATTTCTACTTTCTGGAGAAAGTTTCCTTGTTACTGGTACAACTTCACAGGTTTCTTCTTATTGTGTTGATCTCAAAGCTGGTAATAAAATACTTACAGAAATAATTCACTCAGTCGTGCATGCTGCATTAATTTTGCACATTAAAGTTATTATTGCTGTAAGGGCACAAAGATGCCATGGAAGTTTTTGTAATTCTTTAGAATTCTTCCAGAATTAAGAAGATAATTCTCTGATTGTATGTTTGTCCTATTGGCCAATTTACTGAATTTGTGTCCTATATCTTTTCTATCATAATCGAAATAACTTATTTTTACACAGATATTATCAGTTGTAAAACTTTCTTATCTTGTCTGTCAGACTACATGGAGGATGTTTGGAGTTCTATTCATATTTCATACATTTTGCTTGTTGAATAATGAGTACGGTGTAAACTTGGCATCTCTGGCTTGTACTATGTATGTTTGCCTGTCATCCCAAGAATGTAATTATCCATCCATAGACGTCTGACAAGTTTTAACTTCGGTGCAATATGGTTGTCCTGACAGATCATTATGATGTAACTATGTAATGTTGCTTCAAATATTTACTGCCATAAGGCAGTTCAAGCCATGGGTAAATGTGCTGTATTTGTAACCTGATTGCTGCAATTCATACCCTTCTGAAAACTTGACAATAATGTTAATTTACCTCGGCATATGGAGAAGATGCTGGTTCTAACCAGAACTGGTTAGAATATTATATGTCATGGAAAAAATGTTAGGTGAATTGGTTGACGTATTATGACTGAAAATTGTTGAAAAACCGTGTTGAACCTGGAAGTTCTCATGGAAACTGACTTACATAGACTTGCACTGCAACATGAAAATGGAAACTACAGTACAACTTCTCTTGAGTGGGCGGCCCTCTGTAGAGCAACAACCTCTCTATAACAACACCTTCAAAATTTCCCTAAACTGATATTTACTTTAAATTTAACCTCTGTAAAGCAACAACCTCTAAACAATGGTCAACATTTGTAGATCCCACAGGGTGTTGCTCTACAGAGGTTGTACTGTAGTTTAACAATTTGCATGGCGGATACTTTGGTCTGCATAAAAATTCCTGCGCATCAACTATGACTAAGGAAAGCTGAACTATCGTTCATGACCCAAGTCTCTGAAAACTTAAAAATTGAAGTTAATTGATGTCACATAGCTCCTATAAACATCAGTTTTGCTATCTTTATGATAAAGAAATTTGTAATTTAAGATTGAAGTTTAGATAAAAAATGAATTACTTTTAATTTAGAAATACATTTTTGTAAGAATTAATTTCCTCTGAATTTGGCATTTATACTTGATTAAAGTTCTTACATTGCTACCGAATGTTTTAAGTCCAATTTATGATATGCGGTAACAAGTAGAACTAATGGCTAATTTTTCTGATAACTTACATTAAACCATTGTATATTGCGATTGACAACATTATTATGTATATTTTGAAGCTTTTTATGAACTCATTGTATTATGTGTTTGTTCTAAGTCTAATGATTTGACCTTGACCTAAATCTGATGGCTTGACCTTGACCTTCATGTTGTTTTACATGTGTTATATGGTCTTGCAGGTTCAGATATCACCAGTATATTTTTAAGTATTAGACCATCACCAAATACATTTACAAGTGATTTATGACTTAAACATTTTTTTTTTATTAATTTACTTTTACTTCAACAGAATGCATACAACTTTGACCTTTGCTGATGTTCTTTAATTTATCAAAGATTATTTGTGTACAAGTTATTGTGTATACAGTTTGTGACTGAAGCCAATTGTCAAGATCAGGGATCAGTAAAAGATTCCCTCAGACAAACATATTATAAATTGGCCATTTTCAAAAAGTTCAGTTTAAGTATTTTACAATTTTCAGAGAACCACCTGCAACAGCTTAAATTGTTGACTGCATATACTGAACAGGAATGCCATTATTAAGATGAAAATATGACAAATACATAATGACTCAAGCACATAAATACTTATTTAGGTGGAGAAAATTAGAAAAATCTCTGGCAGTAATGTCAGCATTTTAATCTAAACTGTTATGCATTCTATGAAGTGTTATGTAGGAATTATTTCATACAATGATTGTTAAGTTGATAATTAGCAGTTGGGAAATGTTAAACCAGAAACGATATATTTATTACTGCAATTAATTAATTAGTGTTTCATATTATACTTTACTGAAAGTTTTATATGTGTTCCACTAATTGTATTAAACTTTGAGTGTGTTCTTATAATTACATTCATTTATCCAAATTCAAATAGTGAGATTTTACATTAGCGACTTAAATGTACCGTATGTCTACAGGCTTGAATTTTATATTATAATGTTTCTGTATGATAATAATTGTATGTACCACCATGCACTCTGGGTGTTTCTCCTTTTTCCACCTTGAACATGGACCACATGTTTTGCCTGACAGACTTTCTAGTTGTTAAGTTGTATGACAAAAGGTGTACCATTTTATAATGATGACAGACATTTATCTCTGTGCTGCATCTTGTCATTTTTTAAGAATTTATGTGTCCTGCAGCCCATAAAGTGTTAACAATGTCAACATGTCTGTGTTTGCCGGGCTGACTTAAGTTCTTGTTTAATGGTGTTAATTGTTGTTTAATTGTACTTGGAATTTTCTTTACATCTACAAAATGACATGGGGATTGCATGTTTTTTTGTTTGTTCTACATTGCACCATACTTTGTGTAGATGCTTGTATTAATGTGCCTCTGACACATTTTTCTGTAGTTATGCTTTTGTCCATAGGGATCTTACCTAAGAGAAAATATTTTCTGACAATTCGTATGTTGATATGGATGCATGTCGGCTTTGTTTGACACATTTTCACATTGTGATTGACAGACATTGTTTTCAGCTGTTGTTTTTTGAGAACATGCACATTTTTTTGTATGTGTCAAAGACTGCAACAAAAAACATGTGATGGTGTTGTCATGATTTTTGTTCCTGATGGATTATTTAATCCATTTTCTGTGCGAAATATCTGTCAGTCTTTAAGCCATGTTTGAATCTTTCTGGATTGAGATGTTGTTATCAACATCTGGTAAATTGTTTTCTCAAAATACATGTTTGTTTGATTGGCAGTTTAGGAAAACCGATTGTTGTAGTGTTAAGAGAACTAGCCTTGTTGTTGTCAGTTACTGTGTTTAAATGGATTGTTGTTCTTGATTCAGGAAGACATGTTTTCACTGTCAGAACCATCAGCTCCCTAATCCCTTATTTCATGTCCCCCCCTTGAAAATATGAATGATCCCCTGTATCAAATATTTGAGCCCAGAGTAGCAGTGGTGGAAACGGTTCGATAAGTGTGATATTTTTGCAAATCTTAGAAAATGGGCCAACTCTTTGAATATTGTTAAATTCAGTGCAGAAATTGCAATATGCAGTTACATCTGTGGGACATATTATCACCCTTTACATACCCAGCAATTGAACTACCCCTGTCTTACAATTGGATACCCACGGTGCATTTTTGATTGCTGAAAGAATGGTCCATTATAGATATATGTAGAAAATACCAAATAAATGTAGCAATAAATGAAACTTTTATTTATAAATTAATAGTCGTAAAAGTATTCGGAATTCACATAATCACGTGTCAGCCAGTTAGTTATAGATTAGATTGATAATTAATGATATTATCGCACTTATTAAAATATTTTTTTTCCATAAATTTTGCCGAATTGACATTATTATATATTAAAATTTCTTCTGATGAGAAATATGAAAGAAATATGCTTTTACCGTGTTCATTGCCAAGAAATATAAGCTGTGCTCTAGGCTTGTTGGGGAATGCAAATTATTTTAAATGGCTTGATTTGGGCTTTGTTTATTATTAGGGGATGAAATAGGATTATATTTGATGCTCATTTTTTTCCAATAACAGTTATAGATATATTATGTTTGAATAACCATGTTTAATATTACATCACAAATGTGTTTAATAACTCTTAAGCTATTAATTTTATTACAAATTGTACGTATATCTGCATATTTGACACATTCATAATTCTTTTTAAGTTTTCATTTAGTTGTATACATAAGATAAGGATATAATTACTGTAAAATTTTATCTTGTAATGGCCATCCTTAAATGAATCCGTGTTTGAATCTCGGTTGTAGCTGGTGATACCCATCTATGAAAAATTTATAAAAATGTTAATTTTCCTCCCTATATGCTTAGAATTTGTCATAGAAGTTGTTGGCTCCTTGTATTAATGGTTAGAATACAGTCTGTGTGGTAACTGGTTAGATGAATTGGCCACTGTGTATATCTGAATGTCCTTAAACTCACTGAAACTGTCTTGTGTGATGAAATAAGATCTTGCTGTATTGTAGAGATATTTGCAATCTTGCAATAAATCTTACCATAAAAGTATGAAAATCTTGCCTCTTAACTCTCTCAGATAGTCTAATGTCCTGATGTAAAATAGATTCTAAAATTTTCTAGGAATGTTGCACCTACTTAAGACCTAATTGAAATTTTGTCAAAAAGTAAATTGTGTTATTTTCGTTGATTGTATTTAATTTCGTGATGATACATTAAACCATTTCAGTAAACTTCTATTATTTCATTGCTTATAAATCCTTTCACATTGTTCTGTGTTGAAAACTTATCATTCTAATTACAGTATTGTCAGGTGGAAATTTCAGTTGATGTTTTAATGGTAAAAGCGGTATCCTTAAGAAGGCAATAAATGTTTGTTTTTGCTGTTGTTTTTGTACATTATTTATGCGCCTAAAGTCATGCAACTTGTTTCGCAATGAAGTATTTGGGTATAATTATATATATTTAAGACTTTACTGTATATAATGACAATGATACTGTCTCTGGTAAGATTTCAATGCAGGTTTGGGTGCAAAATTGTATTAACTACCCTTCATTACCAATCCTAGTTCAGTCCGTTCTGCATCCAAACCTCTGACAATGCATTGTGAGAAATATCTGTCTTAGTGGCAAATGTTGAGTCGAGCATATAAATTGTATGTATTAAAGTTTTATTTACTACGTAAATTAATTACAAATGAAGCAAGTTTTTGGGGTAATGTCTCTTTTTGAAGGAATATTTCTTCATATTTCACTCTGTCTTGATTGAAATAGGACCATTTTATGGTGCATTTAATGTTTTCTGTCATGATATACCTGATTTCTAAAATTCTATGAATAATTCATATTAGTCATAAAAATACATGTCATAATATATAAATGCATTTAAATGGTATAAACTTGTACTTGTAAAACAGACTCCCTAAAACATGAAATTCTCAAACAAATTTTTTAGTCCTTCTGTTCTAATATGAATTTTCCTCTAACCCATGAGACAGGGACCTAATTTAGGGGTTTACTGTGGGAGGGATTTATAAGTTACCTTTTGTTGCACTGAATTTATGATGGATCATTTTATTAACATATTCATGATGTACCACTGAATTGTATATTCATCAAAATGACTGAAAAATATAATAGAGTTTGATTGACTTACTTTAGTCTGTTTGTGACAGCTTCTTACAAAATGTCGCCAAATTTCCCCGTCTGATAATGTAACAAGTTGTTATAACTGGTAATTACAGGGTGGTAACAATGGAAGCACTAGGTCAGCTTTTTAATTGTTGCAAATAATTTATTATTTTGATGAGGATCTGAGCATTGAGTCCAATTTACAAGGATAAAATATTGTTACACACTGGACCATACAAAAAGCAGAGGACGAAACATATCTACTAAGTTATTATCAAGGTACTGAAAGCACTTGCAGTACATTTTAAACATTATGTAAGCATTATTTGACGTGTGGCTTTTTTCCATTTTTTTTATTGATTTTTTTTTCATTTATACCTAAGTGACCCTTTAATATCTTCCATGTACTAAAACAATTACAGGTAAGGCACACTTAAATATCATTGCTTTCCTCTGTATAATTACAGCAAAGACCTTGCAAAAATTAATGATATTCTGTGGTCTAAAATTAATTAGATATAATTATACTTCTTTAAGTTGCACTGGCAATATTATTTTAAGGAATTGCCGAATATTCCCAAATAAATGCTCTTCTCATATTAGCCCTAATCTTTCAGGAAAAATAATTGATCATACTGGTTTGAATAGAACTTCAAATTATTTCAAAGTTTTCCAGTAAGTCATGACAACACCCATTTCTTAATGAATATTAAAAATCCATGCAGTGTAACACACATGGTGTGTTTAATAGGGAGATGTTGGTAATAAAACCACTACCAGGCTTCAGAAAAGTTTTTTCACTTTAATGCCCCATAAATTTTTTAATACGCCCTTCAGGGTCATAATGTGAAATCCTTTTTAATAACTCTTAATCATTTTACCACTTCTTTGAATGTATTTTTCATATGGCTCAATCTGTTACTGATTATCATCTAAAACTTTTACATCTATTTTTCTACCTCATGGAAATTTCATTGAAGTACTGCTGCAGATATTTTGCTTTAAAACATGCATGATTAATTAATTAAAAGACAAACTGTATATTAGTTGCAGATTTTATGCTGTTATTCTGGTGAGAAAAAAAATGGCCGGTCAAACAGTAATTTTTGGAAATGGCCAATTTGAAAATATCAATGAAATTTTATTGAAGTTGCATTAACAAGCTAACTGTTGTTTCAGAAAGTTACCTGCATTTTTTTATCTGTCAGATTAAATATCTCGTAAATTTCTGTTTGATTGATATTGTTGAATGATTAGTTTTGTATGATATGAATTGGTTGTAAATGTATATTTGTTCTCTGTTGAGGTTATGGGAAACTAAAATAATCTAATTGGTGTGTATCGGTGCTTTACAAATTGGACATGATAAATAACCAGGAAAAAACATTAAAAAAGAGTAGGGATATAAATACCCAGTTCTTTTGTATCTTTTAAAAAATCCCTCTCTGGGGCGGCTCGGAAATTACCATGGCTGTCAAATGGGTCGAAGGGCTGTTAAACAAGTTACAATAGTTAGATAAATAAATGATTTCAGCCACTTTACAGGTTGATTTTGAGTTTGAGTCATTGGAAAGTCATGTACCTGCCTGGTCAAGGCTTCCTGACAGTTAGATGCTAGTATTGGCCTTTCCAAAAGCTGACTCAAGAATTTTCAACAAGCATGACATCCATTGCAATAATGTTGTTGAGATTTAATAAATCAGATTATAGAAAAAGGATTTGTGTCAGAGATGGATGCAATTAAATATTGTGAAACATTTTATTTCTCTACTTATTTTTTTTCACCTGTTAGAGAGATAAATTAATTTATAATTATTCCCCTGATCTTCATCAAACTTATAATAGAACACTTCTGTCATCTTCATTGTTACAATATTAATGACCCAGATGCAACTTTCAAACCAATAAAATGTTTAGAAGGTTCCATCATACTGCTTTAATACTTACTGTCTACTTTCCCTCAATGGCCTTTATATATGGAAGATTAGATACTATGAATGATAATTTATGATGTGATTTGTCTATTTTATTATTTAAGTTTATATAACTAAATAAAATATAATTACAATTAACTTAAGTGACCATAAAAATATGGTATGTTTTTATGTTGTGGTACTTACTGTAAAAGTGCAATAGCAGTGCAGGAGTATAAAATCACTTCGCATTGTTTCATACATACATTTGAGATTTTCTATGCCATTTTTAGCTCATCTGAGCTTAACCGTCCTGAAGTAAATTAGTACACACTATGAATATCAGTGGGTTGGATTGATGCATTAGACTGCCAGTTGAAAGGTTGCAGGTTCAAATTACTGCTCTGCCTTCCAATAAATCTTTGACATTATTCAGTGTACCCATTCCAACTACTGAGCCTTTAAGCGCTGTATTTCTGAGAAAACCACAGTTAAACAGAGGAGACATTAAGCTGTCAGTGCTTTACACCTGGCAAGATGAAGAACCAGGAAAAACTGTTTGAAATAAGAGGTGGGATGTTAGTGCTTGTTCTCTTGCATCTTGACTCTCCCCTCTTTGGGGCGGCTCTGAAATAACCATAAATGTTGAATGAGCAGGTAAACAAAAATAAACATATTAATACATGATTATCTGTCTTTGAATAGTATCCGAATATGATTCATCTAAAATTAGACATTGCTGACTGAACGTCTTTGATGGTTATGTGATATGGTCATAAATCACACCATTCTCTATAAGATAGTTAACCTCCATTGAGTAACTGATTCCTGATAATCAGCCTTAAGTTAATGTTTAATGGGACCATTAAATCTTTCGATACAAATCATAGAATGTGACATATCCATATTTGGTCAGATTTGTTATCTAAGTAGACACATGTCATACCTACCTCCCAAGTTGATGTAAATCATGATTTTTGTTATTTAAGAATTCATGAAAAGAAATCGATGGTAGAATGTTTTAATGAATTGATTTCTTTGCATGAAATAATCATATTTTTTCTTCAGTTGATTTTCAAAGCCTTCTTTTTTATTACGATAGATCTTATTAAGGAACCATGAACTGGTGTTCAAGTTCATGCAATATCTTGAATATATTCAAATTGCACTTACATATGTAAGCTCAATAAACATGCCAATGGTATTAATTTCAGGTAATTTCTTTAAAACAGCATGTTGCATTCAAAAAGGCGTAAGAATAGTTCTTATAACAATTCATCTGTATAAACAAGGGAGGACATGGTTTTACATACTGTTTAAAAAGTCTTAATTATAGCTATGATATGGCTATTAAATGACATCCAAGATATTTCCCCAATAATTTATCACCAATAGTAACATTTTCATCCATCCTATGTATTGTACTAGTCTGAGACCAGCAGAATCACACACCCTCAGTATTGTACCAGTCTGGTTCTGAACCAATTTTCAGAGTAGAGATCATATTTCTATTATTTTACAAATAGTATCTGAGATTGTATGACAAACTATTGAAGTCATTTGCTATCATATTGTATCTTTATTTTCTGTCAATAATGATCTTTGACTCTTTCCATGTCTGACACTGTAAGGAATGTCGACATGGTTTACTTGTGACAAGCGGTGCTAATATTACCACCTCATGTGTCCTGTTCATTAATTTGATACAATCAGAACAATTTGAGTGTAAAATTGAACACATTAGGGTAATGTTACCTTGATGAATTACTTTGATTAGGATATTAAATGTTGCGCAATAGTTTTATGTACTAACTGTATTGTTGAAAAAATGTTATAAAGCTTCATGAGTGTGTAGCAGTATGTTTTATAGTATTTGTATAAATAAATTGGCTGGTATATTCACCAGCCTGATTAGCTCAGTTGGTGGAGCATCTGACTTGCAAGCAGGTCACAGATTTAAGCCCCGCATCGGGTACATTATTTTCCTCCTGTTGCAAGTTGTTGCCATATTGGTTTGAGATATATGTAATCAACTACGGTACTGACATATGCTTGTATTTTTAGACTGGTCATTGTGCTTTTTCTATTTTTTTAAATTATATATTTATCAGTTTATTAAACAGCCCATTCAACAGCTTTTGTCATTGCATGCAGACCCCTACAGAGAGAGAGAGGAGATAAGATTTTCAAACGCCAGATGAAGGTTGCTATGGAATCCTCAGAAAATCAGGAACATGATTCTGATTGATAAATGTTTGAGGAGATTTGTGCTGGAAACTTAACTTATTTAACCTTAGAATTAGTTCGTGCAGTAATTATACATAAAGTTTATGTGCATTTTATTTAGCACAATGAAGCAGATATAATTATAGGTAAATAGATAATTATCTAAGCAGCCTAGCTATTATCCAACAAGTATTGTTCATATAAAAATTTACCATCATTAAAACAACATTCAATAAAGATAGACTAAATGAATGCTGAAGTAGTGTGCATCTATAGATCGTTACTAAAGGTATATTATTATTTCAATTATGTAATTAATTGTTTTTGTGAAGCAACATTTCTAGTTGGATTGTGTTGTGTTAAGTGCATTGACTACTTATAACATTGTTATTTGATGAGTTGTTCTCAGTAATTTACCATCATTTACTGCAAATTATATTAACAGTGTAAATTATATCATATTTAGCGTTTTCTATTGTGATTCATAGTCTGCTCTCATTATGAATGTGCTGAAATTGTATTGTGAAGTTTTTAACAATACAATAAGCAGAAGTTTATGATTTTTATTGTATTATTAAGTATTTACAGTCATATAACAGGTGTATTAGTTTCATCAAATTCATTTTTAATGACATTGTCTTAATAAGGACCCATCTGTTATTTCACCAGACACACCTTATTTTGTGGTGAAAAATTCTGCTCCAAGCTATATCCAGGTCTTATATTGCTGATAAATGAAAGTAGCTGTTCTCATCAGGGGTATCCTACAAGATTTATTATCAATAATAAACATTTATTTACCCTCATGAAACAGAATGTCTGAAGTTTGTCTGAATTGAGCTGAATGAATGCTGAATACAGTCTTACAGAAATATGGATGACTGAATCATTGCTGAACAACATTATATTAATTATTATCAAGCATCTGAATTTCGTCTGAATGAAAGCTGAACAGTGCTGACAAAGTTCAGACCTGTTTCAGTCTAGGAAATATGTCTGAATAGATATTGAAACAGTCTGACTGGTTCAGACTCAAGGTTAATTAGTTGTAAACCGTAGGCACTCGTTTCCGTGATTTTTATACGTTTACAGACATTCTTTTGCAATTTCACCCATGAAACAATGCAAATCTGTCGAAAGAAAAATCTTCATTTTTTCCCTTATTGAGTGTATAAAATACACCAAGGTAGTGAACTCCCCATTTTTTCGTTTGACGGAAGTGACAAAATATGCGTGGGTCCCGGCTTTCCTTCTAAAAGCTGTCAAAACTATTAAAGTTGGGGAACACTACAACAAAAGCAAGGTTCCCGGAAAGCACGTGCAGATTAGAAGGAAAGCCGGGACCCACGCTTATTTTCGTCACTTAAACGTCAATCGAAAAGATGGCGAGTTCACTACCTTGGAGTATTTTATACACTCAATAAGGGAAAAATTGAAGATTTTTCTTTCGACAGATTTGCGTTGTTTGATGGGTGAAATTGAAAAATAACGTCTGTAAACGTATAAAAATCATGAAATCGAGTGCCTATGTTGTAAACTAGGTAATGACTCCAAAATATGCACTCAATGTGATGATGGTATTATCGGTTGTACTTGAAAAAAGCATACTAGTATTTGAGTCTGGGTGTTTGAAACAAAATATCTATCATTATAGGTTTATTGATATATAAAATGATTTAATTATAGGTAAAGGTGAAATGAAGTGAGCATGAATTTGATATTGATACACAACATGTACCGAATGTTTGGTGATTGTAAAAATTAAACACAATGTATTGATTGCAAATATCATGCCATTCAAAGTTTGATATGTTTCTCCTGCTGAGTTTGTGACTTAAATTCATTGTACCAGCATGCTATGCAGTAAGGATGTTACTAGTTTTGTTATATGGAATGAGTTAGGTACATATTGCTCTGTATGGTCAATGATTTATGCTTGTGTACCTATTGTTACATTGAATTTATGATAATTTATAGCCTAGTCAATATTTCTAAGTGATAATTTTATGTTTTCAGGCAGATTGACATGCTTTTGTCTGCTTTATCTTACAGTTTGTGTTGATTTAGTAAGCGCACAAGTTCTGCACCTTAAATTAAAGTCTCCCCAAAAAGGGCTTTTAAATTTTTATTATTTATTGGTCTAAAACATTTCTTGTTTGTGCCTTAAAGTATGAGATTTTATATTGAGACTGACTCCACAGATGTCTGCAAGTCTGCAATGCAAACATGAACTTTTCTTGAACTAATAGTTCATGCATAGTTCATGAAGTATGCATAACTACTTGATAGGGGTCTTGAAACAGGTAATCATCATTTATGCTAATTAAAACAGGCAGGTATCACTTCATCAACAGCAACTGATGTAAAATCTTTCCAGTTACATTCATATTGGTGGATGTTTTCTATGTGTTCATTTTGGTCTCAGAGTACAAAACTAATGTATCAAAATAATTTACCCATTGAGGTATTAAGTCAGAGAGCTTTTATTTTAGGATCCAGGTTGTAACAAAATACTTCATGCAATTATATCAGCATACTATTGAATGGTTTAATAACCTACAACAGTTGTTACGCAATAATATAATATTAATTGCATGATTTATATATATAATGCTTGCTTTACTGGCATAAAAAATTGTGATTAAGTTTTGCATGCCCTCTTGGTGCCATTAATTACACTACAGTGCTTATCATTGTTAGGTACCAGTGTGGATCTTATACTACTGGTATATTTGTATGTCATTTAGACTTTGGTCTGGTTCCATTGAATGTTTGAATATTGTTGACATACTGCGATTGAAGCGTCATTTTTAGGCATGATGTCAGATATAATTATATTCTCACAAATCTTTTGTTTCTGTATTAGGAAATTAGCCTGACTTTATAGATAACAAGTATACTATAGAGTTCATTCTTAAGAAAGTTAATAATGTAAAATGTAAACTTCTGAATGCTGTACCCATATATTATGGTTACCTGTAAATAGTTTTACCACCCAAATTACTGATATGCTTTCAATTAGTGATATAGAATTGTTTGATCTTTGTTTGCAGAAAAAAAACGTTGGCTATTAGATATGCATGCAATTGCTTATTACACAAAAACTTTTAATTTTGTACTTTTGATTGCACATTATTTACATCTACAGCTTAAGATAATCACAGTATGATATTTGACACTTTAAATCAATGAGTTGCTGTTTCAAATTCATTTTGCGTACTTGAACGTTTTTTCAGAGGGGGAGTAAATAAACATGAACAAATCTCACTGACAGTTTATTTAAAAAAAATTGACATGTATCCCCAGTGCTGTGGTGAATTGAACATGACGAATCCAATGTGTGATTCATGCTTAGTTTTTCTTGTTGGACTAATGATGGTGATTGATCTGTAGATTTCTATAATTTACTTAAGTCTTCTTAGAAAAAAATGCTGAGTCAGCACTTGAGTTTGAGATATTATAAAATTCATAATCAAGAATCTGGCCTATCTCTCCATTACCTCACCAACAGACAGGAACACATGTATGGATTAGATGGCAATTATTAATTAAAAATTAAAAGATATTTTCAAATTTTGCTAATAGCATGCTGATTAAAATATATTTGATGTTTTGGTTTGACAGACAAGGTGGCAATTAAGTTCATAGGTTTAGAATTGAGATCTTGTGTTTTGAAGGAATGGTGGATTACTAAATTAATGCTTCATAACACATTATTTTCATTTTATTTTTTTTGATGGTACGGTTTTTACATCACATTGGTTTATGAGATCCCTTTCTTAAATTGTCATTCTAAAAATTATAATTTGGTTGAACTATCATCAAAACTTTCATTAAAAAATTAATGCATCATGTTTGACTTTCAATTGCAGCTGTATCTATCTGTATTAATACAAAGTCAAATAAATTATAATCTTTTGCATCATTAATGATAAAATATATAATCTATCTTCTATAATTTGTTCATAATAACTTGTTGGCGAGTGCAGGCCACCATAGTAGACATCATCAATATCATGTACTGTTCCAGCAATATGGAGATTTTCTTCTTGTTTTATATCAATTAACAATGGTGTTTTGTCAGTCCACACCAAAGAAAAAAGTCAGAGGTTGGGGGAGGGGGCTGTCTCATTGTTGGATTACTAAGATAGGGGCTGCATGTTCTTCCTTGAAAAGGATGGAAATGTTTCAAGCTATTTTAAGACTTTTAAAATTTGATGCAGTTTATATTTCATTTTTTGATATTAATCAGTTCAAACAGTTGCTGTTTTCTTTGGCTTGTACATACTATTTATTTGTGTGTAGTAACTTAAAAAGAAATGCTGAAACAAAAGGCTTGAAGTTATACATGGTTTTAACACAAAAAGCATACAAGGTGCTTAACTATGCTTTGCTATTCTCAGGCACTGAATAAACTTGCACTTTGAATTACTTTCAGTAACATTACGAATATAAAGTGGCCATTCACATAATTGCGTAATGTTATCTCACATGTAACTTATTACATAATCTATCTTAAATTATATTTTTATTTCTACAATTACTGTGTTTAAAGTCATGTTGAAATATGCTTCCTAATGAAATTCATATCAGGTGCAGCACTTTGTGATCTCATTCCTCCAGGTGCTTACATTTCATAAGTAGTCTGTGTCAGTGAGATGCTTGGTTTTGATTAAATTTCAATGGAGGAAATGTCATAAATATTAGATAATTGGGGTGTCTGGCATAAAAACAATTATCAAATGTATCATCTAAGTGAAATTTCTTCTGAAATAATTGAATTTGTTTAAATTTTATTCATTGAGATGTTGAAATAATTTTGAAGTGTTTTCTTTCTGCTTATGTTTACCTGATCTTAATACACACAAGATATAATATTTCCGTTAAAACATTTAATTAACAGTATATCAGTGTTTTTGTAATGAACAAACTTTGACTGATCCTAGACGGGATTCGAACTTACAGCGGTAAGGGGTTAGTGAGTACTTGTCAGAGCACATAACTAATCAATCATGGAGGCCCTAAAATGCTGTTTTAAGCACTAAACAAAATATGAAATATACCTGTTGGATTAATAATAAAATTTATTAGATAAAAATGATGATTTAATATATTACAGATAAATATGAAGTAAAAATAGCAATAAACAAGAATTAAAACAGTACTTGTCATACAAACAGAAATCTCTTTGATACGTTTTAGAAAAAAGAACTTGATGGAATAGCACAGCTTTTCTTAATTCGGTGTGAATATTTAGTATTTCAGACAAGGACATTTTTTATCAGTGTAATTTATTTAAAGGTTTACCCTATGATGAGGGTATCAGTTGGCCTAGGTAATGGTTACATTACAAATATATTAGATGGTAATTAGTTCTCATATTACTGTATCTTGGTATCAGATTCATATAATATATTACCTATGTAACCAGTTGTTTTTTAGCTCACATGTCACAAAGTGACAGGGTGAGCTTTTAGGATCAGTCTCCGTCCTGCGTTGTGCGGTGTGCATCGTCAAACTTTACCTTGTGAAATTACTAGGGGCCACATTTTTAGCTCAATTTTAGCAAAATTTGGTCAGAATTATAATACTGACGAAATCTCGAACGAGTTCGATATTGGGCCATTTTGGATGAAAAACTAGGTCACCAGGGCCAAATAAGGGAAAACCTTGCGAACACTTTAGAAATCACTGTTTTGATTGGATCTCCATGAAACTTTGGCAGAATGTTTATTTTAATAATATGTAGGTCAAGCTTGATAACGGGTCATTTCCGGTCAAAAACTAGGTCACTAGGGCAAATTGCTGGAAAACCTTGTGAACACTCTAGAAGTCACTGTTTTGATTGGATGATCATGAAACCTTGTCAGAATGTTTGTCTTTATAATATCTTGGACGAGTCTGAACATGGGTCATCTTGGGTTAAAACTAGGTTGCTAGGTCAAATCTTTTGAAAAACCATGTTAACACTGAAGATTTCACAGTTATAATTGGATCTTCACCAAACTTTGTCAAATTATCTGTTTTAATGATATAACTGTTAAGACAAATATGGGTCATCTGGGGTTAATAAGGTCACCAGGTCAAATCTTACGTAAAAATCTTGTAAAAGCTTTAAATTGCATGGTTTTAATTGTATATTGGCTAAACCTTGTCTGATTGTTCGTCTCACTGATATTAAGGATAAGTTCAAAAACTAGGTCACAAGGTCAAATCTTAGTAAAACCTTATTAATACTGTAGATGTCAAATTATGATTGTATCTTCACCAAACTTTGTCAGTATGTTTGTCTCAATGATATGTAAGACAAATTAGAACATAGGTCATCTGGGGTCAAAAACTAGGTTACAAGGTCAAATCTTGGGAAAACCTTGTCTATGCTGTAGTTTTCATGGTTTTGATTGGATCTTCACCAAATTCTGTCAGAATGTTTGTCTTATTTATATGTTGGACAAGTTCTAACATGGGTCATCTGGGGTCAAAAACTAGGTCACCGGTTCAAACCAAAGTTTTAATGAGTGAACAGTGATTGTCATGTGAGCGATATAGGGCCATCTTGGCCCTCTTGTTTAAATTTATGGTAAAATGCAATTTTTAATAATTTTTATCATGAAATATTGTGTTGTTGTAAATTAGAGTTATGGCCAATATGTTTTGCATATTTTTTTTTATAAAAAACATGATTTCTCTTCTAATTATTAATTAATGATGATGTTCTAAAATCAAAGCACTGAAAGTACAATTAATGCGAAAAACTAAAAAATACAAATTTTAGAAATTGCATTGATACCATTCAGTTATGCCAGTATGTGAGACAGCATCAATACTTCAGTGAGCTAGGGGACATTTACTAAAGTCTTGCTGTTAATTGGATGGCTTGAACATTTGAACTTGAACTCTTCATGAACGTAAACTTAACTATTTGTTGCTGACTTAATTTAGAAAAGTTCTTACAACAAGTGGATAATAATATTCTACATACTTTATGTATAGCCTGCAGTAGATTATCAGTGCTCATGTTAATTCTAGCAATGAAATTATACTTGACAAAACTTCATAACACTCTTCAAGATTATTACAAGAAGTGTCTTAAAAATTCTCAATCAAGGGGATAAGAATTGTAAAAGTAGTAAACTTCACAAGTGTGAGGATAACCTCTTGAGATTTGAAATTGTTTTGAACTTTAGTATGTGTAAGATATTTCTTGTTACATTTTTTGTGTGGCAATGAGCAGGATAATTTGCTTACTGGAATCTATAAAGGTCCTTAAGGGAATTTCTTTCTTCATTTTTTCAATGGATTATACTTAATTCTGAGAAATTTTCTCAAAATAATTAATCATGATTATTAAAATTTAGCTTAATATTTTTGCTATTTTAATTTTTAAGACCGTATCTGTGAAGTATTTTCTGAAGTATTGTATTATAGAGTTCCAGTACTTTATGTAAGTCATAAAAACATAATGTTTGTTTCTGGTTTCATGCTCATTAAAAATAAGGTCAGTCGGTAGAGAAACTTTTTCTTTATTAATTTTACTATTCTTGAAATTGTGTTCAAAGGTAACAAGTGAGACTTGGATGTACTGTCCCTTGCCCCAAATAAAAAGTCTAGGGTACCTCGGAAAATAAGGGTGGGTCAAGTAACCAGAAACAAATAATTTTTTATGCCTATTGTTACGTGACCAAAACCATTGTTTGTTAATTGGGTACTAAAACTCGGCATTGCTGAAACTGTAGACAAGTATTAAATAACACCAGCTGAGTAAATGTGGTCGCATGATGCAATCTTACTTAGTTGATGCATGGTTTAATTAATCTGATATGATTATTTCATGAGTTCTTAGAATATATAATTTAGCTGCAATAACTTTTTATTAGAAATATCCTTTGACATTGAGATTTTATGTTGCTAATAGTGTCATTAAATTTGTACTTCTGTAGTGGGTGTGAAAGTTATGACTCACATTAATGTTGGGAATGTTGTCTTTAAAGTGCACAAATTATGACATTTAGTTAAAACTTTATAAATTATAAGTTTTCTCTGTGTTTATAATTTCGTGTAACAAAAAAGGTGTTTGACTTTATTCATATTTCTGTTTCACTAAATTGTCACACTATGTCTCGTTTCAACTGCATTGGCATGTCATTGTTAAATTTTCGAGAGTGCCATGAGATCGCAAGAAAAATCATACGTCTTTACAGCAACCAAGGCATTGCTACAATGCTCAAATGGCGTTCTATATATCGCGTTCCTACAGAGTTCTTGTTGGCAATTGTCAGGTGCAGGTCTTTTACTGGTCCCTACTTTTCCTACTTTTTCTTAGTTTTTTGTCTGAGCCCTACTTTTTTTACTTTTTTCTGAAATAGCCCTATTATCCATACTTTTTCAATTCAAAATAAAAAAAATGCATAATGATACTTGTATATTAAATTTTCGTAAGTTGTATTTACAGTTCCTTGTGATTTGAATTCAAGGGGGGTGCACCCGGCGCATGCCCCCGCCCCCTAAAAGTCCCCAACCCCCGACCATAGATATGTTATTTAATAAAAACATTACTGAAGCGCTTTGATCTTTCCCTTTCTGTTGCTTTTGTGCACAACTGCAACCAATTAAATGAAATAGAAAACAGACCCAAAGCTCACCAGAATGCACCATTTCACTTCTTCAAATTAAAATTTTGCGTTGACAAGACATAATTAATTGTTGAAGACATTTGTTTAAGGATGGTTAAAGAGGCAGTGACATCTCAGAGAACGCCATACAATCTTTATTTTTTCCTCTGACGCTGTGAGCTCGCCATGAGAACTGAAAGTCTTTTATGGTTAATGAAGAGTCTAATTAATTATCTGTGTTTGATGTACGTGACATTGTGATTTGAAGAGTTATATTGCTGGTATTTATATATTTATTCACACAACCAAATGTAGTCCAGAGGAGCTAATTAGGCATCAGTACAATAGTTGAAGCCATGTATGGTTTGAGAGAAAATTGAAATAACAAGATATATAAAAATATTCTTGTATTTTTTTTAAATTCAGCCCATTTCAATGATATTAATGATTTTAGTATGAATTGTATAAATCAAATGAAATGAAACTTGTGAGTTTCTGAACATTTAACAGTGTGTTACTTATAAATTCAGATAGTAAGGGGTTGACAAATTTGTTCTGTTGAATAGTTTACTGAAATAGATATATTATCCCTTGTGGACATGTAAATGTATGTCTCAGATTTCATCTGTTGTAGTTTAATGTTTTATCTCTCTATTATACACTCGTTAATTATCATGATCCCCTCGCCATGGTGACAAATGATTTTCTGATCGGTTTCTGTCTTATTCGTATTCAGATCATTTACGGCAGTGTCGTCTGCTTTTGGGCGGTTTATCACGCACATTTTTTAATCTATTTAAACGTGTGCCAAGATTTTTCATCAAATTTCTTACCATCTTGGGGAAGTAGTTTTTGTAACTTTTTTGTTATGAATGAATTGAAGACATTTTGCTATTTTGTTTTCTTATCTGTAGATTCACCATTCATATAATAGAAATTAGAAATTTGTCATCGTATTTGAGGAGTCTTAAAACTCCATTGATACATCTGAATGATTCATACCATATTGTAATGGTTGCAATTGTTAATTTATGAAACAAATTAAGGGTCCACTTTTAGAAAACAGAATTGGTGCTTTTTTGAATTTTTGTTTTATGATATCTGCTTAATGTAAATTTAAATCAGTTCTTCTCTTTTTGTATTCTGAATCATGCAGTATGTTTTTCAGATCACCAGAGCACAATGTGCTCATGGAGCTCATAGATATTTTACTAAAAAAAAAATGTAATTTTGTTATAGGGAATTGAATATTTGAATAGTAATAGTCAAACCTGCAAACAAAGACCACCCTCAGGAAAGACAAGATGTGGCCTTAATGATGGACAACCTTTATTTGGAAGTCATTTTGTTTTAAATAATCATTAACATTATTTATCAGTATGACCTTTATTCACAGGATGGCCTTTATTTAAAGGTGGCTGCTATCACAAGGTTGACAGTATAGTTGACAATTTCCTTCACCCCTTTATCCTTTTGTTTCCATTTCCAATATTATAACCATATGATTGACAGCGGATTTAATAAAACTTGGGTTTGATTTACACATCATGTCCATAACTAATTTAGAAAATCTAATATTTGGTACAGATTTAGCTGACTGTCAATAATGCTAGACAAGGAATTAATTAACTTTGGCTATCATTTCTTATTTCCTGTAATTTTCTGTCAAAACAACATATTTCCTGGGATTGTTTGTCTGAAGCTTGTTCTCTTATTGTGTCTGGGTGTTGATTGACAGTACTTTGATGTCAGAAAATTTATTTAATTATGTCCAAATGATGATTGAGATACTGTTGTTATTTTAAACGACTAGTCTGGTTTATAATCAGTACAACCTCTACAAAGCAACACTCTTTAGGAATAGCATAATTATGCTGTTGTTCAGAGGTTGTTGGTCTGAAGAGGTTATATTGTGCCTTGGGTAAACCATGCTGTTTTTACAGGGAGGAACTGTACATGTATTAATGTGACTCAAACTGAGTTTTGTCACTCCTATACATAGCCAGATATATTAATTCTACTTTGTCTCATCTCCTCGGCGGCTCTGAAATTACCATAGCGGTCAAATGGGCCGTTAAACAAACCATAACCTGTTGTTGTATTTCTGAGGTAACAGATGTTCTATGTAATTAATTGTTTTTTTCCATTAAGTTATGTTTAAGTTAAAGGTGGTGAAATCGGGGATGTTATCTAATTAATGCTACCCTCGGTTGTTTCTCCATTTATTTGTTTTATAATGTTGCCTTGTATCAAGACTTATTTACATAATTGGCATTGCTATCAATCAACCCCTTAATCGATTCATACAGTATTAATGACTCGCTTGTCCTTAATAGTATTATATCATTATATTGTCCTATACTAATTAATTAAGACCCCTGTATAGATCACACTGACAGACTGGTGAAATTCCAACATGTTACTGTGGCTCCCTGTTACTGGCCCAGATTGAACAGTAAAGTTTAATAATTTTCCAGATTACCTTGTTGACACTACTTGTCCACATTGTAAGGCAGAAGTTGTGACCGTAAATCCACACTGAGCTAGCTTATTTGTCACAATTTGGTAATAGCCCATATGTCCCTGCCCTTGTCTAATTCATATAAGGGAAATGCATAACACTGACATTTGATTCAGATTGTACTGACCAGGTATTACTGTATTTTGACAAATGACCAAAGTTTAGAACATCACATTTTATACAATACATTTATTCATTATAAGATGAATCATGTCTGAATATGTATGTATTACACAGACAACCTTGATGTTCAATGAAACAAAACATAAATTAATTTCTGGATATTTTATTGGTTTGTTGTGTTCAACAAATATTTGTTCATGTGGGAAAATCACAAACAAACAGATACACTGACTAAATTCTATTGTTTAACATATTGTCATATTGTATAATATTTTGTTCTTTCTCATATTGTTTAACTATAAAATGCCTAGGAAATGAAAAAAATTATGAAAATGAAATATCTTATTTCTTGCCAATACAATTCACAATTTGATCAAGTTTAACTTCAACTTTGCTAAAAGCATAAATTAAGGTAAATGCTATGAAGTTTTGCTATCAATCAGGATTTAACTAGTTTTACAGATGTGTCAGCAATACAATCTTAAAACTACGCATTTACTTTAAGATAATCAGTACTTGGACTGTTTTGCTTTGCTTTGAATATAAAATGTAATTGTTGAGATTTTTCATCAGAGGATTTTTGGTGTAGTGTTGTATCATTATATTAAATCCTGTCTGGGTAAGGCCTTTCTGACATCTGAAAGAATTCTAATACAAGCAGCAATTCATAACCAGCTTTATGGACTGTTGTAAAATGATTTCAGTTAAATTTAAGTTCCATGTCTTGTCAGTCGGATTTGGTTTCTTTCAGGCTAATTCCCATATATTGACAAGATTGGTCAGTATTGCAAAGATTGTTAAAAGGTTCAATTGCTTTTTGATGTTTGTTTGTATGAGTTTCACGTCAGAGTCATGTGAGGTGGACAGTTCACCTAACCATTGTTCCTGGGAAGAACCAGTAATAGTCTTTCATCCTCCGTAAGCAACTGCCTACTTTCTCACATAAAGAGACATGGTCGGTAGCTGGGCTCAAACCCACGACCCTCCTTCAGTGAGAGGTTTCAGCGATTTGAAATCAGCGACCTTAACCACTCAACCATGGAGACATGTCAATTGCTTTTTGAACTTAGGTAAAAATTTAATTGATGTTGGTATGCTTGATAGTGTCATTAAATTTTGAGTTATAGTTGCATAAAAAAAAATTGTCATATGTTGTCATAAGTGTTGTCATATTTTTTTCTCATGTTTATTACTGGAAGTTTATTGCAATATACTTCATAATTATGTGAAGATCTAAATCTGATTAAGGTTATAAGGTTTAAAACAATTGAACCATGATAAAATTCGCTCTGTGTGGCAATCAGACATTTTGTCTTTAAAACACTAAGCTGACAATTTCTGTCTATGTGTTAGAGATGTATACATTCTTAAGTGCATTGTTAAAATAATTATTCATTCATTGTAATTGATACAAAGTATCACTTTATGTTGGCATGACAACAAGAATTACAGCTGAATCTGGACAAGCTCTGAAAGTCTGAAAGTATTTGTTTTGGTTGTGGAAAACAAATGTATTTAGAAACATTTTTATGTCTGGAGCTGGAATGAAAGTAATAGATAAGTGACTAACAAGAATAGTGAGGTCAGATAAAGTGATTAGCAAAAATTGTGGTCAAAGACAAGTGATGAACAAGAATATACAGGTCAAAGATAAGTGATGAACAAGAATATACAGGTCAAAGACAAATGATGAACAAAAATATTGAGGTCAAAGACAAGTGATTAACAAAAATATTGAGGTCAAAGATAAGTGATTAACAAAAATATTGAGGTCAAAGACAAGTGATTAACAAAAATATTAAGGTCAAAGATAAGTGATTAACAAGAATATGGAGGTCAATTTAGATCTCATTTCTTTATTTCATAGCTTCATTTGCTGCACCTACTTCCAGCTCATTAGTCTTGATAGAGTTGTGGCCCTTTGATTATTAAGGAATGTTTATCTATACTATGAAATATTGCCAGCGGAGAAATCCGCATATCTGGCTTAATTCAGTCTGATGATTTACTGCTAGATTGATAACATACTGGATTATCATGCACTGATGAGCAATCAGTCTGTCTTGCATCAAGCTGTTGTTTATGTTTAACATGACGCATGTTTTAATTCCATTTGATTGTTTTGTAGGTAACAAAATGTTGTACATATATCCCTCTTATATCCTTCAATAAAGATTATTCATATTTTATATTCACCTGTAACTCCTTCGGTTTGTTCCTCCCTTAATTAACTTGTTTGATGGCTGGGAATATGTTGATAGTAGCTGACAAAAAATATTTATTTGGTAACATAATTTATATAATTGTGGGAAAATTGAAACCATTAATTGTTCAGTAATTCAATTATTTAGAACGATAATCATTTTGAAAATATCTCAAAAGATTTCAGCAATATCTTAAGGGAAAAACATGGAAAACAAAACATGTGATATAATTATTTTACCAGTAAATATTTACACTTTGATGGTATCTTTCATAGATCCTTGTATATTTATTTACCGATATCTATGTTTTATATTAATGCAAAAAGTTTGATTTGTCGTAATTTAAGCATTAGACATTGCAGACATTTTCTTATGCAGCTTCTGATTATGACAGAAGAAAATATACATGGTAAAATTTCAGGTAAATTTTTGTCATAGTCATATGTACTGATGATGATTTTCTGTCTTATGTTAATGTGATTTTCTTCTGTAAAAAAGTTCATTAATTAATTGAATCAAAGACAGAATAATAAATAATTGTCATAGTTACTTGAAGGCAGCTTTGCATCATATTGCAAACATTTTGATAGGCATAATTTTATGTACCAATGTTGCTACAGGCCTGAGTTAATATATATTGCTGTATCACTTTCATTTAAAACAGGAGTTTTTCGTTGATTAGTTTATGCTGCATAAAAAATGTTTGCCCAGGTAAAATAGTTTTAATTATGAAGAGTTTGTGATGAAGTGCCTTACAGATGTTTGGTATTAATCCCTGCTGGTTTAAAATGCAGTGTGTACCTAATGAGACATGCCTTTAGGTACTCTATATTGTTTTTTTTGTAGTATATCGCTCTAATAAATGCTTACTGTATGCTAACTGATCGCTAACTGGTCGTCAACTGTACTATACTGCTACAGTTACCTGGGACAAGACCGAAGTCATGTAATATTATAAAGTCAGATAAAATACAAGCTTTTTCTAACACTGACTGTTAAAGTGGTAATTGATATATTTAGTCATGTGTGGTGAATTTTTACAGTAGTTACTGAAGTTGATATAATTCGAGTTTTTGATTATAGTTGTTGGTGTAATATTGTTAAAAGGATTAAGGGTATCAAATAAATAAAAACATAGATAATATAGTTACAGTCTTTTTCACGATTGTTATTAGATTTTAAGGCTTAGTGGAGTAATGTCAAAGTGGCTGGAAATTAATCGGAGGCTTATTAAGTGAACAGCTTAAGTCGTCTGATCGGGTCTCTTCTGTCGTTGGTATAAGAGGTGGGAGATGATTATGCAAATTAGTGAAATAAAGACTCCATGTGTGGAAAGATAGTCGACTGTTACATATGCATAGAGTTGGGATGTATTTTAACAGCAATGAAATAGTGGAGATATTAAATGTTTGAATGATTTAAACATAAAAAGTTTAAATATTTGGAAGTTTATTTAAAAATTGGTGATTTTTTTTAAAAGCTATTTTCGGAAGGATGCTTTACACAGCTGGATTATACTGATTTACTACTATGGTGAATTAATAAAATGTGAGAGTATTTAATACTATTGAATTTGGAATTTGAATAAAAAAAAATTTTTGTTGCGTATATTGGATTTACTTGGAGAATATTTTTGTTTGTATATATTTTATTAGATAACTATGTAGAAGAATATTGGATTTGATAATTATGTAGATCATCTAATTGAGAGAAAGTAGATATTTTTATGAATCAATAATAATTTTTTTTGTGTGGATTTTATAGTGAAAGTGATCTGTGATAATTAAGCTGTGAAGACATAATAACAATGAATTCTGGAATCATATCAGTCTGTTTGACTTTGGTCTTGTTGGTAGGGATTTTAACCGATACTAGCAATGGCGTTAAGGTTGAAAAACGGCGTCCGGTTGAACGGTATCGTCCGGTGTATGTACCATATATATTTCAATTACTTGGTGATAAAGGTTGGGAGTCCCGGACTAAAAGTTTTACCAGTTCTGGAATAACATCGACGTCAAGAGATTCTTTAACAAACAATAAGAAGAATCCTTACAATCGCCATAACGATAAACTATCTACAGTAAAACTGCGAGGAACTGGTAAGTACATTTGATAGAATATACAAAATTCAAGGTATTTTGTTGAAAACTTAAATTATTGTACGCACATTTTAATATGATCATCTGCATTGTTGCAAAATACTTTCACATTTGATGCATTTAAGCTTTTTATATAAACATCTGTATCTCATAAAATTCAGATTTGTGTGTACATACAACGTTCATCTACATATAAATGCAATCAAACGAGAAAAATTGCATTGTGCATTTACTAGGTACAAAATGTACATATTACTATTTTTTTACTGTCAAAATATAACAAACCTGAAAATGGATATAATTCTGTAATGACAATGTGTGCTTTCAAGTTAATAAATAATTTGGTGCATGTAGAATTGGACTAGGTTTTAAAATCTTGCCAAGAAAACTACTGAAATACTTCCTCTACTGATTGATACCTCAGACTGTCAATTAGTTTCTAATTAAATAAATTACCTGAGGAAGTGAAATAGAGCATTAAATGATATTTATCTAATTAAGACTGCTACCATTGTTTCATTAAGTGATAGGTGTAAAAAAAGGTTTGTTTCTGATTATCTGAGATCACCTAATTTTTCAATGCAACGTACCCTAGACCTTTTATTCAGCCTGAGGAATGGCACATCCACTTTCTCACTTTTTTACCTTTACGCTTTTAAGAGCCAAAAAAGCCCCTACCAATCCTATTTTTAACGAGCATGTAACTATAGGAATGAACTTTGGGGGGGAGCTAATATATTTGTGATGAAATGAAGTCATAAGGAGGCTAACTTAATAATCAGAGCAAGTTTTGCTGAAAATGCATATTTGTTATTAACTCTTTTATGGGTCTTTCGAAGATAAGTAAAATTTTTTGTGTAAATATGAACGACCAATAGAAATCTTCGGAATATTTAATTGACCAATCATGAATCAGCATTCAGACTTAAAAAAAAAATATTGATGGTTTTCTCCTATGAAATTAAAGTGTTTATGAAAAGTTTTGATAAATTAAAAAACAAGTCACATGTAATACCACTTGAACTTCAAAGTAAAAAGAGTCTTTATAAGGCTATAAAATTGTGTCAGTTTTACCAGTGTAGCATGAAGTTAATTGCATGGGTTTAGTTGCCTAAATTGTGTCTCAATTTTTACAACATTGTAACTCATCCCCAATTCATAAATTCTTCATCACAATAAATTCAGTTGCCTTGAAATTTATTCTTATGTTGATGAAGCATAAAATTGAAGTTATATATACACAAGGAGAGTGGGTGTTCTAATACTGACTGGATTGTTGCTTGTATGATTATTTCACCCAGTAACAAATGGTGGTATAGTACCTTGTTCTTGACGTCTTAGCAAGTTGTCGAGTAGTCACGTTTTAATCAGAAGCCTGAGGTTGGTTAGGATGATTTTCTCAAAATCTAAGCTCTGACATTTTTTTCTATTTAACGTATACTTGAAAATTTGAAATATTTTTGCAGTTTTAAAGGAAAGTGATAAGTTTACTTAACATGAATGTATTATCTTTTTAATTCATTGCGAATGAATATTGAATGTTTGCACTTTGTGGATAAACTAGATTAAGATTGTTCAAATTAAGATTAATAGCAAAATTCTGATCATGTTTATCACCATTCTGTGTGTGAGTAGGTAATTTTAGAGGCTAAACTTTATATTTGAGGTCGATACGTTTCATTCTACTGCCAAATATTTACGATAAAATATAAAGTAAAAACTTAACAATAAAAAAAACTATTTTATACAGATATCTTCATGGAAGTTAGGTAATAATAAATTTACCATTAAACAGCAGCTTAACACTGGTAAATCAAAGCACTGAGAGTACAGTCAGGAGCGAAGTTTAAATATATTAGATTAAACCATCCTTAAAAAACTAAAGGTCTGTGTTATCCTTAATATGAATTAGAATTTGAAGGTCAAGTATATATAGTCTTGACACAATGTACATATTTAGGCCAATTAACCACAATTATCAAGTTAAAGCTACACATTCTAACTGTTTGCCTGGAAGAAATACTTTTATTCCAAATGAATCCAAACAAATTCAGTGCCTTCAGCGCTTTGACCTGCATATATACTGTTAAACTATATAGTGAACTTCTTTGTGACTCCGTGTCATTTTGGAATCTCACTACTTCAATGTTCCAGAACTACTTTACTGAATGAAACAATTTTCAATATGTAGCAAAAATTTTAATTGTTACCTCAACAGTTTATGAATGAAACTTTTGCGCAGATGAATACTTTATTATACTTGTTAGTTTTACAGTTTAAATAGACAAAATATTTGCCATGTTTTCAAAATCAAAAGAAGCCTGCAATACCTCTTCAACTTTTATCAAAACTGAAAAGTGGTACTATTTTTTTCAACGCGGATGCACATGTAAGAGGCGTCACTTAATTGTAAGTAGAAAACACGGTGTATAGCTATAGGAGCTTTCGCTCCTAAAAACTGGGGTATCCATTAATTTTCTTGACTTAATTCTCTTGTGTCCAATAAAGCCTGGTCTGGGCTTTGTTAGTTCTTCTGTAGTTATCAGTCAAATCCAATAAATATTGCATTTTTTGTAGCTGGAGTATTTTCTGATAGTAGGATCTTTTCTTGATTCTCCTGTGGGTTTTTTTAGGTACAATTATACATTGAATTGATAGTCAATGGTCATAATTGTAAACGAGGCTGTATGATGTTATTGTTTGCTGCCAAATTGCAGCGTAGTTATGTATAAAGAGAACGTTTTTGTCTCATGCACAAAGGGTAAATTCTTAGCGAAACTGGAAAAGAAAATTCACCTAACCAATTTATCTTTTATCTTGGACAATGAAAGTATCAATAGTGTCTGAAATATCCAATTTTTAGTGCTCAGACATTCTTTTTTGTGTGTATGTACTTATAGTTTGTTAAGATGCTATCTTCTTTGATCTTTAATAGTAAATAGTAAATGTTGACATTATATTTATCTAATATAAGCAAATAATAGTGCAGTTACCTTATCTGAAGACCACTTGTGAATAGAGACCACCTGACTGTGCAGACCAAAAGTAGCTAGTAATTCTGCCTCAATATATCATCTGCGCTCCAAACCTGTCCACTTATTAAATTAGGAAGAGCATTAAATTTGGTCTAGATCCGGGGATCTCTGGTTCCTGAGTTCTATTAAGTCTTGCTGTAGTACATGACTGCATGCACTTTGGTTCAAGTCATATTCAAAGCCATTGATTTTCCTGCACTGCATCTGTAAAAGTCAGCAGTTACTTAGAAACACATAGTCTATTAACCTGCCAGTATACAATATCACTGAAACAGTATTAAAAGAGACAGAGTAATATAAAAAAAAATCTTTATGAGTTTACTAAATTAATGCAAAACGTTTCTTCTGTGGTATTTTCTATACATAAATATTGGGTGGACATTTTGTACTATTCATAATCTCCTTTGACATAAACTTCTTTATTACATTATGCTGTTTCAAGGTTGAGCTCCTACCTAAGTTATTCCATTCATATTTTTTCAAACCCTTTGAAAATTTCAACCAAAAAATAGCAGAATCTAGATAATGATTGAATGAGTTGAACATAGAAATTGCAGTAAAAAGTGAAATGCAATGTTGACATATGATAGTATTATCATGGTCCTGCTGAGCGTTTCTATCAATGGATATTCTATTAAAAGTTGAAGAAAAAAGTTTCATTTAGATAACATTCAATACTTGACTGTATGTTGCCATGTTAGATACCCTGTCAAATAGTTGTTGGAATGTATTTGTTACATCCACGTGGCCACCGATATCTGCTGTGTCATGACTTAAACTGGATCAGTTTTCAGACCCACAAGCAGCATTTTACTTCAACCAAAGCATGAAACAACCTGCTTGAAAAGGCCATAATGCACTAAACACAAAGCTTCCATGCAAAGATTCCTGTTTTTAAAAGGGGCGGAGTATTAAACTAGAATGGGAGGGGTCGAATTAAACATAAATTATCATATTCAGATCTTACTAAAATCATGGAAGTCCCTATATTCCCTTATTTTGTTTTTACTTTATTATGTTTTCTACACTCAGCATCCACACCATAACAGCTATATTGAGTTCAAGTTCTAAAATCAAAGTACTGGAAGTATTAAAGGAAGCTGACCTTACATAGACTTGCATTGCAACATGGAAAGGGACCCAGAGTAAAAATTTGTATGGGGATCTAGAAAACATAGTACTCAAATAAATATTCATTTGCTCTGAGCAAGTGAGCATTTAAACTTACAATAGATTGGTTATGTGCTTTTAACATTGTCAACATGTTTGGAATGCTCTGAATTGCGTCAACAGAGACCAATAAAGTGAGAGAAATAAGGTGCCTATATGCACTATTCCCCTATTTAGGGTCTATTGGGCTATTGTATAAATAAATGTTTGCTGTGTGAAACCTTTTCACTCAGGGAGCAATTAAGTCAGCTTTGACTGTATTTAAAATTTGTATTAACTTTCTGACACTTTGCTTTACCTTCCAGAACACATTTGACTTACTTGTCTTGACTGACAACTGTCTTCCATGTAACCTTATGTCAGCATGTTAAGTAATTAACTTGTAACACTATTAATAAAAAGCATCAAAAAGCTTTTTTTCCTTGTTTGCGAATTAATTTATTTTTAAGGCATAATTTTAATTAGCATTTATACTTTTTGCTTCGTGTTTTATCATGAATGCAGTTCACTATGTGACTGTGTTTTTATGACAAAACAATCATATTTACTGCTTTGCTTCTGCAGGCTATTTGGTGAAAATTGTCATAATCATGTTGTAATTAAAACATCATGCAATCTGATTAAAATCATATCCTCAAACCCGCTACGCTATGAGGATCTGAAGACGACCTATAGAAGGTCACCTCAGGTGACCTTTTCCACTAGCCAATCAGCACCTTACTTTCATAATTCTGAAAGTGATCTGATTCTATTTTTAACCGCAGTTAAAACAATATTTGACTTGTAGTTATCACGAACACCTATTCTTACGCAACTAAATGTAATGATAGCGCCCATGTGACATATGCGTGTTTATTAAATTTTCTGTACTACTATGGCCGAATCGATCAGGATTACTAAAAAAAATCAAAAAGTGGTTGCAGACAAATATGTTATACGTGTTTTAACGTTTACTAACGTTTAAATAACATCGTCAGGTAGAAAGTTCATTCGGCCAAAGTACCGATGAAACGAGTTATACGATTGGCTGAATTATAAATAGATATAAATAGTGATCATGGAAATTCCGACTTTTGAAAATAGAAACTGGTATAAGCCGTCATCAGATCTTGCCGTAAGGAAGATCGAATACTTTAGTCAGATTGAACATCATGTTGTCTGTATGTACTTCTAGAAAATCTAGGCAAAATATGTGTGTCATATTAAGGTGACTAAGTAAAGCCATCTTGCGCTTTCTGGACATTTTATCTATAGATTGAGATCCTGAACAGAGATCTGAATTATTGGATATTTTATACATATACACAAAAACATAGATGTAAATATATCAAAAGCCGACTAGTTGCACCTTACGTTAATGTGAGATAATGCATTCTTGCTATGAAATGCGAAAAATATAACAAGACAAGTTACCTTTCATTTTGAGGTTATTTTTTCTCTGAATGTATGTTTTGATGACTGACATAATCCGTGTCAGTTTTTCTCCTATTATTTACACTATTCTTGGAAAGATGTAGCATATATATAACTGTTGATACATAATGATGTACTCAATTATGTAAACAGTGTTGGGTCAGTAATAACTGCACTTTATTTATAGTCTCACATACAGACAAACCTGTGTTAGTGACAACCTCTGAATAAGGGCCAACCTGTGAATAAAGGTCATTCTGTTAAAAAACATCATTGATTATTTAGAACTAAATAAAGGCCACCTGTCATTAAAGGCCAGAATTTGTCTTCCCCAAGGGTGGCCTTTGTTCACAGGTTTGATTGTATACATCTATGGTGGTCCCTACACGCAGGCATGTATTCATGTGTTAGTCCTTCAAGGATTATTCACCTCATGTTTTTGTTATAATTCTGCATGATTTGCGGATTACTACAATAAAAGTGCATTTATAACAACACATACCACATGTGTGTGATCCAAGTATTACATTAACAAACTGTGAATAGCAATATTAGTCACAGAAAGTTAGTTCTGTATGTAACTTATTATATTATCCTCAAAACAAGGGGCTTGAAGAGCTTAAAAATTATGATTGATTCTTATACAGGGGTCTACTTAATGTGCAGACCCTAAAATTTTGGTAATAATGATCATGAAAAAAACAAAAGATTATTAATAGACTCTGTAAAATATGTAATCAAAATGTGATCGAAAATGAATACCACTTTCTAATATGTTGCAAATAATGATAAGACAATAGCAAATAATGATAACACAATAGCGATGACACAATAGCAAATAATGATAAAAAATAATGATAACACAATAGCAAATAATGATAAGACAATAGCAAATAATGATACCACAATAGCAAATAATGATAAGACAATAGCAAATAATGATAACACAATAGCAAATAATGATAAGACAATAGCAAATAATGATACCACAATAGCAAATAATGATAAGACAATAGCAAATAATGATACCACAATAGCAAATAATGATAAGACAATAGCAAATAATGATAACACAATAGCAAATAATGATAAGACAATAGCAAATAATGATACCACAATAGCAAATAATGATAACACAATAGCAAATAATGATAACACAATAGCAAATAATGATAACACAATAGCAAATCATGATAACAAATAGCAAATCAGAAACATACTTCTGAAGAAGGGGACACAGAGAATGGTGTGATGGGATTGTTAAGCATTTGGCATGAAAGGTTTGTATAGGTTAACCATACCCAGAGAGTTTTCAGTGGGTTACATGTAGGAAGGAAATACATTTTTTAAGGATGGCCTTACTGTAAAATGAATGGAAATTAGGTAAATGAAAAAAGTAAAATCTCACTCTAAGTATTATCTCAATTAAATGGAAGACTTACACATAAATATCTCAGGTGAATTTATAGTTTGCAGGTCAATGTCCTTAAAAGTTAACTTAAATTGTTAACTTATTGGTATTTAAACCTCTTGAATATAATCTAACAATTGAGTGTGAAGTAATTCCATACATTTATTGTGATTTATCATAAATTACTATGAGATATACTTCTCAGGCTAATTAAGAGTTGAATAAGAAATATTTAACTTCACACTGTGATCAAGTGAGACTCATTATGGTAAAATTTGTGATTCAAATGCATTTGTTTGCTGTATTAATTTCATAGAACATGTAGTTTGTACAGTTTGAAGTACTTACAATGATTGATAATGATGCAGTAAATTGTCTTAATTTGATATATTTTTATTATTAATGTATATTGTTTTGTGAGTAGATCCTTGATTTATCGTTTTATAATGATAAAATTATATGTTATTCTGAGCTCAAATTTTGGTCTTTATTCGGAGGACATTTATAGTGTGAGTTTATAGATATTTCATGACATTTTCAAGCTTTCTTGGGGGTGGGGGTAATGTTGTACCAATAGCCCAGGGAAGAAGAAAACTTGCTGTTTAGTGTTTATCTGTACCAGGTGTCTGAGACTAGAGGCTCATGTTGTAGACTGTAATTATTATAATAATAGTTATAGTAATAATAAAAACAAGAATACTGTATTTATGGAAATAACAAAGTAAAACAATGTCTAATATTCCCAACTATTATTAATATTACAAATCTTACAATTATTCACTTATTTTCACTTGAAATTATGGCAACATTGATTAATGGTTTTATTGCATTTATGCAAATTATAATACAGCATTAAGGAAAGCTTATATAATCCTAATTAATAAATTCTCTCATGGAATCACCTGTAGGAAAAATGAGAAGTGCCCCTCCTGTAAGATAAATGTAGGAAAACAATGTTCGACAGTGTTTTCGATTAAATTTGATTTGTCTAAAATTTATAAAATAATACAAAAATAATTCATACAATTGATCCAGTATCAGATAGATAATCGGCTGTGGATAAAGACTGACTGTAACTGATGCATGTATGATGCCCGCTGAGTATTTACATTCATACCATTTTTGGCGATGATCGGGAATATTTAGTCGAGTGTTTGCCGTCTGCTTGAAATTTGCATTTCAATACTTGATGATGCATCATTTGACAATACGCATCATGAATTACAGTATAGGAAACTGCACATGAGATAATTGTAATAGGCATGCATGCTGTGAAGTGTGCCGCAGCAATTGAAATTACTTTATACAGGCATTTAGAGAACACGGTTCTCTTAAATAAAGCTTCGGATATTTGCGTGTATAATGAATTTAATATGCATGAAAACAAATCACTGACCTAATGATAGTGAATGAAGTTTTATAAAACCATCATAAGAATCTCCTTTAATCATTCACAGTGTGATTTAAGTGGGAGTTTATTTTCTTTACCTCATAACTGTGGTCGTTTCAAAGATAATTAACAAAAAGAGTAGCATAGAGAATTTGATGATTTGTCAAAATTTTAACTTGAGCTGTTGTGATGTACTGTTAAGTAGATATATAAGATTTTATCATATAGATAATAAATACTTTGTATGGAAAATCGGAATATAAATACAATTTACGTAAAAGCCTTGAGCACAGGTGCTGGGCGTGTGTCTCCCCCTTCATACTGCCAACGTTGCCGTGCAGATACATAATGTATGAAAAGTCAGAAATGGTCCTAATGTCATTTGGATATGTTGTATCCAGTTAAGATTTGTTTTTTATCATGATCCTTAGGAGGTCTGGTGGGGGGGGGGGGGGGGGGGAACGTGCCTGGCACCTGTTTATAACTCCAAGAAATTAAAGAAATGTTGAAGAATTAAAAAAGAATGTTCTTTTACATTGCACTTCATGTAAAAAGTTTATTTGATAAAATTATACTTGATTTTATACTTCTTCTATAAATATTATCTTCTTGATCTCAGGACTCAAGGATATTTGAAGGGAGTATTAATGTCTTCTTTTTTTTAAGTGACATATGTGTTAACTGAACAAAAAATGTCTACAGTATGCCAAGGTCTGGCCTCTAAGATCGCAGTAAACTAAATATTTTGAATATTCTCCCCCTTTAATTTCTCCAACATTCCTGCTAAAAGGTTGTATACACCTGTAGATAATACTGAAGATATCTTCATTAAATAACTTGATCTATCTATGATGTATGATAAAACTATATCAGAATTAAATCTTATCTTTTCTTATTGTTTTTTGTCATCGACCCTTGGATTTGAGTAGATTATTCGGAGTATTGAATGTTTCAGCTTTGTTTCTTCTTCATATCTACTTAATACTGAGTACTTTGTAAACAGTTTCCCTTCTTGGTCTTTTGTTCTTGTCCAAATATCTCTGATTTCATCTTTGATAATGTTTCATAATCATTCTTATTCTTTGCATTTTGTTTTACATCACAGACATATTTCATGGATTGTTTTTTACTCTTTCTTTTATAGTAATACCTTGTATTATTGTATTATATCAAAGCACTAAAAGTACTCATGGAAACTAACATAGACTTGCACTGCAACATGGTACAGGAACTAGTTTAGCAATTTTCTGGCAGATGTAGTAAAACATAGTGACTTTGATCAGCATTAAAATTCATGCACGCTGAGCAAGTGACGGCTATGGAAAGATGAAGATTGTCCAGTTTCAAAGAATGGCTTTTCTTTTGATCAGTTAGCCTGGTAGAGCTTGTATAAAATGGCAAACAATTTGTACCATTGTGTGACATTAGTGTTTTGGACCTAGTGTACAAATATGGTAAATCAAATCTATAAATGTGCTTATATCATCTATTCTGCTTGTCTGTCTCAATGTTTTCCTGCCTAGGACATCTGCCAATTATGGCTGAATGAATGCTTAGCACGTGTACTTTTGTGTTAATTAAGTTGAATGAGGAATGTATGATATTAAGATATTGTTGAAGATTTAGTGCATATCTGTCAAGTATGCATTGCGCATGTATTACACAAATTTTTAGTCTGAATCTCACTCACATGCTAAAGTATGTTTTAAAAAATGACCAAAAAAGGTATTTTCAATATTTTTTGGGGAAGGCTTGCCTTCCTATACTAATTACTTTTTAATTATTTGTTTGTGAATGATTTACATAGACCTCGTGATATTGTTAGACTTGTCACTTAAGCTACCAGGTATGTCTCTGAAAAGTCTTTAAATACCATTATTTCGGGAGATTTGACTTGGCCCCTCATTGAATCCTGCAGCCCCCTGTCCCACGCTTTAACAAGTCACACACCTGTTACTTTCTGACCCTTGACCGCTATGACAATGTAACCAATCATGTGCAATCCACTTTACTCAAAATCCCCCTTTTCAGCTTCTCCATTTGTTTTGATGTTGTTTCTGATAATTTAGTGTCCCCCACATTGATTTAAGAAGGTTATGAAACTATTTGGCAAACAACAACAATATTGTATTTAATGGTGGGTTGTTTGTAAGTGTTGTTCTTCTTACTGCCAACATCAACTTTGATAGAATTTATTATAGTTACATCTGTTAATTGATGTAGACCAAAAACTACAAACATTGTATAGAATTTTGATTTATTCTGACAGACACTGATTGCAGTTAAACAAATCATTTTAAGGCTTCACTTAAAAGTGTTTATCAGATCATAACAGTTAGGTGTTTACCAGATCATAAATGTTTAGTGTTAACCATATCATAACACTCAAATGTTTATCATATCATTACAATTAAGTATTAACCATATCATAACAGTTAAATGTTCACCATATCATAACAGTTAAGTGTTTATCTGATCATAACAGTTAAGTGTTTACCCGATCATATCAAATAAGTGTTTACCATAACATAACACTCAAGTATTTACCATATCATAACAGTTAAATGTTCTCCATATCATAACAGTAAAGTGTTTATCTGATCAATTAACAGTTAAGTGTTTATCTGATCAATTAACAGTTAAGTGTTTACAATATCATAACAGTAAAGTGTTTACTGTAACATAATAGTTTGGATTGTAAACGGCTGGCTATTTGAAATACGACCATGTAATAACATGGTCTAGTATATTTGTAATCAGTATTTTTTTAGCAAGAGACATTAAGCTAATGTTTCTGTAAATGTGGCCTTAAGTTATTAGTGTCAGGATTTGAGCTTCTACTTTATAATTGACAACATTAATGATGCTTTTAGGCAAGTATCCACTCATTTCTCACCTACTATAAGAAAGTAATTCAGACAGCATTATTTTATGATTGTGGTGGCAGTCAAATGTGTACTACCTCACACTTTGGTCCAGACTGTTGGGGAGTATGATTGTAAATGTCAGCAGTTTCTCTGATAATGGAAGTACTCAGCAGGGATCTGGTATCAAAACTTAACCATCTAGTGGCTAAGTGTCAAGGGCATCTACTTTTACAGTGTGAGGTCTAAAGTTTGAGCCTCTGTGACCTACTTAGAAATATGCATCAACTTAAACATCAGTTTGTGTGTTGATTAATTTTTATGGTCAGCCTACATGTTTCATCCTATATTTATTGGTTCTTTTTTAAATTAGTTTGTTGTGTTGTTGAAGAATACAGTATGGGTCTAGAATCATGTTGCATGTTTGCAGTGTAGTTTCACATTGTAGTGGTATAGCTACAAGTAGGCTGACTACATCATAAATAAAAAATAGTGTTGCTGGCATTGAAAGCTAGCCAAAGAAAAGGAATCCTGCAGTCTGAATGAAAAGCCATGAATAGAGCTACTATTTGTCTGCAGTTGGTTATTATTCCAAAACAGTTTCTTGATTTAATGCTTTATAAGACATTAATTTGTTCTGAATTGTTGCTGTTTACTTGTTTCTCTGTATCTGAAGTAATATTTAATTTTTAAGCTTATCAATTATGACTAGAGGCATTTGATCACAAGTAGGATGATTGCAATTATGCAGCAAAAACAGAAATGTTACTGCCATGTGTTATGTTGTCTTTGTCTGTTAGGAATTATGTATGACATTAATGATGCCAACTTTACCATCCTGTCGATAATCAAAGATGGCAGTAAATCCACTTTCCTACCTCTCAAAATACAATAATAATATAATTGAACATGACAGATTTAATACTAACAATGATTCTAGATATGTGTACCAATGGGTGTATCCACATTTTAACACTAATTTTTTGTTGTGTACTTCCAGTTTTTAAACCTAAAGCATGAGGAAGTGGTATATTTCGAGTAGCAGTACCACCTACAGATTCCTGGTGCTAATACTACCTCAGGGGCTCCAAATTTCAGAGTTGGGTTTATAGTGATAGACACAATGCCTTCCCATTCTGTTCAAAAGCATTGCTGTCATAACTTAATGTATGATGTAGGGGTGAAAGTTTTCTGCAGTATGCTAGAATATCTGTTATTTTAATTCGCAGGTATGGATTGTACAGGTTTTTTTTATTGTTTCAGTTGCATCAAGGTTAAGATTTCTGTTTTTTCTAAATTTTCAACTTTCGACCATGATGATATCTTATGGCAATTTCAATGAGATGAAAAATGTGGTCCGGTTCATCAATTTGATAAAAAAACATATTTATTCATGGTATAAATTGATTGGGGGAGTAAATTGCATCAGTTAAATGCTGGAAGGAATACAATGTTTATAAACTATCTTTATATAACATAATTAATTAAATAGGACAATGCTTATAAGAACAGCAATAAATAGCCTGGAACTGTGGTGTGTTTTAATCATACAAGAATAATGCTACAAATACATGGGGTATACTATTTGTAATATTACTGCAATTGATAACAATAAAGCAATAATTTAATATTTCAGTGGTGCTTTTCTGGTATTTTATCTCGCTTATTATCACAGAAATTCAATATGAATTTATTTCGGCAAACTGTTGAAGGCAGAAAGATTTAAGCCAGATAAGGCTATTATAAATTTCAATAATTATTTAAGTGTACTAATGTATTTTTCAAGAGTAATCTATGAGGTTTCGGTGTTAAGATGATTTTCATGGATCATGGGACACGGACAGTAAGGGAATTATAAGTTGCACAAGTTCTATTAATTTTAAGTATTACCCATGCCTGATTTATGGCGATATTTTCCGGTAATTAAATTTCAACTTGTCATTTATTGAAAAATCAAAGGGATATTTTTTTAGATTTAAAGCATGATAGGCATTATTTTGTTAACTTTGCTTTATTCTGTAGCACCTGGAATGATCTGCATTAATTGTTCATACATGTTTCCATAATTCGTTCTGTATTAGAAATATATCCACAGCATCATGAGATGAATGACCAACATGATCACTGAATGTTCCCATGGCAATCATGAAGTAATTGTAATAATGGTTCAAGAACAATTAATGTTTTCGAAGCAGTTTATAAAAATAAATGCTTAAAATTTGGTTTGGTCAAGTTATGCATCATATATGACAAACTACTGGAATATCCTATGATGATCCCATGATGCACTGTGCAGTCATGTTTTGTGAGAGAGATTACTGCAGAGAGAGATGACTGCAAACACAGAAAATTCAAATTATTATTAAGAATGTAATTTTGTACTGTTGTTTATACACGCCGATATGTAACGATTCTTTAAGTTCTAAAGGTCATTGACAATTCTGTACATCCTAAAAATGGTAAATAGTAAGTTGGCGACCTAGAGTTTGCCGCTTGAACAGTCCAAGCTTGATGGCTCTGTGAAATATAAGCCAACCTCTACGAAATGAAGTTCTTATGTTTAGGAATTGTTCAAGAACTATGGGTAATTGTATTAGTACTGTAACAAATCATTTTATTTTAATTGCTCTTATGACCATCAAAGAAATGATTTTGTCAACTTCCAATTTTTTGGCATCGCTGCTAACATTCTGCTGTAT
Organism: Lutraria lutraria; assembly: GCA_964023205.1. Taxonomy (NCBI): domain Eukaryota; kingdom Metazoa; phylum Mollusca; class Bivalvia; order Venerida; family Mactridae; genus Lutraria; species Lutraria lutraria. Next base: position 17,948,782 of record OZ026834.1, on the reverse strand, counting down.
GTTATGTACCCAACAATGGTTTACCTACACATGTTTCTTGATGAGCAGCATTTGTTCCTTCTTTCCATTTAATAAATAGCCCCAAAATACATACATATGTAACCTATCCTACATCTATGTTAAAAAATACATATTTCATACTGTGTTGCCTTCTTCTTTGTGTTGTTGATTGATAAAGCATGTTTCTGACATCATTCTCTGAGTTTACATTTGTCCTGATCTTTGGTTTATATCAAATATATAGATGTGATGCATAAACATGCATACTGACATGCATTTTGTCATGCATTTTACATGTAACAAAACTTTATGTCAACTTGTAATACAATTTCACAGAAGGATGTTTTCATTGTATTACCACATATTTTCAAATAAATGCCCCAATCTGTTTCGTTTTGTCTGTTTTTTTCTCTTATATTCTCTTTAGATACTGCAGTGATTGTAATTTGAAGGATTATATTTAAACATTTTTTATGAATCTCAACTTATTTGCTTTCTCCATAATAATTGGGAGAGGGGCACTTATTAGTAAATTTACTGTGATTTTAATTTTTTTTGGTTATATTGCTGATAAAATATAAAAAATAAATTAAAAAAAAAAAAAGATATTAGTGAGAATTGAATATATATCATTTGGAAATGTGTGTAGAAATGCATCTGATGATGAGAGAAAATGAATGAATTTACAAAACATTTATAAAATTTATTGCATGCATACCTACATTCATTTGTTTGTCACCTTACTTTAGGTACAGAATGCTGATTTATTTAAATGACAGCATGAAATTTTAATAGATTCAAAATGTTATGATGAGATTTAATGTGCTCATGGACTGCTAATGTTGCTATATTTGTTACAAATGAGTTTAATACTTACCACGAGTGCTAATTTATTACTGAAATCAATTTCTATGCTTGCTTCATATAGGATGATGTACTTACTTTACACCAGAATCATCATCGTAATGTATGCGCTACTGAAAATTGATGTATCAAATACGCCAAACGTTCAGTGATAATTATATTTCTTATCATTTAAGTTGCTTTTTTTATTCTTGTACAAAAAAACAGTTTTATTAAAAAATCAGAAATATTCTCTGTGATTTATTATTTTAACTTGTATAATAGCCTGTCATATGCATTAAAATTGATTAAAAACTGGGGTGCAATGACTGCTGATGACATTTCTAACAGGTGTTTGATTAGGATGGATGTACTATGCAAGTTTTCATCAGTTTGGTCTGTATGAAGTGATTTACTGCAAGCCTTGAGATGTACTCAACTAATTCTATTATGATGCGAATAATTCTTCATGCATTTGTTAATTAAATACAATTTCATCTTGTGGTTGCTTTTAAGTGTGATGAATAACAACCAAACTATGTTAATCAGAAATGCATGAACAACTTTATAATTAAAACTTTGGTGAACTGTCTATCTGAAGTGCAGTTTTTGTCAACAATGACATTTAGAATGTATGTAGACATTCTTGGAGGAATCAGAAATAATTATGAATATGTTGTTAACACTAAAAAAACGCTTGATGTTTTGTTGTTTGGTCTCAATGTAGATTTAACACCATTTGTCAACTGTATAGTTTGGGCATGTGTCGTAAATAGTTAACGGCACTACCAGTGGTTAACCACCAATACTGGCTGAATCCCTAGCATTCTTTGTACATCCCTGTAAGATATGTGAATCGGAGATTAGAATCAGTTGACTTTGTTTCCAATTTCGTCTGTAACTTGTACAAATTTCAAACCTGAATCAGAGTTAACGTTTGAATTTTACAGACTTCAAAAAAATTGGTCTTCCCACCCATAGCTAACAGCAGTCTTTGAATTTGGCTACAGGTTTGAAGACCGAGTCCACCTAAATCACTACAGGCCCGTTAAAATTGATGGGTCATCTGAGACCTATGGTCTGGTGAAATTTTAAACTGATGTATTATTGTCTAAAATGCATAATGGAGTACCCAAAACAGATGTGATAGAAAGTTTCTGTTACGGGTGATTATTATAACACCATATTACAAAAAATATTTTTTTGATAAATGTTGAAGAAACAAAATTTGAAGCTCATTAATTTTGGTGTTGTAAAATTTACGCCTTTACAAGACGGAAGGTCCAGTGCTTGAAAAATTTATTTGTGAAGACTTTAACGGGAGAGGACAAAGCCCCCAAGCTGTATCATAATTTTGTCAATCTGAGATTTTACAACTTTCATACTTGAGTTAATAATAAGTGGATTATCCTAGTATTCAGGATTGATGTATTTTGACTTTATGTTGAGTGACATCATAAAATACTGACCTGAATTGAAGCAACCTGGCCCTATATAATTGGATTTAACAATAATAAAACTGTGTTAATTTCTTTCACTGCCATAACCTTTTTAATTTCTTTTCATTCGTGTGTTGTAATGATGTTGTTAATATTTTGATACTTGCAAATATTACACTTTTATGTGTAGAATGACTTTGAAGTGACATAAAGTTGAAGTTTTATGGCACCTGAATTTCCGATCTGCTGTTTTATAACTCTTTGGAAGCTGAAGGTGTTGGTGAAGTTGTTAAATACCCCATTCATTGAAGCTGTTTCTTCTTGTAATGTTTGATGCAGCTGTCTGACTTGCCTCTTGAATGTTTCTGCACTTTTTTGTTGCTTTTTGAATGTTACTGTGCACTTTTACATCGATTTTTGAAAGTTTCAAAACTTTTATGTTGCTTTTGAATTATCTGAACTTTTATGTTGTCTGATCATTCTTGAATGTTTCTGAACTTTTATGTTGTCTGATCATTCTTGAATGTTTCCGAACTTTCATGAAAGTCATATTTGAATGCTCTTTGTTTCTTATTTACCTTGCTGAATAATAGTTTTTATACATATTTCAATACATTATTTAACTCTGTTATTTGTTTTGTTTTATGGGGCACACAATTAAAGTCTATAGTTTTCATTCACCTGACAGATCTATCAACCTTAGATTTTTTTTTCAGTCTTGGTCAATATGTGTTTAAATTATTTCCATTATTATGAAGGAACAATAAAAATGACCTCTGAACTTAAAAAAATCCATTTGAAAAAAGTTTTTCAAGACCTACATACCCCTTTATTTTTGGGGATGTTTAAGTGGCAACCAGTTATTTGTTTTTGTCCTTTCAAGAGAGTCTGTTTCTTAGTTGCTAGCAGAATCAACCAAGATGAGTACCATACCTATGTCAATTAGTTATTCATACTTCATGACCTAGAATAGTTTCATGATTGCATTAATTCCAGTCAAAGGGGAATTAATACTGACCATGCATAGCCATGGTTACAGCTTTAATCATGATGAAGATGTTAATCATTGTTAGTAGGTAGGACAGTTCTAAATAGTTGACATTCTGATGTGACTGGAAATTGGAAAGTTGATCTTTGATACCTGGTAAACATGTTTGTTGACACTGGTATACTATACACAGCTTCAACTCTGTATGAAAAGCTGGAATGACAAATTGTTTGTAGTTTTGAGATTAATTACAGCTATTTATCTTTGCAAAGTTTTAGTGTTTTTAAAATTTGTCTTGTGTACACCCAATGCACTAAGTGCCCTTGATGGTAAACTTTTAATTACATTACTAGTGAATGCTTAGTATCCATGGCAATTGAAGAATTATAACATTAGACACACATGAGACAATTTTCTTCCCTATGTATGTTTATATGATACTTAGTAGGTTTATTTATAAAAGATATATAATATATATATTCTTAAACCTCTCCTTTTACAATCATCTCTGAGGCCATTTAGGTAAAGTTGATAAAACTTGTTTTAGATGATTTTTAGTTGATAATTATACCCTCGCAAATAAAGTTTGACAGGGGGTATATTCAATGGAGTCACTCTGTCGTTCGGTCCGTCCATCCGCATACAATATCACAAGTTTGTGGAGCGAACTTACTTCCACATTGCAATGAAAGTTGAAATATGTCATTGATGTACAGGACACAATTTTCATGCCCAGTGATCCACTCATTACAGAGTTATGTGCCCTTGAACTTAACCATATAGTGTACTATCGCATTCTTAGTTTCAAAGCAGCGGCTGGGGTAATAATCACCTCTGTGACAAAGCTTTAGTCTGACCAAGTTGTTTAAATGATCAGTTAATCTATACAAAGGGGACAGCCATATGTCAGATGTAAATGGAAATTGGCAATTCATTATCTTTGGTTCGATTTTTAATTAAACAAGAAAACTAGATTTCATTTTGATACATGTATATACAATTGTATGCCAAGAAAACCTTATTATACAATCTGTACAGATCTTTCACTTAATGTTCGATACGGTCATTGGCCTCATACAATCATGAACATACCTTGGTTTATACATTGTATATTTATGGATATAATATAGATGCCCTTGACCTTCGGGTTAAATTTTTTACCATCAACTTACTTTAATAACTTTATCATTTTGATCTAATATTTTTGCCTTAATATAGCAATTTATATAAATTTACCTTGTATTGTATGAGATTTTGTTGACAGGTGTAAGAAACAACCAAAGGCATGCTGTGTGATGGTATTAATTTGTTGATGTCAAAGGTAGAGCTTGAACGCCACTAGAAAACCTTAAAATTAATGTTGTCTCATTCATCGAAAATGAGTTTTTGTTGTCAATTCATAAGGAGTTATCTGTCAGTATTGAGTCATCACTGAATGTCAAGTTTAGAGTCATTCCCATCATGCTGTTTTGTATAAGATGAAATTTTATCATAGTTTTTGTGTGTTGTTTTTTTGACAGACCTGACATAAATAAAATTACTTTGTCAATTGTATTATCTATTGCACATAAACTTGTCACTTTAATCTTGATATGATACCAAAACATTCTGTATACCATATAATATTCATATAACTTAATCATACCTACTTGTAATTTTGTGAAAAGAAAATGTCTATAATGCAGATATAATTGGCTAATGCTTATTTTCCTATTTAAAAGACATTGTAGATTGATTAACAATTCAAGCAAATATTTAACAATTTTAGGTGCAGAGTTGTAGCCCTTGAAAACTGGTGTTAGAGTTGTGACTTCCTTGAACTTAGACTTTCATTATTTCTCAACATGACTTGTGAGTTATTGTTCCAGAAAATAATAATAAAAACAATAATGATAACAATGCTATTTCAATGATCAAGATTATTTTACTCTTTTATTATGTCATTTATCACATAAACTTATAATATACGGTAGGTTCTGATGATGTCATAAAGAATGGTTTATCATTTATTTTATGCTTGTTTTGCAGTTTTAGGTATACATCAGTCTATCACAGTGACATTAAGTGCAACAACCACTTGATTTAATGAGGCTTTATTTACTGCATAAGATTAGTCTGTTGCTTTCTCGTTTAATTTGAAGCATTGTCATTTAATATGCTTGACATGTGTTCCCTTTTTTTCTGATTGCATAACAAGTGTTTCTCGGGAAGCTTGTCATGTTGTGTGGTTTTCTTTCCTAAATCATAAACTTTACTGGGATGTATTTATCTAATGATGTATTGTTATCATATATTAGATTTATTTTACCACAATTAAGTTATTAATTTGACATTTATTTGTCTTGGAGGAAGCATATTTGCAGAATAAATGTCATGTCAAATGTACTGAATTTAAATGTTTTGATGTAGGTGATATAGGTTGAATTCCCTATTTTGTTCTTTTCATTATTTTAGTGGAGAATAACTATTCAAGTGGCCTTTTAGGATGCATTATGGCAGGAGTCGAATATGCAAAGGGTAATTAGGCCGTTTATGTACTTTGTATGTTATGACATCCCCTTCAAATAAATTAGTAAAATAATGAATTTTTCTTGAGTTAATCTTGCATACTTCATGACTAGTTCATGAATAGCTCATGAAATATGAATTAATATTTGACAGGGGATATGAAAGTACACCAAAATAAATTCATGATCAATGCTTGGCCCCTGCTTGTAAGTTAAACCTTTTTTTGCATAAATAATTGATTGAATGAGGCCTAAATTAAAAGTACATATGTTTGCCCTTAGTATAATAACGCTACCCAAGTTTGAAATTATGGATAGGTAGAGAAATGTTATATGTGAAATAGTATTTTTATTTTGAACCCAAAACTGACTCAACAAACATACACTGGTGTGAAAACAGATTTTTTTATTTAACGCTATGAAAAAGGCGCCAGTATAAAAATGCTGATAGCACATTATGTTGAAAAAAAAAATTAAAGACCTAAAAGTTCTAAAAAAAGTTTTGGGTGGTGGTCATTTTCCAGGTCGATCGCATTAGGGCAAACAATCATATTTTATTCTTGGCCTGATTTGATCATGGTAATTCCTGTATGTTTCGTAACATCAGTGTACAAATAGCATGCTATATTGCTATTAACTGAAATCACAGTAGTAGATAAGGGTAAAAGAATACTTGGCGCTAGAATCATGATACCACAAATAGGTATGATAATCACTATGGTGTACCCATTCTGTATCATAAGCCATAAGAATCGGTATTAAATTTGACCATTTATATTGTTTTAGCATGGTTACGAAACCCTTTAGATATCCTATGTCTCACTAAATGTGATTAATACCAACCTTACAGTGTTGAAAATGATAGATAAAAAGGATTTTCATCACTTGATATCTCTGTTTAAGCCAATTTACTCTCTTTTGCGATTACTTAAGGATGTATCTAGTGTAATTGTACTATAATTACTCTGGTTTGCACCTGTTAATTGAGGTTGTATGGACCATGTGTTCCAGGGTTGACTTTGGATTTTTCATTTAAATGTGATATGACATTTTTCAATATATTGAAGTGGGTTTCCTCATTCAAATTATTAGATTTGCACATTACCCAGTATCATTTGCTTGGAAACCATGCTGCTTGGTGTGAGCCAGTTGATGGATGGACCATTGTTATAAGTGTCCTTTGTCCTGGGGTTACCCTCACCATAAAGGCACTGAAGCATCTCCATATACCATACATTGTGTGCTATAGTGACATTCACTCAGTAACAAGCAAACATCACTCAGTGTACCAGTCTGCATCAGTGAGTACTTATCCTATTATTCATAATGAGTTAATTATAGTTTAGAATGATAAATGTATTAAAATACATGTGATGAGGGCAATCAGGTCAGCATTGAAAGATTGAGGACTGTCTCCTTCCATTGTACATTTCCATGGTTTAAATCGTAAATATAGACAAAAGTAACAAATGTCAATTTTTAATTTGTTATTACTAAAAAAAACAAAACTTTTTTGCACTCTTTTTAATGTATGAGCTGTAATTGATTGGTACTTACTTAAGCCTTTTAAATACCGTGATTTGGTATGCTCTATTGTTAACATTTTGTTTGTAATCTGAGCTTCTTAATACCAGTGTTGCAGCTCCTTTTGTGAAATATCAACTTGTATTTTGTACTTTGATACTGTAGTAATTGGTACTGATTGTGTTATATAAAGTTTCTGTAATGTTGTATTAAATATGGTATGAATAATTTACAAGCTGGTGCACACATTGAGACTTGTGTGTGGCCTCAATTGTTGTACAATTTATTGCAGTCAGTTTAATGAATGGATATGTACTTAACCATCAGTTTTGGATGTAAAAAATGATTATTTAAACCTCTTTCTGTACATCTCTTCTGATAATGTACTCTATTTGATACCATCTAGAAAATCATTTAAGTTTGTGAAATGACACATTTTATGTAATACAATAAACTTGTTGATTAAAGTAATTTTAAGTTTGCTGTATCATCTTTTCCTCTGTTCTTACTTAAATTCAAGTCAAACTTTAATCATATGCAATAGTTTAAGTAATTTGTATCAGAAGATTTGTTTTGCAATCAAAGTTTTGTGAAGAAAAAAATACAGATATTTAGTTGTTTTTCGATTTATCATTTAATTGTGCTGTTTCATAGCTTCAAGACAGTCTGATTGACAGATTAATGCAGTATGTGTCTGAGTTAACATGAACTGATGAACTACTCAAGTATTTACAATCAGCTGTGAGTGAAGATCATTCCCTGTGGATTGCACATAAGTGACATAAAAGTGCACTTACTATAAGTGTATTGTTTTACAAACATAATTTATATAACTCAATGCCTACACAACATGGAAACCCACCGATGCATACTTCATGAACTATTCATGACCTTTTCGTAAACTATTCAGGAATAATATAAGAGAAAGTCATCTTTTCAAGATTTCATTTGAAAGAGCACAGTCAGCTGCTTCAAATGTTAGAAGTAGTACAACTGAGGTTATGAAGAAGTAAATAATGCAATTGCTAAAAAGAGGGGCATTGTATACATTGGTACTCTGATTGGTTCGGAAGGGGCTGGGTATAGGAATTAGGGGCTCAATAGGGACTTTGGCAAGGAAGAAACAGAATTAAAACAGCCATGGTGAAAATTTTTATGCTACAATTAGAATGTTTTTAATGAGAACAATTTACAAATGTTGTGTACAATTATTGTAAAAAGTGTCTTATTGAATAAGAACACAAATTGTGGCATTTAGATTAATTGTTTGAAGATGTTTCTCTAATTGGCAACCTACATCATTGGTAAAAAAATATGTTGGAAAAACTGGTTTCGAAACACCAATGGCTCAGTTAACAATATTGCTGAGTAATGGAATACGTGATTTATGGCTAAAAAGATGTCTTAAAGTAGAAAATACAGCACAAAAATAAGTAGAAATAACTTGTAGTGGATGCCAGAAGTCATAAACTCGCATGTAACACATAGACTAGTTTTGTGTCATAGAAATGATACATTATTCTTACCTTGTTGTTTCCGCCCCCTATTTCCTTCTGTTTCTTCTATTACATTTTGTGTTATTGCTGTTCATGATTCTTTCATCTAAGAATTGATGTATCTTTCCTGTTGTTAAGATGTCAGGGTTTGCAAATATTATGTAACAAATAACCCACAGAAAGTTGTTTCAAATTGGGCGGTATGATGGCAGGAACCCTCATGAAAAGCGTGGTCTGAATGTGATTATTGTCTGAATACAGTCTGCACAATATGCTGAATGTGTGATGATACTGTGAGAATACCAATGCTGAAACATGTCTGTGGCACAAATTCAGAAAATTCAGCCTTGTATGCATTTCTGAATCTCATCTGATAACACTATTCAGTTAAAATTCAGACTTAAGATTCAGACTTTTTTGTCTGAATAATGGCTGAGATGCTGAAATTTGGCTTATTATGGAACTGTTTAGGCATAATTCAAACAGATCAGACTTAATTCAGAAAAACAATTTTTTTCAGACAGAATTCAGAAAGAGTATTCAGATACTGCTCAAACTGTTTTCAGACAATATTCAGAAATAGTATTTAGATGAATTGTTCAAAGAGCTAGACTTCAGAGAAATATTCAGAAGTTTTTCCGACATGTCAAGCCGGCCCCTCCTAAAATCATTCCATAATACTTGGAAACCTATAATAGAGGTTTTGATCACATTATAATTATGATGGGGATTATTCATATAATTATATGTATCAAACTGCAACAAAGGAAAATGCAGCCTCAGTAATTGAAAAACATAATAAATAGTCCAGGTTTTGAAATTTCTATATTTCACTGTTTTAAAATAATGAGATATGACTTTTATCCTGGTGAATTGTAATATACAGATAAATTTCAATATTTCACTGAAAAGCATGAAAAGTTTTGATTTATAAAAATTCAAATGCAAGTGCATGATACTATCAGAAGATACATTGTGGTGTTCCATCGTACCCCACCCTCTTCATTTTATCATAATTATCTATTAAATAAGTATCTCTTAATAATTATTTTTGGTTTTCCGTTGTAAATTATGAATTTATACATGAACCTAATTACCAGTACACTTACTAGTTCATAAGTACCAAGTTTTAGGAGTGTTTCTATTTTCATTAAAGCCACACTTCATTTGGTTATTAATATTAACTGTAAGCCATTTTAATTACACCATGTGACCTATGATGTCATTAAAAGTCTGAATATTTCAGCCTCTTTCAAAAGCCAGGAGTCTTCAACTCTTTGAAATTTTAAAATTATATCAATATAATTTTATTAGTGCAGTCTTCTATTGACGTAACCATCTTTGAATCTGAACATGTATACATACATGCATTTAGTATACATTGAAGCATACAAACTTTTTTCAGTATTTCTTCAGACATTTGCTGAAAAAAGACTAAACCTTGAGTCTGAATTTGTCAGACTTTTTAGCTCACCAGAGCACAAAGTGCTCAAAGTGAGCTATTGAGATTGTGTAATGTTTGTCATCCATGTGTATGTGTGTGTTCGTCATTGTGTCAACAATTGCTTCAAACAACATTTAAGTAGTTTGTCAATTTCAATGAAATTTTACATGGATGTTCCTTGAATGAAGCTTTACCAAAGTTGTTAAAAAAATTAAATTTTATTAAAAACTCAGGTTGCTATGGCAACCAATAGAAAAAACTTCAAAAATATTTGATGTGTAGCATTGTCTAGTGGATCTCTACCGAGGTTGTTTAAATTATGCCCCTGGGGTGAAAATGGCTATGCTCAAGGGGTAACTTGCTTTTACATAGGATTTTATAGGAAAATTAAAAAAATCTTCTTGTCTGAAACTGCAAGGCCTATAGAGCTTAGACAATTTTGTAAGCAGTACTGTCTAGTGGACATCTACCAAGTTTCTTCAAATTATGGCCCTGGTGTAAAAATTGGCCCCGCGCTAGGGTTTACTAAATTTTATATTGGACTATATAGGAATTTTTTTAAAAATCTGCTTGTCAGAAACTACATTGCTTAGACTTTAGATGGTTGATGTGTAGCATTGTCTAATGGACCTCTGTCTAGCTTGTTCATATAATGGCCCTTGGGTAAAAATTGGCCCTGCCTTTGTGTCACTTGAATTTTTAGGCTCATATAGGGAAAAAGAGAAAAATGTTTGTCTTTTAAGGGTCTTTTTTCTGGTGAGCGATATAGGGTCATTAGGGCCTTCTTGAGGTTTCATGTCAATATTTATTATCAAATGATGTAACGTTAGAATATTTAGCTTTTAATAAATGATCTTTCTAAAGGATATGGGCCTATCACAAACAAAGAAGTAGGTGTGTAAATATCATTAACTCCACACACCTTTTCAATAGTCTTAATCTCTTAGCCTTTGTCATACCCTAAGGCATTACACATCAGCTAAGGGCCAATCATGTGGTGTAAATAATATATTGTCACCTGAATATTGATTTGATGAAAATAACACTTGAGTGATTGGTTTAGCACTAGCTAGTATTAAGTTAATGGAAAAAATCTGGATTATTGACAGTTTTTGGAATTAATTGATAAATTATGTATTCTTCTGGATAATCTTATTAATTTTTCATATATTTTGTGTAACTTCACAGTGCCTTTGATATCTTAAAGGGGCATGACCTAGAACTGCTGTGTCTTGGTTTGTATTCACCAAAAATGCATTTATCACTTTAAGAGCCAATTATTGCTGAAAAGTCAAAGAAGAATGTCTGTTAAAAGATGACTCTTATAACATGTGCGTCGGTATTTGTATCTCGATTTGAATAAAAGGCTAGCTGCCAGCGATAGCGATATTTCTGATTTGTCTGAGAATTGAACTGAGTGCGCACTGCCTTTCATTGCAGGATAACATTGATATTTACATATAATTGGTTGATAGGACTCGATATCACAAAAATGAACATGAAAATGAGCAATACTTACCATTACACTGTCTGTTGACATTTTTTCCACGATGTTCACCCGAAAGGGTTTGGTAAATCTTGAAATGTGGATTTGAGTAAACTAGCAGGATACTTAAAGTAACTATTTTACAGGGCTTTCATTAATTGATTTAGGCATTAAAATGGTTACAATGTTATTGCTAATTGAGACGCTTCAGTTCCAGGGCATGCCTCTTTATTTTTAAAGGTGTTTTGGCATTAAAATATTATTTGGTGAGATTTTTAACCAGGTTTTCACAAAGTGAAACCTGGTTATTAGAATGCCGAAAATGGCGGACGGGTGGGCGTCAAACAGGCGGTGTCCGGTCAATAACTTAAGTTCTGATGGACCAATCCTGACCAAACTTGGTATGTAGGATCCTTGAATGAAAACCTAGCCTGGGATTGTATTTGGGGTCTGTGGGATCAAGGTCAAGGTCACTGTTACTAAAAATAGAAAATCAATGTCCGGTCAATAACTTAAGTTTGGAAAGACCAATGTTGACTAAACTTGGTATTTAGCATCCTTGAATGAAAAGCTAGCCTGGGATTGTATTTGGGGTCCGTGGGGTCAAAGTCACTGTTACAAAAAATAGAAAATCAGTGTTTGGTCAATAACTTAAGTTTGGAATGACCAATGTTGACTAAACTTGGTATTTAGCATCCTTGAATCAAAACCTAGCTTGGGATTGTATTTCGGGTCTGTGGGGTCAAGGTCACTGTACTAAAAATAGAAAATCAGCTTTCAGAGAATAACTTAATCAAGGATTAAGATACTGCGATGAAATTTTGTGTTTAGGTAGCTTACATGCAGTCCATGCTTTTGAATTGCATCTAGGTTCAGTAAGATCACTGTTACTAAAAATAGAAAATCAGTTTCTGGTCAATAACTTAAGTAAGGATTGAGATATTGCGATGCAATTTTGTGTGTTGGTAGCTTACATCCAGTCCATGCTTTTGTATTGAATTATGGGCCAGTAGGGTCAAGGTTACTAAATATAGAAATCAGTTTCCTGCAGTCAATTACTCAAGTTTGGAATGACTAATCTTGACTCAACTGGGCAACAACCTTGCATGAAAGCTTAGCTTGGAATTGTATTTAGGGTCAGTTTGGTCATGCATGGTCACTGTTTCTAAAAATAGAAAATCAGTTTCTGCAGAATAATTTGATTAAGGATTTAGACATTGCGATGAAATTTTGTGTGGATCGAGGTAGCTTACATAGAAATCAAGCTTGGGATTGCATTCTATGCCAGTAGGTTAAAGGTCTATGTTAACTTATTAGCAGCACTGGAAACTGAACCACTGATGAAGCCTTAGCGAAGAATTCTAGAGTACTGTGGTATTAAAGCCTTGGAAAACCTGGTTTTGTGCACTGCCGCGTTTCTTGTTTTGTATAGCACATAAAAACTTAAAACAACTTCTTCTCAAGCAGTTTGCCAAATTTCAACAAAACTTCACAGGGATGTTCCTTGCATGATGCCATGCAGAACTCTGTTTGTAATGGCAACCAGTAGAAAATCTTTAAAAAATCTTCTTCTCAACAAGCATGTGCTCTTCATGTGTCGAGGTCGGCAGTAAGGAAAGGTGACAAGATTGGCAGTTTCAAAAAATCAACTGTTTTGGCCCATAGGTCTTGACTTGGTTTGATTAGATTTGTAACATAGATGACCCCTGTTGTTTACAAAACATTCTTATCCCAGCAGTTTACAAAACTTTATCCCAGCAATAAAATGTCTTGAATTGACTTGGTAATCAATCATTGTCTGCCTAATTACTAAGAGATCAGCAATTTGGCCATTGGTGTTTATACCTGGTTTGGAGGTTGATCTTCACATATAGATATATGACCCCTATTGATAAGCAAAGGGCTACCTTACATAACCTTGTGAGATCTTTATACAGTGTAATGACTCTTATTCAGAGGTTCTGTAGTATCAGGTTTTTGTATAAGCCACAGGTAATACCTCTCAATCTTGGTCACTGCTGTGAAAGCCTGTCCTTGTCTAACAACTAATGTACCACTTTGGTTTGCTCATGAAGATCCTCTGTCTCTTGAAGATCACCATGAACAATGTTCATTTCTTTGTCTTTCCCATACCAACATCTAACATTTTCCAGAGTATTCTGTGATTCTTTCTGATCTGATATTCTTACAACTGAAGGTTCCAGCACCAAACTCAAATCCGTAAGAGGTTGCCACTTATAAAGGGCTTGACTGTTACTTGCTAGAACTCTTCTCCTTGATTTCAATGTCCTTTTTCATAGCTGACAAATGTTTGCCATTGTTTCTCTCTAAGTATACTAACTGGCCTAGTGTGGCATCCATAAGTGGTTGTATCTCACTGAAAACCTGTAATCTTTTTAAAATAGTGTTTTAGTACCGTTATTTTATCGTAAGATATATGAAATAACTTTAAAAACTTAGGTAGTTGATTTTTCCTAGTTGATTTTTCCTCAGTTTTAATTGTTACAAATATTTTTATGCAACTTGTTTCTAATCTCAGCAGTTATTTCTATTAAGTAAAATTTCTTGAATCGACATTATTTGTTTTTGTGTTTTCGTGATATTTTTGTAACTGTAGGATTCTTTTTTTCAAGTTTAGTTATGCCCCCTCTTCGAAGAAAATGGGATAGATTGGATGGCTCATGTCTGTCTTTCAGTTTCGTTGGTAATCAAACCTTGTACGGCCAATTCGACTGTTTTGGCCATTAGGTCATGACTTGGTTTGAAGGTTGGTCACATAGATAGATGACCCCTGCTGATAAGGTCTATCAATAGGTCAAAGGTCACCTATCCATTTGCCCCTTTCGGGGGCATTCAGGTGTTACACAAACACCTGATTAAAAAGCGTATTAGTACCCATGTTTTGACTCAAGATATATGAAATAACTTTAAAAACTTAGGTAGTTTTACTTTTCCTCAGCTTTATTTTTAATGAGTATTTTTACAAAACTCTATTCTTATCCTAGCATGTATTTTTTGTAAGATAAAATGTGTTGAATTGACATGATTTATATTTTTGTAATATTTGAGTAATTGTTGGACTCTTTCTTAAAGTTCTAGTTATGGACCCTATCTGCCCTCAAAGAAATTGTGGTAACGGTATATTGGTTGGCTCATGTGTCGGTCTTTCAGTTCTTTGGTATTCAAACCTTGTCTGCCATAGGTCTTTAGACTTGGTTTGGAGGTTGATCTTCACATATAGATATATGACCCCTATTGATAAGCAAAGGGCTACCATACATAACTTTGTGAGATCTTTATACAGTGTAATGACTCTTATTCAGAGGTTCTGTAGTATCAGGTTTTTGTATAAGCCACAGGTAATACCTCTCAATCTTGGTCACTGCTGTGAAAGCTCGTTCTTGTCTAACAACTAATGTACCACTTTGGTTTGCTCATGAAGATCCTCTGTCTCTTGAAGATCACCATGAACAATGTTCATTTCTTTGTCTGTCCCATACCGACATCTAACATTTTCCAGAGCATTCTGTGATTCTTTCTGATCTGATATTCTTACAACTGAAGGTTCAAACACCAAACTCAAATCTGTAAGAGGTTGCCACTTATAAAGGGCTTGACTGTTCCTTGCTAGAACTCTCCTGTTTGATTTCAAGGTCCTTTTTCATAGCTGAGAAATGTTTGCCATCGTTTGTCTCTAAGTATACTAGCTGGCCTAGTGTGGCATCCATAAGTGGTTGTATCTCACTGAAAACCTGTAATCTTGTTAGTACCGTTATTTTAACTTAAGATATATGAAATAACTTTAAAAACTTAGGTAGTTGATTTTTCCTCAGTTTTAATTGTTACAATTATTTCTATGCAACTTGTTTCTAATCTCAGCAGTTATTTCTATTAAGAAAATGTCTTGAATCGACATGATTTTTTATTGTGTTTTCGTGATATTTTTGTTATTGTAGGATTCTTTTTTTTCAAGTTCTAGCTATGCCCCCTCTTTGAAGAAAAGGGGATATATTGGATGGCTCATGTCTGTCTTTCAGTTTCGTTGGTAATCAAACCTTGTACGGCCAATTCGACTGTTTTGGCCATTCGGTCTTGACTTGGTTTGAAGGTTGGTCACATAGATAGATGACCCCTGTTGATAAGGTCTATCAATAGGTCAAAGGTCATCTATCCATTTGCCCTTTCGGGGGCATTCAGGTGTTACACAAACACCTGATTATAAAGCGTATTAGTACCCATGTTTTGACTCAAGATATATCAAATAACTTTAAAAACTTAGGTAGTTTTACTTTTCCTCAGCTTTATTTTGAATGAGATTTTTACAAAACTTTATTCTTATCCTAGCATATATTTTTTGTAAGATAAAATGTCTTGAATTGACATGATTTATATTTTTGTAATATTTGAGTAATTGTTGGACTCTTGTAATGTTCTTGATATGGACCCTTCCCGCCCTCAAAGAAATTGTGGTAATGATATATTGGTTGGCTCTTGTGTCGGTCTTTCAGTTCTTTGGTATTCAAACCTTTTCTGCCAATTATAAGTGAGCAATTTGACCATAGGTCTTTAGACTTGGTTTGGAGGTTGATCTTCACATATAGATATATGACCCCTATTGATAAGCAAAGGGCTACCTTACATAACTTTGTGAGATCTTTATACAGTGTAATGACTCTTATTCAGAGGTTCTGCAGTGTTAGGTTTTTGTATAAGCCACAGATAATACCTCTCAATCTTGGTCACTGCTGTGAAGGCCCGTTCTTGTCGAACAACTAATGTACCACTTTGGTTTGCTCATGAAGATCCTGTCTCTTGAAGATCACCATGAACAATCTTCATTTCTTTGTCTTTTCCATACCAACATCTAACATTTTCCAGAGCATTCTGTGATTCTTTCTGATCTGAAATTCTTACAACTGAAGGTTCCAGCACCAAACTCAAATCTGTAAGAGGTTGCCACTTATAAAGGGCTTGACTATTCCTTGCTAGAACTCTTCTGCTTGATTTCAATGTCCTTTTTCATAGCTGACAAATGTTTGCCATCATTTGTCTCTAAGTATACTAACTGGCCTAGTGTGGCATCCATAAGTGGTTGTATCTCACTGAAAACCTGTAATCTTGTTAAAATAGTGTTTTAGTACCGTTATTTTAACTTAAGACACTATGAAATGACTTTAAAAACTTAGGTAGTTGATTTTTCCTCAGTTTTAATTTTTACAATTATTTCTATGCAACTTGTTTCTAATCTCAGCAGTTATTTCCATTAAGAAAATGTCTTGAATCGACATGATTTTTTATTGTGTTTTTGTTATATTTTTGTAATTGTAGGATTCTTTTTTCAAGTTCTAGTTATGCCCCCTCTTCGAAGAAAAGGGGATATATTGGATGGCTCATGTCTGTCTTTCAGTTTCGTTGGTAATCAAACCTTGTACGGCCAATTCGACTGTTTTGGCCATTAGGTCTTGACTTGGTTTGAAGGTTGGTCACATAGATAGATGACCCCTGTTGATAAGGTCTATCAATAGGTCAAAGGTCATCTATCCATTTGCCCTTTCGGGGGCATTCAGGTGTTACACAAACACCTGATTATAAAGCGTATTAGTACCCATGTTTTGACTCAAGATATATCAAATAACTTTAAAAACTTAGGTAGTTTTACTTTTCCTCAGCTTTATTTTGAATGAGATTTTTACAAAACTTTATTCTTATCCTAGCATATATTTTTTGTAAGATAAAATGTCTTGAATTGACATGATTTATATTTTTGTAATATTTGAGTAATTGTTGGACTCTTGTAATGTTCTTGATATGGACCCTTCCCGCCCTCAAAGAAATTGTGGTAACGATATATTGGTTGGCTCTTGTGTCGGTCTTTCAGTTCTTTGGTATTCAAACCTTTTCTGCCAATTATAAGTGAGCAATTTGACCATAGGTCTTTAGACTTGGTTTGGAGGTTGATCTTCACATATAGATATATGACCCCTATTGATAAGCAAAGGGCTACCTTACATAACTTTGTGAGATCTTTATACAGTGTAATGACTCTTATTCAGAGGTTCTGCAGTGTTAGGTTTTTGTATAAGCCACAGATAATACCTCTCAATCTTGGTCACTGCTGTGAAGGCCCGTTCTTGTCGAACAACTAATGTACCACTTTGGTTTGCTCATGAAGATCCTGTCTCTTGAAGATCACCATGAACAATCTTCATTTCTTTGTCTTTTCCATACCAACATCTAACATTTTCCAGAGCATTCTGTGATTCTTTCTGATCTGAAATTCTTACAACTGAAGGTTCCAGCACCAAACTCAAATCTGTAAGAGGTTGCCACTTATAAAGGGCTTGACTATTCCTTGCTAGAACTCTTCTGCTTGATTTCAATGTCCTTTTTCATAGCTGACAAATGTTTGCCATCATTTGTCTGTAAGTATACTAACTGGCCTAGTGTGGCATCCATAAGTGGTTGTATCTCACTGAAAACCTGTAATCTTGTTAAAATAGTGTTTTAGTACCGTTATTTTAACTTAAGACACTGTGAAATGACTTTAAAAACTTAGGTAGTTGATTTTTCCTCAGTTTTAATTTTTACAATTATTTCTATGCAACTTGTTTCTAATCTCAGCAGTTATTTCTATAAAGTAAATGTCTTGAATCGACATGATTTTTTATTGTGTTTTTGTTATATTTTTGTAATTGTAGGATTCTTTTTTCAAGTTCTAGTTATGCCCCCTCTTCGAAGAAAAGGGGATATATTGGATGGCTCATGTCTGTCTTTCAGTTTCGTTGGTAATCAAACCTTGTACGGCCAATTCGACTGTTTTGGCCATTAGGTCATGACTTGGTTTGAAGGTTGGTTACATAGATAGATGACCCCTGTTGATAAGGTCTATCAATAGGTCAAAGGTCACCTATCCATTTGCCCTTTCGGGGGCATTCAGGTGTTACACAAACACCTGATTAAAAAGCGTATTTGTACCCATGTTTTGATTCAAGATATATCAAATAACTTTAAAAACTTAGGTAGTTTTACTTTTCCTCAGCTTTACTTTTAATGAGTATTTTTACAAAACTTTATTCTTATCCTAGCATATTTTTTTGTAAGATATAAAATGTCTTAAATTGACATGATTTATATTTTTGTAATATTTGAGTAATTGTTGGACTCTTGTTATGGACCCTTCCCACCCTCAAAGAAATTGGGCTAACGGTATATTGGTTGGCTCATGTGTCGGTCTTTCAGTTCTTTGGTATTCAAACCTTTTCTGCCAATTATAAGTGAGCAATTTGACCATAGGTCTTTAGACTTGGTTTGGAGGTTGATCTTCACATATAGATATATGACCCCTATTGATAAGCAAAGGGCTACCTTACATAACTTTGTGAGATCTTTATACAGAGTAATGACTCTTATTCAGAGGTTCTGTAGTGTTAGGTTTTTGTATAAGCCACAGGTAATACCTCTCAATCTTGGTCACTGCTGTGAAAGCCCGTTCTTGTCGAACAACTAATGTACCGCTTTGGTTTGCTCATGAAGATCCTCTGTCTCTTTAAGATCACCATGAACAATGTTCATTTCTTTGTCTTTTCCATACCAACATCCAACATTTTCCAGAGTATTCTGTGATTCTTTCTGATCTGATATTCTTACAACTGAAGGTTCCAGCACCAAACTCAAATCTGTAAGAAGTTGCCTCTTATAAAGGGCTTGACTGTTACTTGCTGGAACTCTTCTGCTTGATTTCAATGTCCTTTTTCATAGCTGACAAATGTTTGCCATTGTTTCTCTCTAAGTATACTAACTGGCCTAGTGTGGCATCCATAAGTGGTTGTATCTCACTGAAAACCTGAAATCTTGTTAGTACCGTTATTTTAACTTAAGATATATGAAATAACTTTAAAAACTTAGGTTGTTGATTTTTCCTCAGTTTTAATTTTTACAATTATTTCTATGCAACTTGTTTCTAATCTCAGCAGTTATTTCCATTAAGAAAATGTC
Organism: Lutraria lutraria; assembly: GCA_964023205.1. Taxonomy (NCBI): domain Eukaryota; kingdom Metazoa; phylum Mollusca; class Bivalvia; order Venerida; family Mactridae; genus Lutraria; species Lutraria lutraria. The sequence goes on along the minus strand of OZ026834.1, from coordinate 17,929,060 downwards.
TTGAATCGACATGATTTTTTATTGTGTTTTTGTTATATTTTTGTAATTGTAGGAATCTTTTTTCAAGTTCTAGTTATGCCCCCTCTTCGAAGAAAAGGGGATATATTGGATGGCTCATGTCTGTCTTTCAGTTTCGTTGGTAATCAAACCTTGTACGGCCAATTTGACTGTTTTGGCCATTAGGTCATGACTTGGTTTGAAGGTTGGTCACATAGATAGATGACCCCTGCTGATAAGGTCTATCAATAGGTCAAAGGTCACCTATCCATTTGCCCCTTTCGGGGGCATTCAGGTGTTACACAAACACCTGATTAAAAAGCGTATTAGTACCCATGTTTTGACTCAAGATATATGAAATAACTTTAAAAACTTAGGTAGTTTTACTTTTCCTCAGCTTTATTTTTAATGAGTATTTTTACAAAACTCTATTCTTATCCTAGCATGTATTTTTTGTAAGATATAAAATGTCTTGAATTGACATGATTTATATTTTTGTAATATTTGAGTAATTGTTGGACTCTTGTTATGGACCCTTCCCGCCCTCAAAGAAATTGGGCTAACGGTATATTGGTTGGCTCATGTGTCGGTCTTTCAGTTCTTTGGTATTCAAACCTTTTCTGCCAATTATAAGTGAGCAATTTGACCATAGGTCTTTAGACTTGGTTTGGAGGTTGATCTTCACATATAGATATATGACCCCTATTGATAAGCAAAGGGCTACCTTACATAACTTTGTGAGATCTTTATACAGAGTAATGACTCTTATTCAGAGGTTCTGTAGTGTTAGGTTTTTGTATAAGCCACAGGTAATACCTCTCAATCTTGGTCACTGCTGTGAAAGCCCGTTCTTGTCGAACAACTAATGTACCGCTTTGGTTTGCTCATGAAGATCCTCTGTCTCTTTAAGATCACCATGAACAATGTTCATTTCTTTGTCTTTTCCATACCGACATCCAACATTTTCCAGAGTATTCTGTGATTCTTTCTGATCTGATATTCTTACAACTGAAGGTTCCAGCACCAAACTCAAATCTGTAAGAAGTTGCCTCTTATAAAGGGCTTGACTGTTACTTGCTGGAACTCTTCTGCTTGATTTCAATGTCCTTTTTCATAGCTGACAAATGTTTGCCATTGTTTCTCTCTAAGTATACTAGCTGGCCTAGTGTGGCATCCATAAGTGGTTGTATCTCACTGAAAACCTGAAATCTTGTTAGTACCGTTATTTTAACTTAAGATATATGAAATAACTTTAAAAACTTAGGTTGTTGATTTTTCCTCAGTTTTAATTTTTACAATTATTTCTATGCAACTTGTTTCTAATCTCAGCAGTTATTTCCATTAAGAAAATGTCTTGAATCGACATGATTTTTTATTGTGTTTTTGTTATATTTTTGTAATTTTAGGAATCTTTTTTCAAGTTCTAGTTATGCCCCCTCTTCAAAGAAAAGGGGATATATTGGATGGCTCATGTCTGTCTTTCAGTTTCGTTGGTAATCAAACCTTGTACGGCCAATTCGACTGTTTTGGCCATTAGGTCATGACTTGGTTTGAAGGTTGGTCACATAGATAGATGACCCCTGTTGATAAGGTCTATCAATAGGTCAAAGGTCACCTATCCATTTGCCCTTTCGGGGGCATTCAGGTGTTACACAAACACCTGATTAAAAAGCGTATTTGTGCCCATGTTTTGACTCAAGATATATCAAATAACTTTAAAAACTTAGGTAGTTTTACTTTTCCTCAGCTTTATTTTTAATGAGTATTTTTACAAAACTTTATTCTTATCCTAGCATATTTTTTTGTAAGATATAAAATGTCTTAAATTGACATGATTTATATTTTTGTAATATTTGAGTAATTGTTGGACTCTTGTTATGGACCCTTCCCGCCCTCAAAGAAATTGGGCTAACGGTATATTGGTTGGCTCATGTGTCGGTCTTTCAGTTCTTTGGTATTCAAACCTTTTCTGCCAATTATAAGTGAGCAATTTGACCATAGGTCTTTAGACTTGGTTTGGAGGTTGATCTTCACATATAGATATATGACCCCTATTGATAAGCAAAGGGCTACCTTACATAACTTTGTGAGATCTTTATACAGAGTAATGACTCTTATTCAGAGGTTCTGTAGTGTTAGGTTTTTGTATAAGCCACAGGTAATACCTCTCAATCTTGGTCACTGCTGTGAAAGCCTGTTCTTGTCGAACAACTAATGTACCACTTTGGTTTGCTCATGAAGATCCTCTGTCTCTTGAAGATCACCATGAACAATGTTCATTTCTTTGTCTTTTCCATACCGACATCCAACATTTTCCAGAGCATTCTGTGATTCTTTCTGATCTGATATTCTTACAACTGAAGGTTCCAGCACCAAACTCAAATCTGTAAGAAGTTGCCTCTTATAAAGGGCTTGACTGTTCCTTGCTGGAACTCTTCTGCTTGATTTCAATGTCCTTTTTCATAGCTGACAAATGTTTGCCATTGTTTCTCTCTAAGTATACTAACTGGCCTAGTGTGGCATCCATAAGTGGTTGTATCTCACTGAAAACCTGAAATCTTGTTAGTACCGTTATTTTAACTTAAGATATATGAAATAACTTTAAAAACTTAGGTTGTTGATTTTTCCTCAGTTTTAATTTTTACAATTATTTCTATGCAACTTGTTTCTAATCTCAGCAGTTATTTCTATTAAGAAAATGTCTTGAATCGACATGATTTTTTATTGTGTTTTTGTTATATTTTTGTAATTGTAGGATTCTTTTTTCAAGTTCTAGTTATGCCCCCTCTTCGAAGAAAAGGGGATATATTGGATGGCTCATGTCTGTCTTTCAGTTTCGTTGGTAATCAAACCTTGTACGGCCAATTCGACTGTTTTGGCCATTAGGTCATGACTTGGTTTGAAGGTTGGTCACATAGATAGATGACCCCTGTTGATAAGGTCTATCAATAGGTCAAAGGTCACCTATCCATTTGCCCTTTCGGGGGCATTCAGGTGTTACACAAACACCTGATTAAAAAGCGTATTTGTGCCCATGTTTTGACTCAAGATATATCAAATAACTTTAAAAACTTAGGTAGTTTTACTTTTCCTCAGCTTTATTTTTAATGAGTATTTTTACAAAACTTTATTCTTATCCTAGCATATTTTTTTGTAAGATATAAAATGTCTTAAATTGACATGATTTATATTTTTGTAATATTTGAGTAATTGTTGGACTCTTGTTATGGACCCTTCCCGCCCTCAAAGAAATTGGGCTAACGGTATATTGGTTGGCTCATGTGTCGGTCTTTCAGTTCTTTGGTATTCAAACCTTTTCTGCCAATTATAAGTGAGCAATTTGACCATAGGTCTTTAGACTTGGTTTGGAGGTTGATCTTCACATATAGATATATGACCCCTATTGATAAGCAAAGGGCTACCTTACATAACTTTGTGAGATCTTTATACAGAGTAATGACTCTTATTCAGAGGTTCTGTAGTGTTAGGTTTTTGTATAAGCCACAGGTAATACCTCTCAATCTTGGTCACTGCTGTGAAAGCCCGTTCTTGTCGAACAACTAATGTACCACTTTGGTTTGCTCATGAAGATCCTCTGTCTCTTGAAGATCACCATGAACAATGTTCATTTCTTTGTCTTTTCCATACCGACATCCAACATTTTCCAGAGCATTCTGTGATTCTTTCTGATCTGATATTCTTACAACTGAAGGTTCCAGCACCAAACTCAAATCTGTAAGAAGTTGCCTCTTATAAAGGGCTTGACTGTTCCTTGCTGGAACTCTTCTGCTTGATTTCAATGTCCTTTTTCATAGCTGACAAATGTTTGCCATTGTTTCTCTCTAAGTATACTAACTGGCCTAGTGTGGCATCCATAAGTGGTTGTATCTCACTGAAAACCTGAAATCTTGTTAGTACCGTTATTTTAACTTAAGATATATGAAATAACTTTAAAAACTTAGGTTGTTGATTTTTCCTCAGTTTTAATTTTTACAATTATTTCTATGCAACTTGTTTCTAATCTCAGCAGTTATTTCTATTAAGAAAATGTCTTGAATCGACATGATTTTTTATTGTGTTTTTGTTATATTTTTGTAATTGTAGGATTCTTTTTTCAAGTTCTAGTTATGCCCCCTCTTCGAAGAAAAGGGGATATATTGGATGGCTCATGTCTGTCTTTCAGTTTCGTTGGTAATCAAACCTTGTACGGCCAATTCGACTGTTTTGGCCATTAGGTCATGACTTGGTTTGAAGGTTGGTCACATAGATAGATGACCCCTGTTGATAAGGTCTATCAATAGGTCAAAGGTCACCTATCCATTTGCCCTTTCGGGGGCATTCAGGTGTTACACAAACACCTGATTAAAAAGCGTATTTGTGCCCATGTTTTGACTCAAGATATATCAAATAACTTTAAAAACTTAGGTAGTTTTACTTTTCCTCAGCTTTATTTTTAATGAGTATTTTTACAAAACTTTATTCTTATCCTAGCATATTTTTTTGTAAGATATAAAATGTCTTAAATTGACATGATTTATATTTTTGTAATATTTGAGTAATTGTTGGACTCTTGTTATGGACCCTTCCCGCCCTCAAAGAAATTGGGCTAACGGTATATTGGTTGGCTCATGTGTCGGTCTTTCAGTTCTTTGGTATTCAAACCTTTTCTGCCAATTATAAGTGAGCAATTTGACCATAGGTCTTTAGACTTGGTTTGGAGGTTGATCTTCACATATAGATATATGACCCCTATTGATAAGCAAAGGGCTACCTTACATAACTTTGTGAGATCTTTATACAGAGTAATGACTCTTATTCAGAGGTTCTGTAGTGTTAGGTTTTTGTATAAGCCACAGGTAATACCTCTCAATCTTGGTCACTGCTGTGAAAGCCCGTTCTTGTCGAACAACTAATGTACCACTTTGGTTTGCTCATGAAGATCCTCTGTCTCTTGAAGATCACCATGAACAATGTTCATTTCTTTGTCTTTTCCATACCGACATCCAACATTTTCCAGAGCATTCTGTGATTCTTTCTGATCTGATATTCTTACAACTGAAGGTTCCAGCACCAAACTCAAATCTGTAAGAAGTTGCCTCTTATAAAGGGCTTGACTGTTCCTTGCTGGAACTCTTCTGCTTGATTTCAATGTCCTTTTTCATAGCTGACAAATGTTTGCCATTGTTTCTCTCTAAGTATACTAACTGGCCTAGTGTGGCATCCATAAGTGGTTGTATCTCACTGAAAACCTGAAATCTTGTTAGTACCGTTATTTTAACTTAAGATATATGAAATAACTTTAAAAACTTAGGTTGTTGATTTTTCCTCAGTTTTAATTTTTACAATTATTTCTATGCAACTTGTTTCTAATCTCAGCAGTTATTTCTATTAAGAAAATGTCTTGAATCGACATGATTTTTTATTGTGTTTTTGTTATATTTTTGTAATTGTAGGATTCTTTTTTCAAGTTCTAGTTATGCCCCCTCTTCGAAGAAAAGGGGATATATTGGATGGCTCATGTCTGTCTTTCAGTTTCGTTGGTAATCAAACCTTGTACGGCCAATTCGACTGTTTTGGCCATTAGGTCATGACTTGGTTTGAAGGTTGGTCACATAGATAGATGACCCCTGTTGATAAGGTCTATCAATAGGTCAAAGGTCACCTATCCATTTGCCCTTTCGGGGGCATTCAGGTGTTACACAAACACCTGATTAAAAAGCGTATTTGTGCCCATGTTTTGACTCAAGATATATCAAATAACTTTAAAAACTTAGGTAGTTTTACTTTTCCTCAGCTTTATTTTTAATGAGTATTTTTACAAAACTTTATTCTTATCCTAGCATATTTTTTTGTAAGATATAAAATGTCTTAAATTGACATGATTTATATTTTTGTAATATTTGAGTAATTGTTGGACTCTTGTTATGGACCCTTCCCGCCCTCAAAGAAATTGGGCTAACGGTATATTGGTTGGCTCATGTGTCGGTCTTTCAGTTCTTTGGTATTCAAACCTTTTCTGCCAATTATAAGTGAGCAATTTGACCATAGGTCTTTAGACTTGGTTTGGAGGTTGATCTTCACATATAGATATATGACCCCTATTGATAAGCAAAGGGCTACCTTACATAACTTTGTGAGATCTTTATACAGAGTAATGACTCTTATTCAGAGGTTCTGTAGTGTTAGGTTTTTGTATAAGCCACAGGTAATACCTCTCAATCTTGGTCACTGCTGTGAAAGCCCGTTCTTGTCGAACAACTAATGTACCACTTTGGTTTGCTCATGAAGATCCTCTGTCTCTTGAAGATCACCATGAACAATGTTCATTTCTTTGTCTTTTCCATACCGACATCCAACATTTTCCAGAGCATTCTGTGATTCTTTCTGATCTGATATTCTTACAACTGAAGGTTCCAGCACCAAACTCAAATCTGTAAGAAGTTGCCTCTTATAAAGGGCTTGACTGTTCCTTGCTGGAACTCTTCTGCTTGATTTCAATGTCCTTTTTCATAGCTGACAAATGTTTGCCATTGTTTCTCTCTAAGTATACTAACTGGCCTAGTGTGGCATCCATAAGTGGTTGTATCTCACTGAAAACCTGAAATCTTGTTAGTACCGTTATTTTAACTTAAGATATATGAAATAACTTTAAAAACTTAGGTTGTTGATTTTTCCTCAGTTTTAATTTTTACAATTATTTCTATGCAACTTGTTTCTAATCTCAGCAGTTATTTCTATTAAGAAAATGTCTTGAATCGACATGATTTTTTATTGTGTTTTTGTTATATTTTTGTAATTGTAGGATTCTTTTTTCAAGTTCTAGTTATGCCCCCTCTTCGAAGAAAAGGGGATATATTGGATGGCTCATGTCTGTCTTTCAGTTTCGTTGGTAATCAAACCTTGTACGGCCAATTCGACTGTTTTGGCCATTAGGTCATGACTTGGTTTGAAGGTTGGTCACATAGATAGATGACCACTGTTGATAAGGTCTATCGTTAGGTCAAAGGTCACCTATCCATTTGCCCTTTCGGGGGCATTCAGGTGTTACACAAACACCTGATTAAAAAGCATATTTGTGCCCATGTTTTGACTCAAGATATATCAAATAACTTTAAAAACTTAGGTAGTTTTACTTTTCCTCAGCTTTATTTTTAATGAGTATTTTTACAAAACTTTATTCTTATCCTAGCATATTTTTTTGTAAGATATAAAATGTCTTAAATTGACATGATTTATATTTTTGTAATATTTGAGTAATTGTTGGACTCTTGTTATGGACCCTTCCCGCCCTCAAAGAAATTGGGCTAACGGTATATTGGTTGGCTCATGTGTCGGTCTTTCAGTTCTTTGGTATTCAAACCTTTTCTGCCAATTATAAGTGAGCAATTTGACCATAGGTCTTTAGACTTGGTTTGGAGGTTGATCTTCACATATAGATATATGAACCCTATTGATAAGCAAAGGGCTACCTTACGTAACTTTGTGAGATCTTTATACAGAGTAATGACTCTTATTCAGAGGTTCTGTAGTGTTAGGTTTTTGTATAAGCCACAGGTAATACCTCTCAATCTTGGTCACTGCTGTGAAAGCCCGTTCTTATCGAACAACTAATGTACCACTTTGGTTTGCTCATGAAGATCCTCTGTCTCTTGAAGATCACCATGAACAATGTTCATTTCTTTGTCTTTTCCATACCGACATCCAACATTTTCCAGAGCATTCTGTGATTCTTTCTGATCTGATATTCTTACAACTGAAGGTTCCAGCACCAAACTCAAATCCTTAAGAGGTTGCCACTTATAAAGGGCTTGACTATTCCTTGCTAGAACTCTTCTGCTTGATTTCAATGTCCTTTTTCATAGCTGACAAATGTTTGCCATCGTTTGTCTCTAAGTATACTAGCTGGCCTAGTGTGTCATCCATAAGTGGCAGTATCTCACTGAAAACCTGTTACTTGTTATACCCCCACTACCATTGGTAGGGGGGGCTATATAGGAGTCACTTTGTCGGTCGGTCCGTCCGTCTGTCCCGAAACTTGTCTGCTCTGTAACTTCTCTATGGATTAAAGGATTTTTTAATTACTTGGTACTTTTGTTCACCATCATGGAACGGTGTGTCATGTGAAAGAATTACGTCAATATCTCCAAGGTCAAGGTCACACTTGGAGGTCAAATGTAAAAAATGAGCTTGTACGGGCCATAACTAGATAATTCAATGTGAGATTTTTTAATTGCTAGGTACATTTGTTCACCATCATGGGACGGTGTGTCATGCGAAAGAATTACGTCAATATCTCCAAGGTCAAGGTCACACTTGGAGGTCAAATGTAAAAAATGAGCTTGTACGGGCCATAACTATGTCATTCATTGTGAGATTTTTTAATTGCTTGGTACATTTGTTTACCATCATTGGACGGGGTGTCATGCGAAAGAATTACGTCAATATCTCCAAGGTCAAAGTCACACTTGGAGGTCAAATGTAAAAAATGAGCTTGTACGGGCCATAACTATGACATTCATTGTGAGATTTTTTAATTGCTTAGTACATTTATTCTCCATCATGGGACAGTGTGTCATGCGAAAGAATTACGTCAATATCTCCAAGGTCAAGGTCACACTTGGATCTGTGATAAGGCGGTATGTGGGGGTATTTAAGTCACTCTTTGGCAGTTCTAGTTAAAATAGTGTTTTAGTACCGTTATTTTAACTTAAGATATATGAAATAACTTTAAAAACTTAGGTTGTTGATTTTTCCTCAGTTTTAATTGTTACAATTATTTCTATGCAACTTGTTTCTAATCTCAGCAGTTATTTCTATTAAGTAAATGTCTTGAATCGACATGATTTGTTTTTGTGCTGTCGTCATATTTTTGTAATTGTAGGATTCTTTTTTCAAGTTCTAGTTATGCCCCCTCTTCGAAGAAAAGGGGATATATTGGATGGCTCATGTCTGTCATTCAGTTTCGTTGGTAATCAAACCTTGTACGGCCAATTCGACTGTTTTGGCCATTAGGTCATGACTTGGTTTGAAGGTTGGTCACATAGATAGATGACCCCTGTTGATAAGGTCTATCAATAGGTCAAAGGTCACCTATCCATTCGCCCTTTGGGGGGCAATGGTGTTTAAAAAGCATTTCCGTACCCGCATGTTAACTCATAATATATCAAATAACTGAACAACTTAGGTAGTTTACTTTTTCTAGATCTTAAGGTTAATGTGAGATATTTGATACAAAATCATTGAAAACAATAATCATATTGTAATTATACCCCCACTACTATTGGTAGGAGTGCTATATAGGAGTCACTTTGTCGGTCGGTCGGTCTGTCCCATAGCTTGCCCACGTTGCATCTTCTCTATGGATTGAAGGATTTTTTAATTACTTGGTACATTTGTTCATCATCATGGGACGCTGTGTCATGCGAAAGAATTACGTCAATATCTCCAAGGTGAAGGTCTCACTTTGAGTTCAAAGGTAAAAATGGCCATAAATTAGCTTGTACGGGCCATAACTATGTCATTCATTGTGAGATTTTAAAATCTCTAGGTTACATTTGTTCACCATCAAGGGATGATGTGTCATGCAATAGAATTTTGTCAATATCTCCCAAGGTCATGGTCACACTTGAATATCAATTCTCAAAAATGGCCATAAATTAGCTTGTCTTTCAGTTATCTATTGTGGGATTTTAAATTAGCTAATAACCATCATTATGATGACAAGCAATCACACGGATTATCGCACGGATTTTGTACAACTAGAAGCCATATTTCTGTGACAAGGCGGTATCTGGGGGTATTTTAAGTCATTCTGTAGCAGTTCTAGTTTATGTCAGTATTTTTAGCTGAAAAAAGTATATAAAAAATTATTGTTAATGTTAGAGGCTCAAATTGAGCTCACATGTAACAGAATTAACTTCTCTCTACTAAGTCATTGCATCAACTGTCGTAGACTTGGGTAGATCCACCTTTACATAATATAGCTGGGCTGAGCTTCCTTTCCTGTAAAACTTGTCCTAAGTAGGATTCAAACACACAACACTGAGCAGCGAGTGTTTTTAATCTACGTAGAACTGAATATCTTATTCAAATGTTTTAATATAGAAGTGAAATGTTGTATTTTTTACAAGTTTCAGATAAGATTGTTTCTGAACCTCAGTAAAATGTATGAAATAAGTGCATTGAATTATGATGAGAATTTACTTTGGTAATAAATATTTGCCTTCATAAAATGTCTTGAGTGATGTCAGCAATTAAGTGTACTGTCAAGGGGCTATGCTTTTGATTTTGTGTACATGCTCAAAATATAATTTATAAAGTCATATTCGCCAGTTTTTATGTCCTTTTAAGGGAGATAATTAAACATTTAAGCCTGATTTATGGGACATTTTATTTCTGTTGTATAGATGTACATAGAATGTGATAAAACATATTTCTACTGTTCATTTTTCTTCTTTGACAGTAGTGTGTGTGAACTAGGTAACCTTTTTATGTGTTTCAATTGGTAGCTTGATTTTATCTTATCTTTCATAAATATTTTATCCATTAAGGAGGAAAAATCCTTCCTGAGACTAAACATAGCTGAAAATATCAAAGCACTGTAAGCAATAATTAAATTGTAATGAAACATCTGAATGTGTAATTAGGTTGATTTATCTCTGGTGTGACGACAAATGTTTTGATATGGTGTTGGCAGTTGCTTAAAATTTCTTATCCTCTACAATTGGCGAGGTATTGAGAGATGATATGGAGTATATTGGTAAGGGTCATGCCGTATGCGCAACCTCATGTACTAATTCCATCATGCGCATGACCATACCTGGCACCAGAGGATGTGGAAGACCAAGAAAGTCCTGGTCTGACTGTATTGAGGCTGACTTAAATACACGCAGCCTTGGTAACATGAGCCCTCATAGTCGAGAATCGTAGAGATTGGGTGTTAGTCGCTCAAGATGCCTGCTGCCTTATAATACCTCCAGCATCTAGGACACCCACAGCAGTTGACAAATAAACTCAGCATTAAGTGAAGTAAAAATATCAAATCCTGTTTAGACCATCTAACTAGATTGTTTTCATGTATGACACTTATAGACTATATGATGATTGGCAAACATTATTAAAGTCTATATAACATCTCCATGTATCCACCTCAAAATATATTTCTTAGGTTACTGATATACAAATAGAAACATTTTTTAGCCCAACTAGAACTGATACTGTTACATGAATTGTTGATTTACAGTATAATGTAAATCTTTATTTGTGTATATTATAACCTATAATTATGTAATGATGGGCTTAATAAATTAACCGGAAAACACTCAGATTTCAAAGAAAGTAGTTGTTTGTGATGAATTCTTCATTGGGTGATGGCTACCACAATTTACTGTTGAAGATACTTAACACAGTTTTTCAACAAATCTTCAGTTATATACAGAGGCCCATTTATATAATCAGTTTTCCTGGGCTGTATTCTAACCTGTGCTATCTAATCCTTCCACAAGGAGACTGTGCTATGTCTCCACATTTGGAGGAAAATCAACATTTTTATCAAATTTTTATAGAAGGATGTGACCTGCTGCATTTACTGAGATGTGAACCTTGATTGCTAGGTTACAAATCCAGTGCACTTAAATCACAGCATTGAAGAGATATTTTAATGATACCAAAGAGTTTTCCCTGTTGGATCAATATTAATATCAATGTTCATGAATGTACAGTGCAATCTCTCCCTTTGGGAGCACAGGTGCCGGGCGCGTAGCCACCCCGCCCACTAAGCTCCATTTAACTTTCCCTGTGTTTGGGAGTAGCAAACGTATGTTGTTGAGCGGTTGTTGCTTTAGAGAGGTTAAATTAACTGCTGAATCGTGCAGTGGGAAAAAATCATGCTGTTGTTGAAGGGAGGTTGTTCATGAGAGGGTCGCTCTGGAGAGGTTATACTGTATGTTCTTGTGCAACTTATTCATCAGGTATTGGTTACGTACTGTGGGTAATAATATTTGATGATGTTTATCTGTGTATATGTCACTTCCTATTAGTCAAATAGATGTTAGGTTGATGATAATTGTTACAATATTATATCCAGGTGTTTATACGATAAATTATCTAATTTATTGTGTAATCATTTCTAATTGACAACAGATAGGAGAATTATACCTGCTAAAAGTTGGTATTTGAATGTATGTCAAGTGAGTGCCATTCCAAAGGGGTCATTTTCTAAAATTTTGCTTTGGTATACGTCCTACTTCTTCTTCACATGTCCGACCAAATATGGAAATTAAGATTACTTTTTCTTACTTTAGACCATTAAAATTTAATGTTACTTAAGAGACAATTATAGTTTAATTTGCTGAAAACTTCTATGAGTGGACCAAACTGAACTTGTACCATTCAGGCATGATCTGACTGGTTTTTCTGCACGATTTTGAAGAAGAAGGGATGGGGTAAAGATAATTATGCTATTCATTTAGATGATAATGATTCATCATGTTTTTGTTTTGAATGGATAAAACATCTGGGGTAACAGACCTATTAATACACAGAGTATAAAATAAATACCCCATTAATTAATGTGTGTAGTGATGTTACTCCTTATTGCACCTTTAATCATGTGTGAAGATATATTTAAAGGTTTTTAAACACACCTGTCTAAAGGTAGATTTTTGTTAAAATCTAGATATACAATTACAATATAGTTCGGGTGATACATATGAAAAAGTTTGTTATATCCTTCCTAGGGTTCAAAGATTGGAATGCAGGGTTCAATTTCAATTGTATTAAATTTAATTGTTTTAGTCAAGTTAGTGTCAATAATTTATCAGCAGATTTCATAAATGTTAACAGTTTGCACCAAATCCTTAAATATTTACTTTTTTAACCCATGATTGCCTGATGGAATTTGCATCCTCTGTGGATTCGTTTGAGTCATTAATTACTTGTGTGAAGTTTATATCTTGATTAAAACTCTTTCAAGTATTTCATTTCTATGATCTGTCATCTGTATCCTCAATGTGTTGATATGTTCTGATAATTACATCACTTGATTGTTAAATTTGTGGCAATTTAGGGTTTGAACATTTAATATAGCTTCCTTAACTTAATTTATTGTGCAGCATCATGATATTAATATTTTGCTGTGAGAGATTGAACTTTTATAAGCCTGTTTGAAAAACAGGTCGTATTATGGGAACACCCATGGTTGGGCAGCGTCCACAATGGTGACTGCTCTCTCAGATCCTTCTGAGTTATGGCCCTTGATGCATTGAAAAAGGACTTTGGAAGGGCATATTTTGTAAACAGGCACTCTTGTTTTTAATTGGTCAATGTTTGGTGATCATGATAGTCAATTTTATGTTCTTTAGCTATGAGCCACATACAATATGGATTCAAACCAATTAATTTAAATAAACTGCTGTATCTTTTCTTGATTGAAAGGGCTTCAGGAACATTGGTTAATCCAATAACTAATGCTGCTGCAAATGCTGCAGTATTTGTTCGACATGATGACCGATTTTTTACTGAAAAAATCAAGGTATATTGTTTGGCACAGTGCCAACCAAGCTGGTAATGTTCTTACAATGATGGACAACCATAAAAGTGAAAACCTGATACAGGATTTAAAAGTGACACAGGCGTTAAACAGAAAGACAAGCTGAGCAATTAGTTAATGACATTCCATACCTTAAAAAATGTCTGTAATGGCTGTCTTTTATCATTTGTTACAGTGGTTTTATATCACATTAAGTCTTAAAAAGGTAAGAAATAAAACTTGTTCAAAAGATTTTCCAACTAATTACGCAATTCACATCTTTCTGACATGATGTCAGTGTTTGGGTTTTGCGAGATTTTTTATAGCAGTCTATTGCACTGGTTTCTCAATGCTAGGTAAGCAAAAAATCAGAACTTTTATTAAATTATGGAAACTCTTATTCAGGCCTTGCTTATATTGACGGGAAATATAATTTCATTTCCAGCATAATTGTTTTACCAATTTTCTCTAATTTGCATCACAAGAAATTAAAAAAACATATTGACTCAAACTGCAAATTTCTGAATCAAACCAATGAAGTCTAAAATACAATGATCAATATATGTATTCCAGAAAATGGATTCACAGAACCTGTGGTAAACATGCTGTCCTTAGATACACTTAATTAAACCATCACATTGTCAGGATGTGCTTATTATTGATTTACATGATTTTTGAGCCAATTTTCATATTTATTTAAAGTACACAGCACCTTTCGCTTTGGCACACTGGGACAAACAACATGTAATTTACCAGTTAAGAAATTTCTAAATCTTCATCTTATAAACAGTGTCTTTGAGCAAGTGCTGAAATTGCATTTTATATAGTGGGGGTTTATAAGTTTTGTTTGGTGTATTTTGCTTAAGGTAATTCTGTACCATTGGTTGTAAAAGTTATTTGTGCCTCACAAGTCTGTGTTTTCTGTGTCATTATGTCTTGTTACTTCATTTAATGTCATGTATTCGTCTAGGATTCATTGTGAGATAAGCTTCTTTTGGTCAATCTATTCAAGAAGATACAGGTAGGGGGGGGGGGGGGGGTTCAAATTTATCTGTTGCGATGTAATATGTAAATATTTCATACAATGCTGTATATATCTCCTGTAATTAATACTGATACATAAGTCTGATATACAGTCAAATCCTAGGTAAACTTATAAGGCCATCCTTGGAGGAAAGACAAAATGTGGCCTCAATTCACAGGTGGGCTCTATTCAGAGGTCAGTTTGTTCTAAATAACTAATTGTTTTTAAAAGAATGGCCTTTATTCACAGGGTAACCTTTATTAGGAGGTGGCCATTACTGTATGAATTCTTTGCTGATAAACTTTGGAGGGGGTGGGGGCATCGGCAGATCTGGATCGATTGAGATTTCAAAATTTTAAGACCCCTGTTATGAAGTATTGGTAACATTAACAGAATTTCTGTTTTACAGACATCAGAATAATGAGCTATAATTATGATGATTTTCCTCCATAGAAATTATGTGGAGAAGTTGCCTGCTCCTTGCGGATGGATAAATTAAAGAATACAGTCCAGGAAAACTGATTAGGTGTACCAGCTAGTCCCCATTAAATTATATAACTGCAAAATTGTTGAAACCCGCTGAAAACTTAATTCTAAGGATAGCTTCACTGTGCGATTTACCGTCAATTATAAACAACAACAACAACAGCAGCACCATCAACAACATGGCTTTAAAATACTTGTGAATTGTTTTTATTACCGCTGGTATTTTTTTAACAGAGGTTTATGGTTTCTCTAGCTACAGTTCATTAGAATAGTTATGTGTACTGGGTAATGAAAAGGGATGGTTGATTATTAAAACAAATCTGTTTCTAATCAACTTATTAGAAACTTTCTGATTTACAAGGTAAAAATATTGAGGTGATTTTTTTGACTCGCTACTTATTTACCTTGAAATGCATTTTGTTTCCTGCAGAATATTATTTCTACATAACATTTACACTAATTTTAGCAGTAAATGAGTTTTTTTCTTGCATTAATTCTGTTATTTACCTGAGAAAACATGTTTTTATTTAAAATTGGATTTTGTAATAAATATCTCGCAAAAAGATTTTAGTTGTAATATATATACAAAATGTAGGTCATTTGATAAACCCAAGAATGCATTTTAAGTGAGGTTTGGTTAGTGTTAACCTCTGTAAAATGGTCTGATTACAATTGTTCAAATGGTAACATAATGTTCTGAATACTGATTGATTTTATCAATTCAGTAGTGCATTGCAAATTATATCACATTTTTAATACAATTAATGTTTTGATGACAGATAAAAATGCTCAAAATGACACCATTGTTGTCGCCGACATTTACCTTTTGATTTTTTTATCACAGGCATAAAAAATTCAAGACTATACAAATGCCAATATTGGAATATACATGAGTTAGGCCAACCTTAAATAAGGGTTGGTTTTCATATTTGGTGTGAAGCATTGTCTAGTTAGGACCTCTACCATTATTTTTGTTCAGATTATGGCCTGGAGGTGAAAATTGACCCAGTGTCACCACTGACTCATTCAGCTCTGAGTTTTAGTGATTTTGTCAAATACATTTGTTTGTGTGTTATATATTCCAGCTTTTCGTTTTCAGTATAAGTATCCTATTATAAGAAACACAAATGCCTACCTACTTAGGCCTAAATCAAAAATATGTTTTGTTTGCCCTTTACCAACCTTAAGTCGGTAGGTAAGAAAAATATCATATCTTATTTCTGAATTTGACCTTTACCTTAGGTCATGAAATTACACTTCTATCTTGAAGCATTCTATATTCATTTTATGTATTCTGCTACCATATACAACCATTCATTGTGTGCTTTAATCAACCATAAACATGTACTCAGTGCCTTAACACACATTATTGTTTTCCTTCATTACTTCAAACCTACTTTAAATGTTTATCGAAAGCACTGAGTACATGTATATGTAAAAGTTCTCCCAGATTTTGCAATAAAATTTTTTGAGTCGGTGTGATTTTTTCGGGTCAGTCAGTAAAGTGCAAACAAACTTAATTTTAATTTAAGCCTTACCCACTGATAAAAGTTTTTGGTAGCTGAACCATGGAGAAACCCACATTTATTTTAGTATGACTTTTCTTATTTTTTTGTCAGGCAGAAGTTTTTTGCTTTTTATCTTAATTGGACCAAAAACTTTTACTGAATAGTTAAGTCAGTTTGAAATTTCTTGTATTTTACCTTGTATTATGAATGTACAAGTGAAAAGCATATCATGCCTGTCAATAATGCTGTGCTAATTAAGTCATGTGATAATAATTTAAGAGGTAAAGTTTGATTACATTTTTAATCATGCAGTCAGTCTTGTTTGGCATTTCAAGGTAATTATTTTACCTCATGTGGTTGTGGGGGGAGGGGGTTCGTCCTTAAAGACTTAATTTATTTCAATATTTATTATTATCTTACTTACTCACTTACTTGTACAAGTTGATGGCCAGCTTCATTGTACAATTAATTTATTGCAATAATTTGAAACTGATACACATTGAATCAGGGTAGTCATAATGTGATTTTGATCAAATGTTGATTTTCCACCATCGGTGGAGATCAAGTTGCTGGTCAGGTAAGTTAATTATGTGACAGCCCAGGAAAACTGGTAAGGTGAACTTGCTACCATAATATAACAGAACTAAATAATGTTGAAATTATGGCTTAGAACTTGAATAACACTATACATAACATAATTGCATCTTGCATGTGTTATAATTTATAAGACGCTGACTCTGATCTTCTGTGAACTAAAAAAACATACCATCACTGGAAAGTAATCTTACCTTGCAGTTTTATAGCTGATATTCTATTAAATTCTCATTATGAATGATTTCAGTGTTAATCAGATGCATATCATGTTCTTTTAACACTTGTGCAGTATATAATGGACCAATTATTCTGTAGAATATTGCTTCAGGTACTCAGCTGATTTGTGATCTGAGTAAAGGAGTTTTGATTCTAAGGCAAAAAAAAAATTTTGTCTGGTTACCCGACCTACCCTAAGATTTCCCCTCTATCCTAAGACTTTTTATTAGCCTGAGGCACGGAAAATTTGGTTTCTCACCTACTTTACCTATATACAAGCTTTGAAGAGCATACAGAAAAAAAGCCTTGACTTGCCTACCCTATTCTTAATGAGTATGTTACTTAAGAAACAAATTTTTTTTGGGCCGTACATACTAATAAAGCTCAATTACTATGAACGCATTTTTGATAGCATCAAGATTTTGATCAATCCTGCATTCAATGTAATTAAGAGCCCAAATAGGTTGTAACGAAGTATTATCAAGTTTTTTATTCACTTAGTGATTAATAATTTTGTTTCCCCGAAGGGTGTTGATTAAGCATCATTGAGCTTTATGTGTCATTCATGCTCTTCAATCATTTAGGAAAACAAACATGTTTATGTGTAAAAATATACTTTTGTTTTATCACCATAGAATGCTCGTCTGCTCACTTAACTGTGACACTCCACTGCTAGTGTGCCTGCAGCCCCTATTGTTGAATGTCCTAGGTGTAAAACACAATTAACCTATACTTGAGAAATTAGTGAACAGGGTTCAAGTACTGCTTGGAGCTTCCTTACAATAAGGAGCTAAAAATGATACAGCCCATAGTTACATAACAGTGCAATGATTGGTCTAGTTAAATGTTTCAATATGTCTAATGGAGTACCATGACTCCAGTCTTATCATGTGACCCGAGACTTAAAGGATACACTCGGAATCCACAACAAGTAGACCATCATGTTCACCATAACAATTGAATTGGATTGAGACATAATAAAGTCATTATGCCCGGCACAAATAAACAAAGTCATTTACTGTAAATGTCAATAAAAATTTAAATTCCTCATATTGTGCTGGGGATGAGTTGACAATTGATGTCCAATGAAATGCAAGGATTTGAAAGTTCGTGCAGGCTATTATGTTTGAATTAGTTACATTATTTTGCAGATTTAAGTTTAAGTTGACATTTTGTAAATGTGAGTCGTTCAAGTACATTTCAAATTCAATTTGCATAGAAAAGTGAGTATGTTAGCAATTTTTTATCACCAGAGCTTTGAGGCAGATGACTAATGTCATGATAACAGTCTCATACTCTTCTAAGAAAATTTGACAAAAAGTGCTGATTTTCTTCTGTATGTGGAGAAGTGACAGTGTTTTTGTGGCAGAGTAATCTCAGACTGTTTTAGAATACAGTTTAGGGAAATAGGTACCTCCAGAGAAAGGTTAATCTGTGATCATTATAGACCATTCTTTTTAAAATTGTCATTGATTATCTAGAATAAATTTGACCTACAAATGAAAGGCCACCTGTCAATAAAGCCCTCATTTTGTCTTTCCCTAGGGTGGGCTTAAATGTTCACTAGTTTGACTGTTTTTTAAGAGGCCTGGATTTAAAATTAAACTATACTACATTTATGCCCTGTATTTATATTCCATTGTCATAAATATTTCTTTATTCTGCACATTAAACCAGACAGTGAAGTTTTGTATCTATATAATTGAATAGTGCAGATGGCATAATAATGGTCTGGATGAATTCAGGTGTAAAAATTTATTTCTGGTTCAAATTTCACAGGTATTGAAATTGTCGGCACAGGAAATTACTTCATTTAAGCATTTAATTGAGCACATAAATTGTGCATGCATTTTTTATTGTGTGAAGCCTGTGTATTCTTGCTACATTCTGATTAATGTTTACTGTTTGTACTAAAACACAATTCGTTTCAGTGATTTTTGTTGCGCAATTTTCTTGCTTCATTAATTTGTTGCCATCCTTTTCCAGTTTTCTCTTTAATAGTGTTAAATCATCCTTGTTGAAGGAAGCTGGCAAAGCATTCTGTTGAGTTTAATGCAGTTACATGTGCAGTCAATGTATTCTTCAAATTCAAGGTCCACAGGGTTAACTTATTATGAATGTTTTGTACATCATTCTTGTAGGTTATTAATTGTGGTAGACACAAATATTGTATTGTAATTCAAAACTATATTTCTCTGAGTAAGACAATAAACTGTGTTAATTATTATATAATAATGAAAGTCCCATGATGTATTTATCGACACTCATGTATTCAACTTTAATTAGGAGGAGAAGAACAATGTATTGGATGCAGGATTTGAACCCGCGGCCTCCTGCTTGCAAGTCAGATGCTCTACCAACTGAGCTAATTGGGCTGGTGAATGATCTCAGCCAATTTGTAAATACAATACACCACACCACTACATGCACAACTATTGTCTTTGTTCATTTTGATTAAAAGATGTTTAGTAAAGTTCATATGGTATTTAAATTTGTGACACTTTCAGTCAATGGTGTTCCCTTACTTTAACTTAGTATGTCTCCTGATCCTCCTCCTATTAGATTTTCATGTTGAACAAATTTGCTTTTGAAAACTGAACCATGCAATTTACCAGTAGTTTCTTACTAATAGTGACAGTTTTCTGGAATGTTGGCATATTCATTCATTCTTTGACTATCTCTTGGTTAACTACCCATCCAACATTTAACTGGGTCACCCCAGAGAGGGAGGGGAGAGAAGATACAAGAGGACCGGAGGCATTCAAACCCAACTCTTATCTTGAATCTTTATCCTTCTCAGTGTAAGCTTCAATACACACTGGGCTTGGTAGTTGGGATGGCGACACTGAACAAATTCATTCTTTACCTGTAGATACAAGATCTACAAGTCCATGACTCCTTTTGTGTATCAATTTTGCAGCCACAAATTCAAAAATACAAGTTCCATGATTGCTGAATTGGGTTCAGTTTGTACCAAATTCATCAGGAAATATATGCCACTAGCTACAGATTTGTTTTGTCATTCAATGATTTGACCTCACACTGTATTAAATCTATTTAACCCCTTGTAATGAATAATGACATGAGGGTCTTGTTACCCCTTTGTGGACTGGTTAACAGTATAAAATTACTTCTGGAATGCATAAAATCTACATTAATATGTATTAAACATTTTTTTGTATTCATTTTGAATAGAACAGAAAGACATTTTTATTTATCAAGTGTTTGTCTAATTGGTAAATTAAATTAATGAGAAAATGCCTGACTTTATTAATGACTGTCTATAAAGGTTATTTAGCACTTAAGCCTGACTCATATAACAATATATAGCCTTTATTTAGGTATATTGTTTCTGGGTACATCAATAATTCTCTAAATTTGATAACAAACAGAAATAACTTCATATACAACTTCAAAATTCATTGAAATGTACAAGCCTGTTATTTTATTAATGTGAACTATATTGGTGGTGCCATTGTCAGATTATCCCTTAAGTTGACATCCATTTTTTTTGGTTGTTAGCTGAAATGACAGAACATTTATAAGCGTGATTTGTTGCTCAAGTTATGATATTTATTCTGTAACTTCAGTATGGTGACAGTTATTTTTCAAGGTTATAAATATGTTTATGAATTAAGTGTCCATTGACACAATTATGTCAATGGAAAATTTGCCAGGATGTAAACTGTGTTTTTTCATAGTTTTGTTTTGGAATCAAGCCATCAATTCTAAGAATATAAATATCAACTTTTGACAACCTTCATGTTGTTTGTATTGTTGATAAACAAACACTATCATTGTGTACCAAATGTTTCCCAATTAATGCACCCAGAGGTCTTTTATTTTTAACACCAATGGTTTGAATGATTTTGGACAACAGTCAGTTGGTATATTTCAAATGATCATAAATATGTTTTCTTTCTCTTTTTTTCTCTAAAAGTGGTGTCCCTGACAAATAGTAATATGCATACTTCATGCATTATTCATGAACTATTTTATAAACTCCATTGGAAGGGGCCCATGGAGCAATTGATAGGGGAGGAACATTAATTTCAGAACATTTGGTGATTTTCACTGGTGCTAGTATATGTTACATAAATTCTAAAAAGCTTCTGTTTTGTAATGAAATTTGAATTTATTTGTAACATAATATCAACAATATTTGCACTCATGAATTGTAGCACAACCCCTTAATTTTTTTGTAAATTTTCAATTTTCCTGATTTTTCTGATCTAGCTGTCAATTATGAGCTGGTCCAGAAAAGTATATAAATTCTTGATGGAAGAAATAATCTGTAATCTGATTTTATCTATTTTTATGGTAAATTCTTAAGGTTATCATCTTGGAAAATAAATTTTGAAGTGGGATCATAACTTAATCAAAATAATTTATGTTACTTATAGATATTAGGATGATATCATTTGTTCCGTCATAATTGCTCACATTACCCTGTTGATTTATTCCGTATGTCCTTTGAAATATTTTTTTTATATTAACCATGGTAATATTTTTACTTCACAATGTTTTATATATATATTTTTTTATATCTTACAAGATCAATATCTGGTTTTAAACTCATGTACAAGTTTATCTGATAGGCTTTTTATACATGAAAACTCATTTCCTGTGAACAAATTTCAGAAGTTTTGACAAAGAACATACTTCACTAAGTTATCTTTAGTGAGCGAAATAAAGAAATATTTAAATGTATGAAATGTAATGGGACATAATTATATTGTTTGAGTTTATTACATCACATTATCATAAACCTGGCCTTTTTACAATGATGCTGATATGTTTTTAATGTATTTGATGTATTTATGTATGTTAAATGCCAGTATTAGTACATAATTTTATAACTTGGATTAGTGACGAACATATCAAATTAGCATCTTGTTATTTTGAGGTACTAGTATACAAAAATGTGTTATTATTATTTTGTTTTGTTCATCCTCTCACAGTTATGTCCCTTTTTGAGCTTAGTAATAAAATCTTCAATTCACACAATTTATGTTACCCTTACAGCTCCAAGCACTTGCCATGCAATTCAACTTACTGGTATACTGTTTTGTACAGTCAATCCTGTGAACAAAGCCAAAACATGTGGCCTTTATGGACAGATGACATTTAATCTGAGATCATTTTGTTCTACATAATGACAGTAATAAAAGAATGGCCTTTACACTCAAGGTGACCCTTATTGGGAGGTGGCTGCTAACACAGGTTTGACTGTATTTCATGAATGGCCATGTAGTGTTCTTAAACTGATCTTAAACTCAGTTAGCCTCTAATATTCCTGAATGAGATTTGACTACAAAATATTGGGTGCAGTTTCAGGTGTGGATTCAGAGGTGATGGGTTTCAACCTGTCAGTGTTGATATTCTACCTTATTTGTGACCAAAATCTGAGAATAATTCATGACTTACTGATTATAGTTATGACCTCAGTTTTCCATTATAAAGTAATTAATGTAAGTTAATTAATGTGAGAATGAGTTTTCCCTAAACTTGTTGATACCCTTTGAGTTGCATGGTCATACATTGATCTTACACATAGTCCACTGTAAAAGTCAGCAATCAAAGTTTATGACCTTTAAACTTTACTTATATTTGAATTTGAGATATCATGGCATGTCAGTGTTTTATTCAGACCCTGTATGGCAAATGCAAGTGGACATAATGTATTTGATAGACTCTATGACACTCTGGCCTCTGGGTATATCATTTACACTACATTCTTATTTGATTGATGACCTTAACATAATCAAGGTATACAAATACACAGTGACCATGGACTCTCGTCCACATTCCAATGTTTTTGTTAGATTTTATGAAAAAAAGTAACATTGGTGTGAGTTAACTTGATACTCTCAGTAATCACATGTCAATGTTAGTCCTGTTTTACATTAATCATCCTGCAGGGAGGTGGGGGGGGGGGGGGTAGAGATGGGGGGCAATGTTTTGTGACATGTGTTATGTGTTGTCATCAATTGTTTCAAATAAAATCTCCGAAACCACTGAGCCAATTTCAGTCAAACTTCTAAGGAATGATGTTCCCTGACCAAGATACTAAAAATGATGCCTCTTTAATTAAAATGAATTGGTCTTGCAAATTAAGATATCATTAAATACCTGCATGATTGAGAGGTTTGTTAATTTTAATTACCTTAACCTGTAGGTATATTGTACTTGCAGTCCAGAATTTTTTCCACATGTTTGTTCAACAGATCTCAGTGACCATTTTGAAAGGAATTTATGAAAACATGACTATTTCTTGATCTATTCTTGCATACTTCATGAAGTATGAACAACTATTTGACAGGATTTATTAAAGGTATAAGTACTCGTCAAATCTTTGGAGTTAACGATATCATTACGTCTTGTATTTGAAAGTAATACTGTGATGGGTGCAAATTCATATTTTTGAGCTTGTTGCAAGGATAAAGCCTTGAGTAGACACATTTTGTCTTTTTTTGTTACCACAATCTCTTATAAAACTCATTTTTTGGGTGCATGTCTAATTAACAATACCAATTAAACAGTTATTTGATCAAATATGGCTGCAAGATAAAAGTGTCAGATTATTCATTTTTCATACCTACATTGAAATAATATTGACTAATTATTTGCACTGACAACATAAAACAAAGATGATGCTTTCAACAGTGGGACATTTTCTAATTAATATCGTTAATGAGGCAGTAGGTAATTTGTTAATGCTATGCTATGTCACGCCTTCAGTTCATTAATTTATAATGCTTTGATAGTGCATATTTTATTATTGTGTACTTAGTAAAGAGTACTTTTTTTTAGATATTTGAATTTTTATTGTTTATTTATTTATTGAATTAATATTCATTGAGTCATCCTATCTTGTTTTAAAGTATATTTTTACTGACTTCACACATTATTTCAGGAATGCTTTGTGAAGGTACAATGATAATCAGTATTTCATTCATCTTGTTTACATGATAAATACAAGCATTAATATTCTGGTGTGGTCTTCCTGAGGCAAAACATGATGGCATCATAACCAGTGCCAATTTAATGGTAAACTTGATATTTTTTAATTTTTATCCAAAATTTTTGCAACTTAATTGATACACTTTTGGACTGACGGTTGGGGGTATTGATTCTGTCCTTGGAGTAACTATAATTGTTTCTTTAATATCGTAGCAAAAAAATTATCTTGTTTACTATTATTAGTGCTAAGGTTGGTCGAAATCTTTTTTTTTAAAACCACTTGTGAGAATTTAAGGAATGATTCATCCTTTTTTTCTCATACCTAGGATTTTGCTTTTAAAAAATTACGGGTCTTCACCAAAACAAAAATAGGGGTCATTCAGGAAATCGTAAACAGAACTTTTTTCTGCCCTTAGGAATCATTCTCTGAATTAACGCAGCGCTACAAAACAAACAGTAATAAATGATAAACAAATCTCTGGTCATTATTCTATATTCAGACTATATTCTTATTATTTTTAGCAAAAATATCTTGAAGTCCATTGATAAATCTTTGAACTAGGCATTACTGGGTTGATGACAATCTGATATTTGAATAAGTGTTTTGTTAAATCACATTCAGACAGTCTTGTCTATTGTACAACTTTGTTTTTATTACCATACAAAGCTTGCTTTTATTGATCAGAAAAAAAGGTCAAATGTGTTCGTCTCAGTTTGATTGAAAAGTTCAAGATCAAAGTGGCATGCTAAGATAGGTAATTACAACAAGCTAAGATAGGTTACAATTACTTGAAATAATGTTGCACAATGTTATGACAAGACAGTTTACTCAATTGCATTTGTGGAGTATACTTCTGAAAGGACTTAATTGACTAATGATCTGTCAATTTAACATTCAGGAATTACAAATATGTTCTTTCTCTTATCATCAAAGCCTTAGTTTTTATGGAAATCATGACATGTACTGGTATATCGAGGGCTCAGCGCAACACTGTCATAACTTGTTCTTATTTCAATATGAGTTACAACACTATTGCATTGAACCCTCGATATGTTATTACTCTGGTATTACTTATGTTGTCAAGGACTGAATATTCCTGACAGATAATTTCAAGGCCATGATTGACATGTACAGTCAAACCTGTGAACAAAGGTCATCATTGGAAAATACATTAGGTGGCCTTTATTGACAGGTGGCCTATATTTGGAGGTCATTTTGTTCTAAATAATCAATGACAGATTTTTAAAAAAATGGCCTTTACTGTCAGGTCTGTTGCTGGGGTTTTATGTAGCATCAACACTCAGGGTCAATCAGCAACTTCATAATGAAAGTTTTCAGTGCAAGCACGTAATGACTGAAACCTGCCTTAATAAAAGACTTAAAGGTAGCATTATTAATACCTTGCTATCCATCATGAACTATTCATGAAATATGCTAGAAAAGTTCAAGAAAAAAAAGATTTCATGAATTCCATTTGAAGGGGCTATCCCCTCTCCTGATGAGGAAACATTGGGGCTCCTACCATGATGATCCATGGCTCATGTAATACATTAAAGTCTTATAGTAAAGTAAAAATTCAAGATTTCATGAATTCCTTTCAAAGGGCTGTTAATGGTTATTTTGAACTAAGGCTACCGATTGACTTCTAAAGCTTGTTTAAACTTGATATACTCTGAGAAATACTGGTAAGAATTATGAAGACCAGCTGAAAGTTGTATAATTATATTCTAGTGTTCCAGACAAACATTTAAATATTGGCTGCCATATATTGGGAGCTGAATTACTTCAAAATGTAAAATTGCTTCCATCTTGACATATATATGAGCATACATAAAATATACATATAGATATTCATTAACTTTTTGCCAGATTTGTGGTAATATTTCTAATGTCTCAGTCCAACTATAGTCTCTATAGAATTTGTGTGTTAGATATTTCAGATGATATCATAATAATACTAAAATGATAATTTACATAAAAATACCATTAGTTATATATCAGTTTTACTTACTTAAAATATTGTATAGCTGTTTACAATAAGTTTGTCTGAGTTCAGTGTTGTATTTCAGAGACAACTTAATTGGTATTTTGGATGCTCAATATTTAAAAAAGTTAGGAAATTTCTTTTGTGATAATACTGTTTAAGCTTGCTTATAATGGCTCACTATCAGTTATAAGAGCATCTGGTAATAATAACCTTTGACATATACAGTCAAACCAGTGCTAATGGCCATCTCCAAATAAAGGTCACCCTGTGAATAAAGGTCATTCTTTTGAAAGCTGTTGTTGATTATTTAGAGCAAAATGACCTCTGAATAAAGGCTACCTGTTAATAAAGGTCACATTTTATCTTTCCAATGGGTGACCTTTGTTCACAGGTTTGATTGTACTTTGTTGACTAGTTATCTATGTGTTACTTTTAAATGAGACCATTTTGTTTACTGAGACTGATGTTTTAGTCCAAAAATAGTCCCTAATTGATATGAAACTTTCACCATTATTATAATTAAGTCCAAAAATGGTTTAAATTGATATCAGGGTTTTACTGTTATCATCATTTAGTTTAAATGTGGTCTTAATTAAAACGAAGGTTTTACTGTCATTATCATAAAAAGTAAAATCAAGATGTACTGAATATTTTGAACACTGTTTATTTACTGAAACATTTATTTAAAGTTTGGAAGACGTCTGCACATGTATTTGAGCCAGTGACCAGGTTTGATAGACAGCTTATACTACAAGGTGTCCATTCTTATCTCTACAAAACTTTATCAAATATAGAACAAACTCAGTCTGCATTTTCTTCTGGAGCAGTCGTTTAAAATCTTATTTTCATTTTTACCCCACCTCCCATCTCCCCCCCCCCCCCCCCCTAAAATAAAGTTTGAGAGGGGGTATATTGTTATTCCACATCTTTTAAGCTATTGCAATGAAACTTGAAATATGTTATCATCATGAAGTGTAGATGTGCGAGACACAATTTTCATGCCCAGCGATTCACTCATTGCAGAGTTATGTCCCCCTGAACTTAGCCGTATAGTGTACTATTGCAGTATTACTGTCTAAGCGGCGGCGGGGGTATTAGTCACCTTTGTGACAGCTCTAGTATTAAATCTGGTTTTGTAATCAATAACAATTGAACAAAAATACTTTACTATATGATATAATGTCGAGTATTAATAATTACATAGTTCAGCATAATACTAACATGTATTTATGACATATTGTCTGACATAGTAATACTTATAATAATATGATATAATATTATGTTAATAGCTTTCATTTATATACACACTAGTCTACAAACTACTTATATAGGTATATCAAGTTTCTTTTCTCCAGTTTCTCATTGTATTTGAAAAATAAAAATCTTCATTAGTGTTTTATATGATGTACAAGATACTGTAATGAAGTTTTGCCAAAAAAGTCAGAAATATTTTTTCCAGACTCTGCTGTTTATATATTAAAGTTATAAATATTTACATAATTCATAACTGAAATAACAGGGGACCCTGCCAGCTTTTACGTGATGATGCAATTTGATTAGGCATTTGGATTAACAAGGGAGACAATTCTTTACAGCCTGATTTACTTCAATTGGTTAGGACATCTTGAATTACCTCCCTTAGTTTGAATGGAGTGCATTGCTGAATGGAGATTTTGAAGATAGCGTTGTTAATGACTTTTCAACATATGGAGGAAAATGGACATTTTTCCATTTTTTTTATCAGTGAAAAAGGGAAAAATATTTGTGACGCAGTGATCAGCTTATGTTGTTTGGTATATAAATGAACAGTGACATACATCATTTATATTCTTGGTCAGTCATCTGTTAACTTGTTGGTCTGATCGTCTTTCCATTATAGCTGTGTAGTTGATGAAAAATGGTTCGTTATGTCCTTTGAAATAAATTAGTTATAAATTGTGTTGCCTGGCAACATATATTTTATACAAGAAATGTACTGATTATTGGCAGAATTTAACTGATATGTCTCTTTTACCTTCAAGACTGTCAGCAAAGTTTTGTTTGACTAAATGTATGGTATGATAATACATGACAATTATTTTATGTATATTTTCATGTTCAGAATAGGTTTGATAATTTCATATCAATGTAACAAATAACAAATAAATTTAAATTCTCTTTCACTATATGTAACTTGGGCATTTTGTTGCGTGTATAATAGTTACATGCATTTTGATACATAGATTTCATTCTTTTCTATTATCAACATTATTAGTCTAGTTCAAACAAGGGAGGTAACTGTTGTGTAACAATATTTCAATATTATTTGTATGAGTGAATTATCTCCCTTGTATACATTTTCCCACCCTGTATATACCAGAAAATGAGGTATAACAAGTGGCATGTGTTATCAGTTTGTTCATTGTTTTTTTCTTAAATTTTTGACACATTTGTTGGCTAATACCAGTACATGTAATACAGTATGAATATGTCACCTGACACACTTGTTTATCAAAGTTATATATACTCAAGCAGTGATTCATTTTGATCCATGAAAATGTCAATTATACTTCAAAATAAATGTTTCTGGTTTATTTTGTGCTTTTATTTTATGTTCGTTTTTTAACTCGACTATTCCTAGAATATGGAGAGCTATTGCAGTCGCCTTTACGTCGGCATTACATTTGGTGAAAGTTTTGCATGCAATTACTGTCATGCAAATATCTCAGTAACAGCTCTTGTTTCTACATCTGGTGAAACAAATTCAATTTGGATTTATAAATTTATGAAGGTTAACCATTAAATAAAATCATACTATTTAGATGTTCTCCAAAAACAACAGATTTTATGATTTAAACAAATGAATAATTTATATAGAGTTTGGTAAAAGCCAAACTTTATTGTTTATTTTCAAATTCCATTTTGTGTTAAAACATTTGCGAATTAAAATGCATTACTACTAAATACATGTTCCATTCTGCATTGTAATACATACAAACTATGGTTACCAGATGTCGGACCAAAACTTTTTTAACAGGTTACGAAATGACCAACACAACGCTTGATATGAGATGACCAGAATTGACAGGTTATGAAATGTCAAAGTCAATTATGTCATGTTTTGTAAGCAGCATTCTCTTAATTGAAGCAAATATCTACACTTTTATGGCTTAATTAATGTCTTTTATGTATGTCCAAAACATTATTTCTATTTTTAAAATGTATATAATATTACTCCCACATGCCTAAATCATAGTCTGTATATGGATGTTATATACATTTAATGACTAATTCAGAGCAGATGGTGGAAAGAAACGGTTTCTTTAAATTTGGTACAATACTGATGTTACCTAATTCATCAGTAGATATTGTTACAATAGTTTTGTATGTAATGCTCAATAAATAACAATGCCTACTTATTTTTGGTACGGTAATTGCCGTCCTCCTTGACCCTCTTGTAATAAACAAGCTCTTATTGTTACAGGACATCATAGTTAATGAAACCATGCTGAAACTAGATCACTCTCAATTATCAGAGTCTTTCTATTTCTGGTGGTTTCTATGTTGTTTCAACTTAACACCATGATAGGGTTTAATAAGGGACCACTTCATATGTTGTCCTTGTTTCTGTGTCTGTCAGCATTTGTCATCTCTGATGTCAAGTGTCTGTCAAGAAGTACACTTAATAGTTCTCTTTATGTAGGTTGCCTTAAATTAGAAAAGCTCTGATGGTACCGCATCTAGAAATATTTCCGTTGTTTTAGTGGTGTTACGCTTGGTGTTGTATCCTTGACTGGCACCTGTTGCTCAAGTTGTTTTCTGTCCTGTAAGCTCATCAAATATGAATCACTTGCTAATCTCTGATTCTTTATTTAGTCAGGTTATATTGATTACATTTCTGCTGATGTTTGCAGTAAATATGGTACAACCTCTCCAAATTGTTTGATGGTAAATTCACAGGCTACCAGCGTGAAAAGGTCCCCCCCCCAAGACCTCTACTACCCAGGAATTCTTTTTACACTCTGAAACACTGCCAAATATTACGTTTATAACATGTTTAAAACAGCAAAATAAAATTTGTATATTATAGAGTAAAGGTATAGAACTCCTGGGCTCAGTAATCACACCAGTCGTGTTCATCAAGGTCTTGTTGTAACAATTCTGAACCGATTCTTAAAGCCTGGTCTTATTCCACCCAGAAATAATTTCTCTTTAACCACCATCCAATCTTATATCCATATATTGCTCTGAACTGGAGCAACAAGCCTTTCAACTTACAAAAAGTACCTCTCGCCATCGATGTGGCCTAAGTTTTGTTTTTCATTATATAGCTACAGAGTAAATTTCTTTATTCCTTAGTGATTTCATACCCACTCCAGTGTAAAATTAATGATTATGGTATATAAGTCATGTGTATCTTTGTTCATTTTAGAAAAATAAACAAAACTGCCAAGTTTCACACAAAAAGACAATCTTTGACAGTCTCAGAATACAGAAATTCCAATACTTCATAATTATGTCTTCTTGTATTTATTGTACAGGTTGCTGTAAGTGATCGGCTTCTCATACTTGAAGGATGACCGTATTCTTGATCTATTGATTGTTTATTATTCATCAGTGGCAGATTTGTTGTTGGCAGGAAAAAGGAAGTGACTGTCTGGTCAAACACAGACTTAAAAGTACATTGTATTTCTGCTGAGCAAGCAATTAATATATGCCCATTAGCTTTTTGAATTAAGCAATAAAGAACAATAGATAAAATGACAGTAAGATATAAGAAATATATTCTATTTGCTCTAAAACAATATTTACTTAATGCCTTTCTTTAGCCATATCTCGTAAAAATATTGTCATATACTTTTTCTTATTTTTTGCAATATCATTGAAAAAATACTATGCTTAGTAACATGTCCATAATTATGTACTTCATAATGAAAAAAGAAAATTTCGGAATGTTTTATTGCAAGTAAAAGTCAGTTTCACTGATTAGACATCTTTCTTAAAATAAGACCTACTTCAATTTTAACGTCCAAAAACCTAATGGGGCTTTAAATGGTCGCATAAAAATTCATGTGCACCGAGCGAGTGAGTGCTATGGAAATCTGATCTATTGTTCAGTTTCCACAAAGGAATTCAACTACTTCTCATAGCTTGATGGAAAACCTGCCCTTTCCGAAATAAGCATCCTTTAGGGTCTTAGTGACTCTTCAGTTCATTGTGTATTGTCTATTTGTTGTAAACAGGTTGTGTATTTTAGGGAATTTTTGCTGCAGTTGTGTTGTTAATGGCGAATATGTCTGATTGATATTATATTTCCCACATGGTGTATGAATATACTCAGCAATTTTGTCTATGAATTAATAATCAGCTTTTGATGATAAATTTGTTAAAACTTGGCATGTGTGCTAAAAGACATCCATTAAAGCTATTTTTGTTATTTTGATATTTATATAGTCAGCATTTTCGTGCCAGTGTTTCTCTGAGATCTATATTGTTGCTGAGAATAGTTTCAGGGACTTGTAGATTTGCCAAAAGTCCCTGACCAATCAATATTTCTAATACAAATTCTATTTATTTGTCTGGATGCATGGATAACTCTGGGATTTTGTCATGAATTGACTTATTTTTTGGGGGCATATTGTTTTGTCCTGTCTGTCTGTCTGTTTGTACCAAACTTTAACCTTGCTTATAAAATCAAAATGCTTCCAGCTACGGTCATCAAACATTATGTGTTGGTTCCTCATGACAACTCTACGAGACCTACGCATTTTCAAGTCAGTAGGTCAAAGGTTACAGGGCATTGTGTTTTAAAAATATTAATATCTGAAAGGTTTTCAATAGTTTGCTCCCTCAGATAATTTTAATTTGTTTCTGTGTCACAGTATGGTGTTCATTGAAAAACATAGGTAAACATTTTGGTTAAGTGGCATTAATATCTTGTCCATGGTAATTTGTTACATCTTTCTTTAATCTGGAAAATAAAGGTTATTTCAATAAAACCTGGTGTGAAAAATTTGACGTTATAAGCTGTAACATATTTTAATTTGATTGTTCATGACCCCAATATAGTTTTCTACAACAACTGACAGTACAATAGAAAATGTTGTAACTGAGCCTTATACATTTTATGGCTTATTTAGTTTTATGGTGAAGTGGAAGAATCTCATTTGAACATTAATAGGGTGAACAGTTATTTATCCAGACAATTACACCTGTTTCTATAGGCATCAATTTGTGGACAACAAGTCTTGTATGATAGATGAATGTCTTCTTTGGCATGTTATTGCTCATGACTGAGATTTGCTCATTTAAATGCTCCCCCCCCCCTGCTCTTCTTATCCAATCAGTGACGAGGATTTTTTAAATTTTATAGTACATCCTGCACATGTTCAGAGATGGAGCAATAAGATGGTTAGAATAGATAATTGAGTGTTCTTTATAATAAGAAAACTATACAGCGCTACCTTTCCTTTTAGCTTTCTAATTTACAAAGAACACCCAAATGTGCACTCAAACCTCTCGGTATACTTAGTAGTGGTAGATTTAGACCAGTATGTACTCTAAAAACACAACTGTATGTTTGTTGATTGGTAAAAAAATCATTGCAGATTTAAGTTCACCGTACCCTAGTGAGATCTGACCTTGTAGACAGTTTATGATACAAACAGAATGTTACATCACACAGGAGGATGTGTTACATCAAAAACTTTTAGGAGTAATCTCACTAAGCTCTAAAAAAAAGATCAATTCATTGGTGTCTCAATGAATTAGGCAAGAACCATGTTCTTAAAGGTTGATTGGTGTTCTGTATTGCTGTTAGTGCTAATTGGTCACATGAAGCTCTTCAGAGCCTGCACTGTTTAGACTTTAATCCTTCTGTAATGAATGGGATTCTGGACTCTTGTCAATGGACATGGAGTCTTGCATCTGAAGTGGTCACTTGAAAACTCTTGACCAGCTTACCAGCTTACTGATATCATCCATTCACCACATGTCACTTCTGCCAATTAGAGAGCCGATTAACTCACAGGGTTAAACATTGGTCTGTTTGAAGGTCCAGTTTACATTTATTTAGAGGACAGGAAATAAAACCACTTGACTGATGTTATGATTGTGTCAAGATGCCTGCATTAATGCATCTCTCAACACCTAATTGGAGACCAATACTTCTAAATACAATGCTTGATTGATCAGTCAGAGGTTTGAAATATTACAGTGGTAGTGACAACAGAATTACAAAATGCTTCAGATGAACTATAGTAACCTCCACATCTTCACTGGATTTTTCCTTTCCATCAGGTCTTCCTTCTGTGGATGCACCAGTACTTAAACTTTGTATGTATCACAGTAGAGACTCCTGGCTTCAGTTACAGGCTCAACCTAGTCTAGGAAATTCTTGATACTGATGTGTTCCTGTGATTGTTGCATCTATGTGTGACTTTGTCGTTGGTTCCTGATTGTCCTAACTATTTGATGAGTCTTGCTTTACAAGTAGTCCAGTGTGTTAAATTCTCAGGTAGCTGATACTACCATCACCTCATTGTCATTCATAATCTTAAAGCATTCATTTATCAACTCATGCCAATGCATATAAGTATTGAAATGTAGTGCCATCAGACACTCAATATGCTCACAGGAAGCAATTTCAGATGGGGGGGGGGGGGGGCTAATTTTAGGTTGTGACTGACAACATATTTTCTGATATCAGTTAACAATTAAATGTCTCTGCTGGAGCATCAGCCACCTCTTAGTCTATGTAGAATTCTAGTTGCTACCATCCCAGATTTTAATTTTAATTTTCTTATTTTACAACATTGGGACATCTTGTTTATAATCTTCCTTTAATTAGATTTCCCTTTTGTTGTATACATCACACTGAAGCACTTAAACTTGAGTGTCACTTATAAGCCTGAAATGGATACTCTGACCTGTTATTGTGTTACAATATTTTAACATTAAATTTTCTTTTACCTTTTGTTTGGTTAAATGTCTCTGCATGGATAACATCTTCAATGTCAGCCTTGTATGATGGTCAGTGTTGATATCAGATGTGATGACCACCCGTGTTTTGATGTGACATGATTAAAAAACATGTAACAGTTGTATGATGTCCTTTTACTCTTAAAGTTCACATATTTTAATGTGGTAATCACTATGACATGAGACCTGACTAACTTTGAGACTGAAAAGATCTGAAGTTCAGATTTTGATCTGGAAAATTCTACTTAACAGTAGAAGTTGATTTTGTCATGCTGTTATTGTTGTAAGCAAAATTGTCACTACATTTAAAAAATATATTGTATTTCTTTTGTAATGGTACATAACTCCTGTATTTATTTTGTAGCCTGCAGTTATCTCCCTTGTCAAACAGCTCATTTGGTTAAAACATCTGTTTGAACAGGAACATGCTTTAAAACTTCATGCTATTTGTCTGCATTGTGGAGATAACATGACTGATAATGGAACATAACTCTGTATTTTTTGTTGTCTGTAGTTCTCTCCCTTGCCAAGAAGCTCATTTGGTGAAAACACCTTTAAAGACAAGTTTTACAACACACTTTCAGTAATTTGATTTGTCTGCATTTTGGAGATAACTTTACAAATTAATTCATGTTCTGATGTTTTAGAAAATTTCAATATTAAGATGAAATAATTATCTTTAATTCCTCAACTTATGCATGCCATATTCACTATACTGAGAAATTCATAGTGAAAAAAATAAAACATTTCTGAACAGAACTTTCTCTATCTGCATCCTTATTGATTGGAGCGTAACTTGATTTCAACTTAAAAAGAAGTAAACTTCGTGATTTAACACACAGTATCTTGTATTGATGCACCATTTTATCAGTGGTTGGTCGGTTTTGATTCAGCATTTCTTCCAGTTTTTATGATGAATACCATTCAGATCTATTCTAGCCATCTCTTGAATATTTTATGCATTTCGCTGAATCAAATTGTTTCTATTTGAGTCAGCACTGTGTGTTGAATGTATATGTACCATCTACTGGCTTCATGCTGGAAATGTCTGCTTTGACAATAACAGGTGTAAAGAACTAATTACTATAACTATCAACAAGGACTTTTTGTGTGTTTTTTTTTTTAAACATATATTTTTCTTTCATTATCACAATTATGCTTAAATATTCTTCAATATTTATGTATAGAAATTTATTATGGCTCAAAGGTTACAGCAGACCAGGATTGGAATATATATTTTGTCTGGGATCGAATTTGGTGCAGATTCTTACCTAATGATTATCAATCAGTTTTGATCTATTCTTGATTTATGTCATTCATTAGATAATAAAAGTTGTTTCAGCATAGATAAAACTCATGAAAAATGTTCCTATGGTTATCATTTTATTTTAATGAATTACAATTACAGAACAATTTTGAGATTATGTCAAGATATCTTGCCCAACATCAGATTGATAAAAACTTCAAAGTATCATTCGTTCAGGGTTTCCATTTCATTTTGCATTAAAAAAACATACACTGAGACTTATGTTAGATAAGATTAAGGTCCAAGTCTGACATTTATTCTCACAATTTGACAGCTGTTGAAACTATTAGTATACATGTGGGTTTGAACATAAACCCTTAAATATAAACTAGTGTATATTTGATAATATTACATTATGTATATAAACCTGTTAAGCTCGTTAGTAAGCCTAATTTCATGTGGGCAAAAATGTCTTTGAAGATTAAATATTTCACATACTGTGAAAAAATCTTTTTTCTAAGCCTGAAATCTTATAATAAGTAATTGTGGGAATTTTTCATTCATGAACCTTAATTGTTACCTTGTTACATGCTGGCCATTATCTTACTCCTCCCACATTTAATCACTTTAAGTTATAGACTCTGGTATCCTTATGCCCTCTACAGAATTAGTTTCTTGTAAGAAATCCTGTTATTTTCATTTGTGTAATCTAGCTGTTATTGCCAATTGGATTAGTTATGGCCCTTTATAATCCTTGTTCATCCCAGTCATTTAATAATAATCACTTGGATAAATTATTTGAATTACTTGTATCAATTAAGGACTTCTATACATACATGGATTCGCAACTGCTAAAAATAGATCAAACGATATCGTTCGGCGATCCCACAATGCATTGCTATATACTCGGCAATGTCCGACAGCTGTAATTGGGTGTTTACGAATTTGATAATACTAAAAAAACTCTGGCAATTGGGCACGGGAAATTGGTTAAGGATGCAACAAATTCCTTAAAGATATTGAGATACATTTATAATCCACAAAGTCTAAGTATAAGCATTGAAAAAGGCATCAGTCGAACATTTTAAATTCCAAACTGGCGGACATCTATTATAATCCTTTCGTCTCCGAGATTAAACATTCGGAATACCACGGATATTTTCGCTGTTATTATCATTCGGATTATCACGGATATTTTCGTATTTTCGCTTTTGTAAACAATAGCTTGTATTCCCGTTGATTCACGTCTTATTATCGCGGGATTTGATTACTTTAAACTGTTAATACGGAAGTTGCGAATCCATGTATGTATATAAGTCCTTGCTTGTATTGATGAAATTATTTACATTTTTTGAAGCAGTTACTTCCCTTGATAGATTTAGCGCATTCAAATCGATCAGGAGTTACTGTTCCTTACAAAATCAGAAAAACATAGCATCATGGATAGAATTGAACAAAAATCAATCAATGAAGGATGTATTAGCTATAGTGCAGGTGTTATCATGATAAACTTTTAATGCAGCTTCTCTTACCTGTGTGCTGGGAGGTGACGGCCCCGGCGAGAACTTCATGAATAAATTCATGAACTAGTTCATGAATTAGTTCATGAAGGAAAAATGGCCACTTCATGAACAAATAATTCATGAACAAATTCATGAAATGATTCATGAACAAATTCATGAATTAGTTCATGAACAAATTCATGAATTAGTTCATGAAGGAAAAATGGCCACTTCATGAACAAGAAGTTCATGAACAAATTCATGAAATGGTTCATGAATCACTTCATGAAATGGTGCATGAACAAAAAATTCATGAAGTTTGTCAAACCTTAATTTCAAACCTGAAGTAATTCATGAATAAACTTGTGAATTTCCTCACTGAATACCATTGAGGAACATGCCTCTATAACTAGTATGCACAACCACAAGTACAATATACTGAACTGATCAACTTTTGACATAAACAAAATAATTTCACACAATATATGAGACTTTATTATAGATTTCAAAAAAGTTTCCTTTCCATAGAAGCAATTCTTGCTAATCACATTTTTCAGTTTTCAGTTCATTAAAACAGTGTTTCTGATGCTGTAAAATTGTATGCATTTTTCAGCAAAACTGAATAATCGCGCATAAATTTTCCACATTTAAGGGCTTAAGGCCCTATCCACAACCACCCAAAAAAACCTGAATACTAAGACAATAAGGAAGATCTTCCATACAATAACCAAGCAAACAAAATACTAAAACTATGACCTTCGATCTCCAAGCGTGACCTTGATCTTGAAGCTACAGCCATGGGAGTTGTGTGTGACACAATGATGGTTAACATTTGTGGTAAGTTATTACAAAATCCTCATATGAATGAAGTTACAGAATGGACATGATTTCGGACAGACAGACAGACTAAAGTGACTCCTACAATTAGCCCCCATTATTTTAAAATAGTGGGGGTATAATAAAGTTTATAATATTGTATTCTTCAAAACTACATTGTCTTCATAATGAAAGCATAAAAACAAATTTACTGTGAATAAAAAGTTTTGTTTGTTTCATCGGGTTTTACGACATTTTCAACATTATTTCAGACATGTCGTAGCAGGCAGTTATCCTAACCAATATTCCTGGACTTCATTTAGGCCTTAACCAGTACTAACCACATTCTATCCGTAAGCTTCTGCCAAGTTACCCCACATAATTTAGAGGTCACAACAGGACAATTTAACAAAGGATGTAATATATCTTCAGTCAAATTTGTCACGGAGAGTGTGAACCTTGCCCAGTGTTCGAACTCATAACCTCTTGATCATCAGACAAACACTCTAACCACTGAGCTAGCCAGACGGGCGAACAAAAATAGACTTTAACAAGAAGTGTTTGAAACATGGATGCTCCTAATGGTCAACTGGACAGCAAGACCTTGGCCTATTTAACTCCAAAATCAATAGGGGTCATCTACATGTGATGACCACCCACCCAACCAAATCTAAAAGTGGTTATGCCAAATAGTTCTCTAGTTATTGATCAGACAAGGGTTTTGTGCTGAAGGTCTAGTCACTGAGACCTTGACCTTTGATGTTCTGACCTCAAAATCAATATTGGGTTATCTACATGTGAACTGCGATGACCAACCTCACAACCAAATCTGAAGAGCTAAGGCCAAATCATTTTCAAGTTATAACCATTATGTGCAAAACAATATACCCCATTTCTACGAAAGGGGGCATAATTAATTATTACAAGTAGCTTCCAGAATTATAGCGCTAATTATATATTCATTAATGGAAACATATTTCAGAATTATCATATTAATGATAAAAATTGTGACATAAAAAACTTAATTAAAACATATTCTAAATTCTACATGTATACAAATGGGGTCATACTCATAGTATTGACAAATGAAATTACAATATTAAATTGAAACTAGCAGTTCATCAATGGTTTAAAAGAAATGCAAATCAGTTCCAACATTCAATACTGTACATTATAATTATATTCCCAGAATGTTAATAATACTCGCATGATGGCATCATGCATTACACTTCCATATTATGTCAGTAATTCAGGATGGACACTTAAACACTTGCTGAATATTTAGCTTTTTCCAAGGTTTCAATTTCTAGAGCCAGTGCAGCCTAATTGCCTGGAGACTCGAATTTTTTCTCATTCCTATTTTAGTTAAAAACTTCATCCATGGTGAGAAGTCAGAAAGTTAGGTATACATTTGCTTCTTGTGCTCATTTAATCACTTTCATCTAGTGTCGGAGAGCATTCCAACAAACTACCACAGTGTTATCTAGAGTTTCTTTAGGCTTTGAAAACTTTTTCATCTTAGAGAGCTCTGCTGAACCATTCAGTTCCAAGGCCATGCTGAAATTGACAAATGTATTCAAGTGAATTTTCACCACCGGACTGTTAATAATACCTACACGTAGTATACTTGAGTAATGTAGTCAGAGTCCTAAGTCTATTTTGTAAATTTTGATGTTAGCTTTTAGAAAAAATACACTTTTAAGTATTACAATGTTCCACACAAGCTGGGACATAATATCTAAAATAGTAATTTCATTAGATGAGAGTAAAAAAATGTTACGAATAAATACAGTATCCGCGACATGAAAATAAATGTCACACGTTTTCGCGATTTTTAAAGCATTTCAACAAGTTGGCTTCATTGCGTTGTGGGGATAAAATTATACAATCTGTGCATTGATATTAAGAAAATATTAATATAAGTGACAAGCAAAAGCCTTATTCAAATGCTAAAATGTATTGAGAATGGACAACTGACTCACGCAGAATTCCGTTCTGGTCACAGCTCGTCTTTTCTTTTCAAACGACACTGGAACAAAATTTCTTATCAACAGACGAAATCTTCACTTTTAGAAACAATGTTACACTTCAGTTCGACAGTGCCATTCTAAAATATCTTCACTTGGCAGAAGAATATACATATTCTAATACTGCGCGCAACCTTCTCCGTGTGCCATATTGTCCTTGAATTAAGTCAGTATCATCCAGATGTTTGTGATTACGTCATCCAGACGTTTGATTACGTTCGGCACTCCAGCATGTACATCAATATTCAATTAGGCTACCTAAATGGGTTATCATTGAACAAACATGAAAGCAAGTCATATTTATTCACAGAATGTTCAAGACTGGTCAGTATAAAATAATTTGTCAGTGGCGATTTCGTACTCAGGCATTTTCGTACCTCATTACGAAATAAACGTCTATATTTTCTAGATTTGTTTTTAAATTGGTCAGAACATACAATGCCTAGTGCTTGGACATTTTGTTTGTAGCATTGTTTAGTGGACCTATACTAAGTTTGTTTAAATTATGGCACTGGGGTCAAAATTAATTGGTACCACCCAGGTATGAAAATTTACATCTAGGCTTATGGAATTTGATTTCTTACCAGACTGTTTCCAGTGTATATCCCTTGTAATGCCATTAGTCAGTTTGTTCTGATATATCAGAAAATAGAAGTTGTGAAATATTTCAAGTGCAGATGTCATTTTAGATAATGATTTCTTGTCATTGTGTTTCCAGTGCATGCCTATATCAATTTGATATTCATGAATGTTTTTGACAATTCATGAATATGTATTTGATATTCATGAACTTTTTGTACAATTCATGAACTTGTTCATGAAATGCTTCATGTTCATGAATAAATAATTGAACTTCATGAACTTTATTGTTCATGAATTTCTAATTCATGAATATGTATTTGATATTCATGAACTTTTTTACAATTCATGAACATATTCATGAAGTTCATGAATAAATTCATGAACTTCATGAACCTTTTTCGCAGGGGGGCTACCATAATAGTTCTCTTGTAATTCTGATGTTTTATAGGCTGGGGTCATAAATACAAGATTATGACCCATTATATGTGTGTTATACTATTTTATTAGAATTTCCTCATCTCACTGGAACTGTTATTTGTTAGTCATTATGAATAACCTTTGTTGTTTGTAGTGTTTCTGATGATTATTCAAATAAAATGGTTGGTACGATTGTCAGAGAAGTTGCAGACCTTTCTTAAGAACCAAAGCTATGGACACTTCTACTGAGTTAAAAGCATTGTATTGATGAATAATTCTTTCTCAGTATTTCAGGAATGAAAACCGATTTGGCTAGCGAGTAAAATCCAGACCTTTTTTATTGACTAGGACATTTCATTGTGTTAGATTCCTGGCTTCATGTAGAATTTAGTATGATTGTAGCCATACCAAACATATTAATTAGTGACTCGTAACTTCAATTATAGGTGTGATATACAATGTATTTGAGCATGAAAATTAGAAAGGAAGTTTTTTTTATCTGTACTACACCCACACTTTTATTTTTGTCAAACATTTCTTTTTTCCGTAACCTTGGAATTACACTATTAATTTTTGCCCAGATCTGTGTGTCATTTATCTATGATGAAGTTGTATTGCTTGTTTGAAACTGAACGATAGTTGAGCTTTCCATAGCTGTCGCTCGCTTGGTGCGCATGAATTTGAGAGTAACAAGTTCGGATTTTTTACAGGAAACCTTGAATAAAAACTGGAAGGTTTTTTTATAACTTTGCTGTCAGCTATGGTTATAACAATAAAAGTAAATGGTTAGATTCATTTCCTGGCTGTCAGATTCTGGCATTTA
Organism: Lutraria lutraria; assembly: GCA_964023205.1. NCBI lineage: Eukaryota > Metazoa > Mollusca > Bivalvia > Venerida > Mactridae > Lutraria > Lutraria lutraria. The sequence goes on along the minus strand of OZ026834.1, from coordinate 17,887,384 downwards.
AACCACTGTACCACCGAGGTAGGTTTAATTAACGATGTTTTCAAAACAAATAATAGTAACAAAATTTGAACAAAGGAATTTTAATATGCATTATATTACTTGTGTGTCTTATGTTAGAAATAGTTACATTATGCATATATTCTGATCTTTTAATTAGCATAATGATAATTATATGATGTCATTTTTACTTTCCCAGAATTTATTATTACAGACAGATTTATCAATAATTCCTCTGTTATATAAATAATGTTTGTTTGAAAATTTTGTTTCCATCGGAAACAAAACTCATTAAAATCTTTTCATTCATCGAGTGGAAGTATATATATATTCTAAAAATGTAGACAAAATTAATGTATATAAATAATGAGCTTTATTGTAATGAAGAGTACAAAAGTTGAAAGATGAAAAATCACAAAATTATTTAACTGAGTGATTGAAGATTTCAAACAGTTACGTTTGTGTTGTTATGAATGAATGAGGTCATTCAACGAGGCAGTATGTCATTTTTTTAAGATCAAAGAACTCTGAATGTAGTCAGTATGGTGGTGGATTTTAATATTAAAGTAACGAGTTTTACTTTGATATATTGCATGGTGACATATAAATGTACAAGAATTAAAATATATAGAATATATGTGGGATGATTTTTTATATGAAGCAGAATAAAGCTGTTAATATGGTAATACAGTAAACACCTGAAAACCTGGCCCCTTCTGGACGGGGTTAACCTGGCCTCTTCTGGACGGGGCAAAAGTCTGGTTTTCTGAGAATTCTGGTTTTCAAAAGCTTTTGATGAATGCCAAGAAAATGAGGACAGTTAAACTTGGCACACTACAACGAGAGCAAGGTTCCTGAAAAGATCACGCATTTTAGAAGAAAGGCAGGGACCCACACTGATTTGCAACCAGTCTATTCTGAATGTTGACACTTCTGTCGATCAAAAAGATTGCGTCAAGTGACTTACCTTTATGTTTTTCTTATACTCAGCTAAGTAGCGGAAAAAAATGAGGTGGTTTTTGGACAGATTTGTGTTGTTACGTCTATATGGGTATAACAAGAAAAACTTACCAAGGTTTTTGTATGAAGTTGCTTTTTTCATAAAGGATATTGACTGTATATTTTATTCAATCCTCCATTATGGAGAGTATAACATATTTACATGTCACGAATTATACACATATATTGACAATCATGAGTATTTGACAAATGAATAAATTTATGTATATAGTTCACAAGTACATGGTAATACCATACCATACAACAATGAATGAAGTACACCCTAATTACTACCTAATTCACCATAATCTGCTAATTGATACAACCACATTGAACTTAACTTCAAATAGTATTTCCGATATTATGCCACAACTTATCTAGGTCAACATCATAAAACAATGCCTACATTACTTACTTACCTTTCAACAAAAGCGCAGGCGAAGAAGACATTCATTTAAACATGATAGGTTACGCTACGAATATAGCCAATCAAATGACCGATATCACCATTAGCCAATCAAATAGCCAGGATTACCCAAAATAGTAATAGACACTATACTATGTACCACCAAACAACTATAATAAACTAGTACCCATGGATTCAAACAGTTATACTACTGTGACTCAAAAGCTATGAAGTAGTCTTATAGGATGTGGGACCAGCAGTGATAGCTGGATTTCTTAAGAACAAATGACTTCCTGTTTGTGCTTTTATCATTCTTGTGGTGGCTGGTGCTTTAATGGACTGATTGACCTCATGGGTCAGCTTATAGTGAGACCATGTGAGATATCAGTCCATAAATATGTGCCTTAGTATATTGGTAGGGCAATTCAAAGTCTGCTTATGTAGATGGATTGACATAACTGGACAATGATTGGTTGGACCTTAAAGCCCTGAAGCACATCATTTTTTTACCTTTTGTCATGTTATATATTGTTCAGTCCACAGTTGTATGAAGCAACCCTAAAAATAAATGAAATTAATGTAAATTGGTAAATAGAAGACATCATACTGATATTTTGAAAAAAAGTTGCATGTATATTTAAACCTGAGAACAAAGGCCACCCTTGGGAAAGACATAATGTGGCCTTTATTAACAGGTACCCTTACCTGTATTCAATCACCAATGACAATTCTTAAAAGGATGACCTTCATTCAAAGGGTGGTCTTTGTTCAGAGATGGCTGTAATACAGGTTTGACTGTATAGCCTTCTGAAATATTCTGGGATTTTTGAAGAAAGTCAAAATTCTTTAAAACCTTCTTTAATTTTTATATCAGAATTGATAAATGTTTGATCTTCTTGCGATAAAATTGCAAGTACTGGTAATTATGTGATAAGATGGGCCAATAGGAGTCAGTGAGTCAGAACCTTCAGATGCACTTGTAGGGTTTATGATATAATATAGAAAACATGTCTGAAAGCTTATAGCACTAACATCTGTATCCAGTATCTTGTATTGATGTCAGCTGGTAAGTATTTGAAACTTAAGCTTATGTATAATTAAGTGGAAATACTGAGTGACTTTCATTTGATGAATTTCTGTTATAACACTTATAGATGTAATAATGACTGATTGAAGTTGTGACGACCAAAAGTCATGGAGACCTTTAGCTTTATCTTTATTGATTTATTTTTTTTTTTGATATTTATCACTATGATTATTTAATCACTGAGTTGGCATTTTCTATCTGAAGTCCTGTGAAATACCCAGAAGCATTTTCTTAGATGAAGAATCTTTTAGATAAATGATCACCCAAAGAATAACTAATCATGATAGAAAGGCGGTGAAGGGTTATTACCACAAGAAAGGGACTATTTTGGTCCTTGTATGCATGCATAAGCACTTGTTGACTTTGGTGTAATAGAAGTTCACAAATTATTTGTAACAAGATGAAGAAATTCTGTGTTGTGACTAGGTGAACTTTCACTTTGTTTGATATATGATAAATAGTGTCAAAATAATGTGGTTAATAATTATGATATGTAGTTTATCATGATGATAATTGTATGATGATCTCTTTGAGAATTAAACTTGACTCAAGTTTTGGATCCTATACTGAGATCTTGTGTTAGTTTCTAATTACTTAAAATGAAGATGTGAAAAAAAACAGTAACTGACATTTGAAGAATTCCAATACTGTTCTGACTTAATGCTTATTTAATTGAATGATGTTGTTGTTATTGATTATTATTTTATGAATCATACTGTACTTTTACTATGGGTTTATGCCTGAAGCATTCCTTGTGTAATTTAATAGTTTTTTTTTATGTTTTATGAAATATTTTTTTACCTTGATCTGCTTGAAATCCTTTGTTGCATCAATATTCTCTTTGAAATCTCCACACGCCAAGTTGTCAGTTAATTATGATTTTTGTAGCAATGAGATTTTCAGTAAATAGATTGTGTCGTGTTGGAAGCAGTGCCTGTGAATTAAATCAGTACTCAGATTGTGAATCAATTAAATATTCTGTTGATTGGTTCTTAGATCGAAAAGTAACATTTAATTATGTAACATGTTACAGACAGCAAAATGTTCGATATTTTCGTTTTAATCACGTTGCTTCCTGCGAGGGCCGGCTGTTGCATGATTAGTCATTACTAAGATGTCCCAGCAACAAGCGAAAACTTCATCATGCCAACAGGCTCTGAAATCCATGTCTGATTTTCTATTTTATGCTGGTAAAGCGAAGCCCTGAGTAAGATGAATTGATTGCTTATAGATAGGAGAGCTTGGTTCATTTGATTTACATTTACTTTATTCTGTCTTTGTCTCTGATTGATTTTTGCTGTATAATGTGTTTGTAAGTATGAGAATATCTTGCTATTTCCATGTTCACACTTTATAGATCATGGCTCGTTTAGGATCAATTAACAATCAGTACTATTTTATGTACAATATACTTGCTAGTCAGTGACAGTCAAAGCATGTCATGATGATTTGAAGACGAGGGATTGCTATCAGTCAGCTAGTCAATTCCTCTGGTCAGACAGTGTAAGTTTGTTGGTCATTTTGATCTGTTGGTTGATTAAATTGGTCAGTCTCTGATAGTTGGTTGTTTGTCCAACCAATTGGTCAGTCTTTTGATATTTGCTCACTTTTCCAGTCAAGTGGTCTATCTTAGATAGTTTTCACATGGTCAATAACTCCAGTTGATAGGTCACTCTTGAGCCATTTTCAAAATGGTCAGTCCCCATTAATCTGAGTAATGGAAGTTTTTTCTTGTACTGTATTGTACAATAGTTCAGCTTTCCTGATTATTGACACATGCTCGGCACACATGAATTTTTATGCAGACCAAATTACTATGTTTTTCTACATCCGTCTTGCAATTGTTAGATTAGTTTCTGTTCTACGTTGTAGTGCATGTCTATGTATGTTCAGTTTCCATGAGTACTTTCAGTACTTTGATTTAAATATTGAAACATCAAGAATAGTTTAATTCATACGGTATTGACATTAAAAATATCTTTTTATTCTTGTATATCAGATTATAACAAACCCTAAATGTGCGAATATCAAACAATTATATCAACACTTGTAACAAAATTGCCTTTGAAATTCTGTAACAAATAGAATGAATCTTGAGAATATTTTTATATAATTTGTAGGTTCATAAATTATTGAACTTAGACTGATAATTTACTTACTATTTAATAGCTGTAATAATTTTATATATCTTACAGTTTGTACATCATGGCTTAGGTTGGAATTTAAAGAATGTTTAAGACTTTAAACACAATTTTTATTTATTTAAGAAATGTGTTTCAGAATTACTTCAATCATTTTAGAGTTAAGTTTACTTAAGTGCACTTGTAGTTAGCATATTTGATTGAAGCGATTTCTATAGGTCACTAAATGTAACATAAACTGAGAGAAATGAACACACCAACCTGTTGAATGTAAGATTAAAGGTGTGTTTCACAATCAGTATAATCTCTCAATGTTACAAATAGAGCTACCTCCAGTCCTTTGATCCATTGTCAACTTGTTATTTCTCATATCACTGAAGAGTGTTTGTAGAATGATTAGCTGATAATAGAGAATAATTTGTTTATCAGTCCTAGACTTTTACCCAGTGAATATCCATCTTTAATGAGAATTTGTCTGAGTTGTGCATTATGAAGGAAGGATTGTGGATATCAATAGATCAGATGAATGATACATTGAGCCCCTGAGAGAGTGGCTACATTAGGTTATTGGGCTCATTCTTGGAGAGCTTAATAAATAAGGGGCAGTCATTTATGGCCAACTATCAGACACTGGCATTAAACATTACTTCTAATATCGGTCAATTATAAGACCTTTTTAGCTTGTCTGTTTTTGAAAAAAAAGTGGAGCCATTGTGATCACTGCGCTGTCTGCGTCTGCATTATGCAAAAACTTATCTCAGAAACCATAAGAGGTCGCAACATGAAAACTAGATTTCACTGAGGTGATGAAAGCTAATTACTGCTTGCGGTACTTTTGCTTTCATTGCTGTAGTGCAACCTTTAATTAAAGTACCTATTTAAGTTTCTTCTAAAGAACCTTTGTTAGAAGCTGATGCCTGACCATTCATGGAAAGCCAACTTTTTCTTGAACTATTCTTGCATAGTTCATGACCAGTTCATGAAGTATAAACATCTATTTGACACAGGCATTATGTGTCCAGAAAATATGAACATTGAAGCAATCAAATACAGCCTTTTATATAAAAACGTGGGAAAGAATTAATTTAATATATTGAGAAGCCAATAGATTTGCACAAGATGAATCAATAATCTCTGCTTGCAAAAAACAACTGACCCTGGAGCTAATTAAGCACTGATATCGTTTTATCCATTTTTAATTCAATCAATTGTTTTATTATGAACTTTATCTTTATTAGAAGACAGACTTGATTTATGACAGAATTATTTCAGCATTTTTATTACTCAGTCTTTGATAATACAGTAATTGTTGTACTACACCTGTCTAGTTTTCCAGTGTTAAGTCAATAAATACAATATATAGCACCAATAAAATTGTGCAATCTTAAGTTATATGTGAAATCAATGTTATTTACATGGTATAATTTTTGCTCAATTTCTCACCATTTATTAAATGTAGTTGAGTGCTTTAACTTCTTATAATTATTTACCAGCTTAAGTCTTATAAAGTTTTCATAATGCAAGGTAACACTGTAAAACCATTATTGATGTTAAATGCGGATATTTATTTAGTAAATAAAACTGACCATTCTTATTGATTTAAGTTATGTAGAGATAAAATTGATCTTCAGCCATTGGGAAAATCTGTTTAAATGAAATGCACTGATTGACCTTTGCAATTATTTATTTGATTTGTATACGGCCCTCTCTATAGATCTGACTTACTTTGTACTCTATGGTCAGATTAGAAATGTAAAGAACAAAAGGGTGGACTGACATTGTGATAATGATAACTGTCTTTACTTCCAGATAACTAATATTTGTCCATTTTACAATTATTAAGGGCTTTATTAGTTTGATAATCAACTTGATTGGTTTTATAACACTCTGTTCTGTACTGACTGTAGAAATTTGCAAGTCAAGCTTAAACCAGTCGAGGCTTTAAGCATCTTTGAACTAATTTATACATATCAGTTGCTTGAAGCTTGATTCTAGATTGATATTCTGAGTGAAATTCTTCTCTGTGTTTAATTAATTACAAATATACCAGCACTATTGAACTTGCATAAAAAGAAGGAGATATTTTATGCTCCATGTGAGGCCATTTATTATCACTTTGTCCTTCCCTGTATACTTAAATAGATGTTTGTTGGAAAAACTTATACATTATTTACCATGTTGCACTCTCTGTTAGCTTCAGGTGACTAAATAATTTACCACATTGCACTCCATGTCAACTGTGGTGACTTCTGATGAGGAATCATTACGGTACAGACCATTCCTGATACCACCAAACAGAATATAAAAAATCAAAGTGTAAATAGATTTAGTTAGATAGTTTCAATACCTCCTTGACTTTCAATAATTTATTCAACCAGAATTCTCGACTTTGACCATGAAAATAAACAATATCAGCCCTTTAAGGGACTGGAAACTGCCCTTCTTATCTAATCATGTACATTCAAACCTGTGTTAGTGGCCCCTCAGAATTAAGGCCACCAAGTGAATAAAGGCCATTCTTTTTAAAAACCATCATTGATTAATTAGAACAAATGCCCTCCAAATTAAGGCCACATGTCAATAAAAGCCACATTATGTCTTTCCTAGGGGTGGTCTTTATTAACAGGTTTGATTATACTCTGAATCAATATCATCTTCTTATGCAAGGACTGATGTTTTCCATGTGTTTCTGTAGTCTGCCTTTGGTCTAGTCGTCCTTTTGAGTAGAATCCATGAAAAAATGAATCTTTCTTGAACAGTTCTTGCATCCTTCATGAATAGTTCATGAAGTATATATAACTATTTGATAGGGTGTTTAACATATAAACATGTAGATTTATTTACTTAACAATTCAGAGAGGTTTTGCTTTAATATAATTGTCTGATTGATGTGACACTTGTCTTCCCCATCTGTTAAAAATGTAAATAGTTTGGTCACCGAATGAGACAGTCATTGAATTTGTTTAACTGACCATTCAGTTGTAGATTTAGATACACCTTGACCAATGGTGGGTCATTTCATTTTGACCATTATCAAAAAATAAATATTTGAAATGACCAAACATTGACGTAATAGGTATTTCAAAGATTATGCTGTTCAAATACCGTCTGCACCTCAAACACACTTTTGATGTTAACAGCGGAATAAAATTTATACTTATTTTCATATTGATGTCTTCCAATAGAAAAGCCATATGTTTAGTAATTACATAAACAGTTAAAGTAAATAACCAATTTTTATGTACAGTCATACTACATTTTGTATTGGATAAATGTTGACATTAGATTAATCATTAAAAGGTTCAAAGCTGATTCATGTTGGACATAATGTGTACTTTTAAAGTGAACGTTTAAACCCTATGTATTTCTTAAAGTTTTTCATACCTGGGGAATGCTTTAAGTATTTGGCATGTAATTGCTAAAGAGCGCTTAATGGCAATTAAGTCTTTGACTTATGTAATTACTGCCCCCTCCCCCATCCTGGGTCTTCCTTCATCTTTAAGGTTTAGTTGGCTGTTAGTTGAATGTCCTACCCCAGTGAAAAAAGAAAAAAAGAAGAATTGAAAAAAATCTAAACATCTTACAAAATATTCTTGATTCATGCACACTTGAATGATAATTAATAAAAGTGCTATTAATGCTGTGGAATTCACTTGAACTATTAATTAATTTTCTTGTGGAGTTCCATTAGAATTTTCATTAGGTAATAATTGATAATCAGGGAATGCTAATTAAAAATGTTGGCAAATCATTTGGTTATGGTCCAATTACACATTACCAAATTTAACTTTTATCAGCATTTTATGCAGGAAGTGCATTTTACAGTCTTATCTTGGTGCTTACGGTATTATACAATGACATCAATCTGTAATGCAAAATTCTAGCTGTAAGTTCTTCTTTTCACAAACTTTAATGAAAGTTCTAGCATAACATCTCATTATTGAATGAATTTTGTAGCAATATGCTATATACATTGTATTAATAAATTGGCTGTGAATTGTAATATAATCCAGCCCGATACTCAGTTGTTAGAGCATCTGACTGGCAAGCAGGAGGTTGCGGGTTCAAGCTCCGTTGCGGGTTCAAGCTCCGCATTGGGTACATTGTTTTCTTGCTCCTATTATAGAAATAAGTCAAACATCTGATCATAAAAAATCTGATTTTGTTTTGTGTTAGATTCAAATATGAAAAAAAACATGTACAAGTCGAATTGGTAGCAGTAAAATATATTTACTTATTCTAATAAAAGAATGTATGTTCTAAATACTCCAGGAGGCTGTCAAACAATGTCTTGATGTCCCTGGCATCAGTTGATGATGGAAAAAAGATCTTGATACACTATAAGCTTAATTTGATAATAATCATATTCAAATACATGCTGAAATCCTTCAATTACATCTTGTCAGTTTGAATAAAATCTGTAAAATATAATGTCCTTGGGGAAAATTCAGTACTTTTGTTTTTCCCAACTTAAAGAGATTTTTTTATGCATATAATTATACTACTGGTACTTGATAACCTGTTTTATTTTGTCTTTTAATATTGTCCTCTGTTAAGCTAGTCATCTGATTACTCACAATAATTTAATTGTAAGCTTATAAGACATTGACTTTTCTAGCATTAATTAAAATAAATATACATAATTATGCGTATATTGTTAATACAATGACATATAATGCAATGTGTTTAAAGCATTCTGTTGTCTAGCTGTGGGTAAACAGTAACAGATGGTAGCCGATGATAGTAATAATTAACCATGCGTAGTATTGTCTGTAACTAGACCGAACATAATGACAGCTATGTTGATCAAAATGCTGATAGTACAGATTTAAATGATATCACTATAGATGACACAGATAAGGAGAAAGTTTAGTCCCCTGCAATGTTATAAAGTGCACATAATTTTACAGCAATACTTCTACTGCACACCACTACAATAGTTTACTACATTAACTGATGAATATTTAGTTACATGTGAGGTCTTGACTGTATTTGATATGATTATCTGTATAAAGCATCAGTCTGTTTTATCCCCCTTTAAAATTCATGTTTGAGTTCTTTCTTGGTGCAGATTAAACCAGAAATTATAAGTCAGCTGTCATTTAACTTTACATGTATACCTTAATAGGGAGTAGGCCTTAATTTCACCCACCTTCGAAATGTTCGTTAATGTTTAAAAAATTAATGAAATATATCTGTTTGTTTTTCAACAATTTTTCCATTATTTAAGTTGGCTGAGTCACCTAGCACATTTTCCTGGACAGAATTCTAACCAGTACTTACTTCCTTTCCACAAGGAATCAGCAACTTCTTCACATAATATTGGATCGAGGAATATTGATATTGTTTTCAAATTTTCATAGAAGGGTGAGTCCTGCGGGCCTGCCACGACCAAGAATCAGACTTTAATTTCTCTACAGCTAGTTAAGAACACTATCAATATCAAGCTGCCACAGGAGTCCTTTAATTATTTTCATACAACTCTTGCCTGGGAACTTTGTTTTATTATTATCGTTTCTCAGAATTGAGAGTAGGCGATTTTGTTTAGTTAGGATAAATGAAAAATTTGCTACCCCGACAAATTCCGTACAAAAACTAACAAGAAATTCCAGCAAACAGTGGCTATCATGTGTTATGTGGTATTATTTGGTAGTTTTTATACCAACAAGCTTCTGGTATATAAATCATCAAACATTCTGCTATGGTAATTAGATTGTCCTCTCAAATAACAATTTGTCAAATACAAGGTTATTTATATGCAGATACACATTCTGGCATAAACACCAATATGTTTACTACATCGGATGTTTCGCTACATTTTGTCACACGATTCATGTGATTGTCCTACTACTTCCTGTCGGGGAGGCCCGTGATGTATTAGTTAGTGATATATAAATAGGTATAAGTATTACATTATTTGATCTCCCTCTGTCATGTAGCCAAATTTTTAATTAAAAGCTTAGCTGTTATTTACTCAGCGTTCCCTAGACTAGCCTTCTTATGTCACATGATAACAACCGAGACATCTCATTGGTTAAACCTGTAAAGAGAATTATGGGATATGACAGTGTGACACTTGTACCCTTGTCAATAAAGCAGGAAAAGTACTCAAATGTATTTTGCATGCTAATATTAGTCCGGAAATCAAAGTTATGAAAGTCTGTTTTTCTGCTGGTTTGCAAATTATGTTTTGATTGCTCTGATTAAATGGTAATATGTGCCTTTGAATGAGTCTAATGGGAAAAAGGGATGTGGTGACGACAAAAGGGGTTTAATGTGGTGGGAAAAAAGCAGTTTTCTGTTGTGCTGTTTTTTTTTTGGTGCCACTAACCTACCATAGCTTGCTATCAATGTCTTTGTTCATGATCAGCCACAAGTTGCTATATTTGCTCTCATGTTTGAAACATTCGCCTATAGGAGCAGTCAAATTACATGGATTTAAATAGCTTCATAGAATTGCACTTCAAATATGCCTACTAAGTGGAGGTGTTGCAGTGAGACTTTCTGCAGCTAAGTTATTAAATTACAAGGAAGAAGTTAAGTGTCTTAAATGCTAATTGATGTAGTCTCCTTTGATAAAATTAATGTCAACAGACATGGCCAAGTGTTACATAATTTTATGATGCTTGAGTAGATAAAGTTTTTTATGTAAATTTTCATTACATTCAGAACTGTTGGACAAATTACAGTAATATTAAATAACAATATTTGTTGTACAAATGTTGATCTCCAAAGCAACACCCTTTGGGAGTTTCATAAATTATGTTGTTGCTGAGTCAGGTTGTTGCTCTAGAGAGGTTAAATTGATTGTTAAATTGTGGAATGGGAAAAACTCATGCTGTTGTCTAAGGGAGGTTGTTGCTCAAGAGAGGGCTGCTCTGGTGAGGTTGTACTATATTTAAATGTATTGGGTGACATGGTTAACAAATAGTTGGAATGATTCGGAGATCAAATTAAATAATATTTGCTGTCATTTTTTATTTCTATACATACAATATGGTTCATGTTTTATAATGTTCGTTCTTCAAACACCTTCCTACTACAAGCAAGGTGTCATCTTGCTTTTAATTCTTGTCTTATCAATGAAAGTTCCGGTGTTAAAACTGTTGTTTTTTTGTCTACCTTTACAGTAAAAGATGAATCAATGTTATAAACTGTCACCTTCTTTCAGCAGTGTTTTGTGTGTTTTCTGTAATATAAGTGAACCATTAAGTATTTTAAAATCATTAAATTATTATTTGTTTCTTAGCACACAAAAACTAAATGCTAAAATTGCAAATTTGATCAGAATTGGTTATCAAAGTGGATCATAATGTTGTACACAATCTCTTAACTCCTTTAACTTACGCTGTAGAAAAATGCATTGTACATTATCGTTATTAAAATAATTTAAGGGGCCAAGTGTTAAGAAACATATTTTTTCTCACACATACTTATATATTCATTTCCTTCATGGCTGTGCAATCTGTCTTGGTATTGTCAAAAAACGTGTTACATCAATCTAAAGAACAGGTGTAAGTTTACAAAAGTAATGTCAGGGTTACTTAACAAACTGTATTCTATTACTTAAAGGGGAATGAAATATACTTGCTATAGATTGTAACTCATCCCACCTCGAGTGGATTAAGATTTTTTAAAATGTGGTATCGCTTGATATATGCACATATTGGAGTATCATGCCCATTCAAATGAAATTCATGAAAACATGAATTTTTCATGAATTGTAACTATTTGACATGGGTCTGACATTCATGTTTCATTTAAATGCATTACTAACCTAAGTGTCATAGTGTTGCTTAAGATGTGCTTATTGAGTTTTTTTTTCAGAATAAAATTTGAAAAAGAGATTGTTTCACTTTCTGCTAGACATTCTGTGTAGCAATTGTGACATTTACATCCAGTGTAACAATGAGTAATACTACATTATTATCATATTCTTAATTTATCTTACTTTTTAAAATTACCTCATTTGTTTGTCTTGGTGAGTAACATATTATAAATGCTAGAATACATATCATGGTCTGACAAGTCTCCGCCCACTTGTTGACTGGTAATTAAAATCATGTGACTACAGTTTGAAAGGTCACATCATTAAATTCTTAATCATTTCATGTTTGTGTTTCACTTTAATTGAAGAGTTTCCCCGTAAAGAGACTTGTTACATTAAACCTATGGTTTTGATGAATGTATTTTTTCTGAGGTCTTTCATTATGCTCTGTTTGTCATCATCTCTTGTACTAATGTTTCATTAGTAAATATAAGAGGTCATGTCATCTGTCGGCCGTCAGTCATCGGTAAAAGTTCAACTTTGTAGGGTTTTTTGTCCATGAATTAATTGGAATTATTTATGTGATGACTTATAATTAAGTTCTCATTCAGATACACCAGTTGTTTGTTCATGTTAAACTTTGATAGTACTGTGTTGGTGTGTATACAGATTATCCTGATGGGAAACTTGGACCTCTTCCATCAAACACATGACAGGCAGATTAATATAGAATATTTGAAACTATTGATGCTATTGTCATGATTTCGGGTATTGGAAAGAATGAGTTGAGGCATGTACATCCTGAAGTTTATAAGTTACAGGATCCACACTTGTATAAGTCATTCACATAAGTTACAGGATCTTCATGTGTATAAGTCATTCACAACAGTTACAGGATCCACCCTTGTATAAGTCATTCACAACAGTTACAGGATCCACCCTTGTATAAGTCATTCACAACAGTTACAGGATCCACCATTGTATAAGTCATTCACAACAGTTACAGGATCCACCCTTGTTTAAGTCATTCACAACAGTTACAGGATCCACATGTGTATAAGTCATTCACAACAGTTACAGGATCCACCCTTGTATAAGTCATTCACAACAGTTACAGGATCCACCATTGTATAAGTCATTCACAACAGTTACAGGATCCACCCTTGTTTAAGTCATTCACAACAGTTACAGGATCCACACTTGTATAAGTCATTCACAACAGTTACAGGATCCACCCTTGTATAAGTCATTCACAACAGTTACAGGATCCACATGTGTATAAGTCATTCACAACAGTTACAGGATCCACCCTTGTATAAGTCATTCACAACAGTTACAGGATCCACCATTGTATAAGTCATTCACAACAGTTACAGGATCCACACTTGTATAAGTCATTCACAACAGTTACAGGATCCACATGTGTATAAGTCATTCACAACAGTTACAGGATCTACCCTTGTATAAGTCATTCACAACAGTTACAGGATCCACACTTGTATAAGTCATTCACAACAGTTACAGGATCCACCCTTGTATAAGTCATTCACAACAGTTACAGGATCCACACTTGTATAAGTCATTCACAACAGTTACAGGATCCACCCTTGTATAAGTCATTCACAACAGTTACAGGATCCACCCTTGTATAAGTCATTCACAACAGTTACAGGATCCACCATTGTATAAGTCATTCACAACAGTTACAGGATCCACACTTGTATAAGTCATTCACAACAGTTACAGGATTCACCATTGTATAAGTCATTCACAACAGTTACAGGATCCACACTTGTATAAGTCATTCACAACAGTTACAGGATTCACCCTTGTATAAGTCATTCACAACAGTTACAGGATCCACACTTGTATAAGTCATTCACAACAGTTACAGGATCCACCCTTGTATAAGTCATTCACAACAGTTACAGGATCCACACTTGTATAAGTCATTCACAACAGTTAAAGGATCCACCCTTGTATAAGTCATTCACAACAGTTACAGGATCCACACTTGTATAAGTCATTCACAACAGTTACAGGATCCACACTTGTATAAGTCATTCATAAAAGTTACAGGATCCACACTTGTATAAGTCATTCATAAAAGTTACAGGATCCACCCTTGTATAAGTCATTCACATAAGTTACAGGATCCACACTTGTATAAGTCATTCACAACAGTTACAGGATCCACACTTGTATAAGTCATTCATAAAAGTTACAGGATCCACCCTTGTATAAGTCATTCACAACAGTTACAGGATCCACACTTGTATAAGTCATTCATAAAAGTTACAGGATCCACACTTGTATAAGTCATTCACAACAGTTACAGGATCCACACTTGTATAAGTCATTCATAAAAGTTACAGGATCTACCCTTGTATAAGTCATTCACATAAGTTACAGGATCCACACTTGTATAAGTCATTCATAAAAGTTACAGGATCCACACTTGTATAAGTCATTCATAAAAGTTACAGGATCCACCCTTGTATAAGTCATTCACAACAGTTACAGGATCCACACTTGTATAAGTCATTCATAAAAGTTACAGGATCCACACTTGTATAAGTCATTCACAACAGTTACAGGATCCACACTTGTATAAGTCATTCATAAAAGTTACAGGATCTACCCTTGTATAAGTCATTCACATAAGTTACAGGATCCACACTTGTATAAGTCATTCATAAAAGTTACAGGATCCACACTTGTATAAGTCATTCACATAAGTTACAGGATCCACACTTGTATAAGTCATTCACATAAGTTACAGGATCCACACTTGTATAAGTCATTCACATAAGTTACAGGATCCACACTTGTATAAGTCATTCATAAAAGTTACAGGATCCACACTTGTATAAGTCATTCACATAAGTTACAGGATCCACACTTGTATAAGTCATTCACAACAGTTACAGGATCCACACTTGTATAAGTCATTCATAAAAGTTACAGGATCCACACTTGTATAAGTCATTCACAACAGTTACAGGATCCACACTTGTATAAGTCATTCATAAAAGTTACAGGATCCACACTTGTATAAGTCATTCACAACAGTTACAGGATCCACACTTGTATAAGTCATTCACAACAGTTACAGGATCCACACTTGTATAAGTCATTCACATAAGTTACAGGATCCACACTTGTATAAGTCATTCATAAAAGTTACAGGATCCACACTTGTATAAGTCATTCACATAAGTTACAGGATCCACACTTGTATAAGTCATTCATAAAAGTTACAGGATCCACACTTGTATAAGTCATTCACATAAGTTACAGGATCCACACTTGTATAAGTCATTCACATAAGTTACAGGATCTACCCTTGTATAAGTCATTCACATAAGTTACAGGATCCACCCTTGTATAAGTCATTCACAACAGTTACAGGATCCACCATTGTATAAGTCATTCACAACAGTTACAGGATCCACATGTGTATAAGTCATTCACAACAGTTACAGGATCCACCCTTGTATAAGTCATTCACAACAGTTACAGGATCCACCATTGTATAAGTCATTCACAACAGTTACAGGATCCACCCTTGTTTAAGTCATTCACAACAGTTACAGGATCCACCCTTGTATAAGTCATTCACAACAGTTACAGGATCCACCCTTGTTTAAGTCATTCACAACAGTTACAGGATTCACATGTGTATAAGTCATTCACAACAGTTACAGGATCCACCCTTGTATAAGTCATTCACAACAGTTACAGGATCCACCATTGTATAAGTCATTCACTACAGTTACAGGATCCACCCTTGTTTAAGTCATTCACAACAGTTACAGGATCCACACTTGTATAAGTCATTCACAACAGTTACAGGATCCACCCTTGTATAAGTCATTCACAACAGTTACAGGATCCACATGTGTATAAGTCATTCACAACAGTTACAGGATCCACCCTTGTATAAGTCATTCACAACAGTTACAGGATCCACCATTGTATAAGTCATTCACAACAGTTACAGGATCCACACTTGTATAAGTCATTCACAACAGTTACAGGATCCACCCTTGTATAAGTCATTCACAACAGTTACAGGATCCACATGTGTATAAGTCATTCACAACAGTTACAGGATCTACCCTTGTATAAGTCATTCACAACAGTTACAGGATCCACCCTTGTATAAGTCATTCACAACAGTTACAGGATTCACCCTTGTATAAGTCATTCACATAAGTTACAGGATCCACACTTGTATAAGTCATTCACAACAGTTACAGGATTCACCCTTGTATAAGTCATTCACAACAGTTACAGGATTCACCCTTGTATAAGTCATTCACAACAGTTACAGGATTCACCCTTGTTTAAGTCATTCACAACAGTTACAGGATTCACCCTTGTATAAGTCATTCACAACAGTTACAGGATTCACCCTTGTATAAGTCATTCACATAAGTTACAGGATCCACACTTGTATAAGTCATTCACAACAGTTACAGGATCCACCCTTGTATAAGTCATTCACAACAGTTACAGGATCCACACTTGTATAAGTCATTCACAACAGTTACAGGATCTACCCTTGTATAAGTCATTCACAACAGTTACAGGATCCACCCTTGTATAAATCATTCACAACAGTTACAGGATCCACCATTGTATAAGTCATTCACAACAGTTACAGGATCCACACTTGTATAAGTCATATACAACAGTTACAGGATTCACCATTGTATAAGTCATTCACAACAGTTACAGGATCCACACTTGTATAAGTCATTCACAACAGTTACAGGATTCACCATTGTATAAGTCATTCACAACAGTTACAGGATCCACCCTTGTTTAAGTCATTCACAACAGTTACAGGATCCACACTTGTATAAGTCATTCACAACAGTTACAGGATCCACCCTTGTATAAGTCATTCACATAAGTTACAGGATCCACACTTGTATAAGTCATTCACAACAGTTACAGGATCCACCCTTGTTTAAGTCATTCACAACAGTTACAGGATCCACACTTGTATAAGTCATTCACAACAGTTACAGGATCCACCCTTGTATAAGTCATTCACATAAGTTACAGGATCCACACTTGTATAAGTCATTCACAACAGTTACAGGATCCACCCTTGTTTAAGTCATTCACAACAGTTACAGGATCCACCCTTGTATAAGTCATTCACAACAGTTACAGGATCCACCCTTGTATAAGTCATTCACATAAGTTACAGGATCCACACTTGTATAAGTCATTCACAACAGTTACAGGATCCACCCTTGTATAAGTCATTCATAAAAGTTACAGGATCTACCCTAGTATAAGTCATTCACAACAGTTACAGGATCCACCCTTGTATAAGTCATTCACATAAGTTACAGGATCCACACTTGTATAAGTCATTCACAACAGTTACAGGATCCACACTTGTATAAGTCATTCACAACAGTTACAGGATCCACCCTTGTATAAGTCATTCACAACAGTTACAGGATCTACCATTGTAAGTCATTCACATATGTTACCGTAATGGGTCCACCCTGGTAAACTCAATGCCCTAAGCTCTTTTTTCTGACAAAACTTAATCATTGATTATGATTTTAAAACAAAAATGCAAATTTTGTTGCAATGCTGACTGTCAACTTGTCAGCTACATTAGATGTGTTTAATATACCATACATACTCAGCCTCTGGCCTTAAATTCCAATAATGTCCTCAGCTTGGATGAGGGGACATGCTTTATAGTTTAGTGTATCTTATGCCTAATAAACCTCTATAATGCATTCATTCAACAATATACTTATACCAGTATACATGAATGTATTAATGAAACAGTGTGTAACGAAAGCAAGAAAGTTTTTACATTCTGAAGTACAAAAAATCAGATAAACCTATGACTGTCAGTATCATATCGACTACAGATTGATACATCAATATAACTAACCTAATGTTTAATCTAATGCCCAGTGACACAATCCAGAAAGATAAAAATGCAAAAGGGTTGAATTTAAAGTTGTCTCCTGTATCGGTAGTTTGATAACATCAGGTAAAGGGTACATTTCATTGATAGTTTCATATCGCTACCACTAGTGGTCTAAGTGTAGTATTGCTGTATATTGGAAGAGAGAGGACAGCTTTATTTAGGATCATTTCAATGGGTTTTACTGCTAGGTATTGGTTAAATCTTCGTCAGTAACTATAGTGGAGTAGAGGCGACAAGGTTACTCTTGTACAAGGTGGATTAATGTGAATGAATTTAAGAAATGTTTTTTATATTGTAGGCCTCCAATGGTGTTAATTAATTGTGTCTTGATTGGATAATTTATTTTAATTGATTTAATTAAGGAAAATATTTTTTATTGGCAATGTTAGGAATTTATTTGCTGAGTACTGAATGTTATGTGCATTTATTTTTAAACTTGAGTTGGATTTATGTAAATATAGACATGGAAATGTTGACATTTTTATAATGATTAGTCACCTAGCTTGTATCATTTTTACTTTAAGAAAGTTAATTATTTTTTTAATGCTCATGAAATAGGGCGAGGAAAAAATATTTAAGTATAGAAATATTTTGATTTTAGTTTCCTTTCAGTGTAAAGGTCTCGATAAAAAAATGTTTATTTAGTTGTGTGAAGAGTTTAACAGAATAAATTGTATTCTTTCTTCTTTGACTTATTCTTGAAGAGTCATTTTTTGTTTGCTCTTCAATGTTTGAAGGAAATCAGAATCTTTTGTATGGACAACATATGTGCAAATTTGTTGAAATTGTTTTCACAATATTGAAATTATTGATAAGAAGGCCT
The DNA here is from genome assembly GCA_964023205.1 of Lutraria lutraria. Lineage (NCBI taxonomy): Eukaryota > Metazoa > Mollusca > Bivalvia > Venerida > Mactridae > Lutraria > Lutraria lutraria. The sequence goes on along the minus strand of OZ026834.1, from coordinate 17,868,189 downwards.
CCGTTCAATCCTTAATATTAAGTACAAATTTATGGAAATTGTATTCTGATATGTCTGTCCATTCCACCATTGGGGGCACTATAAATCTTGATTAAATCATTATGTGTTAGGTACAAGAAGTGACAACATCCATACACTCTGATTGGATTATACATCTGGGATTTTACAAGAAAATTGATCTGGAATTATTACTTTCTATGTTTTTATTTCTGTCTATGGAACTTTGAGAAACATGCATTTATTTGATATTTTGACATTGGGCATTTGCCTGTTAGGGTTGGGGCTAGGCCCAGGGGTTTATTGTGATAATCATGATTCTTGGGATATGTGCACAAAAGATCCCGAACGAGGTGATTGCAAGGAATGGGTTGTACGATGGTTCTACAATGAGAGTAGTACACAATGTGATAGATTCTGGTATGGTGGGTGTGGGGGAAATGGTAATAATTTTGAGAATCAGGATAACTGTACAAGTTCTTGTGGCTCAAGTAAAACTGGCACAGGTGAGTTCATGATACTCAGTTATAATGATATATTTTTGCTCAAATACTGAAGTTTGTTGAAATACTTTGTATTATATCATACGTTGAAATACCTTGTGTTATATCATACTTGTATAACTGTTGCTGACCCCTTCTTCCTGATTTTCACTTGTTGATGAAACATTTATTGTTCAAAAGGAGTCATCTGGTCCCTTAATACTGCCCCTATAAGTTCATTCATTTCTTAACCACATTCTATCTGCAAGCTACAATACCAAGCTACCTCATATAATTTAGAGGTGGAGGACCATTTAACTTCAACCACTGAGCTACCCCCTCCCCTATAAGTTCAAATCTCCCCTTAACACTCATTGGTGACACATTCTAGCCTATGGATTTTTTTTGTATGTTACATGAACAATTCATACTAGTGAAATTACTACTTTTTAAAAAATTGCTGACACCAAAAATGTAGCATTAACTACAAAGTGATAAAAACAATACTTTAACGCCCATATTAGAATAATGTAATTGAGTGAAATAAATCATGTCTTCAGTTTGATGAATCTGTGTTTTTCGTTTTTAAGTATTTAAATATCTTAAAATGGTGAAATTTAGATAATTGAAGCTCATACTTGAGCTGTGTATGGTTTAAGATGTATATGCATGTGTATCTTTCAGTATGAAATGATAAATTATTTACCAACCATACAAACCTGTTTTTATTGACCTAAAATTACTTTAGATGATCAATTAATTAAATCTTGATTAGCAATCTTGGCAGTAATTATAGGATGAAATGATACGGCACTATTACTACCCTCTATACTACTGTTTATCTTTAACATTTATAAAATATTAGTAGTGTATGTAGACCAATCCTTTTTCACATGTATATATTTCTAGACGTCAACATTAATTTTGGTCTTTCAAAGATAATAAAAATGGCAATTATAATTTCACTTTTACTTACTGATGACACTATTATGTCAAGGCAATCAGGTTACAAATTGAATTAAAAATATAAAACAAGAAAATAATGATTCTATTATTTGACAAATGGTTTAATAATGTATGATTCAGACACTATTTATATCCATTATGAGATCAATTCTTTGCTTTATGGAATGAATTACTCTTTTTACATTTTCATACTTCAGTCCAGTTTTGCCTATTGGTATTTTTGTTCAGTTGTGTATTGTTCAAGGAATCAAACATTCTTCGTTTACTTTTGTAAGGATTCCCCTGGTTTGTAATTCCTGTATTTGGCTGTGTGTCAAGTCCAACATTGATTTATTAAGAGTGACCATAACCAATTATGACTACAGGGTCAAATTAGGAGATTATTTAGAATAGCGTTAAGTACTATGCCATGAATTAATGCATGTAAAATTGGCTACCAAAGGTCAAGTCTTCTGAATTTCTGTCAGACTGTTAAGTATCCAAATGTATAGATCAGTGCCAAGGTTTTGTCTGTATAATAAAGTACAGTCCAGAAGGCACAATCCTTAGTGCATTAATTGCCATTTAGGGCTTGTCATATAGTACTTACTTACAAAGACTTGTTACTTGGTATTTATAAATGGTGCTTGCTAACTTTGTGGTCCTCTAAGCTTAGTTGGAAGAACTCTACTTTGTGTACTACAGACTTTCTATCAGGGATTCTAGTCATGGTCCTGGCTACTCAGTGTAGTGCTCAGGTCTTCTCCTTTTTTCCCATTGCACAAGATTTTTTTATATGTTTTGTGTGAATTTATAGCATTCAATATAATGGTATGACATTTTTGTCCCATAAAGGATGAGTAAACCTTAACAGCCGTAATTTTATCTGTTTTAAATGAACAATTTCCGTTTAATTTGGTGATAGTTTTTTTATTTTGTCATTGTTATCTCCTTTGTATCCTGCTGTGGTGTCACACTAGCTGTAGTCTAGAGTCATAAACATCAAGGCCAACTGAAATAATCCCTTATACAGCATATTTTGAAATCATGAACATTAATCAGACAGGGTGAAAATTATCTTGTACAACAAAAGCTAAAACATCTGAAGAAAAGTGTTATATCAGAAATGGACAGTTTGTTTTCAGTATCTGTATCAACAATATTATCAGTATGTAATACACATGATTGCATTATAGTCCACTGATTATTGTATGAGCGTCTGTCTAGTTCAGTTTTAGAAAAAAACTACATTTGACCGGTTACCTGTGAACAAAGGTCACCCTTGGGAAAGACAAAATATGGCCTTTATTCACAGGGTGGCCTTAATTCGGAGGTAGCCACTGACACAGATTTGACCATATTACTGTTTCAGATGAACCATATTAGGACCTGATAAAAATACTCAACCTATATATTTGTGGCAGTGTGAAATTTTGTATGAATACTTTATTGGTATGATCATTTAAATATTGCTTTGTGATGTTTACTTTTGGTTTGTTCTCTTGTCCACTTATGTAGATAAAAGCTGAGAGATTATTTACTTTATTTGATTTAATACAGCTCAAAGTCAACAACTATACATGGCTATGAATCTAAGCAAAGGTCAAAATCAACTTAAATATTTCAGTGAGTCAGCAGTATGTGAGGATTTTAAAGTTCTGTACATTCATTAATTGAATATTAATTGGTGTCCATAAAGTAGGATTTGGCTTAGTTCTGTATTATTATGTTGTCTTATTTTTTTGCCATGAGTTTGGTTATGATCTGACATAACATTGGAGACAAGTGGGAGTGGTATTATTTTCTTAAGGGTACTTACTGGTTTATGTATCCTCTTACATAAATTGATTGTTACAGTATGGCAAAATTTCAAAATAGTTCCTCACATGAATTTGAACTGTTAATACATTCAGTGACCTTTCCGCCAATCCGAAATATTTCATTTCTTATTCATTCTGTAAAAGCACTGAGACCTTCAAATGTTTGCAGCCATTACATGTGCATGTGATTCATGATTTGAATGAAGTTACACTCCTTTCTTTCAACAATAAATTTAGAAATATTTTTCTTTTTTTACAAAGAAATTCCATTCCAGAATTATCAAAACATGTCTTGCGTGATCTTATCCATATTCATTGGGTGTAATTTTGTCTGCACATTGCTTCAAAATTGTACTGAATAGGCAAAAAAATATCTCCTTAATGGAGATTAGTGGTTGCTTTTTTCGTGCCGAAAAGTTAATCATCATCTTAGGAATAAAGGGGAGGTAATAATTTAATCGGATCAACATTCACTTCTTGTTAAATTTGAATTCCTAATAATTAGATTCAGGAAAGTAATTGATTTGTTGGTATCAATTGGAAGGATTTTTAATTTTCGACTTTTGATTCCAACAGAATTTTATTCATGGTCTTTGTTATTTGGTTGTATCTTTTTAGCTAAAATATGGATCACAAAATGCTTCTGTTTCTAAGAAAACTCTCAAATGAGTATTGAACAATTGTTTCATGTGACATCATTGTTATGTTATGACAAATTTTAATTGTAATGTCAATATTTCCTGTAATTCATTTGTTTCAATTGTTTTATTGTCTTTCGAAGTACTGGTACTTAAAAAAACATCATTATCATTAATTGACCAATTTAGTGCAGAATTTTATTGACATGCTTTCAAATGTTTATGTCTATGCCTATTTAGTATTTGTAACATTTTAACAAAACTCTCCTTTGTTGTATTTAAGAAATCTTTTTAATAAACAATTACTACAGTCAAGGTCTGGTGGTTAGTGCGCTTGACTTGAAACCAGACAATCTGAGTTCAAATCTTAGTGGTGGTACTAGTCATATAATACCCTTCTATAAAAACTTCCGATTTTTCTTCTGTTATATGTGGAGAAGTTGCCAGCTCTTTAAAGTTGTATATATATAGTACTAAGTAAGAACATAGTCCAGGAAAACTGGTTAAGTGAACTGGCTGCTCAGTATCTAACTGATATGAAAAACAGCATTAAACGAACTTATACAAAATAAATAATAAACAGCCTTGTCTAATTATCTGTACAGAGTTGAGTATCAAATTCCTCTGAAAAAAAAGAGAACTCTCAACACTTGAATCTCTTGAAAGCATGTGCTAACTTCCTAAAATGCAATCTGTAAAAATATCAGCAGAACAGAAAAATATATAATGTAAAAATATCCTCTATGATGTAAGCCATTGGCTTTATGCTATTACCACCCCTAATTTATCATAATTTGCTTGTTATTATAAACATATCATCTACGTACCACTTACATCAGGATCAATGAATATATTAGTGCTAATTTACAATCATACCTTGTCTTTATATCTGTAAGGTGCTGAGATTTAGGTAATTATTATGACCTGTAATCACCTGTATGCAATCAGGAGACGTAACTTTGTATGTGATAGTGGTTATTTTATGTACAGGAAGCTTTAGATCCCTCTCATCCAGTGATGGTATCTATAAGTAATTCTTTCATGTCAAGTTCCGATGCTGTGGAATTTATTGTCCAATCAGCTTACCTTTGAACAGCATTATCCACCTGCTTGTATTGTTGAGAATTTACTTCATCAATCATTTTAAAACCAACCCTGTCTGACTTTACATGAATGGAAACATTGTTTTAAAAGTTCATTGTATGAATTTTTGTTGATGTGAATTTTCTGGAATGCTATTATATTTCTCTTTTATCAGATGCAAAAAATAATCTTCATTTTTGTTAAAAACAACCTTTGTTACCAGGGTGTTAATGGAATATTTCAACAATTGTTGTAAATTATGTATAATTTTAATTATTCATATACACACTTAACTTTCTCTTCTCTCAAGTCATTTGTTAAGTATGAGTCATAGTGTAATCTATTTTTGTGGGCTTCTAATTAATGTCTGACATTTAATCTCTGTTATATGTTCTGATTCATAATTGTTAGCAAAACCATTGTCTGCTTTGTCTGTTGTTAAAGTAAACCATTACATAACCATTGTTGTTTATCAACAGACACCTTATGTTGTTGTTGTTGTTGTTAATAATGAAAGCTTCCATTATTGTCATTATTCGGCCCTGTCTAAGAGTTATTCATACTTCATGAATTATTCATGAAATATGCAAGAAAAGTTCAAGAAAAAATAATGATTTCATGGATTCCATGTGAAGGGGCTATCCCCTCTCCTGATGAGCAAACATTGGGGCTCACACCATGATGAGCCATGGCTCAATTGTAATACATTAAAGTCTTATAGTAAAGTATCGATCTCACTCACTGCTCAGACTGCTCCTGTCAGCATTTTGTTTTTCATCTTTTTGGGGAACAGTTCCGCTACCTTTTAAAATTGGATTTTTTTCCAGGTAAATGAATAAAAGAAGGGATTCAAAGGAAATTCAATTAAAAGTATACTAAAAGGGGAAATTTGAATCTCAAATAAAAGTTACTGAATACAAATTATGAATTTAGAAATTCTGCTGTTCTGTCATTTTGATCAACCTGCGATGCAGGAAGAAATGCTGTCTATTTGTCATGTACTAAAGTAAATCGAACAAGTGAAGAAAAAAAATGCATGCATTGAAAACAGATGTAGGCTTTAGATTGTCAAAACTAACAACATAGGAAGGCTAAATCTCATAGGGTAAATAATCAAACTTTGTGCAGTGTATGCAATATAAGTGACATTTTGTGTGTTTCAAATTTATTTATCTTATAAATGATAGAGGATTTCCGCTGCACTCTCATTGCACTTTGTAACTTATCTATTTCTTACTGGCATCATTCTTGTGTTGCTCTGCAATTAAAAGCTTCCAATGACTTAGATTTTAAAGCAGGTTTTAAAATTTCATAAGGTGTAAAATAAATGTTCCTGGATGCCTTTAACCGGCCTAACCAGTTATAGACATCTGCAGACCATTTAAGTTTTGGTTTCAGTCAATCTTTTCTTGCTGATGAAATATTCTCCAAACTTTACAAGTTTATAATTAAAACAAAAGTTCTGCCAACCTTGTAACCTACCCTAAATATTGGGGGATGTTTCTTGAACTATTCATAAAGTATGCATGAAAATTTCAAGAAAATTCGTGATTTCATGAATTCCTTTTTCAGAGGGGAATTGTTTCACAATAAATACCACACTTGGCATCACTGTACTTCTAGATTAATTTAAGGCATCTGACTATTGTATATCTTTAATGGATAGAAAACCCTGTAAAACTCTATCCCATTTTTATGTCAGTTTTATAGTTTTTATAGGCTTGACATTTTTGTTCTAGTTGACTTCTAGCCATGTTGACAGCCATAAAATGTGTATGTTAGCTTTATAATTTATTAAAAAATCATAAAAATGTACAACTAAAATCCAAGTTTATACACAGTGCATGATGGACATATATGTCGGTTATACATTAGCTAATTACGGTAGATATAAAGATGAAATATACACTGCCATAAACCTGTATCTAAAGACATAGATAGCTCAAATAATAACTAAACTGTCTTAATTAGCAAACTTTGAGAAGTCAATGAAAATGCTCCTTTTTACCCCCCCCCCCCCCCCCCCCCAGTAGTTACAGAGCTTTAATAGAAGCATGTGCTTGGTGTGAAACATATGTGACCCTCAGATCTACTATTTTGGTTGGCCTGAGGCTTAACAAATAATTCCTAAGGGGTTAAATTCAGGAGTTTGTCACTAATTATTTATCTTTGCGACACAAATATGTGTTAAGCATAATTTAAATTGAACATCATTTTGAATGTGATGCTATTAAAGTGGTGGCTTGTTTTGTTGTGTAACATTGCTGTCTACTGTAAGACGTTTATTTATTTTATGATGGATTACAATGGTATTAAAATATACAGACAGAATGCTGTAATTAATTACAAGTTTTATTGTCTATAGTTATGGTGTAATATCTATGTGTGTGTGTGTGAGGTTGTGATTAGCAACTTCATAATTAGCATTTATGCTCTCATATACACTGTTTGCAACTTCTTAATTAGCATTTATGCTCTCATATACACTGTTTGCAACTTCATAATTAGCATTTATGCTCTCATATACACTGTTTGCAACTTCTTAATTAGCATTTATGCTCTCATATACACTGTTTGCAACTTCTTAATTAGCATTTATGCTCTCATATACACTGTTTGCAACTTCTTAATTAGCATTTATGCTCTCATATACACTGTTTGCAACTTCTTAATTAGCATTTATGCTCTCATATACACTGTTTGCAACTTCTTAATTAGCATTTATGCTCTCATATACACTGTTTGCAACTTCTTAATTAGCATTTATGCTCTCATATACACTGTTTGCAACTTCTTAATTAGCATTTATGCTCTCATATACACTGTTTGCAACTTCTTAATTAGCATTTATGCTCTCATATACACTGTTTGCAACTTCTTAATTAGCATTTATGCTCTCATATACACTGTTTGCAACTTCTTAATTAGCATTTATGCTCTCATATACACTGTTTGCAACTTCTTAATTAGCATTTATGCTCTCATATACACTGTTTGCAACTTCTTAATTAGCATTTATGCTCTCATATACACTGTTTGCAACTTCTTAATTAGCATTTATGCTCTTATTTACAGTGTCAGAATAACTTACAGTGTCACAATATCTTACTTTGTCGAAATACCTTACACATGTTTACATTCTCCTCTGATATATCCAACCCGCCTTCGTGGTTGAGTGGTTTAGGTTCATTGTAACCACTCACTGATAGAGGGTTGTGGGTTCGAGCCCCACTACTGACCATGTCTCTTAATCTGAGAAAGTTAAAGCAGTTGTTCTTCCAATGAACGATGGTTAGGTGAACTGTCCGCCTCATATGGCTCTGTCCTGTTGAAAAGGGGCGTACAAAATCTGAAATATCCATTCTCCTAATAAATTAGTTGTTTCGAATGGACAGTTTGTATAGGTCAGGTTTCACTTGGCCTGGATTGATGGGTCCTCTTCTCACCTTAAGTTGGTATAATTTTATTATCATAACATGCCAATCATGTACATATTCAAATGTCTCTATTATAATCAGTGAGCCCGAATCAAAGGGCTGTGAGAAATGTGATGAATTTGAGAGGATTCTGAATAAGAAAGTATCAGATGAAAAAGGTTGCATTGTATGTTATGGCTACTTGTGGTAGCAAGTTGTTTACAATGTGTTCAGAGCCCTTTGATGATGGTCTCTTTTGAGAATGCATTATAATGGAGATAAATTGTTTGCATGATGCCCTCAGTTTACCTGGAGTGATAATTTTGTATTAACATGGCTAGGAAACTTGTTAATTTGAATTTGTACTGAAAACCAATATCAACTTAACTTGTAGAAAGCTAATGAGAGTAACTTTTTATCGAACAAACTTTTTAGGAATAGATTTTTGTATGAATTAGCTCCTCATTTCATGAATGGATTTCGTTCAGTGTAAGAAACTTATAAACACTTGGCGTTCCACTCCTTGAAAGTTTTTTGCCGATCAATCTATTTTGCCCTTTTCAGCTTGAAGATTGCGATGTATTTTCAGTTGTACAGCAAATTATATTGAACGTGACATCTGTAGAAAATGGTGTTAATACACTGTAACAAATGAATGGATGGTCACCCTTTGGAAAAATGAAAATGATCTTGTCTGAGATTAAAGGTTAACGAGGTACATAAAGATGGTTTGATGGTAATTAACTGTCATATTTAATGGATTAATGACTGGTATTCAAATTTTAATGACCTCATTAAAAAATTGAATGCTAGAGTTGACTCACCAATTTACCAGAGTTTTTTTATACAGATGTTTTACTATCAGTGGTTGCAATGAATGAACTTTTTCGAAAAGTTAAATTGTTACACAAAACCTGATTGTTATGGATGTACCATAGTGATGATGATTGCATCGAATCTTAACAATAGGTTAAATACTGTTCAACCTGTCCCGAATCCAAAGGATGTAAGTCTGGCTGACAGTGGTGTTTGTAAGAAGCAGTTAGAATTTTAAACTTTTTAAAATTGGCTTAAGTGAAACTGGTAGATTAAAATCTTTCTGAAAACAAACTGCATTAATTTGCTTATTTGTGCATTCTTGCATATTGGTAATCTGTTATGTTGCTGAGTGCGTGTTTCTCATGAATTCCTTTGATTAATTGTTTTCTGCATACTGTATTTATTGCATTACCATGCAGATACATTTTAGTTCTGTTGTCTTGAGGGCCTATCTTGCTATCATAGAAATTAATTTGTCACTGAGTTGTTGGATTCATCACAAGATGATAGGTTTTTCCTTGTATGTTTTTCACGGTCTTTTTGTTTGATGATTGATAGAATTCTTCTTATGTCATAATCTTCTTTTCTATCTTTGATGTTAAATTATTGGGAGTGGGTGGGGTACTTAGATAAGGACGAATGAGCTATCAACAGTTGTGTAAGCTAATTATAAGCACATTCTTACTATGAACTGGTTATTGTATACTTTTCAGTTGTAAAAAGCATGTTGATTGTATGTAATTGCTTTACACTTGCTTCTGATAATTTTGATAATGAACTGATTACATTTCTTAGTGGTCTGATTTTTTACCACTTGTTTGTTATTTTGTTTGTACTAAACATATACTTTATTATATCATGTGAAACAATGTATAACAATGCAGATAATAAACAGGGTTTTACATTGTTTCACATTTTTTTTGTATAATTTTATGTTGTAAATATGTTCTCCTGCAGGTAACTTCTCATTTCTTGTTTTGATGTTTCTTCATCTGGCTGATTTAATATATTATGACCTTAATCAACACTTTCTGTTATGGTTTCGTTATAGGTCACTGATGATTGTTTATGTGCCCCCCCCCCCCCCCGCCATTCAAAGAATGGTGGAAGGGCATCAAGCGTTTACCCTGTTTGTCCCTCCTTGCATATGTCCGTTAAAATTTTGAGCGATAACTCATAAATATTTCATGGATTAGTTTCATATTTTACGTGATGGTGTATTATAATAAAATACAGGCCAAGTTAGCTTCCAGTTAAAATCCAAACATTTTCACATGAGTTCTGGTCCCCTTTTTGACTGCATGAGCTCTCAGTGGGGCACTATAATGTCTTTTTTGTGTTTGACCATTTTTATTATCTCTTCTCTTAATTATATACTAGCTTATTAATTCATTTTCATCTTGTGTTACTCAACAGCTAGAATCTCTTACACTGTACATGTTGTAAATTAGTTGAAGCCATTTAATGAGATGGCCTTAATAATATTATACCAAATTCTCATAAATTATGTGAGATTCATGACATTCAGAGTCAAGCTATTTACAATCATGTTTTATTCATAAAGTATTTTATGAGGAGTTTTGATGTCTTAAAATTTGGCCAAAAATATGCATAAGTATGAAAATATAAACTATACCTTACCAATATTATCATATGATGTCTGTGCTCAGATTATAAGTCCCAGAGGTATATTATGTGTGATTTAGCATTTTAACGAGATCCAAATTGATTTATTGCCCAATTTATTGCCTGCATTAAATAGATTTTGATTTCTTATTAAATAGATCAAAAGCTCCAATGATTGTGCAGGAAATTTAATCATAAAAAACATTGTCTTGACTTGCTTCTAACTATATTATATAAAACACCAACACTTTGACACAATGTTGTTAAGGGCTTCCGGAACCTTATTCAGATTATTTTTGCCATTGCTATCCCATGATCTATGCTGATTTCACCATTGGCTGCGAGAAAGGCTTCTTTAATTACAGAAGCAAGATTTAATTGGACAAATGCATGCAAGGTCAATAGGATACAAAGATGAACATGATAATTAAGTAATTGTATGAGTACTGAGTCCTGGTTACCAAATAAAACATTCATTGGAAGTATTGTTTGTGCCTATAGAGCTTATCTGTTTTATGGCATAATCAATGCAGGTCATGGATAAAAGAAACCTTTTTTCAACTAACATAACCGGAGATAAGACGGGTTTCATTAATTAGTCATTATTGATATAGCTTAAAGGTTCCGGTGGGTTTTTCTACCTTTGTTACTCAAAATCTTATTGATTTGTCCAAGATGTCCATCATTGTACGTCATGATAGCTAAAATAACTTTTTTTCATGTGATTTAGGCTGCGTAGATAACATTCATTAAAAAGTCAGCAAAAATGACTAGATCCTGGTCGAAAGAAATATAGTGGCCAATAAAAAAAGATTAGGACACATTCCTATATAAGGCAAAGGATACAAAGAAAGCTGTTAGTGTGTGGAGATTTTATTTTGTAACTTTACATACAGTCTTTGCTGTTAGCTCACTTGTTTAAGCAATCAATTAAAAACCAATTAATGATTAATTAATTAATTAATTAAAACCAACTTTAATGATACATGCATGCATACAACTTTATATGGCTGTGCTGATAAGCTGCTCAGGCTTAAGCTGCTCAGGCTTCAGGTTTCATGTTCAAAGAAATTATTCACTTGATAGATAATTTATGAATAATTGGAGAGCAGAAATTCAATTAAAAACGAAATTAAACTAGAGGTCTGTTATTGGCCATTTTATAAGATAATCCTCCTGTGATGTTTCATTTCTGATTTAAATTTGTTTGTGATAACAAATTGTATGAAAATATTTACCTCATGTTACAACTCTATATTGTTGAACATTTGCATGATGTACACTCCTATCTTATTGATGGAAATAATTCATTATGAAAAAAAGTTTCAATCTATGTTTAATGCCAAATGTTTTCTTTAATACACGGAAGGCTCTTTGTGATACTGGCATTTAAATCTTTCACTTTATATGTTAATTTGTGGTCATTTCTGTGATAGAAGCAAATTTAAAGTATTTCAAATCAAATCTTACATAATACTTTATAATGTTGATTGATCTAAGAAAATGTCTGTGTGAATTCTGTGGTTGGAGCAAATTTTGTGGACATTGAATTTCATGGGTGGGCTTATCAACAATAATTAGTCAAGTATACCCATTGACAAAAATTGTATTTGAAAACATCTATCCTGAAAGTCTCAGAAATCCAGTGTAGTCTTGAGTCATTGCTTGCTATCTACAAACTGATGACTGCTAATTGATCTAACAAGATCAGACTTGAAATACTGATAAATCAATAATAAAGCTGCATAAATTTCAAACGAGTGAATAAAATGTGTTGTAACTGATATTTTGTTGTTTTAAATTACCTCTGAAATATGACTAAGTATTGTTCATATCAATTTACAATAAACATTTGTATAGCATTTTGACAGGTATTTTGGTTTCAATATAGAAAAACAATTGTGAAAAATATACTTCCTTCCTTATAACCTACCCACTTAAAATTCTCTAGGTACGGTAAATTTAGCCCCCCAAAAAACACATTTTTTAAGGATGGCCTGAATTATGTTTTTATCTCATTCCTAATTGTTTATATTTAATGGCAACATTGTAAAGCTGAAAGCTCCCATATTTTACTAATACAGTAATTTATCAGATAGCTTTATAATGTAATTCAGACTGTGGTTAAAAGTATAATTTATTACTTAGATGGCAAATTAGATGGCAAAAAGTCAGCCTAATGACTTGGAACACTGTTTCTAACCTTACCACGGTAACAGTTTACAGGTCTTATTAAACATAGATGTACATATATGGCCATTTATGATAATTTTGTGCAAGGATTTGGGTTTTATTAAAGTTACAAGGTGAAATGTCTATGACCTATCCTATATGCTGAGTATCCAAACATAAACCAATGTCAAATAATTGTTCATACTACATTCATGAACTATTCATGAAGTATGCAAGAATAGTTCATGAAAAATCATTACTTTCATGAATTCTATTGCACAGGGTAAATGCATCATTAACTTTATAATAGCTCCTCAGAGATGTAGTCTTCAAATAGTATCTCACAGTTCTGCAAGAAATAATGCCAAAGTACACGTTCATGTTTGTACAAAGTGCACAAAGCACTCAAGTGTTAAAAAAACTGATGCACTTACAGGACTACAAGCTTGTGATATTTTGATTGTATCTTAATCAGGAAGGCTACCAAGATGCCATGGGAAGATATCTGCCATGTAATATCAATTGGATTTGGTTTGTAAATATGGAAATTAAGATGTATGAATATCTTATGAATAAAATGGAGATCCTAAGCATGCCCCTAAAGGTTTGATTAAATGGCCATTGACCCTGCAATAAGCATGTTGAAGATGTATGTTTATGATTGATGAATAAAAGTTTCAGGAGGAGGAGGGCTTTGGTGTCATTTGTCTAACATACCCCATTGGCTTTTACTCTGATTACTGTACATATTCACTATGAAAATCATGGTTACAAACTGGAGTTCCCTTGTGTATCAGACTTAAGGTTTGAATATCTCACCTAGTTCTGTTCACTTCTAGGAGCATACAAGACCTTTTACCAAGTACCAATTAACTTTTGAAGAAGACAAAACATGATTTCATTCTAAGTAATCATGATTTTGCAAGATGTTCTGTTTGGAATTCATCCATTGGTCCTTAAATGCCTGTGATGTTTTACAGGTGGTCACTGTTTACATGTTGTCTCTCTTTACATGTTGTCACTGTTTACAGGTTGTCACTGTTTACAGGTTGTCACTGTTCATAGGTTGTCACTGTTTATAGGTTGTCACTGTTTACATGTTGTCACTGTTTACAGGTTGTCACTGTTTACATGTTGTCACTGTTTACAGGTTGTCACTGTTTACATGTTGTCACTGTTTACAGGTTGTCACTGTTCATAGGTTGTCACTGTTCATAGGTTGTCACTGTTTACAGGTTGTCACTGTTTACAGGTTGTCACTGTTTACATGTTGTCACTGTTTACATGTTGTCACTGTTTACAGGTTGTCACTGTTTACATGGAGTCACTGTTTACAGGTTGTCACTGTTTATAGGTTGTCACTGTTTACATGTTGTCACTGTTTACAGGTTGTCACTGTTTACAGGTTGTCACTGTTTACAGGTTGTCACTGTTTATAGGTTGTCACTGTTTACAGGTTGTCACTGTTTACATGTTGTCACTGTTTACATGTTGTCACTGTTTACAGGTTGTCACTGTTTACAGGTTGTCACTGTTTATAGGTTGTCACTGTTTACATGTTGTCACTGTTTATAGGTTGTCACTGTTTACAGGTTGTCACTGTTTACATGTTGTTACTGTTCATAGGTTGTCACTGTTTACATGTTGTCACTGTTTACAGATGCTAACAGTTTAAAGATGCTAACTGCTAAGGTGGTTACTGTTTACAGGTGCTAATTGTTTACAGAGGTTCACTGTTTGCAGGTGGTTTTTCAGTTGGTCTTCAACTCAAGTTTACTGCACTTTCGTCCTCGGCTAATAAAATTTCATTTCAATATTTTACCACTTGTTCATATTAAGATATAGATATTAAGTGTTAATATTGTTTTTATGTGCAGCAACTTGAAAGTTTGGATCAAGTATTCTTTAATAGGATTTCTTGTTGGGGGAATTACTAAACAGTTAATATACATCATAGCAGAGATTTTACCAACAATATGGTCTGATTATAGTACTTGTGTCACATTCTTACAGATTTAATGTGTTACTTAGTCTGTAACAAGTATTTGTGACAATCTAATAGTTCAAAGTTCTTCTTTGATCTCATTGTACGAGTGAGCTAATCTGTTTAAAGAATTACTGGATTAAACTGTAAATTAGGTTGTTGAAAAGTTTTACTCATATAAGTGATCTAAGCAGTAAATGAATGAACAGATTATTTTATGGCCTTGTCACCCATGTGTGTAAAATTATTGATTTGGGATTATTTTGCTTGATTAAGAAATTATAATTGTACAATGGTAGCAGATGATGAAACAGCAAGGCTTGCTTGCTCACCTAAAATATAATCATTTGTCTAATAATCCTTATGCAATATTAATTGAATTAAGCTGTCTGTCAATTGTAATGTATTGAGAAACAATTAACATGTGGTCTGTGTATGGGATTACTGCTTAAAAGCTTAAATTGTGATTGTTATCTTGTGTAATTGATTTCTTGTATAATTGTGGCGAGACAAGGTGTTGCACCATAGATGTGGTAACATGCAACTTTGACATAAAACCATATTTAATGATTACTTAAATGTGATTTATTCCATCAAGCCTAATAACATTGATCAATTAATCACATTAAATTGCGATGTGTAAATCTTTTTTGTTTGATACAAATCCAGGTTTTTTAGGATGTTTTGCATGCGATTATTTAATCAATGAAAATAACCATTAACATTAGTCATGTTTTTATTCCATATATAAAATCTGTGCGAAGCATTATCTGCTCATTTTTGCATCACTGGGGAGTCCCCTTCCTTACAGACCCTATTCTTATATATTTGCATACATTGATATATGACCTTTGCTGGACTTATCCCACAGTGCCCTTTGCAGTTTGTGCCATACAAGTTCCAACTTCCAACAGTTTATTGGCTGATTTGCTTGAACAGTCCAAAGTATTGATCCACAGATAACCTTGATGAAAAAATGCGTTACATCCCCCTTCTAAAGGAATTCATGAAAACATGAATTTTTCTTGAACTTTTCTTGCATACTTTATGAATAATTCATGAAGTATGAATAACTAATTGACAGGGTCAATTTGACATAGAATTTTATGTATATGATTGCTCATTATTTCCACCTCAAGATTAGAATCTGTTAAAGCAACATACAGCCCTGACCGAAGGCTTGACACCATATCTGTTAACACTCCACTGGTGATTCAAAAATAACTAAAACTGACATCATCTTAATTACATTTTCCGTGGAGACATATTCTTCTCTGGCGTCCAGTCACCAATAAGGACCAGGTTCACAACTGATTTAACCGAATTATTGTATTTTTCACCCTCAGCTACTGCGTCCTTAAGAATGGATATTTGATTCCGTGAAAGATTATGATTGTGTATGATATGCTGGCTGGGATTTTAATGACACTTTATTTGTGATATATGGCGCTATATTGTCCTGTGATTTGCTATCTATTTACACTATGTAATATTCCTATACATACTACAGATATGATTTAGTAGTTGCATAATATATATGTTTAATAAAAAAGTTTAAGATAAGAGTGAGCACATATAGATTTATAATAATACAAGCATTAGATATCACTGAATACAAATTGTAACAGATTCAAGATAATTTTTCTTTTTTTTTTCAATTTTTTTTCTGCAGAACAGGAAATCATGATTTGATTCAGACTGAAGCTGACAAGTGTCTGTATTTGTATGATTTATTCTTCTTCTTGTTTCTATTACAATTTTTCTGCCTTTTGCAATTTGTCAGTCTTGAGCAATTTTAGTAATTTTTAGAAAGCTGTCAGAATTAATATTTTCTACTTAGAAATTATCACTGAGATATATATTATATCCTTTTTTTCTATACCTCTGTCAATGCATGTATGTTGTATATAAATATTGTTCACTTGTATATGGGCTGGAGGCCTTTTGTTCAATAAACTAAACGAAACTACTTCTTTAAGTTAAGATAGCTGAATTGTTTTACATATTCTTATGAAATCTATTAAACTATTGTTTACCCATTAATGCTGGAACCGATACTGCAATACTTTGCCACCAGGAAAAAGCCATACAGGCTAACTTGCACACCCATGAAGTCTGAGCTTTTGCATGACAAACTTCTAAATATTCAATATGATACCTGAAAAATGGAGTGCTTCAAAATAGAAGTTGGACAAGCATATTTTTTGTTGACTTTACAGTTGTAAGGTTAATACAGTGATTGCAATGTATAATTACATATCATATTCAAAATGTTTTATTCACTCATATCATGCATATTTATGACAAAATGAGGTGACAATGTCAGACACACATATATATGATCACATATATACAAAGGTGTTCATAAAAAAGATGAATGAATATGAAATTGATATACCATGTGAAATATGTTCATTTCATTCAGCACCATTTAAAATATCACCAGGTCAGTTCTATGTTACAGGCAACAAACTTGGCAAATTTTCAACTTTCATTCAAGATTGATTTAAAAACATAGATATATAAAATACAGGGCTTTTAACTTTCTCTAAATATTCAATTTGGATGCATATAAAGCTTGATTGAATGATTCAAAGAGTCATAAATAAGAATTTAATCAGCTACATTCTATCATGTTTGAAAAAAATCTTATTGGCATGGGTCCCCTGTATGAATGACTCAAATTAAATGAAGTTCGCTGTCATTTCCACTTCACGCCTTTTCAGGAAAACTAATTTGTTGCGAGATATTATGCAACTTCTAACAACCTGTCTCACTATACCTTCACTTGTAATGCATAGACCTTGAAAATGTCCCTGCCATTATCAATACGTCTATCAGAAATTTCTATGCATATGGACTTACGGTAAATCAAGTTGCGACTGTTACTATTGCATGTTTGAAAACTATTAAAGTTAGATTATATCGTTGCTGCTCAGTCCGATATTAACGCTTCATTTGGTTTCGTTGAATGCTCAGTTTTGCGATTGATAGAACAGAAAATATCTAAATAGAAGTGCAAATGTTTTCAAATATGGTGACAGCTTTTCTGAATGACAGTTATTGTTGCTTTCAATTTTATATTAGATAGTAATTAGCAGTCAATTGTCAAATGTGGGTTAATTGGTTTGACAAACGTTACACAGATTTAAAGTATTAAAAGAGCTACACACACATTTACATAAGTTGCTAGCTTTCATATACAGTATGTGGTCTGGTATTTTGAATGAAAATTCTATGAATTATAAAGTCTTCTATTAAAGCTAAAATAGTTCCTGGTTTCCTGACTGACCCTATTTTTATTTAACCGACTAGATTTTTTTGGTCTGAGCCGATTTTCTTATTACCTTACTTGGCCTAACGGTACAGAGCTTTGACAAATTTTACAAACTCAGGATTTAAAAAAAATGTTTGTTTCTTGTTACTGTGATGCTCATTAAAAAAGGATTACTGGGTAGGTAGATTTGGGCTTAAAATGTGGATGCACGGGCATTCCTTGTGTCCCATAAAAAGTCTAGGGTCGCAGGGAAACATCTAATGGATATAGGTGAGGTAACAAGAAACAAACAATTTTTTACCACCTAAGTGTGTCCTGAAACAGAAAAAAATAGAACTGTCTGATGTTGAATAATTTGGTTGAATATTTGTTTGTGGTACAATTCAATTCAAAGTCCTTTAAGAACCTTGTTTAGATCTTGCTGCATTAAAACATGGGTCCCTGTCATTATCACATCAAATAAATGTCAGCATCGCTGTGAGAAGTACACATCATTATTTTTACAAGACGAAGTTGAGCCATTTCAGTACCGTATTATTAACATAGCAGGACACTGTTTAGGGTCATTATAAGTAATTATCTGTGGGTCAAACAGAGCTCCAGGCCTCTGTTCTTTTCACTTAAGTCCCTATTGTGATTTTATACTTTGTTTGTTATTACCCTTAATTCGGTCTGATTCAAGGACCCATACATTTATTGGTGTTATTTGGATCCAGTATTTACCTATCTCTTTAGAACACATGTTTTATTGCAGTACACCGAAAACCATAAACATTTAAGTGTCAATACATGGTTTTTTTTTTTGCTAACCTAAACACAATTTTAATAAAAATGGTGAATCTTTTAGCAGTAATACGTAATACGTAACTGTGTGGGCTATTTGTACGTTCATGTTTTTGTATACAATTTCATCTACCTGGCCACATTACCTAATCCTTCCTAGTGCTGTATTGAATATTTTGTCATTAGTCTAATACTCTGCTGATAATAACACACTTCCTTACATCAATCTTGAATAACATTTTGAATATTATATCATCATAAAAAATTATATCTTTACATCCATATAGAATTCTGTGTTTTTTCCATAAGTTTGATAAATGTTCAGACCTTATAGTGATTTATTCTCATCTGCAATACTCTTCCTATTAAACTTACTCAGTAAGTCACCATCTCCCATTCATAAACGCTTATCTTCCCTATGAATATAGACTTTTATACAAATTTTAAGTATCTCTTTTGATATCTTTTAGTTACAATTTAACCTTACATGAAGTGTGACATTGTATTTATACACAGCCCACATACCCTGACAACATTCTTCCATCTCTCTCCACGTCAGTGTAAGCTTCTATATAATCTTGTCTTGCATTATTTAAGTCTGGTCTGTGTTTGATCCTATGTTATCACGCCCTATATTATAATCTTGATCCACTCAATATGGAATGTATGAGTATTTTAAAAGTGGGTTGTTTTTTATTCTCTCTTAATTGATCAATTATCTGGACCACGTAACCCAATTGCCGGTGTCTACTTAAACTATCAATCTTAACTTAATCGCTTGTAGTAAGATTTTCTATCAACAAGTTCATTTGGTTAAATGGTTGCCAAATTATCTCATTATCAATGTTGATATGAATCTAATATCTTTTAAATGATTTTTTATCATGCATAATAGTTGAATTTGGAAAGTTTTCAATGCGAAAAAATCAAAGTGCTATGAAAGTTCGAAAATTGTATGTCAGATTCGGCAAATAGTCTGTAGCAGTATGGTATAATGGTATTTGTTTAAATAAATTGGCTATGATATTAGCCAGTCTGATTGGCTGTGTCGGTAGAGCATCTGACTAAATGCAAGCAGGAGGTAGCAGGTTTGAGCCCCACATTGGATACATTATTTTCCTCCTGTTACTTATCCATCTATTTTCGATGAAGTTTAGATGCCAAGTGCAAACCTCTGAAAAATGGAAAATTGGTAATGAAATCTAATTCCCTAGATATGTAATTACACTATATGATGCAAAAGTTCTAAATGACTATGTTCTGTTTTTCGCACCTACTAATTAACAGAATTAATTGATTTTTCTTACTTATCATTTTAACATGAACTGTGTCTTTGTTAGCAAGTTATCATTTATCCATGAAACACGTAAGTGTGAGAATGTGTTTGTGCATACAAGAATGAATAAGTTAATAACATGTCACATAGCATCATGGTAATGCATTTTGTACTGTTCAGTACTACAAAGATACATGGTACATATGTGTTTATTTATACTCAATTCATTGTTATTAATCATACCTGTATTGATGTCATTTCATAAACACTACAAACTGGTAGAAATAATGCTTCACCATAATTATGCAGTCTCCTTTATATATTATCTTTGTGAATTTTTCACATAAACAAAAGATACAAAGTTCGAAAAGTGTGTATGTTCAAAATTTTCATATGTTACTGTGGCAATTCAAACTTCGAGATTCAACAGTATAATTATTTTTATTCCAATTTTTTAATGTTACAATGTTTGATTTATTTATTCCCTTAAATTTGAAGAAACATTTCTGAAGTTTGTCTAGGTTTTTTTTGAAACTCCACAATGATCTATGAATGTAGAAATCTTCTTGGTCATTGTTCATCGAATATTTTGGTCCAGTTTAATCAGAAATTGACAACAATGTATACTCTTCTATTTATGGCTGTTTACTTTGCTCTTATTTACTTCTTGTCAATTTAACCCTGATGTACTTGTCATGTTTGATAGCCCCTTCTATTGTTTGGTGCTTATATTGCTTTATCATTGTATTCAATCAGGACTTATTTGTTTGTCCATACTTGACATTAACCTAGTTTCATTTTAATGACTTACATTTGTGATGCTTTGGCACTGGCGCACCCTGTATTTGCATGTATTTGAAATCCATAATATGGTGATGGTATGTTTTTCTGCTGTACTACAAGTAGGAGTCATTTAAATCCTATTTAGATATAATCTATTAAGCTAAAAGTTGACATAATTGTCAAAATCCCCTCAGCAGAATCATAACAAGAGCTGTAATCACCTCGGCAAAGTTTCTACAATCTTCACAGTTGGTGTAAAGTCATGTCAACCAACTCACTTAAAGCTAGTAAACCTTATTTACTTAAGTTATCAACTATTGTATAAACAAGAGGGATGCATGTAGCATTTCCTTATAAATAATGATTATCCTACGTCCTTCTGACTGAAATTGAGGGCTAAGCACAACACTGTCTTAAGTTGTTCTTATTTCAATATGAGTTACGACACTGTTGTGTTGAACCCTCGAAATGTTTAATCTGCCCCTTTTGTGCAAGATGTGGAGATGTGACTTTCATTTGGGCTGCTAGATCAGAAACTGAGGATATTTTCTCATTGAGACAATGGATTGAAGATTATCCTCTGACTGACCGAGTCATATAAAGTTAATTACTGCTTGTACTGAATGGTGTTAATGGCCTTGTCTATTGGAATGATCGGAGAAGATTTTCGCACATATTGCTATGTTTAAGAGCCATTAGATGTTTACAATAAAAGACAAAAATCTCCTCATAGCTTCCCATTTATATTAATGCAATATATCTGAGTTGATGTCCCTGGGCACATGTGAGATTTTACATTTGAAATTAGGACTCCCGACAGACTAAAACACAGTGATTTAGTATTATGCTTTCTGTTCATAATACATCCAAATTCACATGCAATAAAGTTGCAGAAGAATCCAATATAACCATCAAGAAAGTGTTCAGTGTAACTCAACAAACAGTTGATCTATACCTTAATATCTTTTTAAAGATACAGTGAAACTTTTGAACAAAGACCACCCTTTGGAAAGACAGGTTATTATGTGGCTTTATTGACAGGTGGCCTTCATTTAGTGGTTGTCACTGACACAGGTTTTAATGTATCTAAAGCTGATAGAACTGCCAGTTCAATTACATACATCAGACATAAAAGTTTCTACCATGTATCATGCCATTCAGCTGATAATAATATTGTATCTGTATTTTGAATCTTGAAATCTTTGCCATTACCCTCCATGTGATGCTTGACTACATGATCCATATTTGTTACTAGAAAGAATCTTATTTCATTTTTTGTAATAATCTTATCAATTAAAAAGGTTACAACTCATAAATTCTCTCTTCTCTCTCAATGAACTGCATCAATCAGTTTACGCTACTTAGTTGTGTCTTTGATTTATTTTAAAGTTCTTTTTCTAATGTATTTCATGTAAGCTAGCTCAGACAAAAGTCTGCTTCCTACCCTATCCATGCATGACCATGCATGGCTTCTTCTGTCTGCTCTGAGTGTCACTAATCTCGTCAATAATTTAATTTAAATTAATGTACCATGGCAGACTTTATGTTTATTGGAACATCTGCAATTTCGTTAGCATATTTGATTGTTGATTTTCTGCTGTTTTGACATACTTTGTCCTGGAGTGTTGTTCTATTCTCCATTGGAATGGAGCAATGTAAAGTTGAATGTTCTTGACATTAATGTCATGTGGTATTGACATTGTTTCAAACTTTAGTAACCACTTACAGCTGTTACGGCTGCCACTGAGTGAATGGCTGTTTCTGAATGATTTGTGTCAGAATGTGTTTGTTTGCTTATGATAGTTAAACATGTGTGCTAATTTGAATTTCCTCATTGTCACGCTGAAGTGCAAGGCTGTCTAATGACATATTTATAGTATTTTCGATAGCTTCAAGTACAATAATTTGTGCAAAGAGTGCCAACATCTTGCAAAAGATGTTGAAAGCAAATCACAGTAATTAAAAGTACTAATGGTAAACCTATCGACTAAGAGGCAAAAAGGATATGCACGACTGCTGCAGATATTTACTGCATATTTGAACGATGTTAACAAAACTTTTTACTCTTATGTTGGAAAAGTTTCAATTTCAAGCCATTTGCCTTAGGGATTTCTTGGTATGATAAAGTCATTAGAAAACATTATAATAACAGAATAGAACAGAATTGGAATGTCTGGAAATACACACAGTTTGTCCTTGGCGAAAGTGTTTGGTCTCTTTTGTTAGTTTGTCATAATATGAGGTGTACAAGATGCTGTGCAAGCACATTTTATCCCTTTCAATCATATATTATTTATACAGGTTTATTTCAATTTGAATATGATTTGAATTTGTCATGCTATAATAAGAACAGGAACATGACTTTTGTGCACTTTGTATACTTCTCGGAATTGGCTTAAATTATTTCATAGCGCCAGACTGAAATTGACATGTTTGATAGATTTCTAACTCTGTAGTTACCTCTGCTAAAAGGTATTGAATGGTCTCACAGTAATCAATTATTATCTTGATTATATCAGATTTTTTGCATGCATGGTCCTGACACATACATTCAGGGTTAACTTAACACTCCTAAGTGAATTTGCGTTATAATTGATCAACTTGTTACCATTAATGGTAGTCGGAATCTTTCTAGATTTCTATAAATGGAAAATATACCATTAACTTGTTCCTGCAGTTCAGTAAAAGAAGATAATTATCTGGTTGGTATGAATCATTCAATATAATTATAGTATTAACAACACACCATTGTTGACCTGTGTATCAGACAGTATCAGTATCATTGTTATATTTTGTAACAACATTGATTATTTATATTGCTCTGTAGGTGTAGCCATGGTATAATTGTGATAATTCACAGTTAAACCTTCTTGTTCCTGTTTGATGTATGGGTTTTGCTTTGCAGAAATTTATTACATTTAAAGTTCAGTCCCCTATTGGTCTGGTTTGAGTTTTTGCAGTCCTGTGATGATGTTTGTTTGTTTGGTCTAATTAATTAGTGTTCATCTATTTATTAATGGAGAGTTGATCATGAAACCGGGGGGGGGGGGGGGGTAACTAACCCACTTCATATACACAGATACCAATAGTACTGGGTTTATCATGCTATCCCCTGTTAATAGTTCCGGGTGTTCCACACTAACCTCCTTGTTTAAACAGTTTCAGTGTTTTCCTCACCGTGTCCTCCTTTTATTAGTTCAGGGTGTTCATTTGTCACTTTCTCCTGTTAATAGTTCTGGATGTTCCACTCTTTCCCCTGTGTCTGTATATATTTCTGGATGTTCAATGTGTGCACTTATTTGTCCATTTATACTTAAACACTTTTGAAGAACACTGTTATATTCACAATGGAAGGATATGATTTATTTATATATTTTAATTGTGTTGTAGGCCAGTTTTCACACGAGTTTTATGTAATTCTGTGAGACAATTTACTGTTATTTTATATTATTTATATGGGACCACCTCCATTGTGGTTGTAGTTAAGGATAGAGCCAGAATGATTACTTTGACATGATATTACCGACATGTGGAAAAATTTCACCCCTTAAAAATTTCATAGCTGACATAAAAATTCATGAATGTAGTGTTTTATTTTTACAATAAAACTTGACATTGTAGTATAATGATATAACCTTACAAATTTCACTACCAGTCATGTAAGTTATTCGAATTTTATATGGATGCTCATTCATAATGAAAGTTTTGGAAATCAGTATCACATTTGATATCAACATGATTTCAGACTGTATCACTTACATTACAAATTAAATATACACTATCAGGGACATTTTATATACCTGGATACATTTGTGGAACATGATGATTCCGACTTATCATTAACATTACAAATAAATACACTATCCTGATATTTGATACCTGGATCCATTTGTAAAACATGATTCTAGACTGTATCAGTGATGTTATAGATCAGGACATTTTATGCATAGACCCATTTGTTTGAGGTTTAATTGTGTCTTGAAATTTGTAACAATAAGCCCTTGAAACTTGGGTTTGAATGATTTTTTGTAGAGAGAAAGTTGTTTTCTGGATTTAAATTAATAATGTTTTTTGTTTATTTTCAGAAAATATTGTGATAACAGAAGATGATTCCAAAAACTAACGAAAAACCAACAACGACAACTACATCTACAGGTTTGTTGCTATGATACAGAATATTCTTAAATTAACACATCCGAAGTATTACCATATAACACATTATTCAAATTTGTTTCAAGTTGGGTTTTTATGATTTATATAGGATGCCTTAGATATAATTTGAATTATCATAATAGCAATTTTTTGTGTCGCATGAAATAGAGGAGGCTTTAATAGAATAATAATGGGAATTATATATAGATAAATGTATATCTATGATTTGCCCTGTGTTAAATTCTGATGTCACAGAACTATTTCGTATTTACTATACAATGAATTAGCTAGTCACTAAAAATTAATGAAACCTTGCACAGCCTTAAATTCAGAAATCTGCAGATTAATGTAGCTTCTTTTCATGTGCGATACCAACATACTGTAACTTTGCCTGTCAGCTTGATGTATTGTTTATGTTTGCCACAACTGTCTGTTTATTTTACTGCAAAATAATTGCCTTCACATTATAATCAAATTTGGTAGTAATTGAAAATACAAGTTGTAGTGTTGCTTTGAAATGTAAACTGCAACAATTTACACATAATTCATGGTTGACACGAGACAAGGTGATACATGATAACGTATAAACAAATCCTTGAATCAAGTTATTATAGTGTTTAAAGTATTCTATTCAGTGTATGTGCTGACTAGATACTACCAAGGTTATTAGCCTTATGGTGCCTTTAAATCATCACATTTACATTTTTTGTATGGATGAATTGAAGCATTTGGAAATGGTGTGCATGCTTTCTATGCAGTTTTCTTACTATGGCATTCAAAGCTTCTCCTTTTTATGAGCTCCGAACCTGTGACACTCATATATCACAAATATTAAAACATTATTCTTGATAAAGTTACTTGTGTTAAGATATTCTGTACAACATTTGATGCTGTTTGACAGGGGTGGATACTGATATGAAATGATAAGGTGTTGTTACCAATGCTAATACAATAGCATCCATTGTATTGTGAAATACCAGTCACAGTACCGGTACATTTTGTAGCAATTTCTCGGTATAGTAACTGGTACCTGGTATTGGTATTGGTGTTCAACCCTACTGTCTGATACTGCTTCTGTCTAT